>CM053571.1:14228841-14264962 GCA_028646485.1 Cryptoprocta ferox
TGATGCTGGAGGGGATGATGTTTGTGATGCTGGTGCTGCAGCAGCTGCGGCTGGTGGTGTTAATGGAAGACGATGCCCTCCAGGTACCAAGCACTGTTCTAAGTACTTGCCACCTACACATTTTGTATCTTCAGGTGGTAGGCATGAGAGATTTTTCTGAATTAATGAATAGGGGATGACTCTGTCCCAAGCTCACAATTAGGGGCAGGGGTTGGTAGAACAGAATGGAGGGAAGACGGGAGAGGGGATAGAAATGGAAACAGTAATGAGATACAACAAGACAGGACAGGGGTCTGGTCTGCTTAGGTGTAAATCTAGGCTCTGTTACCTATTAACTCTGTTAATGCTCTGGCCAAATTAGTAAACCTCTCTGTGCCTGTGTTATCATCCTAAGGTGGGGGTGACAAGAACATCATCTGCGTCGTTCGGTGCTGGCTATGTATCCATACCTGAATAGCATCTGGCACATTGTGGAGGCTCAATAACCGGTTTCTTGTCACCTGCTTAGTGGAATTCACCTAAGCCACTTGGAAGCGGATTTGTTTGCTTCAGGCTCCTAATTTGGCTTCAGCATTGAATTGGGAGTCTTTCCTGTCTCCATTCTTGCTGCCATCCTGGACACTAAAATCCTGATTTCTGATGAAACGTGGTTTCCTGTTTTGTATCTCAGTCCCTCCCCAGCCAAGGAAGACCTCGTGTGACATTTGAGCTGAGATTTTAGGAATGTACAATTTTAAAAAGAGAAGGGTATTAATAAAAAAGGAGGAAGGAGCTGGTCCAGGTAGAGGGAGGAATGGGGTAGAGGGGACATTTCTGGTGGAAATTCTGGGCAGCAGGCTGTGCCCAAGGATAAGAGAGAAGCCTGGGGGCCGGGACTATATATATGCAAAGCCTTGACCCCCACAGTGACATGTCAGAAGTTCAATGGGAGACCATTAAAGTTTGCAAAGCTGTATAAACTTGGTAGTTGTTATGGATATCCTAGAGGGTGGTGTTTATCCTAGTGGGAGCATTAGTCCCAGCTCAGATAGTGTCCACAGTACTAATGGAATTAAGAGTGGCAATAATAGTAGTAGTGGCATTAGTACCGTAGTAGTAACAGCAGCCGTAGTAGCAGGCGCACAGTGGGGACGGAGTCACCAGCACCATCATTGCTACAATTAAAAAAAATTTTTTTTAATGTTTTATTTATTTTTGAGAGAGAGACAGTGTGAGCAGGGGAGGGTCAGAGAGAGAGGGAGACACAGAATCCGAAGACAGGCTCCAGGCTCTGAGCTAGCTGTCAGCACAGAGCAAGATGCAGGGCTCGAAGCCACAAAACCGTGAGGTAGTGACCTGAGCCGAAGTCGGACACTTAACCGACTGAGCCACTCAGGCTTCCCTCATCATTGCTACAATTAACTGTCATTTCATACTTGCTCTGTGCCATTCTGAATACTTTGAGCCTTACCTCATGGGATCCGCACAATAACAGAGGAGGTCAACACTGTTATCCCCATTTTACAGATGAGAAAACAGAGGTAGGGAAGAGCAACGTGTCCTGGGCAAAACTCCACAGAAACCCAGACCCCCAGGACTCAGGCACAGTGAGAAGCGGCCCTGGCCTCCGCAGTGGGAAATGGATGTCAGGAACTGATACCCCATGAGTCAGCACCAGCTGGAGACAGGAAGGGCTTCTCCAAAGTGCAGGGAGCACTCACGGAGGAGAGGCCCTGAGAGGGGATTGTGGGGTCCTGGCTGAGCCTTGGAGGTAGGTGGCCATTGAGAGGGCAGCCAATCCCAGGCTCTCTGATGTCCATCTGGCCTCTGGCAGGGATGGGGACCTGTGATGGCTGCTCTCTGTTCTAGTCATCCACAGGCCAAGGCTGGAGATTAGCCCACAGGGGCAGCCAGGAGCCCCCTCTGCAGGCCTCTTTCGGGCTGGTGCTGGGCATGTCTGGCCATCATCCCCAGGGTGTAGAGGTCAGGCTGGGCCCAGAGCCCCACTGCTGCCTGCCTGGAGTTGGGTGCACCCGCAGAGCCAGGGCCAGAGAACACCACGGTGTGGCTGAGTCAGTACAAGTGGGCCTGCCCTCCCACCGAAAGGCCAAACACTGGCCAAGCGGTCCAGCGGGAGGCCATGACTAAGGCAAAATGTAATTACCCCAACTGCAATTTAGCTCTGCTGCTTGCAAAACATGGCACGTCCCCCACCCATGCCCCCTTCCAGCCACCAAGGGAGGGGGGCGGCAATCCTGCAGACAGCAAGCCTCAGTTGCCAAATGCCTCTGAGAGAGAACCCTCGGGCAGGTGGGGGTCCTGGCTGCCCCCTGCCTTCCCCTGGGTCCTGAGAAGTGACTGCCAGCCTGCTCCCTATCTATTCATTTCCCTGGCTCTGTTAGTGACAGCTCCCCTGTGTCCCCCAAGACCCCCTGACAGGAGACAGAGCTTAAAAGGCCTGTACTGCAGGCTCCGGGGGAGTGTGATGCCATCTTTCCGTGCCTTGATTAAGAATGATCCTGGGGCCCTGCTGTAGGAGAGGCGGACTCCCCTGACAGCGCCACATACAAGAAAGGAGGAGTGACAGTGCAGAGCAAAGGGGGGGGGGCGCTGCCTGGGGACAGCTGCTCAAGCCTGAGGGAGGGGGCAAGGGGAGCAGGAAGGCTATGGGGAATAACTCGGTAATCCTAGAGCAGCAGGGGAGGGGCACAGGCTTTGAAAGCCTGCAGGAGAAAACATTAAAGAGAGGGAGGGGCAGGTCCACCTAGGCCTCTGGTGGACACTCCAATGACCTCTTGGCTACTGGCCTCTGCAAGGTCGAGCCTTAGAACTGGGGTCACTCGGCTCTCTGGCCACACCCAGCCTGGGCTGGGAGAGTCTTCTGGCCCCTGGTCGTTGGTCAGCTGGCTGCGGGGCTCCCTCTGATGTCTGGTGAGCTCCCTACCCCTGACTTTCCCAGACACTTCACCAGAGACTCAGCTCGAAACTCTCTGGGCTAGTCCTGCCTTTCTTGCCCAGCCCCCCGAGATCTCGGGAGAAGGGAGGGACTTGGCAGGACTCATTCGTAGGGCCCAGAATGCCAAGATGCCTTGTGCTTTCTGGGAATCTCACAGTGCTTCTCAGATTCCTTTTGCTTCCAACCAAGACCCAGGATTCAATGCTCAAGAGGATCCCACCATCTGCGTGCTTGGAACCAAACAGGGCTGGGCACATATGTGCCCTCTTTTCTTAATTACCATGTCACTTGACCCCTCTGAGCCTCAATTCCTACATCTGTAAAGTGTGCATAACAATACCTCCCTTTGCACGCTTGCCGTGAGGTCTAAGAAGGTAAAATACGGTTTTACTGTCCCGGGGCTGTCATAACAAAGTACTGCACACTTACTGGCTTAAACAACAGGCTTACCGTCTCACAGTTCTAGAGGCTGGACATCTGGAATCAAAGTGCTGGCAGGTTGGTTCCTTATTTATTTATTTATTAATGTATGTATGTATTTGTAAATTATTTTAGGGGAGAGAGAGAGAGCACAAGCAGGGGAGGGGACAGAGGGGGAGAGAGAGGGAATCCCAGGCAGGCTCCACGCTCAGTTCAGAGCCCGACACGGGGCTCGATCCCACGACCCTGGGATCATGAACCTGAGCCAAAATCAAGAGTCAGACACTCAACAGATTGAGCTGCCCAGGCGCCGCTAGGGTTGGTTCCTTCTAAGAGCAAAGACAGAGAATCTGTCCCACCTTTCTCCTGGAGCTTCTGGTAATTTGCTGGTGATTCCTGGCATTCTTGGAGGGGAGAAATATCACCCCAATCTCTGCTTTCATCTTCACATAGTGTTCTCCCTGTGGGCATGTGCATCTGTGTTCGAGTTCCCCTTTTTTGCAAGGATCCCAGTCACACTGGATTCGCAGCCCACCCGCACCCGTATGACCTGATCTTAGCTAATTAAATCTGCAACAAACCCATCTCCAAATAAGGTCACGTTCTGAAGTACTGGGGAGGGGGGTTAGGACTTTTGAGGGGACACAATTAAAACCATAACCCCCATGTAAAGATACCAAGTGTGGAATACGTTCTCAAGAAATGCCAGACCCTTTTCCTTCCCCTTAACAGGAGCTAGCCTCAGGGGCCGAGAGAAGTTCCCAGCACTCTGGGGCTGCTTGGCTGAGGCTGCAGATTCTGCTTGGAGGGAAAATGCTGCCCGCAAGTGCCATCAGGGGTCTGCCTTCATGCTCTGGCCTGACCTTCCCGTTAGGGATGTCCTGCCCCGGAGGACACCCCTTGTTTCACGCTGAGGCTGTCCTCTGCATGACCCGTCCACCCGCCCCAGGCAGGGAAGGGACAGGGCAAGGCCAGCCCCGCCCCTTGCAGGGACCCCCAGCTGGGAGGCCCAAAGAGCGCCTCAGCCCTCAGGTTACCCCTCTGGGCTGGCGCTTGGCCGTTTCCCTCTATTTTCTATGCTGGAAGAGAATTCTTTTCTCTCCTGCTCAGCCCTGGGGAAGCAGAGCTCATCTCTCCAGCCCTGGGGGTTAACAGTGCTTCCTGTTTATCTCTATCATTTTGATCTTAACAGCAGCACTGTGAAAACAATACCAACTAAACACTGATGCTGGGTGGCACTTAGTAATGTGGAGTTCCTTCCGGATTCTCAGCTTACTCTGTCGCCAGCAGCCGACCTCGGCTGGGTTATCTCCTGGGAAGCTGACTGGTGGCCCAAGGACACAAAACTAATAAATAAGCGGAGAAGTCAGCACAAGGTTTTTCCCTGCGGCTGTCCCCGAATGGGGCTAGCTTGAACTGCGACACTGTTTTCTTTGGTTGTGTTAAGGGTGGTTGGTTGGCTTCTTCCAGAAGGACTGGGCAGACCTCCTGGTGGGGAGAGGGAAGTATCTAGGAGGGAGGAAGAAGAGAGGACGGCAAGGGAGGCAGGGGGACAGTGGGAGAGCCTGAAGCACAGGACGGGGAAGTGGGAGGGGGTGGGGCTTGGCCACTGTAGCTAATCTGTGGACCGTGGCACCTGTGCCACTGGCCTTATGAGAGGTACTGGCTCTGGTGGCAAAGAGGCCAGCTCTGGAGCCTGGACAAGACTAGTGAATATCCTGCCTTTTTGTCTGCCTTACTAAGGGGCATCTTGGGCAAGGCACTCTCATCTCTGATCCTCGGCCACCCCATCTGTAAGACGGAGAAGGCTGGCACATGCCACACATGGTTTGGATTGGCAGCAACATGCCCATTTCTCAGATGAGAAAATGGTGCACAATGAATTATATTAGCAGGTGTGAACAGGTGGACATGAAAGGAAGCTTCCAGGAAAGGCGTGGGGGAGAAGGGATTCTTTCTACTCTCAAAATCTCATTTCTCATCTAGGGCTTTAGAAACATAATTTTATTATTTTTTTATTAAAAACATTTTTATGTTTTTATTTATTTTTGAGAGAGAGAGAGAGAGAGAGAGAGAGAGAGCGAGCAGGGGAGGGTCAGCGAGAGAGGGAGACACAAAATCTGAAGCAGGCTCCAGGGTCTGAGCTAGCGGTCAGCACAGAGCCCGACGCGGGGCTCGAACCTACGAACCGCGAGATCATGACCTGAGCCGAAGTCGGACGCTTAACCGACTGAGCCACCCAGGCGCCCCTAGAAACAATTTTATAATGTCTCCACGGAGAATTGCTCCTTTTGACAGCCCTCTCCCGCCAAAGCCCCTGGACCCCAACAGTCAACAGTACCACGACTCAACCCCATTATTGGATGAAACGGTTTATCACTATTAACTCCTATTGGGCAAGGACTATGTTCCATTCAACTTGCAGCTCCAGTTCTTAGCTCAAGGTCTGGGACAAAGAGAGCACCTTGCTGATGTTTGTTGAATGAATAAATGAACGGGTGAAAGAAAGAATGAATGCTTTTAAAAGGAAACTGTCCGCTCCTGTTACCACATTCCCTCCTGTTTATTAACGTTGTGAGCAGACCTGAAGAACAGAGCATGAAGCCCAGGACTGTGCGCCTGCCCTCATCAACAGAACACTGACGTGCTGAGGCACGTAGCTAGGGGGCTATTCTTTGTGTTATATTACGAACAAATGACTGAAGCCTGGAGAGCTGGTCTTCTCCTTCTCCGTGGTCTTGGGAACACCTGATTCCTTGGCACAGACCTGCCTACTCAGATGCACGTTCTATTATGAGGCGTCAATGACTCTTGTAAAGGTGTGGCCCCAGCAGGCTTTGGAGCCAAGCAGATCTGAGTTCTAATCCCAACTCTGCCTCTCTCACAAGCTGTGTGGTCTTGGCCAGTGACTCAGCCTCTCTGAGCCTCATTCCTCATCTACAAAAGGAGCTATCAATAGTGAAGTGTGGTCGTAAAGACTGAATTTAAGTGAGGCAATTATTTAAAAGCTCCTAGCCCAGTTCTGGAAACTCTGTGAGTGGCTAACATATGACAGCGCCCTTTCTCCCCTGAGTCTCATTGTAGGTCAGGAAAGCAAATTGCCAGGGCGCCTGGGTGGCTCAGTTGGTTAAGCACCCGACTTTGGCTCAGGTCATGATTGGTGAATTCAAGCCCCTGCATTGGGCTCTCTGCTCTCAGCACGGAGCCTGCTTCAGATCCTCTGTCCCCTCTCTCTCTTCCCCTCCCCTGCTCACTCTTTCTCTCTCAAACGTAAATAAACATTAAGAAAAAAAAAAAAAAAGAAAGCAAATTGCTTTGCCCAACCCTGCCTCAGTTTCTCCCTCTGGGAATTGGGGCCAATCATATCTGACCAGCCTCCTTACAGGACTATTGAGAAGAGATGAAGAAAATAAAAGTGCTCTATACACTTTATAAATGTACCAAGGGGAAGGGCTTTTATTTTGTAGTTAACTCCTATCGGGCATTTGTTCCAATTCAATTCCTAAGTGCGTGAGAGCTTTCTGGGCTGGCTTCCTCCTGGTGAACATCCCCACGCCTCTCCCCTTGACACTACCATTTCTGACCCTGTCACTTAAGGAAGGCAGAGGCAGTACTGTCACCATTTTCCCAGCCCAGACAGAATAATAGTCTTATCCAAGTGCATAGATGATGCTCCTTCCAACCCTTTTCATGGACTATTTTTGGTCTCAGTGATGACAGTCGGGCTATCACCCAGGACAGGGCTGTCACCATCCACTACGTGCCTGTGATATCCACCCTCAGGAGCATGGACTGGATGTGGGGACTGGGGATTCTCCTTAAGCAGGCCTGCTTTTAGGCAGTAAGCCTGGGAAGGTAAAGGAGGGCTAAGGAACAGCTCTGTCCTTGCAGTCACTGGAATCTGGGGGTCACTCCCTCAGTCATGTCAGGGCAGTCAGAGCAAGATTAGGATATCAGGAGTCTGTGGACACAGAGCCATCCACCTATGAGGGGACCTCACTTTTGCAGTGGACCAATTATGCCCTAATTGTTGCATACAAATACAGTTTTGTCAAAGCATAACTTAAATGCCTCAGGGTACCTCCTTATGCAGTGGAGCCCTGCAACACATTAAAAGAAAAATTTTTTAAGGGTTCAAAGCCACAGTTTATTGAACTGTTTCATTAGATGGGGACAGACAGTCAGGTGGCTTCCACTTGGGAGCTCTTACCCAAAAAACCAACAACAGAGGTTCATGGATATCAACACACACAGCTTCTCTGAAGTCTGGATTATTCTGAGGATGGATTCTGGGAATTCAGAGCACTGGATCAGGATAAGAACCATTTTTTAAATGGCTTTTGACATATATTGCCAAATTAGTTTTCTAAGGGTACCCCAGGTGATAGACGTAAGTGACAACTTCAGCATACTTTCCCCAGCACTCAGTGTTATCAGGACTGCCGGAATCTTAAGCCAAATAATATGCTATAAATAAAAGTATTTCAAAGAGAGCTTTAGATGTCCTTTTATTTCTTTTTTTTTAAATGTTTATTTATTTTTGAGAGAGAGAGAGACAGAGAGAGAGAGAGAGAGAGAGAGAGAACATGAGTAGGGGAGGGGCAGAGAGAGAGGAAGACATAGAATCCGAAACAGGCTTCAGGCTCTGAGCTGTCAGCACAGAGCCCAACACAGGGCTTGAACTCATGAACCGCGAGATCATGACCTGAGCTAAGGTCGGTTGGTTAACAGACCGAGCCACCCAGGCACCCCTCCTTTTATTTCTTCTTGGAAATCACAGTCATCTTTGATGCTTCCTCTTCCTTATACAATCATTCACCAAATCGTATGGTTTCTTATGTTTTTTTCCATCCCTGTGACATCCCTGCACACACAGTTCCAGTGACCTCTCCAGGGGCCACCCATGAGTGTCTCTCTCCTCTGGGTCATCCACCTAATTCCTCTGTTTTTAAGAAAAATAAAATTTTGGATGGTGGTGATGGTTGCACAACACTGTGCATGTACTTAATGTCACTCATCTGGACACTTTAGAAACGATTAGGATGGTAAATTCTATGTTATGTTTATTTCATCGTAATTAAACAAAAAACCTTTTGATTGCTTCCCTGCTCAGAAAGCTTCAGAGGCTCCCTGTGCCTACCAGACACAAGTTCAAAGTGTTCAGCCTTGCTTTTAAGGTTCTACACAACCATAACATAACAGTAATCCTAACTGACACTGAGCCAATACTGTGCTAAGCGGTTTACAGGCATTGTCCTGGCGACCCTCACACTGTTCCCGTGAAAGATGGATGATCAGATGAGGAAATCAGGGCACAAAGAGATCTTTTCCGTTTAAAAAAACTATTTTGTGGAATAATTTACTGACAACAAGACATCCATTTTAAGTGTATGGCTGGATGAGTTTTGACAAAGTTAGAACCTGCGTAGCAAAGATCCAACCAAGTCATAGTGCATTTCCACCATCCCCCAGGCACAAAGAGATTTAGGTTGCCAGCCAAGGGTATACAGCTACCAAACGTAGTGGTGGAGAATTGAAGTTGGGTCCGATTCTGGAACCAAACTCTTGGCCTCCCTGTCCCCCTTGAATTTCCCAGTACCTTCCAGTTATAACTCCCCAGACGCATCTCATTGATGGCAGCCCCCTGTACCTGAACCATATCTACCATCTCCCACCTCTGCCCTGGGATGCTGTCCCACCTCCTCTCCTTGGCCAAATCACACGCGTTCCTAGGAGCTTGCCTCTAATCTTCTCTCCTCCAGAAGTCCTTCTGCCTTGACCCAGCCAGCCCGAGGGCAGGCCCCCCTCTCCCTTGAATGCCCATCACCTTGCAATCTGTGTAACCCCTTGGATGCTGCTCAAATACTCAACTGATGGTGATCAAATACCATTTTTATTTTGAGGATTAAACAAAAATTGTCCTTTACCTCTCATGGACCAGATGATCCCTGAGTCCTTCTGGCAACTCCTATGATTCTGTGACTGCAAAAATGTAGGCGGGGTCTTTGTCAATCAATGGGTTTCCTCAAAGATCAACCCCATTGGAATGAAAGGAGTAAAATTACATTGGCCGACATATTTCCCGGTGCCGGCGGGATTTCATGCAGACTTACTCCTCATGAGCAATCAGCGAGGCCTTTGAAAAGGTGGCCAAGTCTGAACACCAGCGGACGCGGCAGCGGACGCCCACCACCAGGACGGCTGAAGGGTAACATCCCTTCCTTCTCCTGGGAATGCCTCCCAGCCAAGTTAAACAGATCCTGGCACAGAGCTTTGGCCGACCTTTTCCTAACGGTATTTGGAAAGTAGAGGTCTTGTGTCTCAGGCACTGATACCATGCAGAAATAATAAGCCAAGAGGAATGAGGAAGAGCACAGGCAGTCAGAGAAGGAGGGCTTTCTATTCCCAGAAACACTCTCTCCTCTCTCGCCCATTTGCTGATCCCACTTCTTTGAGGCAAATTCAATGCCAGACACTGGAGCTCCAGTGGTATATAAGCTGACCTCCCTGGGCTCCAGGAGCTCACAGTCCAGAAAGTTGCTCCCTCCTTAACCTTTAGTCCCTGAGCATCTGCTGTGTGCCAGGCACTAGGGTGTGGGGTGAGGAAGAGCGCTTCTGCCCTTGAGGAAAAACTGCGAAGAGATGGACATGGATGCACTTTATCATAACACAACAGAATGTGTGCTGTGTAACAGCCCCTGTTTCCTATCTGTAAAATGGGGATAATAACTACCTGTGGCAACATGGTGAACAAACTGACCTCTGAAGACACCCTTCCTGGGTCTAAACTCCAACTCGCAGCTGTGGGGCTATGGGAAAGTCACTTAACCTCTCTGTGCCTTGGTTTCCTCATCTGTAAAACAGGGATAATAAAGCATATGACATGCTTAGAACAATGTCTGGCACGCAGCGTACTACGAACAACAGTGACTATTTGCTATTCAGAGTCCTTTGCGGGGCCCGAGAAGGATATGGTTAGCTTTGTCTTGGGCCTGGGTGGCTAAGCAGGTTTCTCAGTAGAGAGACTACATAAGCTGGACCTGTAGGATTCATAGGAGTTTGCTAGAGAGAATGTGTGTGTGTGTGTGTGTGTGTGCGCGCGTGCGTGTGTGTGCGTGCACATGCACGCATCTGTGTGTCTGTGTGTTAGAGGTTAGCCAACCTTTTTTTATAAAGGGCCAGACAGTAAATACTTTCAGCTTTGTGGGCCATATAATCTCTGTGGTAACTACTCAGTTCTGCTGTTGAATGAGTATGGCTGTGTTCCAATAAAACTTTATTTACAAAAATAGGCCCTCAGGCTGTAGTTTGCCAAACTCTGAGTTAAGAGGATTAAGGGGACATAAACCCATATTTATGGCAGATAAATATGTCATATTTATAAATATGCCAAGCTCCATTAGATTAATGCTTGTGTGTGCGTGCGTGTGTGTGTGTGTGTGTGTGTGTGTCCTCAGGCTCTTCCATAACAGAGTTGTAAACATTCTTTAAAACTTCTTAAAACTAACTAGAGGGGAAATCAACGCACAGATAATCATCCCTTTATGTTGTGTGTGTGTGTTTGCACGCATGCGCACATGTGTGCATCTGTGTGTTGTGTGAGAGACAGAGATAGAGAGACAGGAGACAAACAGGCAGAGACAGCACACCTGCATCCCAGCCCATGTCAGAGAAAACATTCCAATATCTTCCCTTCTTGACTGACATTCCTGGGGGCCAAGAAGTCTCAAGAAGATGTAGCTCTGGATGACATAAAGGCCACCTCTTCCAGAAGTCCTCGATGCATGCCACCTTGAGGGGGGAGGCAGGGCAGACACTGGTGCTCTGAACCTCCCCTCCCCACTCATGCCCCAGTCAGGTCACAGGACCCCTACATAGGTTCTACATGGAAAGGCTGGGCTGGTGTGTTACGACCCATGTCTGTCAGCATTGGGGTCCTCACTGTGTCCCCTAACCTTGCACCTGGGGAGACTTTTCAAATGTTGTCTATACGGCCAGGATGGAATTTACAAATGTGGGGTACTAGAAAGAACATGGGCTTTGGAGTGTGACTGGGGCTCCCCCCTGAACCTCAGTTTCTTACCTGTAAAATGGGTTGCTATGAGGATTTTATGAGGCAATGGATACTAAGCAGCCATATCAAGCATGTTATTGAGCATCCGAGAGTCTTGGTTACCTTTCTGCCATCCATACAAACTCCCACCCAGTTAGTTTTCCTGCCCCAGACTCAGACATGTCTGCCCCCCACACTCACATGTTCTGCTATCGAGAACTCGAATCAGAAGGATTCCGCCACCTTGGCATGCATCAGAGAAACACTGAAGAGAGTCACATGGATGTATGAAGTCATTGCTTCAGATAAACCACAGAGCTAGTATTTTCTTTCACAAAAATAATCTCATCCCTAGTTCTGTGCAGTCCTGGAAACATCGCTTTCCAGACAAAGTTATGTTGTATGTCAAGAGAACATGGAAAAGAAGGAAGAAAGAAAATAATGACCTCGTTTATTGCCCTGCAGGTGGATCCCCCTTGGGCTGGCAGGACAGCTGATTTATTTGCAAGGTTGGGTTATTCGCCTTACGAGCTCACACATTCTCCTGCTTCCATTGCTCTGGCCTCCGGTGCACAGCGACAGGCACAGAGACACCCAGACAGGTGTGCCCAGGTCTCCGAAGTGTCTCCCTCTGAGGAAGCAGAGGGCAGAGAGAAAGCAGAAAGAGGCGCAACAGAAAAAGCACCGTGTGAACCAGAGGGCCCCGGTGCTCTGATCCTGGGAGTGGCGCCTTTGCCGTTGTCACCCACAGCCCCTGACTGCCCGGGACACAGCGGTGGCAATGGAGGGATTGGGTCTGGAGCTGCAGATGGGATTTCTCCTCCCTTAGTGGGGACAATAGTGAGAGCGTTCGCCGGTTTTCCATTTCTCCACTAGTTCTTTTTTGAGAGAGAGAGACATGTGTGAGCAGGGAAAGAGCAGAGAGAGAGGGAGACACAGAATCCGAAGCAGCTCCAGGCTCTGAGCTGTCAGCACAGAGCCCGACGCGGGGCTCGAACTCATGAACCGTGAGATCATGACCTGAGCCGAAGTCGGAGGCTCAACAGACTGAGCCCCCCGGGCGCCCCTTGTGCATTCTCTCGTTCACACTCCTTCTCTGGCTCTGCTTGGCTTCCTTGCTCTGGTGGAAACAGCTGCCGTGTCTTGAGCTGCCCCATGGAGAGGCCAACGGCCCATGAGGACTGGAGACCCTTGGCCCGACAGCCCTCAGAGAACCACTGACCCTGGCCCCCAGTGAGCATGGCCGGGGGTCCTGCTCTGTTGAGCCTTCCCATGCGAACACAGCCCAGCAGACTCATCCACTACAGCCTGTGGGAGACCCTGAGCCAGAGGACCCCCCCACCCAGGCCACACTCAGGATCCAGACCCATAGAAACTATGAGATAATAAATGTGTACTTCTTTAAAGCACATAGTTTGTTGTTTTTCAAATATTTATTTCTGACACAGAGAGTGAGCAGGGGAGGGGCAGAGAGAGAGGGAGACACAGATTCCGAAGAAGGCTCCGGGCTCCGAGCTGCCAGCACAGAGCCCGACACAGGGCTTGAACACACAAACCGTGAGATCATGACTTGAGCTGAAGTCTGACGCTCAACTGACTGAGCCTCCCAGGTGCCCTGTCCACTAGTTTTTAAATCTCTTGAAACCTGGGGGAGCAGCATGTGGAGAGGAAAAAGGAAATGAATTTGAAATCAGAGGGGCTGGGCCTGCTTTGCCACATGTACATCCTGTGACTTTGGGCCAGTTACTTACCCTGTGACCCTCAGTCTCCTCATCTTTAAAATGGGCACTTTCTAATCTACCAGCCTATGGCTCTCATACAGAGTGAAGGAGAGAACGTGTACGAAGGTCTCTCTGTAACCCCTGGAGCACGCCTCCTGCAGACTTCCTCATCTCGGTGGATACGCACCGGACATCGTCACTTGCTGTCAAAGGGCATCTCACACTGAACATGTCCCACACTGACCTGTGGACCTATGGCTGCCACAAACCGCCCTTCCAGCATCTTCCCCAAGCTTCCAGTGCTCCAGCCCAAACCCTGGAGTCAGCCTCAAGTCCTCGGTCCTCTTATATCTACCTCTAATCTGCCTGTTGCCTCTTTTCTTCAGAATGAACTCAGAATCCCCACTGCCACCACCCTCGTGTTGCCATGTCATCTCCGACTGGGACTATTGCTATGGCCCCAGGAGGGCTCTCCCTGCTTCCATCCCTGCCCTCTCCCCAACCCGGCTCTATTCTCCGCAGAGCAGTGAGGTGATTCTGTCTTTAAAAAAAGTTGATCAGGTCCCTTCTCTGCTCAAAAGCGTCCAGGGCCCCTGCCTCACTGGGGTAAAGGCGAAGGCCTTACAATGCTTGTGTGTGTGGGGGGGGTGTTCACTACCCCTGGGGCTCATCCGTCATCTCCCTCCCAGTGGGATCACTTCCACGCACCACGACCTGGTCCCTTCGCTTTTCCTTGAACATACAGGGAGACTCTTCCCTCCGCTCACCCTCCGGCGAGACACGGACTCACACTCTGCTTGGAGCCTGTCCCTGGACATCACACGCTCTCTCCCTCCCCTCCTTCAGGTGTACCTGCAAATGCCACATTTTCAGAGGCTCTGGAACTCCCTGGCAGAAGCCACAGCCTCTGCCCCTGGCATTCTCGATCCCCCAGCCCACGCCGTTTCTCCCCACTGAGCTTTTCTGATCTGACGTACTGTCTGCTTGACTTCTTACATATTCACAGCTAGCTCCGTGAAGGCAGGGGTGGTTGCCTCTTGTGTTTCCTTCTCCATCCTCAGCATCCAGAACAGTGTGTGGCACACAGTAAGCACTCACTGGACACCCATGGGAGGATTCCAGATGGTTCTTTACAAGAGGCACACTTGATATTCATGGTGTGTGCTGGATTAAAAAGAAACAGCCTGGGCCCCTCTAACCAGTGCCATCTTGTCTGTATCTGGAAAGAGTTTTGGGCAAGCATTTTGGAATCAGACCAACCAAGTTTGTTCAGCTTTTAGCTGATGCCAGTAAAGGAGCTGCCAGGGGTCTGCTGGGGAAGAGGAGGAGGCTTCGGGTGCCTGGGAATGGGCAGGGAGTGTCTGCTGTGTAGGGTCTGACAACCCGCTGGTCCCTGGCAAAAGCAGGGGCCAAGGAATCCACATGGTGAGAGCCATCCTCTCCACAACCCCCCATGTGCCCTAAGATGAAATGGGATTAAAGTACACATCAAAGGGAACTCAGGGTGGGGAGGGGTGGAGAAGTGAGGGGTATGGTGGGGGGAGTCTCAGGGAGGAGATATCCTACACTTGACCCGTGGCCTGGAGTGGAAGATGAAGAAGGCAGTGTGCTATTTATATTTACCAGAGGGAAGGCACTAAGTGACTCTTAAGTCATTTCCCGAGTCCTGGATTCAGGCTCTTCTTGTCCTCCATCTCTGAGTCATTGGCCAGTCAAAGTCACCTGTCCCCACTCCCTTACCCCAAGTCCCAGTCTTGAGGAGAGCAGGTCCGGATCTCCAATGCCACTGGGCTGACCTCTCAGCCTTGGACCATCCTCTTCCAGCTCTCCCCCACCTCTTGCTCCCTTGGGCCAGGTGACAAGACCAGGGTGGGACCTTGGGAGGCAGCAGCTCTGCCTTAGGAGGCTGTGGCAGAGTGGAAAAGGCAGGACACTTACTGGCTGGGGGTGGCGATCCTGTGTCATTCTGGTCCACCCAGTGTCTGCTCCCCCTGCTTCGGGTAGCAGCATCCCCAAATTCCCAGTGAAGGACCTTCCGCTTCCCACTCCCTCTGCAGGCAATGTGGACTCTCTGTCTGTTCCGCGCTGGTCATTCAGAGCACCACTTCCCTCCAGCACCAGGGGGTTGGATCAGTGGTGGACATGTTCCCTAATTCAGAGCCACGATGTGTACTCTCAGGGACCACAGGGGGAGAGGCACTTTATGTCCCCCTTCCTTGAAGCTGTGAAGGTACAGCCTAGAAAACCAGTGATTATCTTGTCTCCAAGAAGGGAGGCAATGCCCCAAGGAGAGAGCAGAGTTGAAGATAGCAGAGCAGAGTCAAGAGGTGGCCCCAGAGGCAGGATCTAATGACACTGTCAGCATCCCTGGATCCAGCCGTGTCTGAGCTGAAACCTGGACGTTTTGGTTACTGAATGAAGACACTTGGCTTAATCTAGTCCGAGCAGGCTTTGCCAGAAGAGCCCATGTGGATACACACCCCCAGGCTTGGGCAAGTCAGCTCACCTCCCTGGGTTTCAGCCTTAGCTGAACATGAATGTGAACATGAACATGAACATGAACAGCCTTAGCTCAACATGGGGTTGGGGGGAGGATTCAATGAGGTCCCAGGTCTCCCTGTGCTGTGAGTCTACACAGAGGGCCACCATCTTCAGCCAATGGGGAAGAGACGCACCCTGGTGTCCAGAGAAAACCAGGCCAAGTGGGTGCTGGGCAGGGCTTCCTGGGTCAGACCTGGATCCTCACGGTCCCTTCTGTACTGAGGGTTAATGGGTATCATGAAGCCTTCCAGGTACCTGCTCACCACACACAATTCTGTCACTCCGTAGGAAGCTAATTAGCCCTCAGCCTCTTCTGGAAGCTTAGCAATAAGAAGGCACGAAGCCAGTAGCCCTGCTCAGCCTCTGTGCTTACTTGCAAGGCGAGACTTCCTTGTTCTCTAAAGCAGGGTTCTGCATCCTCAGCACTACTGACATTATGGGCCCGATAATTCTTTGCTGTTGGGGGGCTAGTCTGTGTATTTCAGAATGTTTAGCAGCATTCCTGGTCTCTAAGCATGAGATGGCAATAGCATCAATCCCCCCACTCCAGTTATCACAGCTGTTCAGACATTGCCACGTGTCCCTGGGGGGCAAAGTCATCCGTGGTTGAGAACCACTGCTCTAAAATCCTGGTTAGCCAAGGGGACAACTCTTTGTTCCTAAACCTGAAGTGTTCATTTTACCTCTATCCTTCCCTCTTCCCACCAAAATCAATCAATCAATCAATCAATCAATCTAATCAATTTCTCTGTTTCTCTTTATCCTTGCTTTTGGGTTCCAGGCATTGCTCCTGCAGAATTCTGGGCTTCACCTTTGAGTGTGACTCTTGCTGCATCATAGTGGTGCCACTCTTTCTGTGGTCACAGACTCATCTAAGATGCTGATAAGCAGACCATCTCCCGCGTCAAATGCCACTGGTGTACAAGGACACATGTACACACCATTCTGTCTCCAATGTCAGAATCTTCAGACCCCTGATGGCTAGAGCGGCAATCCTTCCAAGTTCATGGGGCTTAACCCTTTCAGACCTTCTAATGGGCTCAGCCATGTCTTTGTCTGATAGAGCAGGATGAGCACAGAACTTGGAGTCAGAAGACCTGGCTGGAGTTTGGGCTGTATTACTTAATTGGCTGTGTGATTTTGGACAAGTCATCTGACCTCACTGAGCCTCGGTTCTGGAAAACTGGGAAGACCTCACTGCCTTGGGGCCACGAGGAAAATAAGGCACCATCAGATCCAATGATCTCCCAGTGTCCATTCTCTCTACTGTTCATTCCATCTGACATTCCCTCTGCCAGATTAATTTTCCTAGGGCACAGGTATGAGCATGCTCTCCTCTGCTCAAAAACATTCCATGGCTCCCTATTTCCCAGAGGATAGCATCCGTTTTTGGTCACCCAGTGCCCTTCATGACTGGGTGCTGTTTTAACTTTCCACCCTAGCTAACTACTTCTATGCTTAAACGTTTTCTGAGGTTTTACCTTTAAATCTTTGGTCATACTGTTTCTCTACCTGGAATGCCTTTCTCCATCCTCACTTCTATTTATCCTCTCAAGGCCTGGCTCAAAGGCGTCCTCCTCTGGAGGGAGACACAACCTATGCCCATCCTAAGTTCCTGGCATCATATGCTCTGCCTGTACCCCACAGCAGCAGCTTCGGACCCGAGGACATTCCTCTGTGTAGTGGTTGAGAGTGTCGGATCTGAGGCTGACTGTCCTGGATCAAGTCCTAGACACCACTTGCCTTCTCAGTTCCTCTCTGGGCCTTCTCTTCCTCAGCTGAAAAATGGAGCTAATAACAGTGCCTCCTTCCAAGAATTATTGCATGCATTAAACACCGCGTCAGGCACTAAGCCAGGCTATAGGATCTCATACAGGCTATATATGTCAAATATATATCAAATGCTTATATCACAGCGCCTGGCACAGAGGAGGTACTCAATAAATTTCAGGATTATCATTGCCGTCATTAGCAGGCCCTGGGGAGAGATTAAGAAAAAAGACTTCCACGAGGCTAAGGTAAATTGGTAATGACCAATTACAGGACATGGACCAACTTCTAATTCCTTAGTGGCCTCCAGAGGAGGAGATAATTAGAAATAATAACAGCAAACACCTACTTTGTGCTGAGTATGTGCCAGACACTGTCCTAAGCATTTTATATGCATTTACTCTAGAGTTCCCACTGCAGCCTGGAAGGTAGTCAATGAGCTCTCTTATAGAGACGTGCACACTGAATGCAGACAGCACAAGTAACTCACCTGAGATCACACAGCTGAGCTGAGACTCAAGCCCAGGCCACCTGGCTCTTGAGTCCCTTTACACTTCTGCCCTAACAGGGTGTGTTTGTGATATCTCTCGAGGTGGAGACCCCGGGTAGCCTTCAAGGGGCATCCTGCATCTGGAGAAGACAGTGGCAAAGCCCACACAGGAATCTAACAGGTGCCTTTATGTGGGGTTATCTGTTGTTTAGTCTGAGCTCTGTCCACAACCACCTGAGATTGGCTACCACACTGCAGGCCCAGAAAACATCTGGAGCCCAGATGCGTCCGCCATTCCCTGGGCCAAGAAAATGTATGCACGATTTTCAAAATATTTTAAAATCCTTTGCAGGGAGGAGGGAAGAAGTTGGGGGGCCCAGTTAGAAAGAACATCTCCAAGGAAGAGTCTCAAACAAATCCCTTTTCCCCTATCCGTTTCAAACGTCTGCAGGCTCAGGGGGTTCAAAGGCTAGCGCTCCTGGTTCAGTGTGTGTTAGGGCACATTTTGGGGGGTCAGGGGCTGAGAAGGTGAGAATCTGGGGCAGCCAAGGCAGGAACTACTCTTGGATTCTAGATGATGATGAGACTACAGTCCTCTCTCCAAGATATGAGATGAGAAGGGTGTCAAGGCCTCTGCACCCCAAACACACTAGTTGTATAATCTATAAAAATGGAGGGATGAGACAGGATTTTCATCTGAGATGATTTAAGTCATTGTTTCATTATTCAAACTCTTCAGATGATGGAAAAGGAAAAATGGTTTGGCAGTGTCCACTCTTACTGCCTTACCATGGATTGATTGATTCTTTTCTTTAAAGACTTACGCATTGGCTTATTCAAGCCACATCCCACAGAATCTATTCACCAAACACCTACCATGAGCACCTACTGTGTTAGATGCCCAACTAAGCATGGGAGGCACAGCAGTAAACCAGAGTGACGTGGGGGCACCTGGGTGGCTCAGTCGGTTGAGCATCCGACTTCGGCTCAGGTCGTGATCACTCGGTTCGTGAGTTTGAGCCCCACATCACACTCTGTGCCGAGAGCTCAGAGCCCGCTTTGGATCCTCTGTCTCCCTTTCTCTCTGCCCCTCCTTGACTTGTGCTTGCTCTCTCTCTTTCTTTCAAAAATAAATAAACATTAAAAAAAAAACAAAACACAGCAACGTGACCCTCCCTTCATGCCTGACTGTGGGGCCTGGTCGATGGGCTCCCAGCCCCGTTTCCTGTTCCAGCTCCTCTCCATCCAACAGTTCCAGCTTTCAAAACTCATATAGGATCATGACTTCTTAAAAGCAAACATGTATGGCAAATAACTAAACACCAGTTTAAAAATCACTGCATATAGTTTCAGCTCCAGGACAAGAATCCCCAGGCTACACCAACCCAAATAATTAGCAGGAGCAGCAGAGTTGGACATCTGTGCTTTAGGGAAGGCGTATGCTGAGTTATTACCACAGTAGACAAGCTATTTAACACAACGCTGGGCTCTCTGTAAGGATTTTTCTAGGGAGGCTTTTCTTCTCCACAAAGAGCTTGGAGGAAATCCCCTCCGGTCTCAATTTCAGCCATAGTTTTGTTTGTTCTGCTCAACGGTCTTGTTTGCTGGCCACTGGGACAGTATAACTGACCAGGGTCCCCTTTTCCTAATGCCTTCCAGGAAGCTCCGAGCCCTGATTACAGCTCACCAGAGCAAGTATATAGAGAGAGTGGTAGAGGGTTCATTTCTAGATTCATCTCATGTCTGGCTCTTTTTTGTTTCTCCACCTCTGTTTTTCTTTTATTTCTGTCACTGGGTTCACATTTAGTTTATCTTTATTTAACCTTGAAAGCAAACTTTAATCCTTTTTGGAACACGTTGGTAGATAAAATAGAATTAAGTGGAATGGAATGAAATAAAATAGAATAAAGTAGAAGTTTTGAGCTTGAAGTTTTGAAAAATTCCAGGTCTGTCCATATACCATGATGACATATATATATAGCATTCACACTAAAATACAGGGTACATTCTAGCATCTTCTTTCCAAAGGCCTATCAACATGGGAATGGATTGATATTCCCATCCCAACTGATGCATCTGACAGAAGCAAGTTGAAGTGCAGGTGTGTCTGCTAATGACCTTCCCATCCCAAGAGAAAATTGCTGTCCCTGCCACCTTCCCACTAACAAGTATTAAGAGGTGGTCAGCTTTCCATTCTTTGTTTTTCACAGTGATGTCTCTTGATCTCCTCATTGAACTTTGTATCATGGGCACGTGCAAAAGGCAACAGCAGCAGAGAGGCCACAGGCCCCTTGACCTTGCTTTGGACAGAGGTGAGAGATGGAAGCGGCCTTGTGCCATCTTTCAAAACATGAACACCAGTGCCTCGAGTTTTAAGCACAAACACCAAGCACACTCAGACTCAGAGCACAGATCTATTTAAATGCCTCTCATGAGCCAGCAGAGAGGCCTCGCGGTCCTGGGGACACAGCAGATGTGGATTTCCTCAGAAAGCTGGACCCCCAACTGGAAAACAAAACTGCTTTCCTTTAGTCCAAATCAACACGTATTTATTGAGCACCTACTATGTGAACAGCATATTAGGCACAAGTCTATAGACATGAAATGAATAAGGAGTAGGTATGTGCATTTATACATGCACAAATAAGCAAATTAGCATGCAATCAAATGCATGCATGGAAACTTCACGCTTGCCCTCACACATATATGTTCCCTGCCTTCAAGGAACTCACAGTCCAGCTGGGGGTGAAGGCCAGCTGGCCTACAGTCCTGGCTCTCTACATTCCACCGATTTCTACAGAGACTCTACAATGTTGCTTAAGCATCACCTCCTCTGAGAAGCCCGTCTTGATCTCTCTCCAGCCTGTCTCTCCCCAGACAGGTCAGGTGGCCCGCGTGTTACTAGGTCTAGGAACAGTACTGATGTTATGGGATACTCCCAACGCTCACACTGTGCCACATAAACATCTGCAGAATGGGAGAGTGGGCGAGTGAGTGGATGAATAAATGAGTAAGTGGATGATGTTACTGTTTTCCCCAGTGAACTGAACCAGGACTAACGATTTTGAGCAGTTGCTGTGAGTCAGGCATGGTGTTAGATGCGTTTCCCATGTTATTTACTTCTTATAAGAGCCTTATGACGGAGGAACTGTCATTATCTCCATTTTGCAGATGGCAAAACTGAGACCCTAGGAGGCTGTCTGACATGCATCGATTTCATCTTCAGGCCAAGGAGGAGCCAGGAGGAATCCAGGCCTCTCGATGCCCAAAGGTGAAGATGAGGGACAGATGATTAGGCGGTTTCCAACGTGCTCATCTTCCACTTTGGCAGCGTTAGGATCCTTGGCTTTTCAGGAAGCTCAAGTCTCTGGGTTACAGTTTAGCAGGAGGGTGTAGGGTGGCGGAACCCAGCGTGGTGGCTGCTAGCTTGCACCTGCCTTGCCGGGAATCTTCACCAGGGAGGGGCAGGCAGGGGGCTGAGCGGCTTGAGTCAGCCCTGCGCACAGTCTGCTCGGCCTGGACAGCCAGGGGCTCCAGCCGGCCAGCCCACGCCCTCTGCCCTACCTCTCATCCAGCAGCGCCCCTTCCTTTGTTGCCTCTCTCCCCACCCAGTCGGCTGAAAGAAGTGGTGGTTTGATATTGCAAAATAAGCAAATCAGGGCCCCAGCTGCTGCTGGAATGTTTGCATCCTGCCTCGTCCGGCAGAAACGCAAACTATCGCTTTAACCCCCAGCCACCAAGATCCAGCATCTTGATGCCTACACAGTGCTCCAGGGGCCTGGGGAACTGTAAAGATGTTCTCTGGCCAGGCCAGACGGTCCTGTCCTGAGGCATGTTGCCACCATCAGCTGGCATGGCATGCTCTGTTGTCAGACATTTGCCCACAGCGGCCGGGGGAAGGCCAGAGAACAAATCGGCACAAAGGCATGAACATGGGCTTTGGTGTTAGATGCCCTGAGTGCAAGGCCCAGCTTCGTAATGAGTTCTTTGTGCCTCAGTTTCCTCGCTTTTAAATCTTTTTTTCATTTTTTTAAATGTTTATTTATTATTGAGACAGAGAGAAACAGAACATGAGTAGGGAAGGGGCAGAGAGAGAGGGAGTCACAGAATCTGAAGCAGGCTCCAGGCTCTGAGCTGTCAGCACAGAGCCCGATGCGGGGCTCAAACCCATGGACCGAGAGATCATGACCTGAGCCGAAGTCGGACGCTTAACTGACTGAGCCACCCAGGCACCCCAGTTTCCTCCTTTTAAAAATGAAGACAACAACAGTGCCATCTGGTTTGCTAAGAGGAGGAAATGCAATTGCTCGTGTAAAGTCGTTACATCCCAGGGTCTGGCAGGGAGATGTAGGATTCACCCTAGATCTCTTGAGAGGTTGTAGTGCAGGAGGGTCCGGGTCAGATCTGGGCTCTACTAGGATCCCTCTGTGGAGAAGGACCGGAGGGGACAAGACTGGAGCAGGGCTACCAGGCAGGAGGCTGGGGCAACAGGTCCTGGGCAACAGAAATGGTTTGCACTCCCGCTTCGGTTCTGTCTGCTGCTGGTGCTCTGAGCACCCAGCTCGTCAGCTGAGTCATGCTCGGCACCTATGTCCATCATATCCTTCGGTAATGGCAACAAATGAATCGAGGTCTTATTATTATTTTCAAGTCTGCAGGTAAGGAAACAGGCTGGGAAAGGTCAAGGTCTAGTCAGACTTCCACTGAGCCCATTAGCACACAAAGATTGCTTCCTGATCAGGGGTCTGGGGTGAAACTGTCCCCTAAAAGGTACCAGAGAGAGGTCGGTGTGAAGGGCTGTTACTTAAAAGCAGCCTGAGGAAGCCAAGCTGGGATAGACGTTCCAGCAAATCCATTGCTGACTGGAGTTAGTGCTGCAGCCAGAGCAGGTGCATGGGCAAAAACGATCCTGAGAAACCTCGTGTTGGGAGAGCCAGGCAAGTCAGGGAGTGGGCTGAGGCTGTGAGTTGTGAGTTAAGAAATCTGAGTCCCTTTTTGATGGGGTCCAGGGTGGGCCAAAAAGGCTGGTCCCTTTAAACTGTAATTTCCAGACCTGGCTAGGCATCAGAATCACTACTGGGGTTGGTACAAAAATATTGTTCCCGTGGCCCCAGCCTGGGAGAATGTGATTCAGTGGAAGGCGGTGGATCAGACCTCTGTGTTAAACTCACCTCGAGGGGCACTTCTGCAGCCCTGGGGGGCTGGGAACCGAGCACTGTGCTAAAGGTTGATACAATGTGGTACCAAGTGCAGGTTCATCATATTACTCACCCTGATTCAATGTATGTTTGGCCATCCCCTCCTTATCTGTCCTTCCAGTGCCAAGGGCATCCTAATCTTCAACCTTTCCGATTTCTCTCTAATGCCCTGCGTCCCTGTGTGGCTAACCACCCCCTTCCCAACATCACAGGTCCAGCTACAGGTCCACAGTCCCAGCCTGTCTGCTCCAGGGCTGAGCCATTTCAGGAAACAGGCTCTGATTTCTTAATCTTTGCTCAAGCATCCCAGCTTCCCATGGCTTTTAATCACTCGGAAAGGGCCTGCTGTTCGGAGCAGTACTCCCTTAAATGTGTCTGTATCTTGTTATAAATCTCTCATGCTGCTCCATCCCGGGGGCCTGACTCAGGGTCACACCCGCATTAGAGAGACAGCGAGCTGAGGTGGTGCTCAGCAGCGGTGGCTGGCTGGGGAGCCCTGCATAGGATTTAGCTCAGAATCCATGCCCAATAAATGCGGGCTGATGGGTTCCTGTCAAGCCTGATGCTGGAGGTCCAAGTGCATAGAGATCATCCATCCCACCCACAGGAATATACCCAACAGGACTGTGGGCAAACCGTCACCAAAAACATGTTCTAGAATGTTCACAGCAGCACCATATATGGTAGCTCCAACTGGAAACAACCTAATGCCCATCAATAGTCAAATGGATAGATCGAAGTGGGGGACTGTGGCAAACCATGGGCAAACCGTCACCAAAAACATGTTCTAGAATGTTCACAGCAGCACCATATATGGTAGCTCCAACTGGAAACAACCTAATGCCCATCAATAATCGAATGGATAGATCAAAGTGGGGTTTCTTCATCAAACATAATAAAATACAGCTACACACAGCAACGTGGGTTCACAACGAACATGATATTGAACAAAAGAAGCCAGGCACAAGAGTATATGCCCTGCACGATTCCAGTTATGGGAAGTTCACACACAGGGGCACTAATCCATGCTGCAGTCAGGACGGCATTGCCCTGGCGAGGCGCGGTGGCCAGAGGAGGGTACAGGGAAGGGGCCGTCATGCTCTGAGTCTTGGTCTGGGGCCTGGTTACACAGGTGTGCCCCAGCGGTGAGAATTCACGGAGCTGTATACTTCTGACATGTGCACTTTTTGTATGTATATTATACTTCACTCAGTTAAAAATTTCTCGCCCCAGAGATGTCCATGAATGAAAACAAAAAAAAAACACAAAAAAAACATGTATGAAAACAAAAAAAAACAAAAAGGTACCAGGGATCCAAAAGACTGCCACATGGGACTCCTCTGACCTCACTCAGCTACTGGCTTGCTGTGGCCTCACCTTGATTCCTAGACCTCTGGTAGCCTCGGTGTCATCCTTCATCTATATAGCAGAGGCACTGGAGTAGGATTGCCTCTGTCATCTGGTGGGGCCTCTCTCTGATGATGGTGCTAAGGGACACGCAAAGGCAAAGGTCATATCGAAATATCTCTGACTTTCTCGAAGAACTCCATGGAACATTCCCAGAGTCAGCTAAACCTCTCTCAGTGCTCAATTTTGTCATCACGCCCTGTCTCACCAGCCTGTGAGGTCCTCCAGGCACCATTCTTCTTTTTACCATGAGGAACCAGCCCCATGTAGAGGATCAGATCAACTTCTGTTGACCTGAACAGCCGATGTTCCCACCAGGGGCAATAATGACAATAGGAACAACATTTCCTATGTTAGTGCCCAGCCTTGTTCTAAGCCCTTTCCAGGTAGTTTCTTACTTACTCATCAGAGCAGCGCTGCGAGGCAGGTTCTATCTATCAGCCCATTTTACAGCTGTCATCTTTGAAGAACAGAGAGCCCAAGTAAACTGCCTAACGTCGCACAGCTAATAAATGGTAGGGTAGGGTTTCAAACTGAGCAGTGTGGCTCCAGGGTCCATATTTTTACCCTCTCCCTAAACCTATGCTTTGATTTGTCCTGGCTTCTGGCAAGATAGGGGCGTCTACTGTCCCGTGTTTGCTCTACCTGCCTCTTCCCTTCGACATTTTATAGGCCGCCATCTTCGCCTTTCTTGGCCTTAATCCTCCTAGACTAGAGAGGCCTTTGAGGTTTATCTGCTCACATCCAAGGCAGCCACTCACAGCCCTTCGTCAATGTAACTGCCTTGCTCTGGACTTTTCCAGTCTGGATCCATCTTTGCTGTAGAAACAACAGAGATGGATGGAGAGTCTGGGCTCTGTCACACCAGGCATGTTCAAGAGCCCCTTGGTGTTTTGTCTTTGGTCCCCAGTATCCTTCCTGGTAAGGACCAGCTACTTTACTTCTAGGTTTAGGAGGTGTTGAGGAGCCCGAGAAACTCCACTGGGCCAGGAGCCGGGGTGACTAGTCACCCCGAGTCCCTGTTCTAAAAAGTGGGGAGACTGTGCTGTTATAACCAGGTCCAAGGGGAAGGTCTGGGAGCCTCAAGGACTGGAGCCCATGTGTAGTTGTCTAGGAAGAAAGACTTAAGGCAAGGGAACCAACATTTTAGAACTCCAGGCGCGAGGGGGAATTTGGCACCCGAGATGCCACTGAGCCTCACAGCTTCATGAGGAAGGCGTTCTGAGTCCCATTCTGCAGATGAGGAGATGGAGGCATGGAGAGCTGACCCCACCGTGGGCTTCAGGATGAATGAGCCCATGGAGCCCCACTGGCCCATCCGCAAAGACTACACACTGGGAACAAAACTAGAACAACACCCCCCCCCCCCCGTACTATTGCTCTAAGGATTAAATAAGATGACACATCTCAACGGCGCGGTACAGAACTTGGCACACAGCTAGGGCTCAATATCTACTAGTGTTGCTTTTACTACAACAACCTCCTCTCCTCTGCATCCTTTCTCCGCTCCCCTTGACCTGCGCAGTGGGAACCCCTACTTCTGTTCCCAATCCTAAGATTCCAGGGAAATGGAGAGCAGACCCTGTGGGTTCACCCATATAACCCCTCGAGATCCTCCCACATCTTGTGATCCTTCTCTTATTCCCTAATAGTCCTTAGTCCTATGACTTCACTCTGGTTACTTAATTTGTCTTGGCTTCCTCATTCATAAAGCAAGGTGATAAAATCTTTCATAAAGCTCTTATGAGAATCCACTGAGTTGCTATATACATATAAATGCTCAGAGTAACACTTGACTCAATGCACCATGTAAGGATTTGTGAAAAAAACGTACTGAGCACTAACTGTATACATACAGTCCCAGCCACCCATGCATCGGGCCATTCAACAATTTATTATTTATTGAATGCCTCCTTCACACTTGCAATGCTGGGTACTTCACGTCTGTTCCCTGACAGCAATAATTCCCAACAACTGCTCTAAGGTGCTGGAGAGGCCAAGGGGAGTAAGACTTCCACAGCTCACCCCCCTCCCCTGTCTCTCCCCCATCACACCAAGCTCTTGTTTCACCCAGATGGCCAGTGAGGCGTCCGGCTAACTCCAGCTTTCCAGATGGTTCAGCGCCTTCTCCCCCGAGTCTCCATTCTGGGTGGGTTTCCTCCTCTCTGGCCATCATCCCAAGAAGCAGAGACAGCCCCTCCCAGCTGAGGTCCAGCCAGCCAGAGCCAGGCACTGGGAGAGGTGCCACCAGACCGGGGTCGGTTAATCTTGCCTTTAATTAGCATACGAGCTAAGTGACGAGGCCCCGGGGGGTGACCCCACAGATGGTAGCTTGCTTGGCCGTGAGTGATAAATTGGGTGTATCCAGTTCTATGAAGGGCCGTGTCCGTGTTGGTTCCTCTGACCGCACCTCTCACACCTGTTTCCCAGAGGGGGAGCATGGCCGGCCTAGGCCCTCCTCAACGCCAAGCGCCAAGGCTCCTGGCCAGCAGCCCGAGGGGCGTTGGGCCAAAGTGGAGGTGGGGAGGGTGGGAATCTCGGTTCTCCCTGGGCCTCCAAGGTTGGCTTAGTCCAACCAGATTCTTTGGGAGGAAGGAACCAAACATTTATTGGGTCCTTGCCAGCAGCACCTTGCTAATAGTAATAACTACTGGGTCAGACCAGACGAGACGGCCATTTCTGTAAGTCAAAAAAGAATTGACTACTGACAACCTCATATGGTTCAAACTATTATCATCTATCGAGCACTTTCTACGTGTCAGGCATTGTCCTCATATTAACCAGGTGAGCCTTTACAAGCACACTCCTGCTAGTGGAGGGATCTCCTCTCTCTGGCTTTGTGCTTCAGAGGAGAGGGCTCTGGCGGGAATAGCCAGCCTGTCCCCTCACTCTCTCCACCCTGGGATGTTCCAGGCCCTGTCCTAAGCGACCGACATGTATCACCTCATTTACTCCTCACGGGAACCATACGAGATGGGCGCCAGTGCCATTCCCATTTTAAGAATGAGACAATTGAGTCCCAGAAATGTGAAGCAGCTTGTTCAAGGTCACACACCTAGTAAAGGGCAAAGCCAGCACTGGCACCCAGGCTACTCCGTGTTGTTGGCGAAGAAGATGAACTCCTTCCTCCCTCCCTTCTCATCTGTTTCTGGGAGTGAGTGGCCGACAGGGGATAGAGTCTGCCTGCGGGATCCCTTTATGCGAAACCTCACAGGCTCATGTCTCTGGGGGAGGGCCATGTCTGTGCAGAGCTGCCAAGGGCTAGAGTCTGGCGTTAAGAAACCTCCTGTGGCCCCAGAGGAAAGCCACCTCCTTCAACCCAGCCTCCCCCCATCAGAAGGACGGTATCGTTATCCTTGTCTGCCTGCTTAGTTGGCTCTCTCTCTGTTAATTCCAAACTTAGGGAGTATGGGAAGAGAGGTGTTATTTATTGAACCCCTAAGATCCCCACACGAACCATCCCCATTTCACAGATGAGGAGGCTTA
Organism: Cryptoprocta ferox; assembly: GCA_028646485.1. Classification (NCBI taxonomy): domain Eukaryota; kingdom Metazoa; phylum Chordata; class Mammalia; order Carnivora; family Eupleridae; genus Cryptoprocta; species Cryptoprocta ferox. Next base: position 14,256,863 of record CM053571.1, read on the forward strand.
GGCATGGAAAGGTCGGGGGACCTGGATGAAATTCTCTGAGGTCAGACAGCCCTGCTCATGTCCGCTGGACCGCATTTCAGCAAAGTCATCTGGGTCTAATGGCTCCAAGCCTCAACCACCCCGAAGGTGTCTCAGGAAAAACAACATTCATATCACAGAGTGGCCGTGAGGGCTAAATGTTATAAACCACAGGTTTAAGACTCCTAGAAAGAAATGTGTGGGCAGAGTAAACACTCGATGAATGTTAACTATTAGATCAAGAGCAGCAGGAAGAACACCTACCTCCTTCCTACCCGCCCATCCTGCTGTTTTTTACATAGCATTTATCCAAATCAGAAATGATACTATTTATGTATTTGTTGACTTACTTATTATTCCTCCCCCCCCCCACCAAAATGTAAGCTCCGTGACACAGGGTCTTCTTTATCTTGTTCATCTCTGTATCCCCCTTGCCTAAAACAGTGCCTAACGCATCCTAGATGCTCAATAAAATACTTGCTGAAAAACCTCGTATATTAATAAATGATGGTGTCTTTCCTTTCCCCGAGTAGGAAGAACCACTCAGCTCACAACCCATAACCCAGGGATTGCTCCTCTTTATAGCTCGTCCTCCCCCACCCAGCCTCACCCACAGCGGACCTTTGAAGAGGCACCGTTCATTCTCATGGTCATCCTCAAGGTCTCCCTCCCCTGCCCTCAGTGCCCAGCAGTGTGTTGCTCACACTCACATCCCTGGCTCTCTGCAGCTTCCACAGCCTCAGTGGCCCGTGCCAGAAGGCAGAGCTCTCCTAAACCCTACCTGCTCACAAGGCCACTGTCTGGCCAGCTTCCCTCTCTCCCAGCACAAAGGGGGAGAAAGCCCTTTTCCCTGCCAGGCCCACAGAAGTGAAAAACTAATATCCCACGCTGCCGGCTGGCTCAGGCTCTCCCTTCACTGCTGGCAGGGAGCTCTTGGTCTTCAGATTTCCCCCTCTTTTGGCTTGATTAACACAATGCCAGTTCCCTGCTGCCTAGCCTTCTGAGAGGCATGTTTTGCTTTGAATTCAGCTGACCTCAGCTCCTGCAGGAAGGCCTCGTATGTGAAAATCCAGGGGCAAAGGATGGGCTTGGCATGTCCTGGTTGTAAAAAGCACGGGCAAGTTTTGTCAAAGCCCAAGAGTTTTTCAAGTCAAGGCAAAGACCAGGGGGTCTCTGCAGGCATCTCCTATTGCCTCTTCCTGCACATGGTTGGGGGCCTTCCGGTCCCTTCAAGTGGATCACATCTGGAGGGATCGGCTGGTGGCCTCATCTGGAGGCCCCTGAAGCCACCCACGCCTCTGCTCTTTGTTTATTATCAGGTGGCAGGCAGCAAAGTGGCTCCAGAAAGGAGAAAAAAAATGCCTAAGGAAACTGTTCTTCTTTATAAACAAAAGGTGGGGTAACCTCTGATGTAAAACAAAGCATTTTCTCCTGGTCCTTACCCTAGAGTCCCTTTCTCTGAAAGAGACAAGCAAGACAAAAATGAGTGCCACTTTTCTCCTGATCCTTGAGTGGGTCAAAATACAGACTGGGTCTTGGCGTGTGTGTGCGAGTGTGTGTGCGCGAACACGTGTGCGTGTGCGTCTCGGGGCTGTGCATGAACGCAGCATCTTAAGCAGGTCTACAGTTAGCATCTGCTTAGAGTCAATATATAGGCTTCAACTCAGTGAACAATTATCGGGTGCCCCAGCTGGCGCGGAGGACAAGGGGTGACAAGGCAGCTCGGGCTGCCAGGAGCTTGGAGGCTGTCTGTAACACGCCACGCTGGGCTGGTCTTGCTGCGGGCACAGGATGCCCACTGGGAACACTGGCCAGAAGGGGCATGACGGCTGCTCTCCGCATCTGCACAGCACAAAGACCCGCTTTTATGTGGTCCCAGCTAAGCTGAGGCCGGCCGCCATGCAGATGGCTTCTCTACCCCACCTGGCTGTTCCATTCGCAGCCCCCCAACTCGGCAGACGGTGAGCTCTGGCTAAGACTCGAGCTCGCCAAACTAACCACGTGGACAGCTGCCCTTTACGGAATGTCCACCATGTGTTGCCTGGTGCTGTTCTAAGTGCTTTACTTGAACAAACTGATCTTTATCTCCTCAACAGCCCTACGAGATGGACACTACAGACACCCAATCCCTTTTCCAAAAGCCCTTGTGCCAAGGTGTGGTTCAGAATTAAGAAATGTTTGCCTTTCAGAAAGATGATATAGCGGACATGCTATATATCACTAACATGCACAGAGGACCCAGGAAGACGCCTATAACCAATGACCTCCGCATGTCTGCAGCAACTCATAGGGATAACTTCACTTGGAATAAGAGCCCCCATGTCCTCTGGGCCAGGTTGAGCCACCGAATGAATTTCTGCCAGTGTATGGAAAAAAACGTCTCTGGTTTCCAGAGCGTTCTGCGTTTTGGAGTTGCAGATAATGGAGTATGAAGCCCTGCTCTGCAGAGAAGAGTGAAATGTGGAAAGGTAGAGCTGGGGAGGAGAAGCCGGCTTTATCCCCAGGCCAACCAGCTCCTGACCTGGGCTCTCAGCCCCTGCACATTGCACAGCCTTGCTCTCGTATACGGGGGAACGTCTGAAGAGTTACCTCCACAGATGCAAAGCCCTGTAGATGCCGTTCCCAGCACACCTCCCCAGACCTAGTGGTGTTCACACACCCTTGTTTCCAGCCAAGAGCCAACCATGCAGGTTTCTGAACACACCAGGATCTTTCATTCCCATGGATTTGCAAATACTGTTCCTTACTGCCTTGAATGCCCCCCAATCCTCTTACTCTTTGGCCAATTCCTATCCATCCTACAGAAGCCACTCAAATGGCCCTTCCTCGGTGAGCCACATACTGATCCCCATGGGCTCAGAATGAATTGCTGTGTCCTTCTTGGCCCTGCTCAGAGCTGTAAGGCTCCTGGTTAATTCTCTAGGGGCACTTTCCACTGAGCATTTGACCAGAAGCCAGCAGACCTTGCCTGCTCTCTGGGATCTGGACAAGCCAGGCACCAACTCCCAATTCCACACTCTTCTAAAGTCCAAAGTCTCCCTCATGTTGTCCGCAGATCCCAGGGTCTGTGGGCCTCTGCAGCCTCCAGTCTTCTTCCTCTGGGCTGTCTCATTCACACAGTGACCTGCGCCTTCCTGATGCTCACCACCAATCCACCTCACAAAGCATCCGTCAGAAGAGCAGCCTTTGCTGGATATTTGCAGTTGGGGTGGCTGGGATGGAGGCGATGTTTCCATTGTAGGAATACAGCCCATCTCAAACTGAAGGTAGGGTCCTGTTCTTAAACGTCCCCCACAGGGCGACATCTTACTCCTCCGCCCTTTGGGGTCCCAGGCGTCCCACCATCTCACTCTGCTCTATTCTCCACCCTCGCAGGAGCAGATCTAACTCCCACTCCTGTTTCCTTCATTTTTCCCTCATGCAGACCCTTCCCATCACCTCGCTACCCCATCCCCTGGGCCTCGGGCTCCCACCTTCTACCACAAGCTGCTCATGCAGACTTTTCCCCACAGCAGGCAGCATCCTTCTGGGGGACTGGTTATTTCATAGCCTATTATAAAAAGGCTCTGCTTATTAGAGTTGTTTACTGTCTGTCTTCCCTGCACTGGCCTGTTTTGCTCAGCTCAGTGTCCTCTGTCTCTAGCACAATGCTACATGCATAGTAGGGCTTTGATAAGTGATTCTGTAGAATAAATGAATGAATGAATGATACGCGAATAGCGCTGAGAGGCAGTACAAAATGCAGAGAAGAGTTATTTCCTACAAGAGCAGGGAAGACATAAACAGAGGCGTGGTGTGTGTGTGTGTGTGTGTGTGTGTGTGTGTTTGTGTGTGTGTATATGCACACACGCATGCATGTACATGTGTATTTTCTGGGAGTGGGGATCGTGGATGTCAGGCCTGGGAATATGTAAGGTAGGAAGTGACGAGACAAGCCCATGAGATCAGGTAGACAAGCCCAGAGCCTGAGGCGTGAGCCACCAGGAGCAGCCTAGTGATCAAGGGACAACAGTGGTGAGCTTGACGCCAGCGCAGAGTTCCTGGTTGTAACTTTTCCTCCCTGGCGTGTAGGTGAGCACAGACCTCACCTGTCTGTCCTCCAGCACTCTCTGCCCCTAAGCCAGATGCTTACACTTTCAGAATGAAGGGGCTGAATTTATTTTTAAATCTAAGCCCTGCATGCCTGTTTGCATATAAGAAGCCATTACTGAGTCCCTACTATGTGCCAACCCCCATGCTGGGTGCTGGGGATACAAAGGTATGAAGGGGTTCACAGGTGTGGGGGAGGAACAGAGACATACACGGATGATTCTAACACAGAGAGTGGAGCCTGGTGGCTGTGAGCTTGTGCTCCGGAGTCAGACTGCCGAGTCAGATCCTGGGCTCTACCACCTAAACATGTGACCTTGTGAAGGTCATTGCAGCTCCTTGCCTTGGGTCCTTCGTCCCTAACGTGTGGATAGTAATGGTGTCTACCTCACTGGGGAGTTGTGAGTTTTAAATGAGTTAATATGTACCAAGTCTTCAGAACACTATATGGTTTGCAGCATACGCTGGGTGAGTTTGATATACTACTACTACTAATGATAATAGCCATTACTGTCACACCGTGACAAATACTACTGCAATCCTTGTCATGGTCTTTGGGCCCATCTAGCCCCTCTCCAACCTCAACTCTCAACACTCTCTCTCCTGCCCATCCCCCAACCCTAGATCAGGGTTTCTCAATCTGAGCATGACTGATATTTGGAATTAGAGATCATCTTTAGTGTGTGTGTGTGGGGGGGAGGGGACTGTCCTGTGCACTGTAAACATTTAGTAGCCTCACCACCTCCCTCTCCTCACCCAGCTGTCATCTGTGAATATTTCCAGATATTGCCAAATGTCTCCTGAGCAGGTAAAATGGCCCCTGGTTGAGAATCATCACTTTAAATACACTGATCTCCTTGCTGCTCTTCAAACAGGCCTACTCAGACCCCAGGGCCTTAGCACCTGCTATTCCCTCTACCTGGTGTACTCTTCCTTCAGATAACCAGATGGCTCAGTTCCTCTCTTTTTTCAGGTCTCTGCTCAAACGTCACCACCTCCTCAGAGATGCCTTATCTGACCACTGCAACATGCAATGCAAACACACACACACACACACACACACACACTCTCCACATACACATTTCATGGCCCTCAAACTCCTTTTCAACCTTCACCCTGAAGCTAAATTACATCCGACCAGAGTTTGCATCAGCCCCCCTCAGAAGGCTGTGGGTCTGACACAATGTCAGACGCAAAGCCAGACTGCAACTGTCCCCAACCCTGGCTCCACCAGCCCCTTGAGCCTGCACTTCCCCACCCTGGGTGGACTCAGATGAGCTATAGCCATCACCTGGTGTCCCCCTTATTTTTGGATGGAACGGCAGAGGCCCAGAGATGGGGGCGGATCCTCCTAGAGTGGCAATGTAGGGACCAGCATCCCCATCGCCTCTGATCCCAGGCAGGGACGGCATTCTCTAGAAGCAAAAATGGAAAGGGAGGCTGGTTGAGGCCCCTTCACACTGCATTAGGGCAAGCTCTTTATCTGTAAAATGAGGGTAAGCCCCTTGTGGGGCTGTTGAGGAGATTAATGAGAATGTTTATGAAGCACCCAGGACATGCCTGCTGCAAAGTAGCAGCTTCCCAGATCACATCTGTTATTGCTATTCTTATCATTATTATTGCAAGTCCTTATCACATACCGAGTTTATGTGGCTTAGGCACAGGCTTTGCAGTCTGACTGTATTAGTGCAAATCTCAGATCGGTTGCTTACTGGCTGTGTGATTCTGGGCAAGTTATTTAACCCTTCTGTGCCTCAGTCATCTCATGCATAAAGTGGGGGGAATCACAGAACCTCCCTCACAGAGAACTTGTAAGGATGAAATGAAATCATGTATGCAGAGTGCTTAGCACTGTGGCCAAGTACACAGTGGTGCTCACTAAAGGTTACCATCACCACCATCATCAATGACCATGACCATGACCACCGTCACCACCTCCGCCACTGTCACCAGTGCTACCACCATCATGTTCTCATCGTTCCAAATCGCCCACGCAGCCTGGCACAATGCCAGGCCCACACGAGGGCTCCATAAATCTCCGTGTTGACTGACGTTCACATTTCTACCCCTTAGTTCCCAGGGAAGTTTCTGCTTCTCCCAAAACACTTGCTCAGAGGATTTCTCGACTCTTAAAAACTATTCTAACTACAAGAGAAATCGTGGGAGGGCCCAAAATGCACTCCAGATAGTTGTAGTCATTGAATATTAAACCAATATTAAAATCTCACTTCTTTAAAAGGCGTTAATGAAAACAAGACTTCAACTTTTCTGCAAATAAAAAGGGCAAAATTTACTGAGATTCCCAGGATCTGCAAAGCCCCACCAAACTGAAGCTGATTTAAGCCTTACGATTCTCCCTGGGGACCCCAAAGGGCAACCGGCAATAGGAAGGGCTTAGACTCTTTTCTCCATTCGGATCATCTTCTCTTGGGACGCCTACTTCTTTGCCCCAACCCGAGATCCAAAACCAGATGGAACTCTCCGGAGGAACCGTGGCTCCGGATGGCCCTCCTTATTTATTCATTAGCAACTCTAAGTCTGGTGACTTTGAAATCCTACCAGAAGGAGGGCACCTGACTAAGCGGAGAGCTCCCTGCTCAAGCTTCCTGGCTCCAGGCCTGGTTTACTTTCTTTCTCTGGAGGCTTCGGGGCTGCTGTGAATCTTTGAGGTTTGGGTTTCTGGCTCCAGGCTTATCGGTGTCCTTCGCCTCCCCAGCTTTCCTACGCTCAAAACCATCCTTTCTTTTTCAGGGCAAATTGATTTTTCAGAAGCCGTAAGAGTCAAGGACTTGAAAACCAAAGGGGAGGCCTGAGTATTCGGTTCCCAGGGCTGGGTGACAGCACTCCCTTCCCCCCCCCCCCAAACTCGGTGCCGTAAAATAACAGAATCAGTTCTCAGAAGGCTGAAATTAACGTGTCACCCGAGCTGTTCCTTCTGGTGGCTCGGAGGGAGAATCCGTCTCAGGCCTCTCCCTGCTTCTGGTGGCTTCCAGCAATCTTGGAGCTCCTTGGCTTAAGGCGGTATCCCTCGTCTCTGCCTCCGTCTTCCCGTGCCCTCTTCCCCCTGTGTCTGTTCTCTGTGTGTCCTCATTTCTTTTATATAAGGACACCGGATTAGAGGCCCACCTAGTCCAGCATGACCTCATTTTAACTAATTACATCTGCAAAGCCCCTCTTTACAAAAAAGGTCACTTTCCAAGGCTCCGGGCGGACACACATTTTGGGTGGAGACAGTACTCAACCCAGTATAGGGAGCAAGGACTTAAATTATTTACTACTTCTCCCCACCTTGTCCCTGGGACCCTCTCTCAGGGCCTCACAGAGCCCTCAGTCCCCCCAGTGTAGCCTGGAAAAGGAAGCAACACTGTGGTCCCTCTTTTGGAGAACTTGGGGTTCTCAAACCATTTTCCCAGCCAGTATGTCAGTGTAATCTCATAACGACCCTGGAGGGAGACTGAGTTTCCTCATCTTCCAATGAGGAAACAGCTCAGAGAGGTTAGGCCACCTAAGGTCACACAGCCGCTAGGTGGAGAGTGGGACCCAGATCCCAGGCCTTCTCCACCAAATCCAAGGCTCTTTCTGTCTCTCCATTTTCTTACCAGGGAAAAAGGCAGGGGCTGGTGAGTTTGCAACAGAAAACACACGGCTTGGAAACCTGTTGGGCGTTTGTTGAGAAACTGCTTCTGAAGAAAGTAAGGAGTAAGGGAGTGTCCGAGGACACAGGAGCAGGGCTGTGGCAGGGTGGAGGGAGCCCGCTTGTTTTGGGGCCCCTCTGCCTGCAGTTCCCCCACAATAAACTCCCCGCAGGGTCCTTCCGCAGGCTCCTGGAGCTAATTCGGTTTTCATCCATCTTCACCCGCAGGGCAGCTTTGCCTTCCCGCGGAGAGATGAAAGGGAGATGCGGGTGGGCGTCTGGAGCGCGGGAGGGAGGAGCTCAGCCCGCCTGCAGGGGGCGCTCGGAGGGCGCGGGGGGGGCGGTGGTGGCGCCTGGAT
>CM053571.1:14265062-14286949 GCA_028646485.1 Cryptoprocta ferox
CTCTGTGCCCATCCGCCTTGCGGCTGCCGCGCACCTACTGTTCCCTCTGCCCAGAACATTCTTCTCCAAGATGGGTACATGGGCGCTTCCTCACTTGCTTCAAGGCTTTGCTCAAAATCACCTTATCTTTGAGGTTGTCTCTGACCAGCCATCTTAAAATCCAACCCCCAGCACTCCCTAGCTCCCTCCCTGCATTTTTCTCTAATGTCTTATGTATTTTAGTTTTTATTTTTTTATAGTCTATCCCTCTACATTGTAAGGTCCAAGAGAGTAAGGATTTTCATCCGTTTTGTTCACTGCTGAATCCCTAGTGCTTCCACTCAATAAATAATTCATGAATCAATCAGTCAATACATGAACAAGTGAATTTACTACAAGATTCAGCACGGGAATGTGAGGCTCTGGATTCAGGTTCTCTAGAACCGAATCGAACTCCTCACTGCCTGGTGTGGGGCCTTGGGAATATTACTTTAATGTATCTGGCCTTTACTTTCCTCATCTGTCAAATGGAGATAACAGTGCCTATCCCATACGGTTGTGAGGAGGTCAAGTGAGTGAGTCTGAGGTGCCTGCCACATTGCCAACCTTCCATGTTGGCAATAATGTCATCATTACTATTGGATTATTATTATTATTATTATTATTATTATTTGGGAAATAACACTGCAAAGTTCTGCAGGAGAGAATGAGGTAAGGGAGACACACCCCCTATCCTCAGGGGCCTTAAGAATTTCAAGGCATCCACCAAGCTACCAGCAGCCACCCCAGTGGGCATGCAGCAGGCAGCAGATAAAGAGCAAATGCCTCATTCCCCAGGGCCCCTGACAAAGGATGGCTCCATGTTCCACAGCCTCATCCATGGGAGGCAGCTAATAACTCCACAGTGAGGGCAGTGGGGGTGGGGTGTCCATATGAAGTGGGCTGTCTGTTGGCTTTCCCTAGTCTTTGCCTGGCCACGGAGGCCCCCTCAGACATCTGGAGTTCACGTTCTGGCTCTGTTCCCAGCTGGTTGCGTGGCTCTGAAACAAGTCACTTGACCATTCTGGGTCTTGGTTTCCCCATCAGTAGCATGAGGGAGTAGGGCTCCCTTCTAGTGGTGATGCTGCTGGGTCCACTGGCCTGACCATGCCAACTGTCCACCTTGAGGACTTTCAGAAGGAGAAACATCCCATTAGACTCCGTCCTGACCCATTAGACCAGTATTGATGAGGCTGCTGTTCTGGGTCCAATCCCACTGCCAAGTGCCTGAAGGGTATGGCTTTTGGTCTTAGTACCAACTGGGCTCCAGCCCCGGCTCTGCGCTGCTTGCTGAGTGACCTTATGTGAGCCACTCAATTTCTTCGACCCCATTCTCTTCATCTGTCAAATCACAGTAAAACCCCTTCATCCCACAGAGAGGTGTGACCATGAAATAACAGAGCTCGCAAAAAACCCCCACAACAGTGCCTGGCACACAGTAGAGGCTCAGTACACAGTACCTCCCTTCTCATCCAGCCCGGCAGAAAGGGGGAGGTTAGGGGGAGGAAGTCAATGAAGATAGCAGCAGTGCACCCAAGCTTGTGCAGAGTTAGATGCATCACCCACTTCAGTTTTCCCAACCTTATGATTCCCATTTTACAGGGGAAGAAACTGGGGCTTGGCAAGGTTGAGCAAGCTGCTCAAGGACACACAGACACTAACGGACAGAGCAGGAACTCAAACCCATTTCCTTCTGTTGCCAAAGCCTTGGTTGTTACTGCAACGCATGGATAGCCTCTCCCGGAGTGAGCCCTGAGCCACTGTCTCCTGCGGTCCACCCAGCCAAGCATCGGTCCACCTGACCAAGCAGGAAAGCACAGGCGGAAGGACAGGGCGTGAGGCTTGGCACACAACCGGTAGCTGAGGCCGTGCCTCCAGGGCTGTGGGTGACACTGCAGCTTTTTACCGAGTTCTTTGGGCCGTGTTCTCACTGTCTGCCCAGAAAGGCTCTGTTCCTAGGCGGGGAGCTGGGACAGCTCTGAGCTCACAGAATCCTTTCTGCTCTAACCAGATTGAACACTGTGTATCTGTACCCAGAGACCCCATCCATTAGTTGATTAAAAGCCATAGATCAGCCTGCCTGGGACCCGCCAGAGCCATTATGAATAAGTATCAGGAAGTCTTTCAGCATAACCAATGTCTTCGAAATTGCCATGGTGACAGTTAATAAAACTTCGGAGTCTATCTCTCTCTCTGTTAGCCGGCTCTGCTGCTGGGCATTAACATTTGGGATAGCGGTTGAGACCATTTGTATTTAAATGGAGGAGAGGGAAAGGGGGGTGATGGACATGGAGGGGGGCACTAGTGGGGATGAGCACTGGGTGTTAGGTGGAAACCAACTTGACAATAAACGATAAAAGAAAAAAAAATAAATGAAGCTGTGAGTGCCTTAACTCAAAGTTCCACACCCTCAGATTTAAAACAACCACTGCCATCAAAAATGAGCTTGTCAAACAATTATTCCCAGCCAGCAGAAGTGGCTCTGAACAGTCTTAAGGGCTGCCCAGGATTAATGAGAGGCAGTAGGATTACCTTAGTGCCCATATACATGGTTCCTGGAGCCAAACTGCTCAAGTTCAACTCCAGGCTCCACCACTTCCTACCTGTGTGAACTTGGGCAAATTCCATGACCTCTCTGTGCTTGCTTCTTCATGCATAGAATGGGGATAAAACTTAGTAACTATTTCAGGTGTTTGGTGTCAGGATTCAATGTGTTAATATTGACGTCTCAGTTTGGGCTTCTAGAACAGAGGACTTTATACTGGGTGGCTTATAAACAATAAAAATTTAAAGCTCACAGTGCTGGAGGCTGGGAGGTTCAAGATCAAGGCACAGACAGATTCAGTATCTGGTGAGAGCCTGCTTCCAGGTTCATAATGCTGGCTTTTTAGTATAACCTCACATGGCCGAAGGAACAAGGGAAGCCTCTGGGGTCTCTTTTCTAAAGGCACTAATCCCATTCACGAGGACTCCACCCTCATGACATAATGACCTCCTAAAGGCCCTGCCTACAAACACTACCACGTTAGGGGTTAGGCTAAATAAATTTTGCAGGGGACACAAACAGTCTTTAGCAATGGAAAAGGCTTAGAATGGTCCACATGTTGAATGCATATTCAACTAAACATTTATTATACACTGACTGTGTCTCTAATTTCTCATGCCTCTCTGACCCATACTCTCTGGTATTGCCCACGCTGACTCTACGCTGGATCCAGTGACTTCATTTGGCTACAAAAATGCAGCAGAAGTGACGGTGCTCCGGTTCTGAGCCTCGACCTAAAGAAACCCTGTTGAATTCTACTCCTTTCTTGGGGCCCTAGGATGGCCACGTGAATGAACCTGATCAGCCTGCTCCAGCATGATAGACTGGAAGAGAGCCCAGCCCAGAAAACAGGACTGACTCCCTGACCTACACCTGACTCAGAAGATGCATGAGAAATCCCAGCAGAGACCAGAAGAACCATCCGGCTGTCCCCTGAACTTGTGAGTATTAATAAATCCTTATGGTTTAAGTGATTTGGGTTTTGGGGTGGTTTGCTATCCAGCAATACCTAACTGACACAGGACACACTACGTACTAAGGACTGAGTGAGATACTGCTCACACCTCCAGGGATTCAAGGTCCAGCAAAAGAAACACCACCAAGAAATAAACCCATCACAACTGGGCCTTGCACAGATTGGAGCTAAGACCCTCTCAGGGTCACCCACTGAGAGGGAGGGCACTCCGGGCAGAAAGACCAGCATGGGCAAAAGCGGGGAGGTGTGAAAGAACCGTGAACCTGACTCTTCATTGGGTCTGGGGACAAACGCAGATGTGCAAGTATTTCTTCCCTACCTATTGCCATTCTCTGATGAGCAGGGGATCTAGGCATGCCATTCCTCGACCTTCTGCATGTCAGGTGCAGGGAAGCCTGGCTTTAGACAGACTCACATCACCACCTTCACAACCGAAGGAGGTAAGAGTTTTTCGAAGAGGGGAGGAGACTTGCCTAAGCCTCTCCAGCCATGCGGCTTTAGAAGCAGAGGGACAGCAGTTCAAACCGCTCACTGGGTTTTGTGGGGGTTTTCTGCCCTTCACTCACTGTGTGACCTCAGGCCAAATACGACCCACCTGAAGATAAGGGGACACTTACCAAGAGCTGAGGAATTAGCAGTCATTTGCTATTACTATTTATTATAATTCAAAGTAACCAAATTTAACAGAGAAAGAATTGAATATTAACAAAATTAGAGGAGAGTGGGGAGGAAAGGAAAGCAGTGAAAATGCATCCCCTCCCTTGGGTCTCCATGCCTTTGGGGCCTGGAGTTTAGAGGTCAAGGGCTGCTGCTTCCTCCTGCCCCAGGAGGGACACCGGCCCTTTGAGGGCCTGCCTTCCCACCTCCAATCGGGCCATTGCCTGCTGCACCACGGCATGCCCCAAGAGGCAGTGAGGACAGTCATCACCCAGGTTGGATGACAGCTGAACTGCTCCCCAGGACATGCTGCTCGCTTGTCATTGGGCTCCTGCCGCCTCTAAGGGAAGTTCTTCAGACTTTATCTCAGGACTCGCATTTGCCGGCAAGAGGCGGGCTTCCTACCGAGGAGCAGGACGGGCTCTTGTCGCACAGCATCTGATGCTTGGTGGATGCCCTGCTGCCTCCAACTTGGGATTTCTTAACACTTTAAAACGTTTTTTTTTTAAATATTTATTTCTTTTTGAGAGAGAGACAGACAGACAGACAGAACATGAGCGGGAGAGGAGCAGGGAGAGAGGAAGACACAGAATCCGAAGCAGGCTACAGTCTCTGAGCTGTCAGCACAGAGCCCAATGCAGGGCTCCAACTCATGAGCTGTGCGATCGTGACCTGAGCTGAAGTTGGAGGCTCAACCAACTGAGCCACCCAGGCGCCCCTTGTTTCTTAGTATTTTTTAAGCAGGGGCCCTGCATTGTCATTTTGCACCATGGCCTGCAAACCACTAAGACTTTCCTGTGTGCAGCCTATTCAAGTGTGGGTCCTTTGCGTTTCCCCAATCCCCAAGGGGATCTGCATCAGCAGGGATCAATGCCGAAGGAAGCCCCCTTCTGTCAGGCAGACTTGGATATGTATTCATTCACCAAGCATTTAGGGGCACTTCCTGTGTGCCAGGCAAAAGGCTAAGTGCTGGGGGGTGTACACAGTGAGTGAGACAGAGCTACCTTTAAGAACTCCACGCATTCTGGCTGCACTCTTGACTTCCCTTCCTCCTGCCCCTGCACCTCTCCCACTCAGTCAACAGCGCCGCCCTCCCCTCGATCTCTCCAGCTGGAAATCCGGGAGTCATCGTGATCCCTCCAACCCCTCACCCCTGTATGCAGAACCACAGCAAGTCTTACGGGCTTGACCTTCAAAGCTTAGCTCCAATCTGTGTATGTCTCTCTGTCCCCACTGGTACCCCTCCTCCAGGCCACCATCTCTTCTCATTTGGGGGCACCAACAACTCTCAGCTGGTCTTCCCACCTCCATTCTTGCCCCATCCCATTCACTCTCTCCTTCCAGAGGAATTAGAATGTAAATAAATCATATCACTCTCTTGTTCAAAGCCCTCCAATGACTTCCTATAGCCCTTAGTATAAAATCTCTGCTCCTAACCTTGGTCTCAAGCCCCAGGGTCTCCCAGTGTCACCTGCTGCTGCTCCCCCTTACTTGTGATTATCTAGCCAACCAGGCCTCCTCTCAGTTCCCTGAGTACAACAAACTCTTTCCTGCCATGGGGCCTTTGCACATGCTAATTCTGAGACCAATTTCCCCATGCTGTCCCTTTCTCTTCTTTTAGTTCTGAATAGAAATGTCATACCTTCCAAGAAGCTTTCCATGCCACTCTGTCTAAAGGTGCTTCAGCCCTGCTCCATTATCCTGTATCCCATCTTGTTTGTTTGTTTTTTCCCAACCATCGCTTATTACAACTGGTGATTATTCTGTTGACACATTTTCCTAAATTTTTAAGAATCTCTCCTCCAGGACCCACCTCTGGAGAGTTCTGTAAGCTCCATGAGGGCAAGGATCTTTTCATCTGTCTGAGTCACTCTTAGCCCTAGTACTAAACATAGAGCCTGTCACATAATCGGTGTTCACTAATAAGTGAACTAGTTTGCTTGCCAAATGAATGAATGAGTGAATGAATGAATGAGCTCACAGTCCTGTGCAGGAGGCAGAGAAGTAAGTCAATAATTATGATCCAGTCTATACCAGGAATGCTGCAGGAGCACAAAAGAGGTACATCTTTATCGAAATGGAGAATCAAGGGTTAATAATGGTTTGGCCATTTTGGTTTGGCCGTGAACCCTACACGGGCATAAGTGCATATAAAGTGCTTAGCTCTGTGCCTGGTATCCAGTAAGCACTCAATACCTGTTGGCTATTGTTACTGTAATAGTATTACTATTATCCAATGCGTTGATAGTTGAGCAGAGTCTCAAGGGGCAAATGGGAATTAAACAGAGAGGGTGGACATCCCAGCTGAGAGGCCGTGGAAAGCAGGGGGGCAGGGCTGACATGTGCATCTGGCTATCTGGGAGGAGCCCTGGGTGGGTGGAGAGAGCACAGAAGGGTGCAGCTAGAGAAGCAGGCAGGGGTCAGATCCTCAAAACCTTGTCAGTCGTGCTAAGGGGCCCAGACTTTGGGGGCAGTGGGAAACCCCTGGAGAATCTGAAGCAAGACACGATCTGGTTTTGACAGCGCCTTGCGGCCATTGTGCGGAACATGAATTAGAAGGGGGCAGGTGAAGACAGTTATTTATGAACTCCGGGGAGCACCTCCATCCATTTTGTGCAGCCCTTCGAAGGGCTCAGCATCACATAAAGCAGCAGGAGGGTGACGGGGTGTCGCAGACAACCCTGCCTTCCACGTGCTGTAAATGGGCTCACCTTTGGAGTCTCCGCCTCCAGCTGAAATAGAAATGAAGTTTCCACCTCACATTTTGCAAGGAAGAGGACAAAAAGAGGTATCGAAGCACACCAACCTCATCTCAAATTAAGTTGTGAGCAAGAGGAAGAAAATCCGTCCTCTGTGGTGCCATATTCTTCTCTCTTTAATGTCACGTCTTTCAAACCTATCAAAGCAAAGCGTGCTGTACATGACAGTTGCGTAATATCTTGGGGACTGCTCCACAGTCCACATTCCCTGCAAAAAGGGCACCATTTTTTCTAACGTTGAATGCCTTGATCTAAGAATATTCAGAATTATTTCAATAGTCTTCTTTTAAATGATCTGTATCTTAACCCAGTGGGGGGGATTTGAATTTTCTTCTGCCCTCTTATGGGGATAGATGAAAATGGGGAAGGGAAGGGAAGGGGAGGGGAGGGGAGGGGAGGGGAGGGGAGGGGAGGGGAGGGAAGAAAAAAAGAAAGAAAGAAACAGAGGGAGGAGGAAGGAAGGAAGAAAAAGGAAGGGAGGAAGGAAGGGAGGAAGAAAAAGGAAAGAAAGAAGGAAGGGAGGGAGATAGGGAGGGAGGGAAGGAGGGAGGGAGGGAGAAAGAGGACAGAGGAAGGGTGGGGAGTGAGGGAGGAAGGAAGGAGAAGGAAAAGGGAGGGAGGAAAGGAAGGAAGTAAAGGAGGAGAGAGGGAGGGAAGGAGAGAGGGAAGGAGGGAGGGATGACATTCAATGAGTGAATGAGTGAGTGGCCTGTCCTTCCAGTCACAGGCTTCCTTGGTTGGAGGCCAGTCCCTCCACCAGGCCTGCTGCTTCGTCTTTCCAAGCTTCTCCCTTGCTCTTGAGGAACCCAAGAGACCAGGTCATGCCATTTCATTTTCCCAACTCCTGACCAAATGCATCCAACCCTTTTGTGGATTTGTAATAGAAACATGGCTGCCCTGGGAATCACGTACACCAGGTGGAGGAGAGGAGACTCCAGGGCGGTGAGCACACCAAATGCCCCCCACGCCCCTCCCCTGCGCTCTTTACTTAAGAGTCCTTCTGGGCCTCTGGGAAGCACAATTATCTCACAGGATTTACATGCTTTACGCTTTTCATGAGTCCTTTACTACCTATCCTGGAACCATCACCAGCTTGGAGGAAAAGAAAGGAAGGAAAAAAATGGAAGAAAGGGGAAAAAAAAAACCTTATAGACCTCTTCACTGGCTACTCCACTTCCTAAAATTTTGGAGCCTGGTGATGAGACACTAGCAAATGTTGGGATATTTGGGAAAATAAATAACCAATAAGCCTTCAAAATCCATCCTCTGTAGTTAGCAGTACGCAACTCAATGGCAACCAAGAAAATGTTTGGCTTCCAAAGGGCCAAAAATGAAGTGAAATCTGTAGTCTTCTCTACTTTCCAAACACAAATTAGGTTAGAGCCCAGAAAGGAGGGAAGTGACTAGAGAGAACATTCTATTAAATTCTAACGGGACCTGAATTACTTTAGAAATTTCTACCTTAATTGGAAAACAAGGATCCAAATTGAAAACCTTCACTCATTTATAAATTCACTCATCTATCCATTTAGCTCATGTTTACTGAACACCAGCTATATAATCCAAGCTGGATCCTAGAAATGCAATGAAAGGATGACCCCTCACTGTCCTCAAGAATAACAAGACTATAGACCAAAGATGTTAAAAAGAAAAAATTGATTCCAGGGCTCCCATCCCAGACCTACAGAAATCAGAACTTCTGGGGGGTGAAATTGGAATTCTGCATTTTAAGTAAACACCACAGGTGATTCTTAAGCTCTTAAGAATCTCAACTTGAAGTCTGAGAACCACTGGCTCATTATCCCCACCGGAGCAGAGGCTGGTTCTGGCTCTTCCTCCAGCACCCAGATTCCAATTCAGAGCCTCATTCTCCTCATCTGTAAAAGGGGAGACGTACTAAAAACTTGTACAGGTCATTGTGAGAATTTAAAGGAGACTCTGCATGTCATGTCCTTGGTTCAGGGTCCAGCGTGGTGTAAACATCCACTCAACGTAGCTATCATCTTTACTGTTTTTATACTGCTGGGGGCCACCCCTTCCACTCACTTATGCTGTCTCTATTTCCCCTTCTTCCTTTCCCTGCCCCCTTCTTTCTCCCTCTTCCATTTGAGAAATAATTATCATGTGACTTGTAGGTTCCCAGGGCTGTGTTAAGCAGTTGGGAAGTTCGAGCGTGATCATTACAGACATGGATCCAGGTCTGATGAAGCATTTTCATGGGAAAGTTGATAATAACATGTGAGCAAACAAAGTACTGCACCAATTTCTGTGAATGAAATAAAGAAGGCACAGAGATAGAGATTTAGGGAGGGACCCTAACTAGGAAGTGCGGTGAGGATATCCTCTCTGAAGTGGCAGCTGGAAGGATGAGAAAGGCTTGGAGATTGGAAATTCCCAGGCAGAGGGAATAACATGGGGGAATGTTCTGGAAAGCAATAGTGAGCTTGAGGTCTTTGGGAACTGAAAGATCAGTGTGGCTGAATGGAGGAGGCAAAGGGCTGAACCTGGACGGGGAAGCTAAGGTCAGATGAGGTAGAGCCGTATAAGCTGGGTGATGGTCAGAGTATTTCACTGGCCCCCACAGCATCCGAATGGATGCTGACCATGGTGCTGAGGCAGGGGCCCCAAGGCCCCAAATGTGCCAGGTGTTAACCCTTTGCTGATGGATTATGAGGAGCTGTGGGGTGGAGGGGTTCCTAGATCATGAGCCAGACAAGACTTCTAATAAACCATACGGCCCTCCCAATGAATACCAGCTAAATATTATGCCAGCAAATAAGTCATATGAAGGCATTTAGATTTTATTCTAGGCACAACGGGAAGCCACTGATGGGTAAAGCAATAGGGAAATAACACCAGCAGGATGACATTTAAAAAACCCATTCTGTTTGCTGTGTGTGGATGAATGGCAGTGGCCAGAGTGTGAGGGGAGGCAGGGAGCAAACCTCTGTGCTGGTCAAAAAGAAAGGGGGGCGGGGAGGGAGAAGCAGAGGATGAGGACAGGTGGGGCCAGTAGGTAGTCTTAGCCCTTCCTGTACGGTCCCCAAGGCACATGGGACCCCAGCCCACCGATGGGACCCCAGGCATCCACAAGGGCTCACCAGAGGGGAATGTGTAGTCCAAACATCCCAGCCAACAACCGCACAGACAGGTAGAGGTGAGATTTCTGACCTGCAGATCCCTCTCTGGGAATAAGAGGCCCAAGTTGAGAAATGAGAAGCTAATTGCTCTGAATGCTTCCTTAGTCATTCCAAACATTCCCAGAGCTAAAGTTCAGACCCAGCTCATGTCAGATGGAGACAGCCAACCTTATTATTAAGCCAGGCATGCCTGGCTAAGGTTAAATCCTGGAAAAAGAAAAAAAAACCACACAGACATCTGAAGTGCTATTATTTACGAATTATAGCACCATTAAAGACATGCAATTATTAGCACTTTGTGCGTGTGGGTGACTGTCTTTATGTTCAAGCAACAGTTTGTTCTTCAAGAGACAAATGTTAGCCACACTTCTATGGCTGTTAACAACCACAAGAATAAAATAAAATGGGTGATGCCTTATGTTTGCAAAACACATTACCATTGCTAATTGCCTAATACTGGCACAAGTAGGAAGGTTTCTTCAGCTAAACTGATATTAGATAAGAATTTTTTTGAAAGGTGGCGCGATTGGTTGGCATTCTAAGTTATTTCACCTAGAAAAACTGCCCTCTGAGAGGCAAGCAGCTGTCGCCCCCTGATGCTGAAATTTATTTTTTCATCAAGATCATCACTACCAAGGACCTGGCGCTAATGTGCCATTTTGTCTCATCTTTGGTGAGAATTTTGGGGTCGCTAAATTAAATGGCTCCAAGAACTCAAGGGGGAGTGGGGGCAATGATATGGTTTATTGGTTAAAAAAAAAAGAGAGAAAAAGGGAGACATTCTCAGAGGGCTGATGCCTTTTATCTGTCGGAAAATAGGTTTCCAGAGACATAGATATTTTGCATTTCTGGAGGACAAAGCATTGAGCATGTAAAGAATATCCTTGTGTCTCTCAAGGCTATAGCACACAAGTTTCTGACCGGCTTAAAGACAGTGGAAATGCAGGAAAAGGGCAGGGTCCTGGTGAAGGTTCAAACAGAGCTCCATTTGAGTTCGACACCACACTCTCCCCTCCAACATGAGATTCCATGGAGTTGGGAAAAGACATTTTTTTTTTAAGGCAAACTTGTTTCTGTGGCCTGAAAGGCACAGTTTGATGTCTCTCCGTCCTCAGTAGAATGGCTTCCAGACAATCCCTTCCACATCTGTTAATGCATGAAAAGGAGGTACTGTGTGAAACCCACCCCTACCCCCAGTCCCCCATCACATTTCCAGAAAATAACATTCCACGGTGTTCACTGTAACCCAGAGAAAATCAGTGCCTTGGGGCATGGCTGTACCACCATAGAGCTGAGCTCAGAGAACAACTAACTCAGAGTTTCTGGGTCACCTTTCAATGGCCTTCCCATTAAAGAATGTCCTCTGGAGAGACCAGCTGAGGTTCTGAGTGGCTCCAACCAAGGTCAAGGCTGTTTGGGGGTAGTACTGGGACAATGGTAAGAAAAGGCAAACAAGCCCTCATCCCCACTGTAGTAAGTTGAATGGTGCCCACAACCCCCCACAAAGATATGTCCACATCCTAATTCCCAGAACCTGTGAATGTGACCATATTTGAGATGTGATTAAATTAAGGATCTTGAGATAGGGGATCATCCTGGATTACCCAGGTGGGCCTTAAATCCAATGATTAGTGTCCTGATAAGAGAAAAGCAGAGGGGAGACTGGAGATAGACAGAAGAGGAGGAGGTAATGGGACCCTAGAGGCAGAAGATGGAGGATGTGGCCGCAAGAGAAAAAATGGCTCAGCCGCCAGAAGTTGGACGAGGCAAAGACTTTCCACTAGAACCTCTAGAATGAGTGGTGCTCTACCAACACCTTGACTTCGAATTCCTGGCCCCCGCAACTGTAAAAGAACAAATCTCTGTAGTTTGAAGCCACCTAGTTTGTAGTAATGTGTTACTGCAGCCACAGGAAACTAATACACATAATCAGAAGATGTTACCCAAAGGAACTGGGCACTGCCTGGAGCCCAAATTTTCTTAAGAAGGATCCATGGACCCTTAGATGCTCATGGATGGCTTTCTACCCATGAAGTCATACACAACATTCCGTGTGACTGGGCACTCAGGCATTTTTGGGGGGAAAGTGTCTGCTTTCGTCAGCTTTCGTCAGACTCTCAAAAGGGACCAGGACCCCCCAAAGTACCCAACACCACAGATCTCCATGAAGGCCCAGAGCTGTCCAGGGTCACACAGCTCGTCACCCATTCAGTTACTTATTCTTGCAATCATTCTGCAAAGATTTGTAAAGCAACTACTATGTTCCAGGAGCCCAGCTGTGTGCTAAATAAGCAGAGCTAGTAGATTTCCCACTACGCACTCTGAAAAAAATAAAGAGAGACAAGTTCAACACCTGGAGTCTCTGCCCACTAGGTCCAAATCCCCTTCACCTTTGACTGCCTATTGCATCTGGAAGACTGCGGCAGGCAGGATAAGATGCCTGGATGCTCTGAGTCAGTCACAGGCTTGACTATGTTGCCATGGGGAGCCCTCACACCCTTATAAGTTCCAGAAATTCCAATATGGAGACCATACCCCTGACTGCCTATCTCGCCCAGAAGTGGCCCCAAATCCTTGTTTAGACCATGCGACCACATTAGTGGTATAGAAAACACAGTCCCAGAGCCAACTGCAGGCCATACTCAAAGCCCCAAGCCCAGGCTGTCTCTCCCTCTTCAGTACTCCCATCGGCCTTTGATTAGGCCTCTTAGCATTTGCCACATCATTCCTGAAAGGAATCAATAAGCTGCTTGAGGGCAGAGGTTGAGTGTTACTTTTTAAAAAGTGTTTATTCTGAGAGGGGGCAGGGCAGAGAAAGAGGGAAAACGAGAATCCCAAGTAGGCTCCACGCTATCAGCACAGAGCTGGACACGGGGCTCGAACCCACAAACAATGAGATCATGACCTGAGCCGAAATCAAGAGTCAGATGCTTAGCGACCGAGCCACCCAGGCATTCAAGTGATACTTGAATTCCAAGTATCACTTTTGGATTCTCTTCTCCGAGTACCTCCTCTGACACCTTGGAGAGCATTCAGCAGGCATCTCCTGAATGAAGAAACAAGCCGGTGATGTGTCCCCCGGTTCCCATTCCTTTCACTGTGGCTGAGGAAAAATCATGAAAACTCCACGTGGACAGACGCAGGGAAATGGGTGCACAGGCACCGGCTGTATCTTGATGAAGATGCCCTGGAAACACAGAGAAAGAATCTAAAGCCGTCTGTACCTGCGCTGTCCAAGGTGGCACCCACTCCCCACAGGTGGCTACTTAAATTCAAATTAGCTAAAAATGTAAAAAGTTACAGATTCAGCTTCTCAGCCACACTAGCCACATTTTAAGTACTTCATAGCCACACGTGGCTAATGGCTGTCATGGCCGATGGCACAGACATAGAACATTTTCGTCGGTGCAGGCAGTTCTAATGGACAGTGCAGGGCTATGCCCTCAGGCCCCACAGCTCCACTTCAGGAATTATATTCTAAGGAAATAATAAAGGAAGAACAAAGTATCTTGTAGAGAGGGCATTACTGAAAGCAAGGGAAAGCTGGAAACATCCCAGATGCTTCCACGCAGACTGGCTGAGCAAGCTATATTAACCACGAAGGGAAAAATAATAGCCCCTTACATTCGTATTTGTGTACTCACTCAACAAATATTTACTGGGCACCTACTGTGCACCAGGCCAAACGAGGCAGAGAAGGTCTCTATCTTTGTGGTTCTTTCATTCCAGAGCATGGGAGGCAGATGATAAAAGTCCATGAATGAATAAAGAAGATTATTTCGAAATGTGTTAAGTATCAACAAAGAAATAAAAAACCCTGAAACCACAGACAGTGATGGTGGAGGGGGGGAGGGTGCTCTCAACAAAGGGTTCTCATGTGCAGGGGGTCCCTAACCCTGTGAAGACAACTTGGGGCTTCTCTCAGAGCATGTGGATTAAAGTTAGGACCCAGGAATATGTGCACACTAGTGTTGCACGCAGGCACCCAGGGAGATGGCCGGAGCACACCCATGACATTTCCACGAGAACACGTGGACGGGGAGCAGAGCATCCAGAGGCCTTGTGTTTAATTCACATTCAGCAAGTATCGTTTTGGTTTGTGTGTTTTTGTAACACTGTCAAAGCTCACCCTTTCAAAAAAGAAACTTCAGCTAAGTTAGGGGCACACCGATGTATTCCTGGGGGACCAGGGGACCACCTAGGGATGATGCCGGTCACACTCAAGAGCCAACTTGTACCTCCTAGGCTACCCATCCTGGGCAGAATTAATTATTCTCTCTTCCACGTCTCCATCAGCTTTTATTCCTAACGCAGAAATGGTTCCTGGACAGGAATTATAGTTAGCATGTGGATCCTGGGTCTGCTTTAAGTATTTTTGGATGGAGCATCTGAGGCTGATGGAAGCTGGCTTATAAATACCCCAGCTGCCTTGCCCCACAGGTAGGATAGTTCTGAGACATGTGTTCTATGGTGGCTGGAAATAAGCTGCAGTCACCCTCTGGTAGCTGGCTTGCTAATACATTCCTCATTGGTTCTCTTCCCTTCCTTAAATCATGTCTCCACTCCTCTACCTTCACCTCCCATGTAAATTTCTAACAAATTCTTTTTTTTTATTTTTTGAGAGAGAGAGAGAGAGAAAGAGAAAGAGAGAGAGAACACAAGTGTGGGAGGGACAGAGAGAGAGGGAGACAGAATCAGAAGCAGGCTCCAGACTCTGAGCTGTCAGCACAGAGCCCGATGTGGGGCTCGAACTCACAAACCGTGAGATCGTGACTGAGTCGAAGTTGGACACTTAACTGACTGAGCCACCCAGGTGCCCCTAGCACTCAAATTCTTGCTCAGAGTTGGCTTCCGGGAGACTCAACCTAAGACAAGGTTATGTCAGAAACCTACCCTATGTAGGGCTGTTATGAGGATTTGAAGACAAGAACGGTAGGTATCACATACCTAGAGTGGCACCCAGTAGGCACTGAGCAAACTGGATGTCCTTCCACAGGGGGCTGCTCCCTGCCCAGTTTTTCTACCTGCTCCCAGCACTGCCTTGTCCATCAAGCCCTGTAGGGCCTTCCTAGGCTGCCTATGTCCTGCACTACCGTTTCTCCAACAGTCGTTTGGGTAATTACAGATTCTAATTATAACTCATCTTTGTGATTTGGATAAATCCATTAGAGCCACCTTCAACCAACCTCCATTGCTCTTCTTGTCTTGAATGTGTTAACACTGAAGAGGCAGGCAAATAGGTGTGCTTGTTAATAAGTGGGCTGTGAACAGGAAGCTTTTCATAACATCACTTCATTAAGAATCATCACCTAGAGCATGGGTCTCAAATTAAAGAGCGCGTCAGAACCTCTCGGGGTTTGGGGGGAAAGCTGGTTAGAAATTCATATTCCCAGGCCCCTCCCGCAGAGATTCTGATACAGAAATCTGGACAGAGCTCAGGCATTTGCATTTCAACAACTTCCCCAAGGGATCCCCCACAGTACACACTCGGAAACACCTGGTCCTTTTGTTCCTTACTTGCAACGATGCTCACTGGCCCAGTACCTGGCTCCGAGTAACCCCCCCATCCATCCAGCATCTCTCGCTGCACACCTCTGTCCCAGCCACAAAGCTGGGAACCAGGGCCACCATAAAGATTTGACAAATGAGAGCAGGGTCCTACCTGCTACTTTCGGCACCCTTGGAAGGAAGCCTTCTTTAAACACACAGTAGGTCCTTTGTGAAGACTCACAGAATGCCGGGGCCTTCCTAATGTAAGGGGTGGATGGTTAATGCCACCACAGGGATTGAGGGGCCACCTCACTGAGGACTCCATAGTTTTATGATGACTCCAAGAGGTTAAAACATACCCCAGGGTCTTACACACAAAATCAGCATGTAGCCCACTTCTCTCCTACACTTTACCCTTTTCTCACAAGCAAAAATGTCTCTTGTTCTCTCTCCCAAACCCCGTCAGCCTCCTAAGCCTCAGAGTGACCTCTGACCTCTGGGGCTTTCCACCCTCAGTACCACCTGGCTATACAAGGGAGGAAGAAGTGGGTGGAAGGACATAATACAACATCAGTTGTGTCTGGCTGCATGGACCTGACCTACATACTTGTCCAGGAAAAAAAAAAAAAGAGTCACAATGTGTAGTTCTTTGGGTTGACTATTTAAAGTGCCTACTATGTGCCAGAACTCCAAGGAGTGCCAAGGTGACTAAGCTAAGTCTGCTTATAAACTGGAATGAGCATTTTCCTCCCACTGGTCAGTGTTTAACAGGAACAGAAATCAAATCGAGTGAGTCATTTTTCAGCACAGAATTGCAGCCTCCACCTTCCACGCATCCAGGTCAGATAGACCCTGACTCATTTACTAGAAATATCCAGCAGGAGCACGAGCACTTACATGCTCACCTGTTTATGGTGCCTGTTTCTGAGAATGGAGAGCCAGAAAGCTTCTCCATGTATTTTATAAAGTTAACATAAACTTAGAACCATATGTAGTGAGAGGCGCCTAAGTGGCTCAGTCTGTTAATTGTCCGACTCTTGATTTTGACTCATGATCTCATAGTTCCTGAGATTCAGCCCCATTTGGGGTTCAGTGCTGACAGTGAGGAGCCTGTTTGGGATTCTCTCTCTCCCTCTCTCTCTCTGCCCCTCTCCAACTCACAAGTACATGTGCTCTCTCTCAAAATAAACAAATATTAAAAAAAAAGAAAACAAAGAAAACATATGCAGTGATATGTTCTAAAATTATAATAAGAAGTCTTGACTAAGGGGATAGTTTATTCTAATAATAAAATATGGTTCAATATTAGGCAAAGAATATAGTTCAATCACACTGATTGATCCTAGGATATAAACGAATGATTTTCTCTATAGATGACAAAAGATATTTTCATAATTTGCTCTCAAATTTGAAAACCTAAGAGCATAGGACATTTTCTTACTGTTGTGGGCAATGTGTCTCTAATAACCAACGTCATACTTCTTTTTAATGTTGATTTATTTTTGAGAGAGAGAGAGAGAGACAGAGTGCGAGCAGAGGAGGAGCAGAGAGAGAGGGAGACACAGAATCTGAACCAGGTTCCAGGCTCTGAGATGTCAGCACAGAGCCCGATGAGGGGCTCAAACTCACAAACTGTGAGATCATGACTGAACCGAAGTTGGACACTTAACCGACTGAGCCACCCAGGCACCCCAATCAACATCATACTTAATGATGTAACAGTTGAGATATTCCCACTAAATTCTAGTACAAGAAAAAGCAACCCGCCACCATTCCTTGTCAACATTGTTCTGGAAGCTATAGCCAATACACTGAGGGAAGGATGAACACATAGGTGGAAGAAAGACAAATCTTGGAGAGAAGGGGCCCAAGTCATGAATCCACTCTGGTGGTGACTGTCCATCCAGAAAGCCAAAACTGTGAGGAAGTGGGTGCTCCTGAACACTGATTATTAGAGTATAAGTTGTACAGAATTTTCAAGTAGCATTTAAACGCAAACATCAAAAGCAAAAGGCTTTTTCACACCTTTTAATCCAGTAATTGCCCATCTAGAAATGTGTCTTCAGGAAATAATCTGAGATGCATGGGCAAATGTCATGTTCAAGCATGTTCACCATTATGCTGTTTACAAAAGCACAAAAGGAGAAACAACTTAAATGTCCAGCAAAAGGGGACTGGGCAAATAAATAATCTTCCCTAAAAGTTGGATAAAATCTAAAACATAACTTCAAAATGATATTTTATTTTTTTAATTTTTTTAACATTTTATTAATTTTTGACAGGCAGTGTGATCAGGGGAGGGGCAGAGAGAGGTAGACACAGAATCAGAAGCAGGCTCTAGGCTCTGAGCTGTCAGCACAGAGCCAGACGCAGGGCTCGAACCCATGAACCGTGAGATCATGACCTGAGCCGAAGTCAGACGCCCAACAAAGCCACCCAGGAGCCCCTAAAATGACATTTTAGATAAGCAAAACTTACCGCAAGGAAGAAGGCATGGCATACTACTAAATGAAGAAGAGGATGGTTCAGAGTGTGCTCTGTATAATCAGATTTCTAACTAATAGCTATAAGCATAGAACAGACTAGAAAGACTCCCACACAAATGTAGAAACTTACTACCTTGGTGTTTTTGTTTACCTTTTCTTCATGCTTATTAGTAATTAGTTAGAAAATATAATGTGCTATTTAAAAATTAATTGGACACAACATTTATGAGCAGTAAGTATGGTGTGCCATGCTTGGGAAGGACAGGCTTGCATCTCAGAAGGCCACAACTGCCATGGGCACCCAATGCCAGAAACAGGAAGGCCCGTCCATGGACTGGTGACAGGAAATCAGCTTTTTATGTATTATGGCTGATTTGGACCACGGATATCTGTGAAGGAAAACCAGATCTACACCATCATGAAACAGACTGTTTTGTGCCCTGCGTACTGGACAAAACCTAACCCGATGGCCAAATCTCTCAGAAACCCTCATTCACTGAGTAACACTTGAGGAGTAACGAGGAATGAGTAGTTTTTGTGGAGCTGACCTTGCAGTTCAAACCTGGCAGGTGAGAACAAATGCCAGAGCCTCAGAGAGCCCAGCCCACGGGTAAGGAATCTTTTGGCCCAGGTGAGCGGATGAGACAGCTGTGATTCACCACACACTCCACTTCCCTACCTCCCAGCGAAAAGGGCAGAACAGGCCTGAGAACGAAAACTTAACAACCGGCGTGGGCTGACAAGTGTAGTCAACCAGCTGTCAAGGCTGACGGCAGAGTGGTTCTGTTCTCAAGCCCAGAGGAAGGAGAAGACAGAGGACTACTGACCTGGGTGTCCAGGTGGAGGCCTGGTGGTGGGTGGGGGGAGGTGGGTGCAGCCCAGGGTCAGCTCAGCTGGTCCCACCCCTCCCCGAGGCACCACCCAGGCTGGGGCAGCTGACTCAACTCTGATGCAAAGGGAAGGCAGTGGAACCTGTCAGCTGGTGCTGAGAAAAGACCAGCGCTTTTCCAGTGCTTTAACCCACAGAAACCACCCCACACTTCCTTCTGCCCTCACCTCTGGCAACAAATCTTCCTTTCCAGACGGGCCTCCCCTCCCTCTCTTTCCCCTGGACCTCCGTTCCCTCTGCCCCAAGTGCTTGGATTAGTGAAGTAATATGGCAGCTACGGGACTGGGAACAGGTCTCATCCCCTCTTGGTTCTCTCATCTGTAAAGGAGGACTGATGGCAGCACCTGCCTCACAGTGCTTAGCACCTAGCAAGCGCTCAGTACTGTTAGACTTTATTATTTCAACCCGATGCTGCCTCCCTGTGTCTCCTGTTTTAGTTTGGCTTCTCGAAAAGCGGATCCTCAGTCAGGGACTTAGGTGGGAATTGATGATTTGGGAGGTGATCCTGGGAGGCGCCGTGAGGAAGCAGGGAGAAAAGCCCAAGGAAGCCTTGATAAGAGGGTTACACTATAGAGAATTGGGGCTCAGCCTTACTGGGAACCCTCTGAGAGGCTGTGAGCACACCCCAGAGCTGTCCCACCAAGGAGGCAAGGACACTGGGTGTTTTATCCACCAATTCCCATCCTTCATTGGTGGAGGGTCGCTCCTGGGGTGTTAACTCCCAACACTTCCAGCCTGCTTGGGTGCAGGCTGAAATGTCCCCGTGGCCAGAGGACATGCAGGGCAGATATGCAGGAGTGCGTGGGAGGGGACTGAGGACACGGCCAGGTCACTGACGGCACCTGTTACAGGAGGTGGAGGGGTGTTGGACCGTGTTGATTACGCTAAAATCTTCCGGGCATTTCAGGGCTTATTGGGTAAGCTGGTCTTCCTTATTAATACATTAATTTGTTCATTTCTTCCCTCCCTGCTTCAGCCGTTCACCAAGCAGCTGCTGAGAACCTCCTGACTGCTGTGTGCCAGGTGTTGCAAGAGCCAGAGAGGAAGGAGTTGGGTCTGAAAGGCAGGGGAGGACAGGAGGGGAATTCCAGGCACTGGAGGGACCAGCACAAGCTTCCTCTGGGAGAGAGGAAACCTTCGTGATGCCGAGGAGGGAGCAAGTGGGGTGACCTGGCTGGACCTGGCACCCTTGAAAAAAATGGGGTGGAGACAAGGAGGGACAAGTGGGTTAAGGGTGTCCTGGGGGAGTCCTACTCTCATGGGAAGGTGCTGATGTGCTGGGTGCAAGGTCAACAGTCCCTTGTGAAGGTTAGAATTAGACCGTGATCTGTAAGCAACGGAGAGCCGACTTTCATTTCTAAAGAGAGACATGGTGAGTATTTGAGGAAGCTGGCTCTGGTAGGCTGAATAAGGATGCCTCACCAAGGATGCCTACATCCTCATCTCAGGAATATGTTACCTTGACGGGCAAAAGGGACTTTGCAGGTGTGATTAAATTCAGGATCTTGGGATGGGGAGATTATCCTGGATTATCTGGGTGGGCCTGATATAATCACGAAGGTCCCTAGAGGAGGGAGGCATGAGGGTCAGAGGTCATGGAGGGGAAGGCAATGTGATGATGGAGGTAGAGACTGGAGGGGTGCGGCCACAAGCCAAGGAATGCCAGCAGCTTCTAGAAGCCGGAAGAAGCAAGGAACAGATTCTCCCACGGAGCCTCCAGAAAGAACCAGCCCTGCCGAGCCTTGTCTTTAGCTCTGTAAATCTCATTTTGGACTTCTGCCGTCTGCAACTGTGAGGGAATGCATGTGTGCAGCTTTAAGCCATGAAAGCACAACAGCAACAAGGAAACAACCACAATGGCTCTGGGGACAGCAGGGAAAATGGATGACGTTGAGAGAGGAGCAGGAGAGTAAGGGGCCACTGCCAGGTCACAGGGGATGGTGACCTAAGGGTGGGGCCACAGCGGCAGGCATGAGGGAGTGTATGGATTAAAGAGGGATTGGCAGAGGTGGGAAGGAGCGAGGAGGGGGCAAAGCTTTGCCCAGGTTTCTGGTTTGAGTGATGGAGCAGAATGTGATGGGGGGAGAAGGCAAGCCCGAGCTCCAGGCCCTCTTGCCGCCCAGGGTGAAGGCAGTGCTGACACTGCATCTCCCCAACAGCTGCCTTTCTCTGTGGGCTCACCCTCGACAAGGCTAGCATGTGCCACTGAGCTAATCCAGTCAACCAACCTCATCAAGAGGGGCAAGAGAACCACCTAAGGGGCTACAAGGGACATCTGGATATTGCCCTGGTGACCAGGGAAGGAAGGGAGAAGTCGAGTTGGGTGGGCAGGAAGAGAGGCCAGCAGTGCCCCCTGCCTCCTAGCTTTAGAATTGGTGCCGCCATAGCAGGGTAGGCGCCCCCTCCAGGGCTCTCTCTGGAGCCAGTCCACGTGTGGATTCCAGTCCCACGTCCCGCCAGGGATGGGAAAGGCCACCCGCTGGGATCCACATGGACTCACAGCAGGCTGGCAGCCACCACTGCAGGTTTGGAGTCACCCCTCCCCCATCCTTGTCCCTATCCGTCCACCTGCAGTCTGCCCAGACACAATGGGGCCAGTGGGCCACTACTTGGCTCCAGTTCTGTCCTTCATCAGTGGAAACTGCTCCGAAAAGAGGGACATGGCACCGCTGTGAAGTGCTGATGACACAAAATTGGAAGATAGTAAATAAAAAGGAAGCACCCAGGTGAGGAGCCGAAAAGGAGATTCTGTTTATACAACTACGCCCAGAACCATAACCCCGCTCCCTCATTGGGGGTGGGAGGGAGGTGGGCCAGGAAGCCCTGGGGAAAATGCAAATACCTTAGGCAGCCAAGAATAGAGCCTTGCCCCGCCTTCCCCCCCCCCCCCCCCCCCCCCCCGGGGAAGAATGAACTGCCAGAGTCTC
>CM053571.1:14287049-14347440 GCA_028646485.1 Cryptoprocta ferox
CCAGCAGCTAGCTGCAGAGGGTGCAGGCTGGATAGAGCCGGATGGATGCTTTCAAGGAGCTCACAGGCCGCTGGGGGCACAGATGTGGACATAAATGAGTGCAGCGAAGTCCCGGGGGGCCGTCTGATGAAAATCCAGATGGCATATGGTGGGCACTGGAGCCGCTCTGGCAGAGGGGTGCGTTCCACCTGGGTGGTTCAGAAAGTCTTCTTGAACAGGTGATTCTGTTTGTTTGTTTAATTGAGGTGAAATTCACATAACAGAAAATTAGCCATTTTAAAGTGAAAGATTCAACGGCATTTAGTATATTCCTAGTGTCCTACAATCACCACCTCTAGGTAGCTCTAAAACATTTCATCACTCCAAAAGGGCATTTTAGACCCACTAGGTAGCCTCCATTCCCCCCCCCCCCCCACTTGCCCCTAAGTCCCTGGAAGCCATCAATCTGCTTTTTGTCTCTGTGGATTTACCTTTTCTGGATATTCCATATAAATGGAATCCATACAACATGTGGCTTTCTATGTTTGCTTTTATTCACAGGTCTGTATCGTAACATGTATCAATACTTCATTCCTTTTTATGGCTGAATAACAGAAGATGTGATTCTTGAGCTGATCTTGAAAAATGGAGTAGGTGTGTGCAAGCCAGGGAGACAAAGGCAGATTGGTGTCCCTGGGAAGAAGGGGGTGCAGGCAAAAACACGGGAGCAGGGGCTCCTCTGGGGACCTTGTGGAGGCCAGGATGGCCAGAGGGCTGCAGGGCAGCAAAAGGTGAGACCTGGACTGTAGAAAGGGCCTACCAGGTTCAGGGGGGGCTCTGTGCTTGGGCAACGGGAGCCATGGAAGGCAAACGAGGGTACCATGGGACTGATCTGCATTTTGGAAAGGATGTTCTGGCTGCCGTTTGGACCAGCAGGGAGACTAGTTGGATGTTTTTGGAAGGTGTTCAGGCCAGGACTAATTTTGGAGCCACAGGGACACAAGAGGAGGGACCAGCTGAAACCCGACAGGGTTGGCCCACCCACCTAGGGTAACAGATATACAGGAGTCTCAGATAAGTTCTGGGAGGAGATGCCTTGGGGGTGGAAATGAGGGAGATGAGGCTATGGGCGGTGGGTGGGTGAGTTAAGTTTCAGGGTTCTGCAGGTCACTCAGGCGGACCCCTCCAGCAGTCGCTGGTGGTGCCTCGGACTAGGTCAGGAGAGGGGTCTGGGCTGAAGAGGAAGGTGTAGGAATGTTGCTTCAGGTATTCCTTACAGCAGCCTGGGTACTCTCCCATTCTAAAGATGGGGAAATGGACACTCTGAGTGATGAAGCCACACACCTAAGGCCACGTAGCTGATTAAGTTCCAGAGCCAGGCTTTGAAACCGCGTTTGGCTGGTTCCAAAGCCTCCGAGCTCTCCATTAGGCCAAACAGCTTAAATTCTTTCACTGCAACTCTTACCCCTCTCCCCAAATTCTAAATTCAGCCAGCACTTCCGTGGGAAAAGGAATAGGGGCCTGAAGGAGCCACAGAGCAGCAATTCTGCCATCCTGATGTTCCGCTGCAGGGGGCCGAGAGGGGAGAGGGAGGGAGGAGGGCACTGTTTTCCAAGTAAGCACTTAAAATTCCCGAGGATGCCCTGGAGATGCTGCCGAATGGGAATGAGACCCCAGCATCGAGAGGGTGCAGCAGTCTCAGGTCAGGTAGCCATCGAGATGCCCCCGGGGTGGGGAGCTGGAACCGTGTGTGTTTTTTACAACACTTAAGTGCTCACTCCAGCCTCTCAAGGTAATGGCATTAGCTGATCCCTCTCACATCACACATCACGTGGCCCAGCTTATGGTGCCATGTTGGGGAGGAAGATGCAAGTGAACAATTTCACGGGCAAATTTGGGGCTTTGGGGAGCTTCTTAACTGGCAAGAATCAACCAGCCCCAGAGGCAAAGGAAATCCAGGCGAGAGAAAAACTACCCAAAGAAAATAACTCGGGGATGTGATTAGGTGTCATTCTAAGCAAGAGAGGCGATGGAGGAACCGTTATTTTAATGAGACAAAAACAGCACCTTCTCAGAATGTTTCTTTAAACGAGTCCAGCTTGCATTCTCAAGGCCAAACCGCCTGAGCTGCTGAGGACCAGGCTTGGAGCCGGAACATGTTGTCGCAAAACTTGCGTCTGTATAATTCAATGTGACTCAGCCACTCTTTTTCACAGAAAACCTGATGTCCAGGGTCATTACACATCACTGGCTCAAAATCGGGAGCTCTGTGCCAAGATGCCCCACTGTTCTCCGAGCTGGCTCCCCTCCGGCCCCTCCCTCAGCCCACCTCCCTATTATGATTCTCCCCTCTCCACACACAATAGCTCCGTACAGTGTTCTGTCCCTTCTGAATGCAGGGGATATTGTGCTTCTTTCTGCTTTCACTGGGCTCATCAGGTGGCTACAGAACACATGACCGCCAGTTTCTCAGGTTCAGGTTCCTTTTCTTGGCGTGCAGATATCATGCTCTGCAGCTGGATAATGTGTGGGGAAGTACTTTCGAAACTGGTATCCAGAACGTTGTTTTCATCACATCAATCACTTTTTGTGTTTCTGGGAAAGCGTGTTTTGTGACACAAGAAAAACCACAAGGAAAAATTCTCATTTATTACAAAACATTTCTTATTCCTAGGTACTATAAATGGGTTGTTTTTGCCTACACAGCATTCATTTTCCATCCCCCTAGCAATGCACGATTATTATTTGGAGCGGGGGAGGGGAAGTACGTTTCTCCCCTGCCACCACTCCTGATTCCATGTTGGTTACATGGCAAGTGTTGCCAATCAGCGTATTCTATTTCCTTGGACACAGTGATTGGGTTAGGCATACACAGATGACATAAGGTTGATGAACTGTCCATTTTATTGCATCCATGAAGGAAGACATACCCTTCTCCGATGGCAATTGCTAGCTGTACGGTTCATGTAAGGCTGGAGCTGCTGGGGGCTACCATGTGAGAAATGAAGCCAAAGTAATATATGAAAAGAAAAATGATTAAATCCTGAAGGTGAGATTTGTGCTCCTGGAACCAGCCATACCTGAAACCCAAGTATGGCTATACTGTTTAGTTATGGGAGCCATGCTGAGTTGGGTTTCTGTACTTTCAAGCAAAAGGATCCCGATTCCTGTAACCTGCCATCAGATTTTGTACAAAGGAGATTTAAGAAGTTCTCTTTTCATTTTTTAAATGTTTATTTTTGAGAGAGGGAGAGAGACAGAGTATGAATGGGAGAGGGGCAGAGAGAGAGGGAGACACAGAATCCAAAGCAGGCTTCAGGTCCTGAGCTGTCCACAGAAAGCCCAACATAGGGCTCAAACCCACAAACCATGAGATCAGGACCTGAGCTGAAGTCGGATGCTTAACTCCTAGGTGTCCCTCATTTAATCTACTAGCAAATCTTGGTGGACCTGCCTTCAGAATATATCCCAAATCTTACCACCTCTCCTCACCTACACTGCTACCATCAAGGTCCAAGCCACCAAGAGCTCTCACTTAAACTACTGGTTTCACCATTTCCCTTCTACCCCTCATAGCTGATTCTCCACTTAGGCAGGCAGGCAGAAAGATCTTTTTGCGATTTCACTCAGACCACATCACTCGTCTGCTCAGAACCATTCAATGGCTTCCATCCCACTTTGGATAAAATCCAAAGGCCTTCCACCCACCCGGCTCCCTCTCTGACTCCTCTCCCATTCTCCCCTCCTCGCTCTCTGAGCCCTGGCCAGCCTGGCCTCCTGGCTGGTCCTTGCTTGTGTCGAGTACATTCTCACCTTAGGGCCTTTGCATGTGCTGCTCCCTCTGTCTGCAACCCTCTTCTTCCAGTATTTTCTTGCCTCTCTCTTTGCTCAAATTTCACCTCTGTGAGGCCTTCCTTTACTATCCCATCTAAAACAGCCCCCTCACTCTTACCCCCTGGCCTTACTGTATCCCTTCACCCTTTCTACTATCTGACATTATATGTATTTCCATTTGTACACTGCCTGTCTTCCCCACTGGACTGGAAATTTCATGAGGGCAGGGCCCAGCACAGCGCCTGGCATGTCGCAGGCACTTGATAAATTTTGTTGAGAGTCTGAGTGAGTGCTGAACAGGTAATGAATGAGCTTGAGCAACGAGCAGTCTCTTCGGCTCATCCATTTTCCCACATGGGAAGGAAGCAATGGGACAAGATTTATGGTTTTCAAAGTACATTTCATCTTCAGGCTGAGTGGGGGTCGGGGGCACTTCGGAGCTGCCTCCCTGCTTCAACAGAGCGGCTCAACTTTTATTTTTAGCCACTGGGGTTCCACAGAAGAAGCAAACGTGGACTGCTGTTAAGAGGTGGCTCCGATGGTCTTCTCGGTGACTTCAAGGCTAGGCTTGCCAGTTTCCTCTCCCTCACATCATTCCGGCACTTTTCACACTGACTCTTAGCGGAAGAGCCTTGTGCTCTTTCTCTCTTTGCCTTAAATTCTGAAGAGTCTAAGCAGATTCTCCTTCTCTTCATTAAAGAAGCACAGAGGGGTTACTGTCCTCTGGCACCAATATATTATCTGGTCAGGACTGGCCAGGAAGGTCCCAGCAGAGAGGTCCCCGTGCTGTGGATGTTTAAAGGAAATCCCCTTTCTCCTCCTCACTTGGCAACAAATCTCTCCTTTTTCTTTACCGCATGCAACTTAGAGAAATTGGCAAATTTTCTCTAAAACTACGGAGATGTTAAGTTTAAACAGGAAGGGAAAATCAATGCGTGCATGAGGCTAATTAAAAAAGCTCTCAGTAGGACTGTGCTTTTGTCCTATTCTTGCACATTCTCTTAGAGGCAAAATTTTCCTCCATAGACTCAGCATATTGAGAGATTTACCTGGGGGAGAAAACGGCTCAGAGTAAACCCCAGACAATAACCCTCCAGTGAACCTTCGCCAGGAAAGGGGCTCAGACCTCTCTTCTCTTTGACAAATGGCTTAGAAAGTTGATAGAGGAGACAAGAAAAATCAGGAGCCAAGGCTTATATAATCTGAACAATACTGATTCAGGCAGCCCCACTGGAAGATTCCTACCTGTAGGGGCAGGAGGAGACATGGAAGGCAGGAAAGAGAAGATATGGGTGCGGTAGGGGAGTGGCCTCGATGCCCTTAACCTCAACACCCCAGCTTCTGAAGGTGCGCAGTAGGGGTCTTGCTTGAGACTCACAATGGAGACCCCGACGGAGCCCTGGTCCCAACTCAGGGGGGTTCTCTCCAGCACACTGCACTGCCTCCCAGGACTCCTAGTCACGTGTCAGAGAAGCCAAGGATGAAGAGACTCAGGAGGGATGGTGTGGGCAACTGTCAGGTTCGGCAGAAAGATCAAGATGGACATCACCTTAAAACTCACCACTGGGTTGGCAAACTGGGGGCCCCTGCAAGGGCAGTTTGAGTGAAGTGATGGGGGAGCCTTGTCTTGGGTTCGATCTTCATGTGGGGAAGATAGTGCAAGGTGGTCTCTCTGACATGCAAATGTGACCACACTTTCTCTGCTGAAAGCTCTTCCCTGGTGTCCCTTGGCCAGCCTTCCAATCTGTCCCACAGGGTCTCCTGTGACTGCCCACTCTCACCTCCCTCCTCAAACATTGTACTCTATTGCTGCCATTCTGCCTGGCTCTCTCCACTCGCCATGCTGTGTCTTGCCTTTGTTCCTGCAACTTCTTCTGCCACGAACACCCTTCCTCCAACTCCCAAACTCCGTTCCTTCATGGGGTCCTCTCTTGTTTTTGCCGCATGCATGCAAATGAGTCCTCTCTGAGGCCTCAAGTTAATCTCGACCGAAAGTTAACGACGGTGATAACAAAGTTCACTAACATTTACCCAGCACTTCCTCCGTGCTAGACTCTGGACTAAGTATTCCTCGTGCAGTAACCCACTCACCCCTCCCGTCCCACATGGTAAGGCACAGAACACCGCACCCAGAGGAGAAGCCAAGGTACAGAAGGGGTAAGGAGCTGAGGGTAACAGGATAGAGCTGGGGTAGCCACGGGGAGTGTTAGGGACTAAAGGTTCAAAATTCATGTTGAATATGTTGAAGCCCTAACCCCAACGTAATCGGAGACAGGGCATTTAAAGAGGTCATTAAGGTTAAGTGAGATCTTAAAGATGGGGTCCTGATCTGACCGGATGAGTGTACTTCTAAGAAGAGACACCAGTCGGCGCTCTCTTCCTCCATGCCCTGCCGTACTCTTACCCCGCACCACCCCCTCCCACCTCTGATGACCAGGAAGAGAGCTCTCACCAAACACCAAACTGGCTGAAGCCTTGATCTTGGACTTCTAGCCTCCAGAACTGTGAGAAAAATGAATTTCTGTTGTTTAAGCCATCCAGGCTATGGTTTTTCACTGTGGTGGCCCAACCTGACTAATTTAGGGAGCAACAAAAACAGAGCGTTCCAGGAGGTTCTTTCCAAAGGGGTAACCTTTCAGCTGAGGGCTGCAGGGGGCAGTCATAGGCCATAGGTCATGGCGGGGAGACCAATCCAGGCAGAGGAGGTAGCAAGTGCAAAGATCCTGGGACAGGAACCGTGCCCGCGTAGTGGAGAAATCCAAGCGTAGTGAACAAAGGGAGGCGGGTGCTGGGAGGGTCCGGAGAGTCAGGCACAGGCCAGAGCATGGAGGGCCTCTTAGGTCATGAAAGAGAATCTGGATTTTAATCTAAGCGCCCCCACTGGCCTGCACCAATCTTACAAGACGACCGAGGAGGTCAGTGCCTGGAGGAGTGGCGTGAGAGAGGAGAGGTTCACAGAAAAACATCTCTCCCTGCTGCACAGGCCACTGCACACAGCCACGGAGGCCGTGTTCCACACAACTGCGTGGGAGCAATTCACCGGGGCTCTGTTGTCAACGTAACCTCTCAGGCTGTGTAACCCAGTGACCCTGCTCATCCAGCCCTCGGATTCGCCTCTAAGAGCAAGCGTTCTCAAAGTGGTTCTGTTTTATAATTAAATTCCAGCGACCTGCTCCCCTTAACTGCATTAAATTACCGGGCCATCTGCTACCTGGGAACAGAGCAGCAAGGAAGCAGCCTGGGTTAGGGGAAGCGGAGCCCCCAGGAGAGGTCCAGGCGTTTGCTCCTAAGGGCATTCCTCCTTATGCACATGCGCTCACTCCTGCCCAGACACACAGGGAGCGAGAAGACAGAAACAATCTGGGGAGCGTGGGCAGGTTTATCAACAATTCTGGTTGATGTGCAGACACCTGGGAATGAGTATGAGATGGGAAATAAGAACCTGTGGTTCTGGTGGGCTCAGCTGTCTCTGGGAGGTGAGTCTCTCAAGCCCTGGCTATGATTCTGTTCCATCAGCGTAGTTCTGACAACGAAACCACTTTCCAATCCAACACCTGGGGTGGGGTGTGGCTTCACCGTGCAGATTGGAGGGTAGAAGACACTGTCAGCATGTCAGTATCCACTGAGCCCCTGCGCCACACCAGGATGGGGTCAGCGTTGGGCTTCATGAGAAGGGAAGGCATTGTTGCAGAGGGAACAGAAGAGCACGGGGCGGGGGGGTGGCCCTTGAGATGCCTCTGGAAGGAAAGGCAAGTGCAACAAACTCCTCAAATATTTGACTATGGAAGACACTGAGTCCCAAAGATAATAAAGTCTCAGCAGCTGCTTCCAGGGGGCTCACAGTCTGCCACGGGAGCGGGACCATAGTCAAAGAACCGTGAGAGCAGGCAGTAGTACACGCTGTTACCTGAATGAGGCCCAAATGCCACGGATTGAAAGAAACATGAAAGGGCAATTCTGCCTGGGAAACACAAGGGATGCTCTGGACAGGAGTGAACATTTGAAATGCCCCCAAAGGGCTAATTGGATACCTATAAAAAGACAGGTGGGGTAGCAACTGACTCCCGATTTCGGCTCAGGTCATGATCTCACGGTTTGTGAGTTCGAGCCCCACATCGGGCTCTGTGCTGACAGTTCGGAGTCTGCTTGAGATTCTCTCTTTCTCCCTCTCCCTCTCTGCCCCTCCCCTGCTCATGCTCTCTCTCTCTCTCTCAAAATAAATAAACTAAAAAAAAAAAAAAAAAGGTCAGGTAAGTAGAATAATTGCCCTCTAAAGACATCCATGCTCTACATGGATATTAGCCTTTACAGGGCAAAAGGGACGTTGCAGGTGTAATTAAATTAAGGATGCTGAGATGAGGAAATTAGCCAGGTGAGTTCACTGTGATCATAAGGGCCCTTAGAAGAGGAAGGCAGGCAGGGGAGAGTCAGGGAGAGAGAGGTAGGATGTTGGAAGCAGTAGTCAGAGTGAAGCCACTTGGGAAAGACAGACGGATCATTGCTGGCTTTGAAGATGGAAGAAGGTGTCACCAGCCAAGGAATGCAGGGGCCTCTAAAAGCTAGAAAAGGCAAGAAACGGATTGCCCCCTGGAGTCTGCAGAAGGACCACAGCCCTGCCACGCCTCACTTTCAGCCCAGTAAGACCCACCTCAGACTCCTGACCTCCAGAATTGTTAAGGTGACAGATCTGTGTTATTTTAAGCCACGGCGTTTGCACTGACTGGTTACAGCAGCCGTAGGAAACTACTACCGTGGGGAAGGGCATTCCAGACAGGAAGTTCAGAGGCACAGAGGCCTAACAGGTACAGCTGGGTTTAGAAAATCAAGTGGAGGACTTGGCCACAGGGTACATGCAGGTGACATGCTGGAGGGGCCGTTGAAAAGTAGTTGGGGGGAAGGGGTTCCAGGCCTTTGATGCCATGCCTGAGGTGTTGGAAAGCGCTGTGTGGACATAGGGAGAACATTAGGGAGGTTTAACCCTGGTTAGGTGGGGGAGTGGGGTGATCAGATCTATCTTTGAAAAAGACAACTCTGGTGGTGGTTAGGGAAAATAGCCTGAAGGAGATGTGAGAAGAAAAGAACTAAATTAGCACCAGGAACCCCAACACCTATAACTTGGGGGGTCGTGGCTCACAACCAGCAGAAGTCTTGCTCCTGACAGGCTGTGGGGCCCAGGCCACAGCCCTGCAGTGGCATCCACCTGCCCCAGTCCCCGTCCTCCCAGGCCAGGGCCACGGAGGTTAGGGTCCCCCTCAGGTTCTGTGGGGGAGAGTGCTGCGATGGATTAGCCATGTCTGCTCTGGGCTCGAGGGGCAGATGGTAGCGCCTGACCTGGGAACGAAGTCCAGCTTGGGCCACGGTGTGACCCCCTTTTTTTGTCCCCCTTACACCACCATAAAGTCATAAAATTTCCTGGAGTGAGGGACAGTTCTTGAGAGAGAAAGAAGGGGTGGGTTCTGCATCCTGAGACTGAGGAGGTACTTGCAAATGAGGAAGTAAACAGACACTTGGAGAAAACCATGGAGAAGCCACTGACCCTGAACGGGGGTAGGACATGGTTCAGCAGCCTTCAGTGGACATTCGGCTTCACAAAATGGGATTCTGGGAAAGGTTTAAAAAGTTTTTTTTTAATGTTTATTTATTTTTGAGAGAGAGACACACACACAGAGTATGAGCAGGCCAGGGGTAGAGAGAGTGGGAGACACAGAATCCGAAGCAGGTTCCAGGCTCTGAGCTATCAGACAAAGGACTCGAACTCATGAGCTGTGAGATCATGACCTGAGCTGAAGTCGGATGCTTAACTGATTGAGCCACCCAGGCGTGCTTCTCTGGGAAAGGTTTTAAAACCTTTACTGCCTTTTTTTAAGTTGGAGAATTACTGCTCAAAATCAACCCCTCAGATCTCTAGCTGAGTATCTGGGCCTTAAGGGAGCTCAGTCTTGCCCAAGGTCACAGGAGGGAATCTCTATAATGCCAGCTCCCCATCGCGCCAACTCCCTTCCTGGCTGCCCGGTTTCTAGGCCACAACATGCTCTTCACTGCCCTTAGAATGTCTGTACCCCTGTCGTTTGTGGAATACCTACTGTGTGGGGGATGAAACTGTCCTCATCAATTCCAAACCCCGAGAAGAAACCATGATGGCTAGGGTGGGTGGGCTGGGTGGGGGTTGCGGGGGGGGGGGGTGCGGATGCAGGGCCAGAATGTTTTCCAATAGCCAGGCACTGATTTCTTCTATTTCCCTGAAAGGTCTCCGAGGATGAGCCCAGGAACTTTCTAGAAGTATTTTCACAACTTTTCCCCACTGGTGGGTCATTCCATACATATTCAGGAGAACTAGGTTTTGCAGAGCTGCTGGGCACTCATATAGCTGGTTAGGTCTCAGGTGTGCCTAGGGATTAACACAGGTTCTGCCGGCTATATCATAGGGGGAGTGTGTCTCCCTTCTCAGGGGATTATGGTGTGAGCTCAGCACGAGGTCTTAGCACATGGTAGACACTCAGTGTGTAAGAGTAATTGCCACTCATGGAGCATGAGCTCTGTGTGGGCACTGCAAGGGTTTTTCACATATTACCCCTGTGAGGCATAGAAGAGAGGCACCTCCATTTCACAGGCAAAGACACTGAGGCTCATAGGGATTTAATAATATGTCTAAGGTCATACAGTGAGTTGGTGAGATCTATAAATGTAGGAAGAGTCTTTGCAGATGTAATTAAGTTAAGGATCTTAAGATGAGACCATTCTGGATCATCTGAGGACAAGGGTCCTTATAAGAGACAGGAAAGGAAGTGGCCATGTGAAGACAGAGGCAGAGATTAGAGGGCTGCTGTCGGGGCGCCTGGGTGGCTCAGTCAGTTGAGCGTCCAACTTCAGCTCAGGTCATCATCTCACGGTTCATGGGTTTGAGCCCCCCGTTGGGCTCTGTGCTGACAGCTGGGAGCCTGGAGCCTGCTTTGGATTCTGTGTCTCCCTCCTTTGCCCCTTGCCCACTCATGCTCTGTCTGTCTCTCTCTCTCTCTCTCAAAAATAAAATAAAACATTAGAGGTCTGTTGCCAGAAGCCTGGAGCCACCGGGAGCTGGAAGAGGAGAGGAAGGATTGTCTCCGAGAGCCGTCAGAGGGAATACACAGGCCTGCTGTCCACGCTTTGATTCTGCAGATCTAGCCTCCAGAGCTAGGAGACAATACATACGTTTCTGTGGTTTCAAGGGCCCAAGTTTGCAGTAATTTGTTCCAGCAGCCCAAGGACACTACTGTAGGTCACAAAGCCGGGGGATGGGCGAGGTGGGTCTGTCTGACCCCAAAGGCCATGCTTTTAACCATGAATAAGTGGATCCACGGCTGGATGGGTGAAAGCAGGAAACCTCCTTACAGCAGATTGTCAATACCGTTCTGGTGCCAGGATGGGGAAGCGGGAGATCCAGCAGGAAAAATCAATTGCTAATTTCTTTGCCATCAGGTGTCACATTTGACACTCTTAATTCTGCCTGCTCATTCCTCATCAGGGGTCCTGTGCTCAACAGGAAGGGGAGAAGGGGCCAGCAGGCCTTGCACGAAGAGGCCATACAGTGAAATGAAGATGGAAACACCTGCCTGAGCCAGACAACTAGCCGCTTGTCAGCTCTAATGCGAGGGGGTCACTCCCGGAAAGAGAACGGGAGGTAACGCAGGGAGGTGGCCAGTTCCTCAACGAACTCTGCAGCAAAATGAACGATTTAGTCTTCACAGGGTCACAGGTGTTCATCCTCCAATCTGCTGACTCCTTCCCCTCCTACCTCCTTCTCCAGAGCTAAGGGATGGGTGTGGGGCCTTCAGGGCAGAGGAAGGGCCAGCTAGTGGCTTTCCTGAATTTGCTAATAGGTTCTCACACGACCGGTACTCAAGAGAAGGCAGGAAGCAAGTGGACATTCTAGATCTCTTTATCCAGGTGTTAGTTCTCGACACCACACTTCAAAACTGCACAGGTGATGGGGGGGTGGGGTGGCGGTGAAGGGCCTTTTTTCCTACTGCAACAAACACATCCACTCTGGCGCCTCTGCTCAGATTCCGGGCTCCGTGAGGACATGTGGGCCAAGCATTTCCCCAGGCTGCCTTCACCTACTGCGGTTCCTGACCCCAGACTTTTCCAATTTGCAGCTGGGCCTGCCTGAATTATTTCAGGCTCCGGAATTTTTCCAAACTCCCATTACTGGCTGGCTGTGAAACAGAGCGTAAAATGCCAGTCATTTTTTTTTCTTTCAAATTCCATAGTCATCTGACATCATAACAGATTTCAAACTCAAACAGTCAATCTGGACTCAAATACCTCCTGGCTGGCTCTAAAGGGCGAGAGGCAGCTGGGCATGATGCAAAGCACCTTGAACTTGGATTCACAAGGGTTACGGATCAAATCCTGACTCTGCCATTTATGGACAGCATGGCCCAGACAAGTGCCCTCACCTCTGAGTCTCAGTGTGTGTGTGTTCACCCAGTGACTGGCCAGCACTGCTTTTCTGCCAAAGGAGGCAGGCTACGC
The DNA here is from genome assembly GCA_028646485.1 of Cryptoprocta ferox. Taxonomy (NCBI): domain Eukaryota; kingdom Metazoa; phylum Chordata; class Mammalia; order Carnivora; family Eupleridae; genus Cryptoprocta; species Cryptoprocta ferox. The sequence goes on from CM053571.1 coordinate 14,299,374, forward strand.
AAAGAAAAATATCAGATGGTGATAAGCGGTATTCAGACCATTAAACTGGGCAGTGTCAGAGGCAGTGGCCGATTGCAGCTTTAGATAGAGTGATCACGGAGGGCCTCTTGGAGGAGGTGACATTGAAAACAAGACCCGACTGTCAGGAAGCCAGCCTTGCAAAAACAAGGGGAAAAGCATTCCAAGAAGAAGAAACAGCTACTGCGAAGGTCCAAAGGCTGGACCACGCCTGGAGATGCAGATGGAAGGCGTGTGGCCAGAGCATAGTGTGTGGCTTAGGACACTGACAGATGATGCTGAAGAAAGGCAGGTACCAGCCTGCGCAGGACGATCAACCAAGGTGCAGGAAAAACATGTGACAACTTTTAGCTACATCTACTTCTGAATCTAAAAGTAGAAGGAAATCAAACTCAAGCTCGCCATAGTATTGCTACTAGTAAAGGTATTTAATTTCTAAATGAACATACACAGAATGAGGGTAACATGCTAAAATTCTGTTTTGCTAAAAAAACAAAATGAAACAAGCTTAGATGTCGCTAATGTAGGGCTTTGTAAAGAGTGAGCAGGGGGATGGTGAGACTTGAAAGAGCTTTAATTGGGAGGACGGCAGGGGCTGGTTGATACTTTGAAAGTATTCCTCCCTACAGAATGGAGCTAATTTCCCTGGTCCATATGACCCACGCGGGGTGTTTAGATCATACATGTAACACTGTTTTTATTGCTTACAGAAGTGCTGTCTGCATAGCCTAAAATGTGTTACAACTATTACCAAATACCATATTATCCCTATTACTCAAAACAGGCTTCAAAAAAAATTGATGCTTATTTGAATTCAAAAATCCTACTGGCCGCTGAATTTCACGTTGCCCACCACCATCTCCTCTGCCAGTAACACAGGCTCGCCATAGTCTCACCAGGCCCTTCCTTTGCCAGCCACACCTTCCTTCCTTCTTAATCTGGGTGTCACCTGGTACAGCCTCCTTCTCCGTGGGCCTCGGTTTTCTCATTTGCAATCTCATTTGCAAAATAACAAAGAGATCTCGAGGCCCCGCTCAAACCTTCCACATCTCCAGGCATCTCTGCTAATGCAATTTCATGAATGACATTGCCACGGGGAGACACAAAACACTAACGGCTCTCCTTCAATGCCTCTCAACCTTGCGAGGCTGGTGTGCCCCTGCTTGGCTATATAATATCCAACAGAAGTGTATGGACTCAGGCATCTGAGCCAAGCTCAGACCATGAGCCATGTGGCCCAGAGCATCTTATTTGAACTTGCCAAACCTCAGCTTCCTCATCTGCAAAGTAGGGAGGAATGTCATTACGCACACCACTCGGCCTGTTGCAGAAATAAAATGAGGCGTTGTGTACAGTGTCGGCACCGCGCCTGGCATCCACTAAGAGGTCAATAAATGTCTGCTGTTGATGGCGGCAGTAAAGGAGAGTAATACAGGCCGCCCTATAAACACTGTCAATTGTTGTCATAAGGCCACCAGGTCCCAAACGACATAAACGACACTGAAGTTGCTCATCTCTCTCAAGGAGTCAGGGTTCGCATCCTCCAAGCGAACACAAAGTGAGTCACTGCCTCTTCAGCTCTCAGCACGATAGGCCACAGGGGAACTTGCTCTCGGCCCCCAGAACCGCTGGCCGAGCATGGCTGGATGGAGCTCAGAAGTTCATGAACGATGCCATCCGCTCACTGAGTTAAATCTCGCCCCACAAGTCATAGCAGATCACTCCTGCAGGGCCGAGGGACACAGTGAGAGGAAGCTGGAGTCTGCACAGCTTCTTGGGGCCCTTGGGCTAGTGGACCCCTGACTCAGAGATGATGGGTCCAAGGCTCACAGTCCTACAGATGAGAAAAGTGAGGGCCAGGGGGGTAAGAAGACTCATCATCAAGGCATCCTAGCATTTAGTCCAAGCAATACACCCACGAGGTAGGCATGAAGTCTACACAAGACCAAAAAAACCAAAGCTCAGGCAGGAGAAATGACTGGAAAACCTGGTACCAAGGCCGGCTTTGCCACTCAGGAGCTGTATGTCCTTGGGCAAGTTATTTAACCTTCTAGTGCCTCACTGCTCTCATCTGCAAAATGGAACTCACAGGTTTAACGTAAGATAAAATACATGTATGAAACACGGCGAAACAGTGTTCATCCCTCAGTGCTCAGTAAATACTAGCTATTCCCAGGTCTCCCTAAAGTCCAGTCTGGCCCCTGTCCCCCTGCCCTCACCCCCCACAATCTTCCCAGAGACGAGACCTTGTCACTAACAAAGAGCTCCCCAACCATTGCCAGTGTTTAAACCATTTCCCCGACAATCTTTAAATTTGCAAATTAGAAATGTCAACACACGCCTCGAATGCACAAGATAAGGACAGGACAGCAGTCTGTTGGACTCCGGGTTTTAATAAAAGAAAAATAACCAACAATATCAATTTCTTAAAAAACACCTGATGTACAATTTCCAGATTCCTGCTCTTTGCATTTCTCCCCTTTATGCGCGTCGCAGTTAAATTACCTTTCTCAGAAAACCTCGGCCACGCAGAGCACGCTTGTCTCCTTACAAAGCTGCACACATTTTTAGCATCCACTTGGGGTTTTATTGTGGAGAGTACAATACACAGCAAGGAACAGTTTATCATTATTTGGTCGGCTTGCCCCTCATTTCTCCAGCTGACAGTTTTATTTATTCCATTGCAAGGACAGATTTAATGGAGGGGCGGGGGCGGGGAGAGGCACGCCCGGGCTTTGCCGTCCAGCCTTCCTGCGCCCAGCCTCCACCTTCCCAGGGCGTTCCTGGGAGGAAAAGCCCATACTGCATCCCCGGGGCGGTGTGGGTGCAGAAAGGAAGTCATCTTCTGGAGCTGAGGCCCAACGAATGTTTCGGGGCTACTGTCCCCATGATATACTTGAAAATTACCTACCCAGAGGCGCCTGGGTGTCTCAGTTGGTTAAGCGCCTAACCTCGGCTCAGGTCAGGATCTTCCAGTGTGTGAGTTCGAGCCCCGTGTCGGGCTCTGTGCTGACAGCTCAGAGCTTGGAGCCTGCTTCGATTCTGTGTCTGCCTCTCTCTCTTTGCCCCCTCCCAGTCATACACGATCTCTCTCTCTCTCTCTCTCTCTCTCTCTCTCTCTCAAAAAATGAATAAGACATTAAATTGAAAAAAAGAAAAAAAGAAAAACGATACCTACCCAAATCACTGCCCCTCACTGGCAGTTCTTACACTCGCCCTCTCCTGGGGCTCCTTGGGGGGCCCAGCAGATCCCATTAATGCCCCTGATCCCCCCTCACTCCTGCTTTTACGCACACTCCCTTTCATGTGACTTTGCAGTTCCCGCCACTAAAGGACCAGAGTCTATTTCTCTACCTCTTGACTTTGGGTTTGACCATGTGATTGCTTTGGCAACAGAATGAGGTGGAAGGGACGGTACTGTCCCAGCCCAAGCCTTAAGAGGTCTTGTATGTTCGCCCTCCTGCAACTCTGCGTAGCAGTGAGAAGTGTAGTTACCACGCTCTCAGGTTCCAAGACGAAGCACCGATGAAGCAGATCCGAGCCCAAACCTCACCAAGGAGCCACATCCTGCTGGACCTCCAGCTGAAAGCGCACAGTGGTGCAGTCAAGCCTGGAATGTTTCTGCTACCTCACCTGACTCCCATATATGGAAGCAATTATAAATTGTTGCTGTTTTAAGCTACCGAGTTTAGGATAATTTGTTACACGGCAATAATTAATCCAAGAGAGAAGAAAGAGCATCTACTCCGTGCTAAGCCAAGTGTTTTACATACATTATCACATTTCAGCCTTCCACGCGCCCCATATGAATTAGATATTATTTTATGCCCATTTTACAGATGAGTAAACTGAGGTTCAAAGAGTAGCTTGTTCAAAGTCACACAGGGGCAAGCACTGTTCTAAATGCTTTACATTAATTTATTTTTATTTTTATTTTTTAAGTAGGCTTCATACCCAGCATGGACCCCAACACGGAACTTAAACTCATGAGCCTGAGATCAAGACCTGAGCTGAGATCAAGAGTCTGATGCTTAGCTGAGCCACCCCGGCACACCTCCTTTCCATATATTAACTCCTTTAATCCTTGTGACAGTCCTAGGATGTGGGCAATGTTATTTTAAAGATGAGGAAATGGGAAGGGAAAGGCTAAGTGACTTACCCAGGGTCACTCAAAGCCCATGCCCGACGGATTCCAGAGCCCAAGTGCAGGGGGAATAATGGAGTGAGGGCCTAGTTTGGAGCATGACTCAGAACTCCCATATGAACAAAGCAGGACTTTATGGATCAATGAGTGTCAACCAGGAACGGGGGTGGTGGGAATCAGAAAGTCACCCACGGTTATTCTAAAGCAACACCTGAAGATTCATACTTATGTTCCACTTGTTTATTGGTTTAGTGTCTGCCTTCCCCTACGAGGCTGTACGCTCCCTACGGAAGGGGATTTCCACCTGTTTCGGTCACTCACATACGTGCAGCGGCTGGAACAGTGCCTGGCCCATCATAGGTGCTCACTGAGCAGTGCTGAATGAGTGGATGAAGGAATGCCCGGTGAACAGCGGCTGCATTGGCTGAGGCGACCCCAGCACTCTGCGCTGACTTTACGCTGGCGAGGCTCCTGGGCTTAACAGCTACAAGACCCTGAGTCCTGGGGTGATGGGCAACTTTGAAGAGCGGGTGGGTAAGTAATCAGCTCCATCGGGAGCCCTGCTGGCACCAGGCACCATACTAAGCACTCTGCATGTATAAACTCACAATCCTTGACACAGCACCCTGGGGCAGGTGCTATCACAACCCAATGGCCAACCCATTTTACAGACAAGGAGATTGATACCCAGGGAGGTTATCAGTCTTATCCCCCACCTAAGACGTGGCAAAGTCAGAATCAGAACCCAAGGATATATATGACTCCTTCCCCCCAACCCCCCGACTTAACCACTACCTAGCCCTGCCCCCATACACAAACCAGAGAGGGGAAAGAAGAGAACTCCCCAGGTCATCCAGAACACCCCCTCATTCACAGATGGGGAAACGGTGGCCAGAGAGTGGAAGGAAGCATCATGCCCAAGGCAGGGAGCTGGACCCACAGCTGGATCTCAAACCGCCCAGTTCGGTCCCTGCTTAGCAGGACATGCAGACAGCGGGCCCACAGAGAGCAGGGCCACCGAGGGAGCCGACTCCACCAACTGCAGGCGGGGAGGCCTTCCTTGGCCGGGGTCCATGCCAGCGCGTGTATCTATTGACAGCACAGCCCCCCCCCAGGGACTGGCTTCCCTTCCCAGTGTGAGCTGGCGGGTCAGATGCCCGCCTTGGCTCTGGCCCAGACTGGAGGATTTCATGTGTCGGCCGTTACCACTGCTCCTCTGCAGCCACGCGGCCGGACAAACCAGGCAGCCGTGCCAGCGCTGACCCCTGGCCAGTCCCCACCACTCAGATGGCGGCTGACTCCCAGAAGGGACGAGGCTCAATAAAGGAGGTGTGCGTAGATTTAAAGAAAAGCGTAAGTAAATACCTATAGAGACCATTGCCACCCTTTAATGACTACTTACTGTCTGATCCTTACGAGGACTCTGATAGGCTGCTGTTATCATTATTCCCATTTAACAGATGTGGAAACCAAGGGAAAGAGCCAAAGTCACACTGCTTAAGTAATAATCAGCACTTCCTGTGGGCCCGGTATGGTGTCAAATGCTCTGCATGTATTAAATCATGCCAACGCTGTGGACAGGCCCTGCTATCACCCCCACCATCCAGAGAGGGACCCCGAGGCTCAGGGGGATGAAGTACCTTGTCCAAGGCAGCAGGCAGTTAAGTAGAAGACGCAGCAGCCTGATTTCTAACCACCAAGTTCTCTTACCTCTTGCACGACAGATGTGACCAAAATCATGGCTGAGTGCTCAGGTTACTAGAATTTGGGAAACGCTGCCCTGGTCCTTTGTGGCCACTCTGGTGACTCCGCCTCCTCAAGGTCATCCTAAGATCTGCTCTGTCCCAGCCCACTCATGGCTGGCTTTGGGGGGACGCTCCGCCCCTACACTGCTACAACCCCAGCACACAGATCCAGACTCTCCTGGTAGGGAGTTCAGGGCTGTGCCTCCAAGTCTTCGGTTGCCAAAGCTGGGAGGTTGCCTAGTATCCAGTCTGACTGTTTTTTTCATGTTTACTTTTTTGTTTATTTATAACCACCAGAAGCCTTTAATCAAAGTGTCCCACAGAAATCTGATAAACAGAATAACAAGGTCACTGCGCTCACATGGTAGGGTGCCAGGAGTCTGTGGAACCCACTTTGAAAACCACTGCTCTGTGCCAACCCCTCACTTTACAGACAAGAACACCAAGGTTCAGAGAGGAAAATTGGTTTGTCCAAGGTCACTCAGCAGCTAGGAACCCAGCTAGGACCAGATCAGGACCACCTGGGCAGGTGGGCCATGAGCAGGCTGGAAAAGCCCCAGATGAAGCCAGGGGGCAACACGAGGAGCTAATGACCAAGGAGCTGGGGTCTGGCACCCCAAGCCTGTGTCCAGATCACGGCACCATTGCTTCCGGTGGTAAGTCCTTGGAAGCGTTATTCCCAGGGCTTCATTTTCCTCAGTTGTAAAATAAAATTAATACTACATAGAGTTGTTGGCAGGGAATGAATGAGCCGGAGCATTTCTCAAGACACTGCTACACAGGAGTGTTCAGCAAACATCAGACCTTGTGATGTCCTCTGAGCCACAGCCTGAGACCTCTCAAGACGGGGCCCATGTATATTCATCAATTAGTTCAGGGTCTGTCTGTCTCTGTCTCACACACATACACACATACATACACACCCCTGAGTGCCAGTTAGCCCACCCTCCAGGGAAGAGATTGCTTCCCCTTCACAACTTCAAATGGATCCTTTGGAAGCTGTGATCCTAAGCTTCTTCCGGGCCAAGAAGCTTAGCTCTGTCTAGAGGAATCATCAGTATTCTGGAAGGGGCCTGCCGCCCTGCCCATCTGCTGGATGATCTGCTTGCAGTGTGGCCCCCTGCCTCTGTCTTTCTGCAGGGGCTTCGGATATCCCTGATGTGTGCAGTTTTCCATTTTGCCAGGCCCCACCTCACACGCCTCCTCTAGACCCTGAAGGCCCTTACGGTATGCTACCGTCCCAGCCTCTAGCCCTATATCCCCTCCCTTAAAAAGAAAAGTGAGCCCCCTTCAGATGCTCAACTATTGTCAGCAGCACCGGCAACGCTCCACATCCAGCAGAAGTGGTTGCAGCAGCTGTGTGCAGCCTCAGAAGGGCGGGCCGTATGAACTTGGCACCGTGTGCGTAGAGTGCGGCGGGCCCTCCCTGCCCAGCGCCCTGGACAGCAGAGAGCGGCGCGTTCACTGCTTGCCTGGTCTCCGCAGCACTCCTGGCTGGTCTGCCCAGCCCCAGCCTGGGACAGACACTTGGTTTCTTCCATCTAGGTCGGGGACACGGGCAGGTAGCAGCCTCCTCGAGGCATCTGTAATCTGAATGAATGTTAGGCTTTAGGTGTGCCAGGTCTGAGAGGCCCACGATGGTGGCTGGGGTGGCCCAGGGATAAACAGGGTAGGAGAACACCTCCTATTCCACGACTGTCTGGGGCCAGGCTGATTAGACACATGTTCTTTGGGAAGAAGAAAGGAGCATCTTTAATTAAGTGGATTCATTCGCTTCCCAGAGGCAGCTACCACCGGACAGTGGTATGAACACAGGCTCTAAAGTCACAGAAATGTGGGTTCAAATCCTACCTACCAGTTTCATGTCCTTAAGCATGGCACTTGGCCTCTCTGAGAATCTCATGGAGCTCTGTGAAGATTAACGGAGATCGCAGATAATAAACCCTAGTCTTTTCATTACTCTTGGCAACAATCCCTTTCACACTCTTTGCCTGAATGCACAGGTATCAGGGGCAGCATGAAAAAGAGAAGACACACAGGAATGTATACATGATTATATATACAAAATTATTCACGATAGCCCCAAAGTGGAAACAACCCAAAGGTCCATCAACTCGTGAATGGAAAACGAAACTGGTCTAGCCACACAGAGGAATATTATTCAGCCATAAAAAGGGATGAGGTTCCCATATGTGCTACAACATGGATGAACCTTAGAAACGAGTGCCAGGGGAAAAGAAACCAGAAGCCAGAGGCAACCTGCTGTATGATTTTCCTGGCACAAAATGTGCAGAATAGGAAAATCTACAGAGACGGAAGGGGCTGGGGGAGAGTTGAGATGAAGATCGCTAACGAGCCTAGGGTTTCTTTCTGAGGTTATGGAAATGGGACAGCAATGGCTGTGAATATGCTACAAACAACTGAATCGTACACTTAAATGATTAAAAAGAAACTGAAAAGAAGAAAATGAGGTCAAATAAATGATGACAGTTTCTATTTTAAAACAAAGAGGGGCACCTGGGTGGCTCAGTCAGCTGGGTGTCCAATTTCGGCTCAGGTCATGATCTCACGGTTTGTGGGTTCAAGCCCTGCGATGGGCTCTGTGCTGACAGCTCAGAGCCTGGAGCCTGCTTCCAATTCTGTGTCTCCCACTCTCTCTGCCCCTCCTCCACTCATGCTCGCTCGCTTGCTCTCTCTCTCTCTCTCTCTCTTTCTCAAAAATAAACATTAACAACAACAAGATACATGGCTGTGTGCATCAAATGCGAAGTTCCTGTTGTTAGCTGACTATTAGGAGGACATTCATCTACCCATTCAACTAAAAGCACAAACCATTGATTAAACATCTACCATGTGCCAAGCCTAAGGCAAAGCGGACTGAGAGGCATGGTCAGACCACCTGGTGGTGCCCTCAACCAGCTCAGAGTCTAGTGGGGGGGACATTTCCTACAGTGCCATGGCTGTCATGTGAATGCAGTCAGGGAGACACGGGTGATGTGCTGTGAGAGATCAGAGCAGAGGAGGGGGAGCCTCCCCCTGGGGAAATCAGGGAAAACCTCATGGAAGAGGTGGTACTCCAGCTAGACCTTATAAGTAGAATCTGGACACAGTAAAAATGTGGGATGGCATTCTAGGTAAGCAGGGGCCCTGAGGTCAGAAAGGAGGAGGAGGAGTATATGGGGAAAGAAAAGCCATTTGACTAGGCAAGAGGGTGTTGTGGGGGAAGGGGGAGAGAGAGACACCGGGAAACGAGGTTGTGCAGGTCACAGGACAACAGCCAACACGAGCAGCCACCATTCACGGGTGCTTACTGTGGGCAGTGATTGTCCCAGTCACTGTGTATAGATGACCTCCTGTAACCATCGCACCCACCCTTGGAGAAAGACAATGCTCTTATTCCCTGCTTTATAGACGAGAAAACCAACACACAGAATGGTTAAGGATTTTGCCCCAGGTCACACGGATGAAAAGCGACAGAGCCAGCTGTCCAACTCAGAGCTGATGAAGCAGTGTGTACTCTCCTGAGCCCTCCCACTGATTAAACAGCTGAAAACAGCTAGGATCCCAGGGCTGACATTTTGGCCGTGCAGCTTGTGCACTACACAATTCTGGAGGGCACCATGCACATAGATTATACTGTGACTGGTACCTTCTAGAGTCGCGCAGTGCACAACCTGGCCAACTGTATGCCACGGCCCAGACAGAGGTGCCTCCTAAGGCTGATGGATCAAATCAACATGTTACCTACTCCCATCATGAACTCCCACGACTAACATCACTCCCAGGAGCTGCTCACCAAAGCACAGTGTGGCCGCAAAACGGCAGGGTTCACACCAACCTGGGTTTGCACCCTGGTTGCATCTGCCATCTCGTACTAACGTGAGGCCCCGGGGAAGTTCCTGAGCCTCACCAGACCTTACTATCCTTCCCTACAAAACGTACAATAGTAACAGTGCCTTTCTCATGCGTGGCTATGAAGTTTATACGAGCTCAGACACACAAACAATTCCTCAAACGCAGCGGGCATTTGGCACACTGTAGCCACTGTGATGAATACGGCTTGCGGTGGGGAAGGGGAGCCCTGATCTAGGTCGCCCCAGCCAGGGAAGAGGCGGTGCCATCCATCAGGGCGGGCGGTGGCAGTGAAAAAGCGCCTGCCTCCGATGAGCGTCACGGCACCATTAATCAGTGCTCCCCAAACCGGTAGAAAAACTGGGTCTGCATTATTCCTAGAAGCCAGAGGAAGTCCCAGGAGAGCCCAAATACAGCAAGTTATTCACAAAACACTCCATCTTTCAGGATACGATGTGAGCCGCTAGAGTTGCTTTCGAAGGCAATCTTGAGCAGATCTGTCTCTATTATGCATTTTAAAGAGATTGGTGCGGTGACAAGGAGGAACTCACGAGAGGCAGCGGGGAGCCTGCACAGCTGCTGCGCTGTCTTGAGGAGAAACTGTGTCTTCACGGGGCCAATTCCCCAAACCGCGGTATCACTGGATGCTCTCCCTCTGCTCAAGAGAATATGGGAAGATGCTGCTGTAGAAACAAGTTCTTTCCAGCAGACGGGACATGGATCATTAAAATAAAATCTGGTTGCCACTGACTTTGTTTTCTACACGAATTCCAAAGATTCCGGGCATTTTATTGGGCCCCCTCTGTCTGTATACTTCTGATTCGGGGAGGGGGGCCCGGAATGGGTCGTCTCTTGCTCACATCCTTAGGGTTCCTACTAAACATGCTTGCCAGGCATTGTCTCTGCACTCTGGCATCTGTGATCACAAAGGACTCTCTCTGAGTCTTCACAGACCCCAGCCTGTGCCTCTAGAGAGCTGTCTTTTTGTTTTTTGAAAAACAACAAGAATGTAGCTACATTGACGGAGGGTTTTGTCAAGGGTAAGGGGAATAACCTTTTTTAAGCGCCGACTGTTGGTGAGCATTTTGCAGACATGACCTCATTTATTCTCCCTACAGCCCTGGGAGGCATTAGTAGGTATCGGCAGGCCCATTTGAATAGTGAGAAAACCAAGGCCCACTGGACAGGTGAAGGCACACCTGGGCAGACGTAGCTGGTAGGGAGGTGGTGCCCATCCCCCAAATTTTCATATGGATTCTGGAAACAGAACCTGCTTAAACAACCCACCTCATTTCTGGCCTGTGTCATGCCAGGCACAGAAATATTTAGAATCAGGGAGGCTTTGGCAAGTCCAGATCTGTCAGTAACAGACGATATGCACATCTCTCTGCCCTCACCAAGCCATGCTTTGCCCATCCACCAAGTGGAAGTTATTGGGGCCCACCTCACGAGCACTCAGGAGGATTCGCTTGGATCTACAGACCATGCCCGGGACATGTCTGGGGCATTCCAGGCGCTACACTAAAGGGCATCCATGGAAGCAGAACACATGATTTGCATCCAAGGCTTGTGGGAGCTCGCTCAACAACCTGGAACAAATTGAGACAAAGAAGTGGGCAAGGATGTATGCCTAAGGCATGTTGTGGCTGGGGTCCACGCCCCACACAGCACAGCTTGGGAAGGGGTTAAACATGGCATAGGAGAGACTCAAGAGCCACAGCTTCTATCCTAGAAAAACTGGTGGCCCCACATTTCCCATGGGCCCGGACATAAAGATGCAAATCCAGGAAGAGGAGGTATTTAGGGGTTAGCAGAGGGAACATGATGTCATTAGTTAGGAATTCTGTCTGCCAGGCCTTGGGGGAAGGTAAAGCAGGGTTGGGGGGGCTGGTAGCAGGCACCCCTACCTCTCACCAGTCAGAATCCTGGGGGCGGAGGTAGCAGCTTGGGGTGCTGGTCAGGACTTGAGGCAGGTAATAAAGCAATGTGTGGGGAGTCAAGGAAGCTGCAGTTTGGTTGAATCATGGAGAGGAGCAAGTTGTAGGACTGGATGGCAGTAAAGAAGTCCCAGGGAGCCACTGGGAGCCCAGCGGGTGTGGCCGGGTGAGGAGAAGGAAAAAGAGATGCCCATCGCAAGGGCCTTTCATTACCTCACGGTATCCTCAGCACATCCGTGGGAGACGGCTGTTACAAGGACCACTTTACAGATGAGAAAGCAGAGGCTCAGAGAGGTAAAGATGTAGCCTATTAAGTAGTAAAGGTGGGCCCTGAATCCGGGTTCACCTTTTTCCCTGGCCACGCTTTGTCATGAGGGAGGCTGTGTAGTCAGTCGCTAAGCACACGGGCTCTGTATCAGGCTGCCTGGGTTTGCATCCCCGCTCTGCTGTTCAAAGCTGTGTGGCTTCAGGTAAGTGATTTAACCTCTCTGAGCCACACTTTTCCCAACTGAAAAACAGAGATGGCACTACTATTCATAGCACCCAGTATTGGTATGGAGACTCAATAAAGTATGTCAAGTAGTTAGGATGCCAGAGGAAGGATGCGGCTGGTGGTGGCTGTTTGATAGTGACTTTCTTACTCTCATCTTCACCAAGACTGGCTTGAGACTCAAGACAGGGCTGAGCCAAGGCTTCAAGGACCCACTCTGGTAGGGCAGAAGATGGGGAGGAATACAGCTAGGAGTCCCTGAGCGGGCTATCACCTACTGTGTAAAGAGCAGAGGCCGAGGCTAAAAATGTTATGCGTGTGGGATTAAAAAAGGAAAGAAGATCCTTTTACACCGCATTATTTTGTTTATGACGGTATTCTTTTATATAGAGAGCAGTGGTTCTCAGACCCTAGGATTTCAGTCAGGAGTTTCTCCCCAAAGTAGAGAGCAATATTAGGGACCAACTTAGAACTATATTAAAATGACAGAAGCAACCACTAATTATTATCACCATCACTTTGGATTTTTTAAAGGACATTGTTAACATCAGCTCAAGATCAAGCACCAGACTTTAAACTGTACAGATTTTGCAGGGTGGGTTTTTTTTTTTTTTTTTTTTTTACCTTATTTCTGTCTCATTTTGCCACAGACGGTTGAGACCCTTGGGGAGGGACCAGTGTGCAGGCCAGCGATGGGGCGTTCCTGGTATTGAATATCCCCCATCCCGCCACTGGGAATACTGGTGGCTAGAGAGGTGTCTATTTCCTATAATTACTGGGTGTTAATGTAATCACCGAAGCGGAGAGCCAGCTGGAAAGGATGGAGTCTGACATCCCGCAAAGACAGACAGCTAAATAAGTCATAGGGCTCACAGACAGCCTGGCTGCTGGGGTTATGTAATCACCTCCCCTTGGCTCCCTTTCCGTTGGTCTATTTCTCCGTTTGGCCTTTTTTTATGCTTTTGCTTTTGCCTTCTGAGGCTGAGGCTCTACAATAGGCAGAGAAAATATTGGACATGAAAGAGAACCCATTTGGGAACATGGTACAGACAGCCACCTCATTTGTCTCCAGGCTCAGAACCAAACCCCAGGTTTCCATGGGAGCCAGGATGCAGCCACAAGAGAAGGCCTGGCTCTGCGTGGTCCAGCATGTGAATGTGGCATGGGCGGCGGCGGCCTGGCCCACGCAGGCAGGAGGCAGGGGACGGGCCTTCCCAGATGGCTGGTGGCTCCTTGACAAACTCAGTTAATGCATTTTAATTTGACCAGGCCCTTTTGAAACAGGGCTGCTGAGGGAGGCAGGAAGTAATCAATTCTCTGCCAATCCATTTTCCTCTGGGCACCGGATCTACATGTAAAGAACCGGTGAAAGGAGATTAGCTTGAGCAAATTCCCAGCAGTCACCTGGGTAAAGGCCACTTCATCAGGTAACAACAGTGCAGGGGTGTGAGTCCCTCGGTATGCTCTGTGCACCCCCAAGTAACAGTAATGACAGTAACAATGGGAACACTGGCCACTTACCACGCACCGGACATGCCGCTTTGAGTACTTTCTCTCACTGAATTCTCACATGCCTTGGGAAGTAGATTCTATGACCATTCCCCTCTCACAGACGAGGAGACTTGGGCTCAGAACGGTTTGGTTCAGGGAGGTAGCCACATGTATGCAAACTGACACAAATTTCACTGTACCAGCTCAGCAAAGAAACAAAGACAGGGAAATAATGATTCCGCATTTCCCAAACCCATCCGTATATGAGGGGTAGCTGGGTCACCTGGGTGGCTCAGTAGGTTGAGCATCCAACTCGACTTCGGCTCTGGTCGTGATTTCATGGTTTCATGGGCTCAAGCTCCGCATCAGGGTCTGCACTGACAGCGCGGAGCCTGCTTGGGACTATCTCTCTCTCCCTCCCTCCCTCTTTCTGCCACTCGTGCTATTTCTCTCTCAAAATAAATAAACTTAAAAAAAAAAAAAACCCACAGAGTCCTGGGCCCTGACCCAGATCTACTCAACCAGAAGTTCCAGTGGAGAGGCCTGGTAACCTGTCCAGTTAAGTAAGTATCCTAGGAGATCTTATCAGGGGAGCCCACCGAGGTGTTTATTACACACATATTAGCAAGTAAGTTAATGTATAGAAAGCATTTAGAATGGTGCTGGACACACAGTGTTAGCTGCTGGAATACTAGTGGTATGACTGACTATGATCAGTCCATGAGCTCATGCCCAGGGGGCATAGGGGCAGGGGGGATGGGCATCTCGAGTCTGCTGCTTCCTCCAGGGATCCCAGCAACCCAGTGGTCTCCTCTTCTGGCCCCGAGTGTGAGTCCCCTGTTCAAATACAGAGGCAGAGCCAGGCTCTAACCCTGGAGGGAATGGATTTGGGGGTGGCAGGCCATGCCCCTGCTGGGGAAGCTTCTTGGGGCCCTGTTTCCATATGGCTCCTTTCTTGATGGTCTTAACAGGCCACCCTGTGACTTAAATATCGTTGGAAAAAAGTCACTCTCCGAGAATGTGCTCAGTGGGCACCTCAGCACCCCTCCTCCCCAGCCAGCTGTGCTTCTGTTTAAAGAGAACTGGTTTTCAAATGCATCCCCTATACACACACCCCACCTACTGCATCTGGTGCTCAAGCAAAGAAACAGCAATCTGCTCCAGTGACGGGGAAAAAGCTCGCTGTGATGGGCCTGTTTGGAGAATGTTATATCTGTACATTTTACTTTATAGACAAATGCAAGGGATTTTTCCAGGATAAAACGGACTCTCACTTAACACACTGATGTGAGACTTAATCCCCCTCATCCCCACCCCATATAATATAGGTCTCCACTGCAACTTGTCTGGGATCACAGAAGTCAATGCCGAGTCTGGTCTGCAGGGTCCGGCATGTTAATGTTTTACGGAGCGGAGTGTGCTGATTCTTAGAAGGTACTGGGAAGCCAAACTGTGCTTTGTAAATTGCACAGAGCTCTGTGGAGCTCTCTGTTAAATAAGTTCTGTGCTGTGTGAGTTTAGACCTTCTGTGTGAACTGTAAACAACCACCTAGTTCCCCCAGCCCCCTCCCAGCCCCGATTTACTGGTCTCCCAAGTTGCACGCATTGTATGTTAAAGAGACTGAGCAGCATGGGAACTTTTCAGCCACATCCTGAAATGCAAGAACCAGAAAATGCAAGAACCAGAAGCGGGGAACGAAGGGACATTTCTTAAAGCCTTGGAACAGAGGCAAACGCTGCCGCACAGGGAGGTGGCAGCAGGACATGCAGTCCCTCAGAGTGCTGCAGACAACCAGGCTGCTTGCTTTTCAATGGAAAGTGGTGTTTATTACACCTCTGCTCCTGGCCCGAGGAGAACCCATCCTGGGAATGTACCTCTGGCCGCCTCTCTCAGTTGGAAATGCTAATTGGTCCTGCCAATGAGCTTGGAGCCCACTCATGCGGCTGTGCACATGCATTACCGAATCTCTGTGTGGACAGGCCTGCGGCCACCGTGAAATGGCTCTGAAAAATAGCTCTATCCCAGTGAAGGCAGGTGTGCATAAACACCGGCTCCCACAAACAAACTTGGGACTTGCCTTGCACACAGCCACCCACAGTGGTGTAGCATCTGTCACTGCTCAATGAGTCAGGCTTTCTTCTCCAAGTGGGTGCCCATCCTGGCCCCAACCCAACGCCAGGGCAGACAGTTCACATAAGGCGGCCAGGCTATGTAATAAAAAGTCCATGATTGATATAAAAGCCAAGAAAGCAGCAGAAGAGAGAGAGCAAAGAAATGAAAGGCCTGGCCAGTGCCCCTGCTGTAAGTTCCCATAGTAGCCTAGGCTATTCTATCAGAGCATTTGCCACAGTTAGGATTCAGTAATAATTCATATCCATGGACAGAACAAAACAATGAGCCTAGAAAAAGACCCACATAGACATGTCAGCTCTGTATAGAACAGAACTTGCATTACGAAACAGTGTGGAAAAGATGGGCTGTTTAAACAAAGGTATTGGAACAAATGGCTTTCCTTAGGGAAAAAAATTAAATGAGACCCCTACCTCACACGACACACAAAATTCAGTTCCAAATCAATTCATGTTCACATGTCACACTGAAACACAAACTTCAAAATTATAAGAAGGAAATATAAGAGAGTTTCTTTATGGTATTAAGTCTTCATCAAAATAAGAAAATTATAATCATACAAGAAAAGATCGATCAATTTGACCACAGTAAAATTTAAAACTTCTGCATGACAAAAAAAAAAACCCCTAATGTATAAAGCTCAATGATAAGCAATACACTGGAAAAAGGCTTTTGTTACATACATAGCAGATAATCACTCCCCAGGCTGTATTAAGAAATTACATACACACACACACACACACACACACACACACACACACACACGTCATAAAAGGCAAGCATCCCAGTAGGAAAAAAAAATGGGTAAGGAATTTGAATGGGTATTTTACTTAACAGAAGATCTAAATATTAAGAAAACTTGCAAAAATATTCAGCTCACTAGTGATCAGAGACATGCAGGTGAAGCCAAGTATGAGAAGCCATTCCACACCCAATCAGATTAGGAAAAATTAAAAAGTCTAATAATACCAAGCATTGGTGAGAATGTGGAGAAGCAAGAACTCTCATACGTTGCTAGAGTAAATCAGAACAAACACTTTGGAAAACAAGTCGACACTGGCCAGCCAAGCTGCAAACATGCACACCCTATGATTCAGCAATTCTACTTCTAGGAATACCTCCCATGGGAGCCCAAGGAGAGGCTTATCAGCTGGCTCACTGCAGCCCTGGAGGATAGCAAAGGTTTAGAATTTACAGAATAGCATACGGCAATCAAAATCAATGAGCAAACTCAATGTTTCAATGTGGATATACCTGAAAAACAATACTGGATAAAAAAAAAAAATGAGTTGCAGAATATCACCCATGGTTCCATGTTACATGTGTAAATGTCACACACAAAAAAAGACCATCTGAAGAGCGCCTGGGTGGTTCAGTCATTTAAGCATTGGGCTTTGGCTCAGGTCATGATCTCGCGGTTTGTGAGTTCGGGCCCTGCGTCAGGCTCTGTGCTAACAGCATGGAGCCTGTTTGGGATTTTGTGTCTCCTTCTCTCTCTGCCCCTTCCCCTCTCGTATGCTCTCTCTCTCTCTCTCTCTCTCTCTCAAAAATAAATAATCATTAAAATTTTTTTTTAAAAAAAGACCATCTATAATTTATGAACACACAGAGAAAGCAAAAAGACTTTAAGACTTGCCCCAAATTCAAGATGGCTGCCACTAGGGAAGGAAGGAAGGACCAGGGGCGGCTAAACAAGAGGAATTTCAGCTTTAACTAAAATGTTTCCCTTCTTTCTTTTAAGAAAATCACGCAAATATGTGAAATTCTTAACCACTGTTAATTCTAGTGGGGGGTTTTACATTTGCTGCATTTTTAATTACTGAAAAGAGAATCAATTCCCAAACAAAATTAAAATTCATCATGTGAGGAAAAGCATCCATGTCACTAATGATCTCAGGTCCACCTCCCCCAAGGGCAGAGCTTGGGACCTTGTCTTGTGCTATAAATCCCGCGCTCAGCGTGCTCACCACAGTCTATCCGTGCTGAATGAACCTCATTCGGTCCTCACAACATTCTTAGAAGCATCCCCATTGTACAGATGAGAAAATTGTGGCTTGGAAAGGTTAAAGGACTTGCCCAAGCTCACAAGGCTAGCAGATTTTGAACTTGGGTCTACAGACATGGGTGGGGCAAGGTCAGGGCACACAAGAGAACAGGAATTTCAGGAGAAGGTGGGGCAGAGTGCGTGAGTTGCAGGCATTGTTCTCCATTCTCCATAAGGATTAACTCATTAAAACAGCACCGGCGACTTTATGAGGAAAGTATTATTATTAACGTGCAGAAGACAATGAGGAGAGACAGAGGCAGACTAGGTTGGGTTGTACAGGGTCTGCAGTGTAGGGGCCGGGCACACTTGGCCCTGGACCTCCCAGGTTTAGGCAGGGAGGTGCCAGGAAGACCTGCTGGGGGAGCTAACAGGAAACATGTACTTGCTCTAGCCAGGGTCACGCCTTCAATGCTTATACCCACTGTGGGACGGTGCCCAGGCCCTGGTCCTATCTCCTCAGGCAACCTTCCAGTCCCTGGTGCACATCACACCATGCTCTGAGTGTCTCTGGTCACCACCCTTCTGTGAATTACTTATCTTGTACAGAAATGGGCACTCAGGAGATGGTGGGTGGGAGAGGCGGAGGCAGCCGGGAAGGGACAGGTGTAGAAAAAGGGATGTGACCCAAGCTGGCCCCTGCTTGTGGAGGGGTGAGGGGAGATGTGACATCCCACAGCACCTGGGGAGCAGGGCCAACTTGGGAGGCCATGGACATATACAGAAAGATCCTCTGATGGGGTGGGTGGCAGCACCCACCTTATCAGGGTTGAGTGGGGGCTGCTGGTAACAGAGAAAATGCTTGGACACACCAGGCACAGGCAGTTGGCCTGGATCAGTGCACAGAGCACCGCTCAACGCGTTTAACACAACTAAAATGGAGCTACTGGCTAGGGGTGCAAGCGCATAGGTGAATGCCCAGAGGGGTGTGTGCACTGGAGGGAGGGGGTGTCAAGGTCAGAGGCAAACAGCCTAGACCTCTAGACAGCATTAGCAGGGAACCTAAATGCCAGGTCAGGAAACCAAGGCAGGAGCCCCAGCCCAAGAAGGAGTACACTCAACAGGGCAGAGAATAAAGCTCAGTGGGTGTGCAGGTGAGTGCTTGGGTCTGACAGGTGAGGACAACGAGAGCACTTCCAGATGCCACCTGCTGATGAGGGTGGCAGTGGGCTGCAAATATATTGGCTACCTTGGCCAGACGGCAGGGGAAGGGCTCCACGGAGAGGCCGGAGACGAGAATAAGGACCCTGGTAAAAAAAACCCCAGGAC
This sequence comes from Cryptoprocta ferox, assembly GCA_028646485.1. NCBI lineage: Eukaryota > Metazoa > Chordata > Mammalia > Carnivora > Eupleridae > Cryptoprocta > Cryptoprocta ferox. The sequence continues at coordinate 14,318,495 of CM053571.1, forward strand.
CTTTGCACAGAGTGGCCCTCCAGGGCTGAGCGCAGGGCTGCACTGGTTCTGCTGGGAGTCCCCAGGCCACCCTGGCAGAAGCCCCTGGCCTGCCTATATTTAGGGGAATAATAATGTTTTTATGATGACGATCCTCATCATGGCGGCGATGACAGCAGCTACCCTGTATCGAGAACGTGCTCTGTGCCAGACGCTGTTCGAAACGCTTCGTGGGCTTATTAAGTTCGTTCGGCAGCACAGCCACACCATGAGGAAAGTGTATTCTTGCTGGGGGAGAAAATAAGGCCCAATAAGGTGAGGACACACGGCTGGTCTCAGAGCCGGGAAGTGAACCCCATTATCTGGCTCTAAAGCCCATCCCCTAAGAGGCTGTATTAACCGGCTCGCAGGTGAACAACACTGCAGTGTCTATGATCACCCCTTCATTTGGGCCTAAAGGGGTCTCCGTGCAGTGATGCTGTACCCTTGTTATCGGGGTGGCCGGGACCAGAATGGACAGAGATGGCGGTGCCAGAGGAGGTACTAAGCCAACAAGATGCAAAACCTCCTAATGAAATGTCTTTATAATTCTTAGCATGACTCCAGAGCTCTGTCATCTATCACTCTGTGACCCCAGCTAAGTCGGTTATCTTCTCTGAGCCTTAGTTTCCCCCTCTGAGAAATGGGCCGACACAGGACATGGTCAACATCTACTGGAAGAATGATATGAGATGCCATGTACAAACTGCCTGCAGAAATCCCACTTTTGGGGGTTATTTGTGGGGCTTTGGGAAGCATCACTGTGTAAGTTCTATGCAAAAGGGCTCGATGGGGTGATGGTTAAAAACCCTGGCTTTGGAGTCAGGCTATCTTGGGTGGGAATCTGGACCCTGCTTAGCTGTGCAACTTTGGAGAAGTGAATTCACCTCTCTGGGCTTTGGTTTTATCATTCATTCAACAAACGTTTACGGAGAACCTACTATGACCCAGGCACCACAACAGGCATGACTCCCCCTAACGTGGGGCAGGGAGGGGGCTGGGGTGACGATTAAATGGCATCACCTCTGGGGAGGGCATCACATGGTGCTTGGCCACAGTCACTGCCATTGAGTACCTACCGTAAACGCTAGAGCTCAGGGCTCTGCCATTATTTTTGTCTCCTGTCTTCATGGCTACGGAGCACAGGAACTGCAAAAGGGAGGCTCCACATGCTTACAGATCTCTATTTCCCTGGCTCTCCCTGGCAGCCGGCACCCTACACACCCCTGCTGAGATGGGAAATGAGACCCAGAGATCGCCTCCTCTGCTCTACTTCTTACTAGAAAGCACAGTGTTCTTCCCGTGACCTCATCAGAAAACCACAAAAGATTTATTTTTAAGATGAGGGGCGATGATTGCATTTTGCAGAGCAGGAGCTCCTGTCGCTGGCTGACACCCCCCCCACCGCCCCCGCCCAGCGCCCCTCAGGGAAGCATTTCCTGAGTCCCCTGCATGCCAATCACCAGCTTCCTCGATGGCTGGCATAGAGGCACCACTGAGGCCCGGGACGGGCATGTCTAGCACACCTGCTTTCCCCCTTCACCTCCCCAGCGGTTCTTGCTCTGAAGACTGTGTCCTGAAGGAGCCAAAACACCTCACAATTTCCCATCTGCCTACTCCCTCTGGCCTTTTAGCGATCTGTCCACTGTGAATCTGCAAGGGAGCTTCCACAGGGAGGTAGAACTTTCCTGAGTCAGAGAAAGTCTTTCTGAGCCCATAAAAAAGGATGTGCCTTTTCTCTATTAACATGACCTACAGTTTTCACTTCAATTCAGTGCCTACTGTGTACTTGACACTGGGTCTGGTTCATCAGAGAGCAAGATTCCTGCCCTCATGGGGCATACAGCCTTGTAGAGGAGACGGGCTCTAATTGGGAACCAGTTGGGCATTACTTAAGTGCTAGTTACTGTTGTTCATTCCTCCCCCACAAGCACACAAGGTTTTGGCCAAACTGTTTTATCTATTATCCCCCCACCTCCCCCCGAAGAGCTCCCCTCAAAATCAGCCCTCCTTATGAAGGGTGGCAAAGCCACTCAGGTGCCAGACTGCCTGGGTTTGAATCCAGCACTGTGACTTTAAGAGCTGTGTAAACTCGACCAAGTTACTTTACTTCTCTGTGCCCCAGTCTCCTCATCTGTGAAGCATAGTATGTATTACACAAGTTGAACTGCTACCACCCCAGAAATCAGACTTTGTTCCAAATCCCAGTCACTTTTCAAGGTCCGCTGTAAGCCCCACTCCCTCCAAGAAGCACCGCTAGAGGTTGCCAGTCGTGGACTCTCTCTCCATCCTCCGAAGAACCAACCAGATCAGCATGAATCAGCCTCACTGTGGTGGCAGGGCTCCAGAGGGGGCCCTGGCTGCTCTGACCCCCTTGGGGACATGCCTTCGGTTAGTCTCCGCCCACGTTGCATCTGGACAGGACTTTGGCCAAAGAATAAAGCTTGGTAACTTCTGCTTCGGAGCTTTTGGGGTCCCTGAACCTCCATGTAAGAAGGCCAGTTACCATGTTGGAAAGATCATGTCGCGGGACCACATGGAGAGGCAAAGGGGAAAGGCCACGTGAAGAGGAAGCAGCCTTCCACCAGGGGAGGAGGACAGACACGCGCTCCCAGGAGCCTCACTGTCCCGCCTGACCTCAGACTTGGCAGCCACCTCCCATGAGGACACCAGCCATGGCAATGAGCCATCCTCCACGCCCCAGCCCAAGAGAGCCTGAGCGGTCTGCAGTCCCCGCTGACATCACTGGAGAGAAGAACCACCGAGCCGAGCTCCATCAGCACCCAGAATTCCAGGAGACAAGACGGTTGTTGTTTTAAGTCACTATGTTTTGGGTGCTTGGTTACATAGCAATTAATAACCAATATATTTACTCTGAGCCGGAGTATGGTAGGAGACCTAACCCTCGAGTTTGAGTAACCAAGCCAGTTTCAGAATCTGCAATGTAAACGAGTTCTTGTTGGGGGCAGGATGTCACTGTGGGGAAGTGTGTGGCCTAGGGTGTCAAACGGCCTGGCTGTGAATCTGGGTTCTGTCAATTATAAGCCACGTGATCCCTGGGTGTATTCCTGCTCATACCTGTTTTCTTATCTGTGAAATGGGATTAGAGGCGTTGTCGTGAGCTTAAAACGAAAGATACAAAATGCCTAACACATGAGAATTAAGCATTTTGAGCTACTGTGGGGAGAGACTGGAACAGTCTGAGTGATACAGCTTCACAGACTTTTGTTTAATTAAATTTATTCCCCCAAATATTGTTGCAAATGTGTCAAGGCAAATCCCATTAGCCTTTGGCTCCATTTCTAACCCCAAGCGTTCTACAAAGCTGGCTTGGGGTCCCCCAGGGGCAGAGATGGCAGTCCCAATTACCACAGGCCAATTCCCTGCCGCTCACCTTGCTTCTTTAAAATTGGAAATTTAGAAAATTGAACTCTGATGTTCGATGTTGATTCATTCCAACATGGAAAAACAAACTCGAAATGCTTTTCCTCCAAGGAACACAAAATCTGAGCGAACCCCTCTGATCCTTGTTAAATTAATGTATCCACAGAAGAAATGAAGAGGAAAGCATGGCTCCTAATAACCCTCCCCTTTGTCACCAACACGGTCGTGAGCATCCTCTGTTTCTGAGCACTGACTATGTGCTAGGCACTGTGCGAAGCACTTCACAGCTATCACCAGAGCCTCGGGCGGACCCAGGCATGGAGGCTGGGAGATAAGGAACGCCCAACAAAGGCGATACGGTGCTATGCAGATGGCATTCCCGTGGTCCCCAGCACAGCACTGCAAGAGCTGGAGGACAGCTGAGCCAGAGCTCTGGCAGGAGGGGAGGAGGAGGAGGAGGAATTAGGGAAGAAGGAGGAGAAGGGAGGGGGAATCTCAAACTATTTGGTGAGATAAGACCCCAAATCACACACAAAAAAAGCAACAAAGCCCCTGTGCCAGTGAGAAGCCATAGGGCATGTAGGCATCTTTTTCATCTTCATCTCCCCATAACGTAGCCAGGGCCTGATATACTGAATACTCTTCATATGCGTTTAGATGGGCGTTAAGCTGAAACCAACTGGAATAAGCCCAAAGCCCCCAAGTCACCAGATGGGGGGGCAGGTGTTGTGGGCCGTTCAGAGGAAAGTCACTTCTCTGGCCTGGTGGTCTAGGAAGGTTCCAGCGAGGAAACGTGCCCCTTAGCCTAGCACCCTGCCTGGTACAGGTGCTTCTAGGTCCTTCAAGATACTGTTGAACAAATGAATAGATGGACTTACAAGTGAGACCCCTGTCCTGTCCCCTGCCTTTGCCGCACCTAGAACACTTGTGGCCATATCATTACTACATCCGATGGTTCATTTAACATCTGTCTCCCCACTGGACAGCTTGCTTGCAAGCCGGCAAGGACCCTGCCTACAGGACTCACCACGGAGTCCTCAGCACCTAGCCTGACACTGGGCACACAGTAGTTGTTTGACAAATACTCGCCGACACAGGGACAGACTGACCGACGGACAGAGCCTGCCTGCTGTCGAAGAGAAGCAGGAGGGACCTGTCTGCAAGATCAGGCTCGTGAATGTTTAAAGTGGGCTTGGAATGCAGCTGCCTGTCTCATCCACACCGTCCCCTTCTGCATTCACTCACACGCACACACACTTTCCACTTCCTTTGACTTCTCAGCCACCCACCTGGGGAGGCCCAGGCTGCTGTGACATGCCAAGGATATCACTGTGACATGACACAATTAGAAAGCTGTGTGTGGCAGCTTCAGGGAGAGGCTGAGCAAGTCAATCTGCCAGGCGCTCAGGAACACCTACTCCCGCCTGTGCTACAACAAAGGCCAAGTAACAATCAGTCAGGATTGTTGGCTCACTGGGCACAGGGTGACTCAAGACAGTGCCAGGCAAATGCTCTTTCAGGTTTTAGAAAAGTTAACCCAAATCTCCAAAGAAGCTGAGATGCCTCCCCCAGGTCAACGCCACTATCCCACTGATCATAAAACACGTCCCTTTTGTTTAGTGCTTTACATTTATAAAGGTCTTTACTTGTACAATCTCATATGAAGAGTCGTTCAGCAACAAAAATTTACTGAGCATCTACGGAACGCCAAGCACTCCCCTACATGTTGGGGATATAGCCACAGACAAGATGACAAGATGCCTGCCCTCACTGCGGCCATATAAAGATGTCACTGGTGCGAGAATCCCACAAATGTCAACTGACTGGTGACAAAGGAATGGAATAGAGTGCCAAGTAGGCTTATGAGAGTGGATAACGGGGAACTGACCTGGTTAGGCAGGTGTGATGACTAAGACTTGAAAGAAAAATGGAGTCCATTAGGTTAAAGGGAAAGGGGTCTGAAGAAGAGCATTCTAGCAGATGGAAGGGTCCGTGCAAAGGCCCTAAGGCAAGAGAGAACAACTGGAGAGGCAAACAAGAATACATTCATCTAATCCCCACTTTATAGAGAAAGGACTAAGACCCAGAGAACCACATGGCAGAACAGGGACCAGGCTCAGCTCTGGTCACAAAGCTTACATCCTGGCTTTGTGAAACTCCGTGGAATCTTCAAAGCCCCTGGAGTCCTTTTCCCAGCCCCTGCCATGGTCCTGGCTCAGGCTGGGCTGGGCATGTGGGTGGAGACGGCAGGAGGGTGGGGGCAGGGCTGTTCCCAGAAGGCCTTGCAGGTCTGCAAGGAGAAGTAAATGGCACCAAGTGATTGCCCAAGTTGGGGCAATGGACTTGGACTTGGGGCAGGCGGTTAGCCATCAGGCCCCGTGAGCTGTCATGGTGGCAGAACTGATCTGATCCTCACTGTACGGCATCGGGGCAAGCACCGAGGGGGTGGTTTTCCAAGGAACATGTCAACCCTGCCAGGCAGAGGCCACCACACCTCCAGAGAAGCCGTGTGGAACCCCGCCCCAGCCAGCAGGAAGGAAAGACAGGCTCCTCAGCCCTGACCAGGACACTTAAGCCAGACTGTCAGTTCACACAGCTGGTATTTGTGATGCTCTAAGAAGGGACATGCAGATGCAGATGTCACCGGCTCGTGTCACTGGGAAGCCCCCCAGTTGCTCTCTCAACACCTTGCTGTGTTTCCATCACAGCGCTTGCCACTACCGTAAATTATCCCATGTGGCAACGCGTCCACTGCCTGTCTGCCCACGAGAAGGCACACTCCGTGAGGACGGAGCCCATCCTCGCCCACCTTCTCGCTCTGTATCTCAGAAGCTGCCACTCACTCAGTAAATAGCAGGAGAATGAGTAACGATGAAAAGAACGAATGACTGCCTTCAAGGAAGGGAAAAGGAACAAGCGTGGCATGTCTAAATGTGGCAGAGCCTGGGCTGGGAGCTTTATTCCTCATCCCACTAACTTCTGTCACCTCCCTGAAACACCAGGCTCATTCCCATCACCCAGCGCCTAAGCTTCGGAGCCTAAATGCAGTCCCCAGGGAGGGTGCTGAACCCAGGACGGCAATCACAGATACGCAGAAAGAGAAGCAGCAAGACAGGTGATGCCACGTGGGGGCTGAGAGAGAAACAAGGTCCTAGCTCTCACCTAGGTTCCTGGTTATGACTCCTGATTCCACAGTGATTCCGTAATGACTCCATAGGGGTTAAAAACCCATAAAATCGCTCACCGTCTGTAATGCCTTGTGTAGCGGAGACTGGGGCTTCCTCCCATGGCCCTCTGGTTCAAGGCGCTCTGCCTCCAGCTGCCGAGTCCCTTCCCAGGAACTGCTCAGCCTAATGGAGGGCCTTGCCTCGCACATCACCACCACCACCCCCTCACCAGGCCTGGCCCCCCTTGCCTGAATTGAAGACAGGTCTGAAGGGACATTCCAGCCTCAGAGCCCCCACCCCCACCCCACGTCAGTGGCTGAGACCTCTGTTGCAATTCAGCCACTCCCTCTGTCTACTGCTGCCTCTCAGGTTTGATCCCAGGAGTTCCCTCCAATAATCCTCCTGCACACAAATCTTAGAGTCACTTTTCCAGGAAACCCAACCCGAGACACCTCCCAAGGTACACTTTGGAGGTGTGTGGAGGTGTTTCCCAAGGAAACTCAACCATCATCTCAATTTTGGGTCAGTGTCCTTGGCTTCCAGTCAACCTGTTTCACTGAGACGTGGAGAGCTTTCTTGTTCCTGGCTAGACATGGCCAGGTGCTTGGTAAGGAAGTTGTTGGCTCTGGAGCTGGGTGCCGGAGTTCGAATCCCAGCTCCACTCTCCCTAGCTACATGACCCCAAGCAAGTCTTCTTTTCTGTTTCCTCCTTCGTAAAATGGAATCCTGTCTCCCAGGATGTGGAGGATCATTGACATCAATGCATTAAAGTTTTCAGAACACGACCCTGCGCTCTGCAAGAGCCCCTGCTGATTTCACACAGTGCACACTTGTCCTCTCTCCTGTATGGACCACGGTATGCAGGTCTGCAGCCAGCAAGCCCAGCAGAGCCTGGGCCTGAGGCGAATCACTGGGTGGATGGGCAAAGGCGGGGGAGAGGGGGCATGCCTGCCTGCACTTGGATGGGGGCTCCCTTTCTTCCACCTTACCTAGCCCTCTAGAAGCTTTCAGAATGAAGGACCCTGAGCAGATGGAAGATACGGTTATTATCTAAACGGTCTGAAACTTGCTTATCACTAATTCAGATCAACTAGGGACACACCATTTCCATAAATCAACCAAGCACACAATAGGCCCACCCGGCAAAGCATCAGATGACAATAATAATCATGTGTATTTATGCACTGCTTTTGTTCTTCAAAGCTCCAAAGAGTCGACAATCATTATTCCTGCTAATACTACAGCCGTCTCGGAGATGCGGGCAGCGAGCAGGCGCCTCTCCCCTTGAACAGGCAGGAAAATAATAATGATAGTAATAGTGAATACTTATTGATCCTTTATTCCGTGCTGGGCCGTATTTCAAGTGCTTTATAAATATTAACTCACTTGTAACTTTGTGAGGTAATTACTATTATTACCCTCATTTTACAGAGGAGGACACTGGAATGTAGAAAGTGGAAAAGGAGCAGGAGCCGAAGCAGGATGGCACCCCGGGCAGCCTGCCTCTAGGGCCTGCCTGCTGAATCCCTATACCGAGTTGGGGCGCCTGGGTGGCTCAGTCGCTTAAGCGTCCGACTTTGGCTCAGGCCATGTTCTCGCGGTTCGTGAGTTCGAGCCCCATATCGGGCTCTGCGCTGGTGGTGTGGAGCCTGCTTGGGATTCTCTCTCTCTCTCTGCCTCTTACCCCCCGCACCCTCTCTCTCTCTTTCTCTCTCCCTTTCAAAATAAATAAAACTTAAAAAAGAATCCTGACACCCAGCTGCCTCCCAAAACCCAGGAGTCAACAAGGCACCAGAGACAAATGCAAAAGTCCGAGCTGTTGGCAGAAGACACCTCAGAGATGTTTAGACTAGCTAAACGTGCAGGGAGAATGGGGAAGGCCTTCAGGCCCTGACTTCAGCAGTGGGTCTCACCCCAAATGTGGCATACACTTGCTAGCTGATCTCGCCCCCAAACCAAGAGGCATCAAGTAATCTGCTGCAGTCATTGGGAGCTTCGCCCGACAGCGTCAGAACACGACACGGGTTGGGGAGACAACATGAGGGCACTGGTAGCAATGGCAGGTGAAGGTGCTATCCTGGGGGTGAAGGAACTCAAGAACGGGAAAAGACACAAGCCCATCTCTTTCTCCATCTATCTTTTCCTCCCATTCTGCCGTGAGTTCAGCCAGTGGCCATGGGATTTTTTGAAAATGAGCCAAATCCCATCACTGCCTAAACCCTTAAGTGCCTTTCCACCCAAACCCCTTACCTTGACAACACCGAGTCCTGACCTACCTCTCCCAAATCCTCCCCTTTCCCTGCTATACCCAAACACACTGATTTTGGGGGGCCCCTGCACACCCCCAATCTCACCGCAGTAAGTCACCTCCTCCAGAGGCCCCTCCTGGATGCCCAACCTTCCAGGCACCTCTACATATCCCTATTCTAATTCTCTTCCCAGCCTTCTCACTGGATGATTTGTTCTTGTTAACTTATTTATTCATTGATTATTTTTCCCCTTGATTAGAATGCAAGCTCCGTGCCAGGGTGGTTTATGTACGATTTGGTCACGACTGTATCCCCAGCCTGGAGAACAGCATGATGCTCAATTAATATTTGTTGAATGAATTATAATAAGTAACACTTGCTGAGCAGTTATCCCATGCCAGGAACAATCTCTGTGATTTACATAAATTAGCTCATTTAGTCCTCACAACACCCGCTGAGGCTGCTCCTATTATCATCCCCATTTTACAGATGAGGGAGCTGAGGCAGAAGGGGTTAAACAACCTTCGGAAATGACGGAGCCAGGATGCAAATCCAGGCAGCCTGGCTGCTAGGTCCTCGCTCCACACCCCACACCACACCGAAGACCAACCTGTCCTCCCTGCCCTCGGGATATAGCCTCAACTCCTGAAAACAATGAGCAAGACTTTGGTGACCAAAGATGACCAATCTCATCTCCTTTCTTGCACCATTCTCGGATGCACATGCCAAGTTCCAGCCCTGCAGAACCTTCTGGAACACCCTGACCTCTCTTGTCTTTGCTTTGCTGTTCTTTCCACCTGGAGCTCTCATCTTTCTTGACCACCAAGTCCCTTCTTACCCATCAGGGTCCAGCTCAGACAGCCCCTGGCTAAGAAGCCTCGCCTAAGGCTTGGGTCAGACTCTCCCTCTGTGCCCCCATAGCATCCTGCACTTGCCCTAACCTTGTGTGTAGCCCACCGTGACGGGCATGTATATTTACCCGCCTGCAGTGATACCTGTCCACACCCATTCATTTGTTTCAGCAAATGTTTACTGCAAGCCCACTGTATGCCCAGCCTTACAGGTGTGGAGAGAGGCCACAGCAGGCAAATCAGTCTCCAACCACGCAGAGCTTTCTAGTGGGAGAGACAGACAAACAACAAATACAATGTAACCACAGGGAGAATCAAGGAGAAGAGAGGCAGAGGAATGAAGTACAATAACGAGGTAGGGCTATCCTAGCCAGTGGTCAGGGATGGCTGTGCATCTACAAAACCACCAGTGTCCAATTTTTTTTGATCACACACCTCTCCAGTATATGGATATATAGTTACATTTAATTATAGACTATACCTAATCACTACTGTACTACTGTATCATATAGTTCCTTATAAAATATATACAAAATGTAGAAATACCAAAAAGATGACCAAACAATTACTAGGAAGGGATGTTCTAGAATGTTCTTCTTGCCCCCTGGTGCATCACCTTACACACTCATGCACGCACTCTGATTTAGAGGCGATTGTGCCGGAATGTCAGCTCGGCTTAGTGTTACAAAGAAAAAAGGCTACTCTCTGATCCTAGCTAATTACACACAGCAGGTACCCAAAAATAATTTGTCAAATGACTCAGGGGATGGTGCTCAGTAGATGTTAGCTAAGTCAGCCCCAGACAGGTCATTTCCTAATTCTTGGTCTCAGTTTCCCCATCTATAAATAGAGGGTGTAGTCTAAATAGCCAATGGTGTCTGTGAGTCTACACTGGCACAGAGACCAGGCTGCAATTCACTCAGCCTAAGCCATACCACTGCTCCCTGAATAAGAAAGGGACCCAGGGGCACCTGGGTGGCTAAGCTGATTAGGCGTCCGACTCTTGACTTAGGCTCAGATCATGATCTTACAGTTCCTGGGATCCAGCCCCATGTTGGGTTCTGAGCTGACAGCATGGGGCCTGCTTGGGATTCTCTGTCTCTCTCTGCCCCTCTCCTACCCACGCTTGCTTGCGCGTGCGCTCTCTCTCTCTCTCGCTCTCTCTCAAAATAAATAAATTAACTTTAAAAAAAAGAAAGGGGCCCACTCAGTGGTAGCGTGATGTGCAGCTGACTCCTGGTGTGGGCAGGGCTTTCCTTTGCTGGACTTTTACTGATTTTTACTGGTTTACACAGAAGGAAAAAGCATGCAAACAAGGAAACAAAGACACTCCATCTCTTCCCCAAGCCAATTATGCAGAGATTCAAGAGAGTAATGAAAACCATAAAGCATTCGCTGAAATAAGAGCTCCCAATCTTCCATAATCTTTGGTGATAAAACGCAAAACAGCAGGCCAGTGACACCCATTCATAAATCCCAGGTCCGTTTACTAGTGCTCAATTCGAAGCACATTTGCCAGCGCCGAGAACCCCTTCTGTTGTTCTGCAGGCCGGGAGTTAGGGCCGGTCCGTTAGGGCTCACACGGGATCTCAGCATCATGCAGTACCCGGCAAGGGGCCTGAGGGTTCTGTGGCCAGGGGCACCTGGATGGCGACAGGACGCTCCCCCTCTGGCCCGCAGCCAGACACAGACAGCACTGTCAGGTGTTCGTGCGGATGGGAGCGAGCCTGCTGCTTGGTGAAGGAAGCTGGGGCTCAGACAGATCAACTTGCCCCTGAGTCGCAGGCTAGGAGCGGAGCCCAGCCTCAAGCCAAGGCTTCCTGCAGTCTGACCCACGATCCTCCTTCTTCTGGAAGGCTCTGTACACTACTCAAAGTTGGGCCCTTCTTTGTCAGTCTCTGTCTCCCATTGCCCAGGCACAAGGCTTTGCTGGTAGTAGGTGGTGTCTGACATTGAGGAAGGAAGAAAGGGAGAGAGAGAGGAAGGGATGGAGGGAGACAAGTGTGGAAAGTTCAATTTGTGGCTTCTCTGACAATACTGAGAACAACGCTAGAACAAAGACTGTTACAGAGTCCTTACTCTGCACCAGCTAGAGAAACCCGCGCCTTAAATGCAATGTCTCGGGGCACCTGGGTGGCTCAGTCGGTTGAGCGTCCGGCTTTGGCTCAGGTCATGATATCGTGGTTTGTGGGTTCGAGCCCCACGTCAGGCTCTGTGCTGACAGCTAACTCAGAGCCTGGAGCCTGTCTCCCTCTCTCTCTGACCCTCCCCTGCTCACGCTGTCTCTCTCTCTCTCTCTCTCTCTCAAAAATAAATAAAACATTTAAAAAATTAAAAAAAAAATAAATGCAATGTCTCATACATTCTCCAAACCAACAACCTATAGGGGAAGCCACTGGTGTTATTCCCATTGTATAGAAAGGGAATTGGAGGCTCTGAGAGATTCAGTAACCTGCCCGAGGTCACTCAACAGGTAGGTAGGTAGTAAATCCAGAATGTCAATTTTGACAGCTCTGGTGCTTAATTAACCACCACCCCACACTGCCTGCCACTGGGAGCAGAAATGAACTTAAAAAAAAGTTTGTTTATTTTTACAGATTCTTTTTTTTTTAGTTTTTTTCTAATGTTTATTTTTGAAAGAGAGAGACAGAGTGCAAGCAGGGAAGGGCAGAAAGAGAAAGGGAGAGACAGAAACCGAAGCAGGCTCCAGGCTCGGAGCTGTCAGCACAGAGACTAACATGGGGCTCAAACTAACTGTGAGGTCATGAGCTGAGCGGAAGTCATAACTTAACTGACTGAGCCACCCAGGAGCCCCAAAAAGTTTATTTATGTTGAGAGAGAGAGAGAGAAAGTGAGCACATGCACTCACACACACATAAATGGGGGAGGGGCAGAGAGAGAGGGAGAGAGAGAATCCCAAGCAGGCTCCCTGCTCAGCACAGAGCCCAACATGGGGCTCAATCCCATCACCCTGAGATCATGACCTGAGCCAAAATCAAGAGTCAGACGCTCAACCGACTGACCACCCAGGAGCCCTCATCTTCTTAAATCCTTTCTGGCACCTCCTGTTACCTGTGCAGTAAAGCAGGGGTGACCCTCGCATCAGTGGATGCAGCATACTAGTGACTCCCATTTTACAGCCTCCTGAGGACCCGGATGCCCATCCACAGGGCAGGGTGTGCAGCCAAAGCCCTGTCATGGGGCACTTTCACAAGTGACAGAAGGTACATTCTCGTTCCCAAAGGCAGAAGGAGCCCGTGCGGTTGTAAATTTGGGCATCAACAGTTAGGACGAGGCTGAGACAGAGAAGACAGGGGGAAGAAGGGCCAGCGTGTGGAGGCAGAACCAGGAAGCTTGGGGGGAATGAGGGCCTGGTTATGGGGCCTGTCAAGGTGCCAGGGTGGAAGCCAAAATGATGGGAAGGTGGACACCTCCAGGTGGACAGAGCCAGGAGAAAGGGCTGTGTGGCTGGATAGTCCTGGCCCCACCATTTACTTCTATGAGACCTTGGACAAACTATCCTCCCAGAGCCTCCGTCTCTAAAATGAGCATAGCAATAGGACCTGCCTATAGAATTGTTATAAGGATTCAATTAAATTGTGTATATAAGCTGATTTAAGCACAGGGCTTGGTGTATGGGAAACGCTCCGGGGGTAGCACAGCCATGCTGACTGACGGGTAAAGTAGTGGAGGTGGGGGTCCAAGGCATGAGCAGGTAAGATGTAAGGAGGAACCACCACATCACCCCTGTCTCCTAGCAGAGCAATGTTCGCAGACCATGTCTGAATACAGCCAAGCCAGACAAAGTGGTTAAGTGACATGCCCAAGGCTGAGTCACAGCATTTTCTGGGCAGGGACCAGGCTGAATCATCTGATATTCCAGCCCCTGGCATCGGCTTTGCACAGAGTGGGCACCCCACTGATAGCTGAGAGAGCTACATGTGGCCGAGTCTCCTGAAGTCTATAATGAGATTATACTCCCTACTTCCTCCCTTTTCCTATTCCTCCCCCCACCCCCGCTGATTCACTTATCTTCTTCCACACTTCTTGACCATCTACTATGTTTCGTGGTCCTTCTGGAAACTAGGAGGGTATTAACAGAAGTCCAGGGCAGGGCTGTAACTAAAGCAACCAGACATAAACATTGGACCAGCAGGACACAGATTATGTATTAGGCTTGGCCACATCCCAGTACCTAGCCAAAACAAGGTCTTTCCCTTGCCTGTGTGGGCTATGGTGAAATCCTAAAAGGGCGATCCTATTCTGTCTTTCCCTTTCTCAAACCATCCAGTCCCCAACAGGCATTTGCCTAAGGCCATAGTGTGGGCTTCCAGGGGCTCAGCAAAGACTTATTTATCTCAGCAATGGAACGTAACACTCAGAACCACAGTGAGAACCATACAGAGTCTGATGCTGGCCAGTCCCCTTCCTCTGGTCATCACTATCAGCAAACAGTTCCAAGCCTTCAACCAACACATGCTGGCCCTCCAAGACCCAGGACATTTCCAACAGGATGCAGGGGGGAGTGTATGTGGCAGCCTGGGCTCCCTGAGAAACAGAGGAGGGGATGGATATGAGCATGCAGATATACACACATACAGGATATATATTTCCTATGTATCATCTACATAATATCATATAATATACATACACACACTATATATACATGCAGAGTAGTGTTCTTGGGCTTGATCCCTGGGTAAGGGGAAGGTGAGAGGCAGGACTGAGTAGAAGGAGAAACTGGGATGACCCTTCAGAACTGTCCTAAATTGGTGAGTGGGGACTGGCTTTTATATCCCTACATCAATTGGCCACTGAGTATGGGCTGCCTAGGAAGGGGGCATGACTTCAGCCCAGGTGCTCTCTTGAACTGAGGCCATTTCCAAAGAGGACAGGAGCCAAGGGCTGTACCATCAACAAGGGGCATCCTTCAGGTCTGAGGAGGTCCCCAGCAGCTCATCCCGGTGTCCGAGACAGCCCAGGTAATAGCTGCTGATTCTTTTTCCCCATTGAAGAGCAGGGAAAAGAAAAAGGTTTTATGATCTATATATATATAAAAGAGAGCAGGAAAACACAAGGATGGGGTTGAGATGTTGGCCTGGGCTCCTGCGGAGAAGCTGTCCCTTACCCCTCTAAACCCTCACCTGTAAAATGGGGTTCACTGATAGTAACTCGCAGGTCAGCTCCTATAGGCGTGACTACAACAACGCAGGTGCCTGGCATCCAGTAATCACTCAATGGAAGGCAGCTGCGGTCTTTATTACACACCCAGCACAGAGGAGGAAATTGCTTGCTTCAGCCCACAGCAGTGAGGTCTCTGTTTCTTACCTTTACCCTAACATATGCTGTATATGGAAACATCCTGGGGGGTTCCCCAGTCATGGCAGGCAAGGTGTCATGCTAAACAGTTTCTCTGTGTCCTCTAACAAGCCTCTTCTGCTCCAAACACTAGGGGAGGCCAAAAAGACTTAACCTTTCCCCAGTGTAACCTGTCCTCCTCCATCCCGAAGCACTTACTCAGGGCCCAGGGGAGAAAATCAGTCCCATTCCCCGAGGAGTATGGATACCAGGGAGTGCAGAATAATCAGATCATTCACCACGTAGCGAAACTGTTCCTAAAGTCTCCAGCTGGGTGGTGGCCACGGAAAATCACGAGAAGGTTCAGGGCCATGAAGCGAGAGGCCACTAGCTTGAGCCTCTTTACTCCTCCAGGGCCCAGGAAGCAAAAGCCATCCCGGGGTCCTCTCTATGTACCTGAAGCATCACTAGCAGGCAGGGCGGCCAAGAATCCTGGCCTTGCAGGCTCCGGAGGGGCTGCATCTATTGGGGACAAAGAATGCAGCCCCTTTGGGAAAGGCCAAGGAGAACGGCGGCTGGGGAAAAGTGCCTCCCCCTGGCTGGCCGAAGTGTGGAGATCTGAAAGCGGGATCCTGAGCTTGGTGTGAGGAGGGTCCCAGTCTGGGAGGCTGAGGAGGCGGAGAGGACACCAGCAAGGTCTCAGAGCCCACCCGCCCAGTAGGGCAGGGGAGAAATCTCCGCAGCTCCAGGAGGGGTCTGGCCAGCATGAGCAGCAGGGGAAGGAAATGTAGGTTAGACATCTAGGGCAGTTCTGAAGCTGGGGCTGTGTCTGCCAGGAAGTCAGGCAGGGGCGGTAAGGGGTGGGAAGCAGAAAAGGCAAAGGACGAAGCAAACCTCAAAGCCTCCGATTTGGAAAAGGAGCACAGGGGGGAGAAGAAAGAATCCCTCTGATGAAGCAGAAGGAGGGGTGTGCTGGGGAGGCCGGCTGAGGAGGGGCAGTGCTGATAGCAGCCCCCTGCCCTGCCCACTCCCAAAGCAGACACAGGGGCTAAGTGATACAGGGGCTGACACAGGGCCACCGTGGGGACTCAGGGAGACCGGACTTCGGGCTCACTGGGCCTCTGCCCAGGAGACTCCCTGTAATTCCGCTAATGTCCTCTCTGCCAGAATGAACGTATCCCTGTGGTGCATCCTGAGTTCTCTGCATGGACTCCACTCCAGCATTCATCCTTGTCTTTTATTTGCTGGGTTGTGCACTCAATTCTTCCACCAGTATTTACTGAGCATAAACAAGGCGCTGGGCTGGGGGCTGTGACGGATGCTGTTAGGAGATGTCCCCTCTCTGGAGGGTTGTAGGGATCCCAAGGCTGATGCCACCCTCATTTCCTGGCCTTGACCTTGGGCAGTTCCTCCTGTGGTCTCACCTTCAGCTCTTTACCTGTAAAAGGGAAGGGCTTGGGTGTGGGGGTGTGGGGTGATAAGGCTAAAAGGGTAAATGGGGGTCAGGTCAGGCCCTCTGAGTAAGCACGACTGCCATTTAGTATGCATCCAGTACGAAGTGTCTGGAACTGCTTAAGATGCTTTACAGCTGTTATTACTCAACCTTACGATCAGCCCACAAGGTGAGAATTGCTCTGCCTGTACACAGATAGGAACCTTGCCCAGTGACTGGCACATGGTGGAAGTGTGAATAAATGCTAACACCTGTCTGTGTTTACTCCATGCTAAACGTTTCTAGGCCAGTGGTTCTCAACCAGAGGTGATTTTGTCCCTTCCCCAGGGGACATTTAGCAATGGTGTGAGGGGGGCAGCGGTACCAACATCTAAGTGAGTGGAGGCCACAGATGCCACTCACCAGCTTACGATGCACAGGACAGCCCCCACGGTGGAGAACTATCTGGTCCAGACTGTCAGCAGTGCTGAGGTTGAGAAACCCTGCTCCAAGCCTGAGGACCCACCAATGTAGCCAATGCACAATGTCCCTCAAGCTCACGTTCCAGAATGGTGGACAGACAATGGACAAATACCAAGGAAATGGATAGATGTCTGTTGGTGCTGAATGCTAAAGAGAAAAATAAAGTAGGACAGGAGAAAAGAAAGTGATGGAGTCACCGGGGACAGAAGGGGACACCTGAGAAGAGACCGGAGGGCAGTGAGGGGGTGAACCAGTGGCTGCTGAAGGCCCTGGGCAGGGCACATGCACATCTCAGGTGTAGTGGTTGGTCTATGTGGCTGGAACACAGTGAGCATGGATCGAGTGGTCAGAGACAAGGTCAGAAAGTTACTCAGACAATTGAGTTAGCCATGTAGACACTCTTCGAGGTGGTACACTCCTGAGGACATAGGTCATGCCCACATATGCAACCTCTCAGTGCCACACATTTGCTGGAACTAAGGGGAGGCAGACGCCAAGTTGAATTGCATTTTGGCTCTGGGGAGGCGGTTTCCTGTACTGCAAAATTTACATGAGACAAATTGTCCCCGCTTTGTTCTGGTTTTGGGCAGGAAATGGGTTTAAATGTGCTGTCAGCTTTTATTTTATAATTACCGGCTGGCTTTCATTCATTTTAGGAGAGAGAGTGTATCATGATAACTGAATCTCTGATGCTTGGTATTGTTAGGGCTGTTAGTACGGGTGCCAACTTGCCCGTGCCTCTGATGACTTGACGGGGCAACATATATGGTATCACCCCCGATGGAAAATACCTAAGCCAGAGGCGGTACGGGTTCATGGGGGCCAAACCACCACCATGTTGTTACTAAATGAAGATCTGCCATCTCTACTGTCTGTGAAATATTTGTCTTATGGCCCCTGGCCTTGCATTGCTGATGTCCCTTCCTGCTATGTCAGGAAATGTCTGATGTTTCACAATCACTCCAACTGTTGGGGATCTGGAGAAAGGACCTCTTTACTGGGTCACTGGGGGAACCACAGTTCCACATATTTTCTTTGGTCTTGTATCAGTATTGCTGCTGTGGCATCAGGATAAGTACCACCAAGGAGAGGGCAGCACACCTAGAGCTGACTCTAGAAGAATTTCAACACTGTCCTCTTAGTCTCAGTGGGAAGGCAGTCATTCGTTGATCCAGCGAAGAGTCACTGGTGATGACTATAGGGCAGAGCTGGGATGATGCAGAGGAGTCAGGGACAGATTGTTCTCTCGAATGACTTTATGGTGTAGTAGTAAAGTTAAAACATATACCTGATTAACGATATAAGGTACAAAGTACCAATTGAAAATTAAGAAAGAACTATGAAGAGGATGACAATTTATCAGGTAGGACAGGATGATGATTTCATTTCATATGATGACTCTGATCAACAGTGGTTACCAAGAACAGTGTTGAGGATTCTGAAGTCCCCTCTGAGCTCAGTGAGAATATGTGCTACGTTCAATTAATTGTGTCTGCCATACACAACGAGACCAAGTGGTTTCTTGGTTCAGAGATGTATCAAGCATCCTCATCATCCAAGCTTAAGTAGAGACCAATTAAGTAGACATGTAGCTTTAAGAATGAATTATGTCTTTCTTTCTAACCTTGAACACTATATTCCACTATTAAAGTGGAAATGGAAGAGTAGTAAAAAGCATAATTTCATAATGTTAAGTGTGTATTTATTTACCTCCTTAACTCTAGGAGTATTTAAAAGTCAAAAGAAAGAGACTCAAGTCAAGGTGCCATCATTTGAAATCAGGGGGTGGCTGGCTCTGAATCAGGGCAGCTCTCTGGGCCCATTGACACACTTTCTCTCCCCAAAGCTCCACCAAGGCCATCTTGGGGAGACTGATAGGGCAGCAGTGAAGTCTCACCCCAGAACTGGATTTGCCAGTCAAATTCTTCCTTCCCAGGGACTGGACAGAGACAGTAAGATGTCCTTCTGCTACTGCCCAGTCTTTCAAGAGACTGTTCAGCAACAGCTTTTGGGCAGACTGCCTGTCTCCTTTTGCGGGGATCTTGCCCACCACTGTTTTGTAGGCTGTTTGAAGAACCCTGTGGGCAAGGCAGAAGCAACCCAGAGAAGGGCTTTAGTCTCCTTCTGACATAACAAAGCTCCAGAATGATCTTCTCACTTGCTAGTCAAGCTGCAGTTGAGCCAAAACCAGACACAGGTCTCAGGATCCAGAGAGAAATAGAACTGCTTTATTAATATCACAAAGTGGAGGGAGAAAAAAGAGTTTTCTGGATTTGCTGTGCTAGCAGTGCTTCAAAGCACAGCCATTAGGGAGGAGAAGAAGGGGTGGGTCAGTGGGGTTCACACCCCGTGAGGGCCACCATATTGGGAGGAAGTGGTGGCCCTTCCTGGCCAGTGTGCTGTCAAGAGGAAATGCTACATCCTCTCACCTAGAATGAAGTCTTCCAAGACTCAGGGAAGAAGGTGACAGAATAGAACCACAACCAAAGGAGCAAAGGCTTAAATGACAAAAATCTTTTTCAAGTCTTTTTTTTTTTGAAAGGCAGCCAAAAAAGTGTCTTCCTAGAGCCAGCTTTGTGTGGCCTTGAAACCAAAGTACTACCAGCAGCATAAGCTGAGCAAGCCCACCAGGCTGCCCATCCCAGAGCCTGGTTGTAAAGCCTCTGGTACCTCCTTTACACCTGTGGCCCAGAGGCCTGGCTTTATTTTGTTTTCATTTTTATTTTCATTTCAGGGGAAAGGGCGGGGGGTGGAGGAAGGATAGGAAAGCGGAAATACTGTATGTTTCGAAAGCCCATGTGCAGAAATGGCCAGGTAACAGGAGGATTCTGATAACTCATTCAACATGCCGAGCTAAGCATCCACCATAGGCCAGGCCCTCGTCTCCAAGCCTCACACTGCTGGACAAAGCAGGTGCTCCGTGGAATCCTCAGCAGTGCTACAGGTGTACTGGTGGGAAGGCCAATGGGAAGCTTTCATGAGGCCACATGGGCCACCATCGGGACACCCAGAAACAATTGAATGCAAGTCATGGATTAGCAGGCAGAGGTAAGGGGCAATGACATCTGGGGAATTGGGGTAATATATACCTACATCTTGGTGAAGCCTGGGGAATTGGCTTAAAGTATCATTAAAGTTATTGTTGGATCAAAGAGGAAATAACACTTATTAAGTGGTATGCATTCACATATAGTATAACATTTAATTCTTAGGACACTCCTAGGAGGTACATGTTATCATCCCTGTTTTGCAGAGAAACAGAGTCTCAGAGGGGTTGAAGAAGATGCTCAAGTTCACATGACTGGTAAGTCGTAGAGCCAGGACTGAATGCAGGTTCATCTGACCCCAAGGTTCCTGTTTATTTCATTATGCCTCACCACCTCTCAGCATTACGGGAAATCATCAAGGCTCCCCTACTCAGAACACACCACACAAATTCTGCAAAACAAAGCCTCCTTCTGCCTTCGAATGGTAAAGTTCAGAGTACTCATTAGAGAATCCAAATCTCAGAAATAAACCCATACAGAGAAGGAATGGATTTATGATAAAGGTTGTGCCTCGTATCAATGGAAAAAGGAATGATTCTCTAGTAAGGTTGAGAAAACTGGATCACTAAATGAATTTGGATCCTTCCTGTACACCACACATAAAGGTAGACTCCAAATGGATGAAAAACCTAAATGTGAGAAGACAACTCCAAAGCTAACAGAGTAAAGTCTGAGACAATCTTTCTGAACTTAGGGTATGGAAGGGCTTCTTAAATAAAATTCCCAAAGCACAAACTACAAAGCAAAATAAGTTGATAGATTTGATTGCATCAAAATTAAGGGATTCTGTTCAACAAAAGACACCATGGGCAGAGTTAGCAGGGAAATGGTTGAGATCTGTGCAACCGTTCTAGGGACTCATCTGGTAGTGATCACTGCAACCAAGTACATATAAATCCTATGACCCAATAAACCCACACTTAGAGATAAAGCCCAGAGAGGGATTTTGCGCAGGTTCCTAAGGGGATGAGTCAGAGGGTATTTATGACAGCACTGTGTGTGGCAGTGGAGAAGTGGAAGCAACTAGCTATCCCTAAATGAATAAATACAATATATGGCAGGCACCTACTATGTGCTAGCTGTTAGCACCATTCATCAATTATTTTCAGTCTTCTTCCTTCTAGATTCATGGTAGAGTTACAGTTCCCACCCTTTATGAAGGTGAGAATGACCATGGGACTTGTTTGGGCCACTTCTGGAAGAGTGTGCTGTTTGTCACCTTCTGTTTACAAGCCAGTGAGCGGCCACTTTCTCCTCTTCTTGCTGTGGTGAATGGTGGAGGCTCCGTCACCCTATGTCCCCGAGTGAGATGTGAAACAAAGCCCTGCTGCCTGATGGGTGTAGAGTATGGCCAAACAGTAAACCTTTATTATTTTAAGACACTAAGATTTCGGTGCTACTATTGCAGAATAACTTAACCTACTTTGAAAGATGCAACTATGCAGCTGTTAGAGCCAATAAACCAGATGTACAGCCAACGAGAGGGATAGACCTTAAAACCATGGTGAGAATATGGTGAAAGAGTTAGAACAGAAGAAGCTCTCAGGTGCAGTATCATTTCCATAAACCAATAATACACACAAACACACAGCAACAACACGTTTTATAGACACATACCTGTCTGAGGGTATCAAACACCTTAGAAAGGTCACTTTAGGGGAGGGAAGATCATAGAGGAAGAGAAAAAAATTAAGAACCAAAACAGGAGAGAGCCTTGCACTGAGGTTGATGAAACTTCCATGAATCTGCAAGCATGAATAACTCAACTCTCTATTCTATCTAAGATCAAAAAGATAAGGAAAGAGGAAACAGTATAAATAACTCTTCTGGGTTGACTTTGTATGCATTAAAATTTTTTTTAATGTTTTTATTTATTTTTGAGAGAGAAACAGAGCATGAGTGGGGGAGGAGCACAGAAAGAGGGAGACACAGAATCTGAAGCAGGCTCCACGGTCTGAGCTGTCAGCACAGAGCCCAATGTGGGTCTCGAACTCGTGACCCGTGAGATCATGACCTGAGCTGAGTTCAGATGCTTAACCGCTGAGCCACCCAGGCACGCCTGACTTCATATGCATTTTAAATACTGCATCCCAATCTGTCTTCTACTAGGACAGTGTACCCCTTTTCCCCACCAAGTTTTGTGTTGTTGTTGTTTTTTTAATTTTTGAAGCATGGTCGGGGAACCCTCGTGCAATTTTGTTGAGAATGTAAACTGGTGCAGCCCCTGTGGAAAGCTATATGGAAATACCTCAAGAATTTAAAAGTAGAAATGCCACTGGATCCAGTAATTCCACTACTGGAATACACAAAGAATATGAAAACACTGATTCAAAAAGATACATGCACCCCATGTTCACTGCAGCATCATTTACAATGGCCAAATTATAGAAGCATCCCAGTATCCACTGATAGATGAATGAAGAAGAGTGGTATGTGTATATATATATATACATATATACCTATGTATATATATATATATACACACGTGTATATATGTATATGTATACATACATACACACACACACACATATATACACACACAATGGAGTACTATTCAGCCATAAAAAAGAATGAACTCTTCCCCAAGTGTTCATTGACCCAGACAGGCTTTTACCTCACAATCTCTGTAGTTCCCACACCTCCTTGGTACAAAGGGATAAACTAAAGCCATAACAGCTACCGCCAGTCTCCCATTTCTCTGTAATCTGAGGGAAGATGCCTCCTGAGGAAACAGAGCAGCAAGCAACCTGACTGGAGAAACAAGAATGGAAAGGCACCGATGGTGGCAAACTCTGGGCCAATGGCTTTGATCAGCTGTATCCTCCCTAGTGGGGAGCAGTGCTGGATCCTGACAAGATCTGAACTGAGAAAGAATGGCCAGCTCAGGCCCACACCTGCAGGTGATGATCTAAGGCTCTTAGTCAAGTGCTCCTGGCAGTCAGAGCTTCCTGGGTCCCGGGAGGACGTAGGGTTCAGGAGGAGGCAGAGATGGAAATCCACTACCTCGCCACATCACAGCAATGACTATGCACAACACACTGAGAGACAAACACAGCTCAGCACAAACAGCTCATCAGAGAGGCTTGCTGCCATCATTTTCTTTCCTTGGTGTGGTGCAAAGGGGCTGAGCTTGGAGTCAGGCAGACCTGAGTCGAGTTCCCTCCCCCTTGGCATTGAATTAATTCAGGGCACTGAGCTATTTATCTCCATGCCTGGTACTGTATCAGGCACACAGCAGAAGCATATCAATATTTGTTGAACTGAACTGTTTATGTGCTTCATATTCTTTTTCCTCAAGAAACCACCAACTTAGATAAGTACATTCATTTTATTCGCGGCACCCTGGCCCAGAATGTAAATAATAGTAATTCCATTCAATTATCAAACATGATACGAGGTGCTTTCATATTCATTTTCAAGATTAATCCTTATATCAGTTCTCTTATGATACTCATTATATAGATAAGTCGGATAAAGCTCAAAGAGGGTAAGTAATCAACCCACGGTTTTCTGGAATGCAAGCTAATCAATGTGGAAGGAACAAGAGAATTAGAAAACCACCATGTTGCAGTCCTCAGCATAATAATCAGCTCAGGTAAGGATCAGCAACAGACGCAAAGACATCTTTCTGGGAGAAAGACAGTTGGAGAACAGGATGTTCACATGCTCTCAAAGTATCACTCGCAGATTACTTAATAGATACAAAGGAAGAATGGGTCTTTACAATGGGGAAATCTTATAGTCACCACCTTGAACCCAGGCGTCTACCAGGGTCTCCCGTTTGTGGGACACCCAGGTATTATGGGCTCCCATGGGATGCAGAGATAAGTACACAATAACACCTGTGGGTATTCCTGCCAAGCATCTTTCATTTACTATAACCACGAGGAAACCATCCGACAAATCCAGAATGTGGGACACTCTACAAGACGTGTAGTCCATTTTTCAAGCTCAGTTGTGAAAACGTAAAAAGGCAGGGGAGCTGTTCTAGATTAAAAGGGACTAAAAAAATACAGCAGTCAAATGTAATGCACTGCTTTCTAGATTGTTAAAAAGTTGTAAAAGTCATTCTTGGGACATTTGAGGAAACTTACATAAAGACTGAATAGTAGATGGTACAATTGAATTGATATTAATGGGGGGGGGATATGATAATACTATTAATGCTACATCTCTTGACTGTGATAATGGTTTTGGGATTCTATAGGAGAATGTCCATGTTCTCAGGAAATGCAACTGAAACATCTGGAGTAAAGATTAGTGGTAAAAGTATCATGATGGCTGAGACTTACTTGTAAATGGTTCGGCAAAACCAAAGTATGTGGGTGTGTAAAGAGAGAGAGAGCAAAGGAGGGAGGACATGCAAATGAGATAAAATACTAACAGCAGGTGAATCAACATACCGATAAAGGGTACACAGGTATTCTTTTACTATTCCTTCAAATTTTCTGTAGCTTTACATTCTTTTCAGTCAAAGTTGGAAGGAAAACATAGGCGTTCTGATTTTAAAGCCAAGGATCACCCAGGACAACAATGCACCCCTCTAGGAGGCTTTTGGTGTATAAGCAGTGTTCCTCGTCCATGTCCCCAGGACTGGCATCAAGTCCTTTTCTGGCCAGAAAGAATAATCGATCATTCAGATAGAGGGGGTTACTTTCCTTCTCATTCATTAAAAAAAATACTTTCTGTTGAGAGAGAACCGATATATACTCAGTATGGATTATAAAATGAAGTCTATTTTCCACCCCATTTTCATTTTAATAGTAAAACACATTTGCTAAATATCCCAATTAAAGGTTGAAGAAAAGGCCATACTTCACTGTTTAAGCCGCATCCTCACTAATTTGGTCGCTGGTTAAGAGTTTAAGAGAGATGGCCGCCTTCAGGCATGAGTGTTATCCTCCTCCCAGCCTTCTCCCCAGCAGGCATGACTAATCAATCACCGTGAGCTTTCCCCCTAAGTCTCACATGGTATCCTGCAGTGCTTCCTGGTGGTAGTTTGCCTTTTTTCCTTGCCTTCTCCTCTCTTTTTTTCTTTAAAGACATTAGAAGAGAAAAATATGCACTCTTCCCCTCCCAGAAGGCTCACATCCAAAGAGCTTATGTAAGAAGTTTTCTCTAGAAAAGAGTTCTTTCCAAGGTCCCTGATTCCCTCCCTTCACTATTTATTCAACAATCACGTGTTAACTGCCTACTGTGTGTTAGTGTTTTGGGCGCCAAGTTGAATGAGATCCAGTTCTCTTCCCGAAGGCTCACCAACAGATCCTGACAGAGGTTCAAAAAGGGCACAGATCAAGGAATGGCCCACTGGCTGGGAAGGGGAAGAAAAGGCCTCAAAGAGAAGGTGTCACATTCTCAGATGCCTTCTAGAAGAGGGAGTGTGGCGTGAAAGGTGCTGGTGGCAGCGTTGTTATTAGCAGGAGTGTATGGTGTGTTGTCACGATGCAGCATCCCTACTATGGCCGGTCAAGTCCTGCAGGCACCTGGGCCGACTGCTGCTCGATCGCAGCACGAGATGGTCATTGACTGCCAGCATCCCTTTGCCAGTGGTCGAGTTCCATGAAAGCTACTCTCTCATGAGTGAAATCTAACCTTTCGGTTTGTGGTGGGTAAGTTCATTGCTGCGGGTGGAACGGGCAGTTCTCTGCAGGTTTGTGCGATGCCAAGCTGGACCCACCCAAGGTCGTGAAACACCTCCCTCCCCAATGCCTGGAATTCCATCTCATCATGGGAATAGCACTCTAGCAAGGAGAGGACATGGTGGGACAGGGGGAGGGTGACAGAAACCAACATTTACTGAGCAGTTACTATGTAACTGCTACGTAGCTATTTACATCCACTCATTTACCTCAACAACCTTGGGAGTCAGGGAAGGGGTGAAGAAGATAACCCAGATGGCTCCCTTACGGCTAGATCAGGATCAAAATATGACATAATTATGAAGCAGGTGGAGAGAAAAGGAAAAAAGAAAAAAAAAAAACCTTTTTTGTGTGTGTTTACTCTGTGTATTAAGTGTCCACATATGAGATCTGAAAAGCTCTAAAAGGTAAGTAGTATTATTCCTATTTTGCAGATGAGCAAGCTGAGGGTGCAGGAGAGTCTCTTAACCATCATCATTGCTATCACGGCAGAAACAGCAGGCACATTTATTTTGTATCAGGCCCTGCAGACACTTTATATCTATTACCTTACTTAATTATGACAGCAACCCTGTGCCGCGAGCATTATTATGACCCCTTGAACCGTGAAGATACTGAGTTAAGGAGAGGTTAAATCACCTTTCCCATGTCACAATCACACTCGTTCAGTAGGTGTTGGTCTGGGATTCAAACCCAAGCCCATCTGACTCTACGCCCGTGTTCTCAAACGCTGCTAACACGACCTCTCAAATGTGTGCTCTGTGCCAAGTGCCAGAGGACTACGGCAGCCCCTGGGACAGTGAACCACATGCACTACCACCCAGAGGAGTCTATCTGGATCTCTTTAAGTGTGTGCAAGTTATTCTTTAGACCCAATCTGAAAAGAAAAGAAAAGCAGCCTCAATACCAATTAAAATTATATTTTGGCCGCAGGAGCCTTCAGCAACAATGGCTTATGCTTGTTTCACGCTTGCTACGTGCCATGCACTGTTCTAATAAACACCATACATATGGTGTTGGGCGTAGCACAGCTCACCCGTATTCCTGAGCTTCTGGACCATTTCTGCCACCTTGAATTTATGCACAGCCATGCAGTTTGCTCTGGCCAATGAAATGCAAGCAGAGTGATTTGTGTCACTGGCTGTTGAAGTGTCTGAGAGCCAGTACATCATTTCCCGTAATCTGTCTTCTTCGCGGTAGCAAGCATGGGAGCACATTGATATGAAGGGGCCGTAAAACTGAAGCAGCCTGGAGGACGTTGGGCCAACACACGAAGGCAACTGTCCTGGAAGTCATCCAGATCTTTGGAAGACTTTGCACGAGTAGGAAACAAACTTTGGTTGCAATAAACTTCTGAGACTTAGGATTTGTCTGTTACTGCAGGGTAAGTAGCAGAAGCTAGCCTGCTTTGACTAACAGTCAACGGATCCTCCTATCAGTTCTGTGATGTGAGTGCGATTATTCCCATTTGACAGCACCCTACGGCACAGAGGGGCTAGGTAACTTGACAAAGATCACACAGCTAGTAAAAGGTAGAGCCAACTCTGAACCTCACCAACGGAGACTCCAAGAACCCAGGCTCTTTATCAGTACGCTGTATTTTCTCACTAACATTTAAAATCAGATATACTAATGCATAAACATCGAGGTCTATAAGGTTCTTGATACATCTTAGCCCATGATTAAAGAATAAGAGAATTATAAGAACATATAATTAAAGAAACACCAAAATTGCTTGCTTTAAAAAGGAAAAAAAAAATAAAACGAGCCTAGCTTCTACTTGTAAGGCAGTTAAAACTGAAAATGGGTTACAACAGAGGTGACTGTTCTTTGGAGAATTGCCTGGAATGGGGGAAAACCACTTAAAGAAAAACTCAATTTCTCTTTCTTTACCCAATTCCTTAGAGGTTACCCCAAAGGGCCATAGGCACAATTAAAAGTATAATTAGTGTTCTCACCCACCCCCCAAATACATGTTTTTTTCCTAATTAAAAAATATATTTAACAGATTCATTATATTCTTCCTAAATCAAAGCAAATCTTTAATGAGTTGCTGAGATCCTCAAGATAAAATGGAAGCATCAGAAATTGCACATTGAGAACTCGAGTGTGTCTCTCTCAGCCCTCTTTGAAGCAAGGACACTTGTCAAGGTCCCCTCTGTTGTGTGTAGTCCGTCATAATCGCTGCTGGTTGTAATTTAGGACACTTGGTTAAGTGGTTCTTTCCAAAGCAATTAATGAATTTCATGGGAACAGGGCTGGTCAGAAGGTCTGTGGAATGCTGTGAGGGGCATGCCATTTCAACCTAGGGGCCCTGACAAGCTGGCCAGTCTGGCTCTTAGTCGACTCTTCCCCTACGTTTCGGGCTTGTCAAACCTTTCAAAAGTCAGATGATGCCAATGGTGAGAGAAACATTACTAACGCCTGAGAGAGAGTGGTCTCTGGAGTCAGGCGGCCTGGGTCCAAATCCCAGCTCCTTCATGTTCTACCAGTTAGGAGATTTGGGACAGTTGCTTAATCCCCTAAGCCTCATTTACAAGATAGGAATGGCCAAAATATCCATTTCATTGTTAGAAGGATCAAAGGAATAGACGCATGCAAAAAAGCCTAGCATAGTGCGCAATACAAATTAGCTGTCATTTTAATAATAATTATTAGAGAACACTTATTGTCCTCTCCTGTTCTTTCCTGCCATGCAGGGGGACATCCATTTGTATAACACTCCTGGCTTTTCTTACCCTCTTACTCACTCCTTCCCTGGGGAGTCGGAGTGATTCATCTGGTGAGTTTGTGGGGAGAGCTAGGCAGGCATAGCTCAGCCCATCAGCTCATCTTCTCCTTGGAAGTCAGCTGCCTGTAGGAAGCAATCATTCTGCTGAACTCCTGCACTGCCATAGCTTTCGTTGGGCGGGGGCGGGGGGGGGGAGGCTGCCGTTTTCCAGCATGGCCCATGAGTAGGTACTTACACCTGATTAGTTGCAGGGTCCAGTATTAGGAAGGGCATTGTTTCTGCATATCCAAGCCATGTTCTCCAAACTAGTCTTTATTAGTCATAAAAGGGATATTTTCATCTCCATCAGCCTGGCATATCCTGTCTCCATCAGCTGTATTAGAACTGGTGTAGAGAAAGGAGGTGTTATTTGTTGGACTGCCTCCAACCTCAGTGACTGTCATAGCAATCTAACTGGCAGGCATTCAAGGCCTTTTATGAGCTGGCTGGTCCAACCCCTGCAATCCCACGTTTAGCAATTTATCCTTAGGATATAACCAATCACACATGAAAAGTTGTATTACAGGGTAATTCACTCCAGAGCTGTTTATAGAATCAAAGAATGGGATACAACCTAAATGTCCAATGTTAGGGAACTGACCGTTAGA
>CM053571.1:14347940-14408530 GCA_028646485.1 Cryptoprocta ferox
TATGTCCACCTACACCACCAACACCCCCTATGACCACCTACACCAACACCCCCTACGTCCACCTACACCAACACCCCCTATGTCCACTTACACCACCAACACCCCCTATGGCCACCTACACCAACACCACCTACATCCACCTACACAACCAATGCCCCCTATGTCCACCTACACCAACACCCCCTACATCTCTCTACTCCATTAACACGCTCTATGTCTACCTATACCACCAACACCCCCTACATCTACCTACACCACCACCATCACCTACATCTATCCAGTACCAGTGTTCTCTGGGTACTACAAAGCTCTGAGCCTGTGGGCACAATCTGAAAAGGAGTGGTGCCTAGAAGTCCAGAGGTCCATAGGAACTCCACATGTATCTAATTAGAAGCCATTTCCCCCTTTGCAGGCTTGGTCTTCTCTGACAAATTTGAGGCCAGGAATGGGTGTCTTCAGGGTCTTTCTACTCTGACATCAATGATCCCACTTCCTGGGCATTAGCCCATGCACCCCTGCCTCTTGCCTTTTGTCCCCTCCAGCCACTCAACCTCAAGTTTAAGCATAGGCACAGCATCTGACCTTTTCTATTACTGTGAATATCAACTTCCAGAGACTAAGATGATGGCATTTCTTGAGGTCAGGAGGTCAGGTCAATGATGACTGCCCCCTCTGTCTTATCCCGCCCACCAGAGGGAACATCAGACTCTGAGGGATGGTTAGGAATAGCCTAGATGTTTGACAGCAGTGGATCTTACATCGGAATCCCCCAGGAGGGCTTATTTAAACAAAGGTTTGGATCCCACCCCCAGGGTTTCTGATTCAGAAGATCTAGGGTGGTTCTAAATTTTGAGAACTGTTATTTGAGACCTTCCAAGGTCTGGCCCCTACCCCCATTACTAGTCTGAACTCAGCTACACTTTCCCCTTGCTCAACCCACTCCAAGCCAGACTCTGCACTAGTCTTCAAACAGACCAGGCACATTCCTGCCTCAGGGCCTTTGCATGTACTATCTGCACTATCTAGAAGGCTCTTCCCCTGTTATCTGTATAGCTCTTCCCTAACCTCTTTAAAAATCTTTACTAAATTGTCACTCTCTCAGTGAGGCTTTTTCCCTGCTTTATTTTTCTCTGTAAGACTTATCCTCACATAGCATACTATTTATTTTACATTACTGGTTTTGTCTCTGTCTCTCTGACTAGACTGTAGGCTCCATGAGGGCAGGGGTTTTTCTTGGTTTTATTTACTGCTACATCCCAGAATAGCATCTGGTATAGTGTAGGTAATCTAATATTTGTGGAAAGAAGAGAGAGAATGACAAAAGCAGAGAGGGAAGGGAGGGAGCGATGCGGGGAAAAGGAAGCAGGGGGTGGGGGAAGGCGGAGGAAGCAAAGAAGGAAGGAAGGGATTTTACGGACAAGTAACATTCTTTTAAGAGTTATAGATCAACAGCATGGGTGCTCACTTTGTCATTTTGCCAAGTAAGAGCTTTAAAAGCTCAGAAACTTTGGGGCTCCTGGGTGGCTCAGTCAGTTAAGCTTCTGACTCTTGGTTTCTGCTCAGGTCATGATCTCACAGTTCGTGGGTTCAAGCCCCACATCGGGCTCTGCACTGGCAGTGTGGAGCCTGCTTGGGATTCTTTCTCTCTCTCTGCACCTCCCCTGCTCTCTAAATAAATGAATGAATGAATGAATGAATAAACAAACATTAAAAAAAAAAAAAAAGCTCATAAATTTCACTTACCATCTCCTTCCCCCCGGCGCCAAGGCCCTGCAGGGTAGACCAGAAGCCGCCGAGCACAGGGCAGCCTGGGTGAACGGCAGCCTGGAGTTGGATGACACGCAGCCTGTATGGCCGCTCTGAACACCATTTCAGGAAACAAAGGACATTTTAGCCCCACTGCCTTTCAAGCAATAGAGCAGAGACTTTAGATTTCACTTCAAACACCAACTCGAATGCCTGGGACCTGAAGGATGCTGAGGCCACCTCCAGGACACCTGCCGTGGAAGAGCTGGTAGGGACGGAAGCGCAGGTGTGCCAGGCACTTGCCATCCTTGCAAAAGACGCCCCAGAAATACTGGCTGAATTCATGAATGACATCTGCCTCCTGTAATACGCTGGCTGGCTACGGGTACAAACACAGTGACATTTCAAGACACTGCCAAATGCACACGCAACTTCCCAAGCTCTAACTCAGAAGGATTCCTCTGGATCCCCTCAACTCCTTGAGGCCAGGAACTTATTATCTTTGAATTCTCAAGGCTAAATTCAAATTCCACCTCAGCGGGGCTTCAGTAAATATTTATTTTTCCTTTGTTTAAAAAAATGTATTTATTATTTCTGAGAGAGAGAGAGAGAGAGAGGAGGGAGGGAGGGGATAGGGGCTTGAACTCACCAACTGTGAGATTGTGACCTGCGCAGAAACCAAGAGTCGGACAACTTAACCAAATGAGCCACCCAGAAACCCCTGTTTCTCCTTTTAAGCTCAGAAATCAAATTCTGGCTTCAGTGTCTATGCCTAGAGGGTCTGATTCTTAAAGTATGAGAGAATTCATGTGGCACCTGGGTGGCTCCGTCAGTTAAGCATCCGACTTTGGGTCAGGTCACCATCTCGCAGTTTGTGGGCTCGAGCCCTGCATCAGGCTCCGTGCTGAG
Organism: Cryptoprocta ferox; assembly: GCA_028646485.1. Taxonomy (NCBI): domain Eukaryota; kingdom Metazoa; phylum Chordata; class Mammalia; order Carnivora; family Eupleridae; genus Cryptoprocta; species Cryptoprocta ferox. The sequence goes on from CM053571.1 coordinate 14,350,596, forward strand.
AGCTCAGAGTCTAAAGCCTGCTTCAGATTCTGTGTCTCCCTCTCTCTCTCTGCCCACCCCTCCAAATAAATAAACATTAAAAAAATAATTAAAAAAAATAAACTATGAGAGAATTCAGGGGCACTGAGCCCAGTGCTTGGCACATAGTAGGTCCTCAATAAGTGCTGACTGATTGGTTCACTAAGAGATCTTCCGACTTATCCAAATATGGAACATGGCTCTGCGGCCTCGACTGCTCCTGAGACTGCTGCTTTGTGTTCTCCTCTAGGGGAGACGGTGCAGAATCCGTCTGGAGTGTTGTTGGACTTGGCGAGCAGAGGCAGAGAAGGAAGGAAAGCAGCAAGTGGCACACAGGATGGGAAGTCTCTAGGTCTGAGAAACAACCAGATACTGGCTGATTTCCCCACAGTCAGGGATCAAAGCGGCTGGAAGGACAGTGGTAAGACGGAAGAGTGTCCACATTCCCACAGACCACGAGCGTAGTAGGGGGGCTGGATGGACATGTTGTCGGCCTCCCAACATTTCCACGCTGGCTCAAGCCATCACTGCTTCTATGCACCCTTACCTCCCTGGTGCCAGGACCCAGCTCCCTGCCAGCCTTCCTTTCTCAAGGGTCAGGGAAAAAGGCTTCCTTCCAGTCCTCTGAAAGGAAGGGGGACAAGCCACTCATTCATCACTGTGCCCCTCTTACTCCATTCCTCTGTCACTGAGTCATTAATGATGTAGCAAGTGCCTGTGATGGGTCTGCTACAGTGCCTAGCGCTGAGGATATCATGATAAAGAAAACACAGGCACAACCTACTTAAAACTGCCCATCGAGGGAGAAAAGACCTGTAAACAAATCACTGCACACCATGCTAGTGTGGTCTACCTATCCCTGGTGGACATGAGCTGGTTTGAGGTGATACGCAGATAAATACTTTTATTTTGGGTTATGTGTTTATTTTCATATATATTAAAAAAAAAACAACTAGCACATCAAACCCTCTGGGTCACATGCATTTGTAGACATGTTTTTGATAAATAAAACTGTTAGTGTGAAGTTGATTACGATAAAAATGTGAGATAAACAAAGCACTGGGGGTAGAAGGAACTCATGAAGGTGCCACGCAAATGACTGAGGTTTCAGACACACTGGTCGTGGATGAGAACACAGATGGGGGTTCAAATCCCAGTCCTGCTGCTTACCAGCACGGTGATTCTGAATGAATTATTTGCTCACCCGGGGCCTTGATTTCTTCCTGCATAAAGTGATTATGTCTACCTCGTGATGCTGTTGTAGATAATTAACCTTGTAGGCGCAGAGTCCTTGTTCTTTTATTATCATGCCATCATATTCTCCCCGTGCCTGTAACAGACGGTTGGAAAACTTGCTACGCTTTTGGTTTGGGGGAGAGGGAAGTGGCAGAGTGCTCAAAGCCCTGAGTGGAGAGCCAGCTATGAAAACAGATAAGGGAATGAGAAGATGTCTTCATTCCTGAGCCCAAGGAGCTGTGGGGGGTCCCTGATGAGAAGGGAGGCAGCCAGACGGCGGAAGCCCAGGCCTCCACGCAGAAGCTCTTCCCGTGGCCGTGGCCCCACTATCTCACCGGGCCGCAGCCCACCCATGAAGCCACGGCACCTTGCCCTGAACGGCCTGTCGGAGCCACAACCCCAAAATTCTAATCCTGGAGGGCCTCCGCTTCCTAAGGGCTGCAGCTCGCTGACTGTGGACAGCAGCTCAGAAGGACCTGCAAGAAGGAGGCAGGCTGGGTCTCTTGGGACACTGATGGCCCAGCAGGAGGGCCTCGGAAAAGACCTCGCACACGACAAACGCCCCGGCAAGGGGAGACACTTAAGACTTTGATTCATATTGGCAAGGGGTTCCTCCAAGTTTGCTGTGCATAAGAGCAGGGGCTCCGAGGGTGAAGCATCCATGCGATGGAATGGGGCTCGGCGATAAAAAGCACAGGAATGTGGATGAATCTCAAGTGATTATGCTAGGTGCACAAAGCCGAAGCAAAAGGCAGCGTAATGTATGGTTACAGCCATCACATTCCAGAGAAGGCAAAACAACAGGGCCAGAGAGTAAGCCCTTGATTGCCTGGGGTTAGGGGACGTAATGCGTGGAGACATCGCTTCATACCCACGAGGATGGCTATCATCAAAAATACAGATAATACCAAATGTTGACAAGGATGTGGAAAGGAGTCCTCAGACACTGACTGTGGAATTGAAAAATGGTGCTGCCACTGCAGAAAACAATCTGGCAGTTCCTTGAAAGGTACCCTGGGACCCAGTAATTCCATATGAAAACATATATCCCCACAAAAACGTGTCCGCCAGTGTTCAGAGCTGCATTATTTATAATAGCCCAAAAGCAGAAATAACCGAAATGTCCATCAACTGGCAGATGGATAACCAAATACGCATAGCCACACAATGGAACGTTATTCTATTCGTAGAGCGCCTTAACACAGTCAGCTAAGCTCTGACTCTCGATTTCGGCTCAGGTCATTGATCTCACTCGATGTGGTGGGATTGAGCCCTGGGGCAGGCTCCACACTGGCGGAGATTCCTGCCCACGCTCTCCTTCTGCCCCTCCCCCCCCCAACCTGTCTCTCTTTCTCAAAACAAAATAATGGGACATTATTCATTCATAAGAAGGAATGAAGCACAGATAAAGCTACAACACAGAGAGGAACCTTGAACATTTGCTGCTCAGTGAAAGAAGCCAGTCAACGAAAGCCCAGATCGTATAGGATTCCATCTGTCCGAAATGCCCAGAACAGGCAAATCCTAGAGACAGAAAGTACACGAATGGTTGTCAAGGGCTGGGGCAGGGGAAGAGGACACAGGTAGAGGGAACGGACTATGTGTAGGGCTTCATTCGGGGGAGAATGAAGGCATTCTGAAACAGACTGTAGTGATGGTCACACAACTCTGTGCCTATATACACTGAACACCATTGAACGTATACCTTAAACAGGTAAATTGTATGGTATGTGAATTATATCTCAAAAAAGCTGTTACAAAAACCAATAATTATATAAATTACCAAAAGCTAAAAACAATGTATGGGGAGGTTGAACTACAAAGGAATACAAAAACCAATCATAATAAATTACCAAAAGCTAAAAACAATGTATGGGGAGGTTTAACTACAAAGGAATAAAACAAGGGAACTTGCAGAGGAGGTAGGAGAATAGTCTCTATCTTGTCTCTGGTGTTGGTTGCCTGACTCTATGCATTTGTCAAAACTCACAGAACTATACACCAAAGATTCAAAACTAAACTGGCCCCTCCCAGTCAATATTAAAAATGGTTACCCTCTCGTAGACACTATGCTAAGCACTGCACATGCCTTGAATTATTTAATCCTTAAGGCAAACTACTAAGTATTCCTCTTCCTAGTTTACTCTGGGCAAACGGAGGCTCAGAGAGGTTACATGACTTGCCTGGGATCACAGGAAATGTTTTCAGAATCTGAACCCAGTTCCGTCGGACTCCAGATCCCATGTCAATATCCACTGCGCCTCCCTACACACTGATTATCTGGAATATTCCCTGGGCCTCTCTTCAATGGTCACCTGTCTGCTCATTACTGCCCCACTGGTGAGTTAACCTTGAGGGCTGAGACTGTGCCGTAGGGCTTTCTATCACTCAGAGCCAGGCCTTCCACGAAGGTTTGGGGATCGGGGTATAATGAAAGAGAGGCAGGGAAATGCCATTTGGAAACACACACGAGCAGTCTAAGATGAGCTGAATTCCTGGGTCTCCTGACTCTTGGCCTCCAGCCTGGCCAGGAGGCCACACACCGCCTGGATCAAATTAGCAGAGCTTCTGCTGAGGAGAGGGAGACCACACCTAAACGCTGGCTCTCTCAATAGCCTGGGGGCAAAACACTTATCCTCCCGGCTGCATTCCTCAAAGATACAGTGTTTCTGCTCCTGAAAGAATTTCCTCACCTCGCTAACTCACAGGAGGCAATGAGACCCAGGCGGTTCCTACAGGCCACACGCTTCCTCGAGTCTCTCAAACCCATTCCCTTCTCTCCATTCCAGCTGCCTCCCCAGGCTGCCATCATCTCCTTTCTGCCTACAACGTCTCCCATCCCCTCTCCAGTCTCCTCCCTGGGCCTGATCCTTCACCCAGTAAGTCCCACAATCAGAGAAAAGGCCTGAAAACAGGAATCTGATCACATCATTCTCCTGATACCGGGGATAGCACCGGCCCGTAAGCCTCTTTGATACGAATGAGAAAAAGGCACCCTCCTCCAGGCAGGCCCTGTCCTGGGGCCCATGCCTTTAGTGAGTTGGGGCACCCCCTTAGTTGGTACCCTTGTACAGGACACAACCTGGGTAGAGCAACCCTGACCTTCACTGTCTGCCCGCTGCTCGGAGAACAAACACCAGACTCCTGCTAGCCGCCTCTAAGGTCCTGTTCAACATGACCCTGGTCTATTTCTGCAGGCTCCTCCTCCTCCAGACTGCGCCTCCCCGTCCCCGGACACTGCACTCCTCCCTCTGTCCAGACAGTCAGCACAGCTCTGGATTCCTTAAGCATGCCATGCGTGCCCTCTCTTTGCACAAACTGTTCTAAGCCTATCCACTCCTGCACCTCTTTCATCTCTTACCTTAGATGTCCCTCCCTTCACCAGAGCCTCACCTGACCCCACCATGCCAAACACGTGCCTCCCTCCTGACACCCTTCTTCGCCTTTTACCATAACAGCCTGTCCACTCAGCTGTCCGCCCGTGGACCCCCAGCTCTGCAAGGGCAGGAGCCAGCTGCTTCTTCACCAGTGTATCTGGAACACATACTTGGCACGAGGGAGATATTTATTGAATGAATGAATGAATCAACTCATGAAGAGGTGAATGAGAGAACCAAAATCGTTTTGCCATCAGTAGGACACAGACTTTCAGATCGAGAAAAGGCACCTGCTAACTCAGCTGGACCATCATTTTACTGAGGAGGAGGCTGATGCCCGTCACTTTCCTCGGCTCACACGCATGCGGTCATTAGAAGCCAGGCCAGACCTCCATCCCCGACAGCAGGCAGAGAATAGGAATACCTGTAGCAAAATGGATGCTCCTTTAGGAGAAAGTCTGATGGCAAAATGCAGTGGGACACAGCGGTGAAGCCCGAGGGATTTGCATTGCAATCAGAAGGCCCAGGGCTACTTATTAGCTGTGTGGCCCTGGGCGGGTGACTCAAACACTTTGGGTCTCCAATCTGGAAAATGGGAACCGGGGAAACATACCACATGACCTATGGGTACTGATGAAAGAGACCCAGCATGAAAAGTACTTAGCATAGGGCCTGGCACTTGCTAATCAGTTAAAACGAGCTGTGAATCCTATAACTAAATAATGCTTCATATCTCTAGGATGCACCCTCCTTTCTCCCTTACTGGGCCCCAGGCCCAGGCTTTCCCCTTTGCCAATCCCTTCAGCACCTCTGATTCCCTCCCATCCCTCACTATGGTACAAGGGGCAACTGAGATCTCATTAAAGGAAACTGAGGACTCCAAAATAGTCTTTAGGCTTCCAAACAACCCCCTCAATCTAAAATATCCCCTTCCACATCTGGGAAAGAAGAGGGAGGCTTTAATAACGTGGATCAGACCATGTTCAAATACCAGGTCATTTGTTCGCAAGGAAAGACCAGAATGCCTGGCAGATGGCACCTTTTTAAAAATATTCCCGAGGCGCCTGGGTGGCTCAGTCGGTTAAGCGTCCGGCTTCGGCTCAGGTCATGATCTCACCGTCTGTGGGTTCGAGCCCCGCGTCGGGCTCTGTGCTGACAGCTCGGAGCCTGGAGCCTGCTTCCGATTCTGTGTCTCCCTCTCTCTCTGACCCTCCCCTGCTCACATTGTCTCTCTCTGTCTTTCAAAAATAAATTTGAAAAAAAAAACATTAAAAAAAAAAACATTTTAAAAATATTCCCAACCTGTTCTCCCCAGTATCTTGATGCTTGCAGCTCTGGGTAGATTTTAGTTTGGAACCAAAGGCTCCAATTGTGTTTCTCCTTTTAGATCTCTGGGCGGCACGTGGCAAATTTACCTCTAGATCTCCAGGGAAGCAGAATAATGAATTATTAGCATCTTATCTGAGGGATGCACATTCCATAAAGTCGGGGAACAATGTGATTTTTTTCCCCTAAATTAATTTCATTTTATTTTAAAATGGTTTATAGAAAAGGAGAAGAAATAGATTGTTTCCTGATCAACAAAGATCACCCTTGGCTTTGAGAGGGAAGAAAACAGTTCATTTTCCCGAATTACTGGATGGGAAGCAAACAGGAGCTCTCTCTACCTCACCTAATGCGCATGTATTTTGTGCTCTCATGGCTTTAATCCCACAGTCACTGGGGATAGTCAACTAGCACGCCAGGAGGAGTGAGTCTGGATGTTTTTCTTAAGAGCCCAAAGGGGGCTGTCTGTGTTTCCACAGCACTGTCTATACCTCTGACATGAGTCACATCGCCCTGCACTGCAGTTCTGTTCTTCATGCCTGTCCCACCGCTAGCATATGCTCCTCAAAATCAGGCATTTCCCCCCTGCATCTTTATCCCCAGGAAGGGGTGCCAATTATAATACCAAATGCACAGTTAAAACTGAATGTCAGATATGCATGCAATATTCAGGATATAACTTACAGTAAGAAATATTCCTGGGGCACCTGGGTGGCTCAGTCGGTTAAGCACCTGACTCTTTTTTTTTTTTAATGTTTATTTCTGAGAGGCAGAGAGAGAGAGAGACAGAGCATGAGCAGGGGAGGGGCAGAGAGAGAGAGACACAGAATCTGAAGCAGGCTCCAGGCTGTCAGCACAGAGCCCAACACAGGGCTCGAACTCATGGACCATGAGATCATGACCTGAGCCGAGGCCAGATGTTTAACCGACTGAGCCACCCAGGCGCCCCACGCCTGACTCTTGATTTCTGCTCAGGGGATGATCTCACAATTTGGGAGATGGAGCCTTGCCTCGGGCTCTGTGCTATCAGCACAGAGCCTGTTTGGGATTCTCTGTCTCTCTTTCTCTCTGTCCCTTCCACCCCCCTCAAACAAACTTAAAAAAAAATAATCCTTGTTTATCTGACATTCAAAATTTTATTGGCACCTTTTTTTAAATTAAATGAAATTTAAATTTTAGTTATCATACTGTGCAATATTGGTTTTAGGAGTAGAAATGAGTGATTCATCACATACATACAACACCCGGTGCTCATCCCAATAGGTGCCCTCCTTAGTACCCATTACCTATCCAGCCCATCTCCCACCCACCTCCTTCCATCAACCCTCAGTGTGTTCTCTTGTCATTAGGAGTCTCTTGTGATTTGTTTCCCTTTCTTCTCTTCCCCCCACATCTTCCCCTATGTTCCACTGTTTTGTTTCTTAAATTCCATATGTGAGTGAAATCATATGACATTTGTCTTTCTCTGACTGACTTACTTTGCTTAGCATAATACGCTCTAGTTCCATCCACATTGTACCAAATGGCAAGATTTCATTCTTTTTGGTGGCTGAGTAATATTCCATATGTGGTTGAGTAATATTCCATACACACACACACACACACACACACATCACATCTTCTTTGTCCATTCATCAGTTGATAGATAGTTGGGTTCTCTCCACAGTTTGGCTATTGTTGATAGTGCTGCTATAAACATTGGGGTGCATGTACCCTTTCGAATATGTATTTTTGTATCCTTTGGGTAAATACCTAATAGTGCAATTGCTGGGTCGTAGGGTAACCCTATTTTTAGTTTTTCGAGGAACCGCCATACTGTTCTCCACAGTGGCTGCACTAGTTTGCATCCTCACCAGCAGTGCAAGCAGTGCAAGAGGGTTCCCCTCTTATTGGCACCCTTCTTATTTGCTAACTGTGGCAATCTTAACTCCAGGGTTTCTTATCTCATCCCCATGACTCTGAAAAATCATACCCATTTTCCCATTTTATAGTTGAAGAAACAGAGGCTCAGAGAGGCTAAATAACCTGCTGAGATTACAGTTAGTGGTGGTAGAGCTGAACGTGAACTTCTCCCTTTCCATCGACGTGCTCATCTACATGTTGGGGGGTGAATGAAAGAACGCATGCTTGCATGCAGACGGTGAGCAGCCAGGGAACCCGCTATGCACCTTACTCTGAATCATCATTCCCTCCCTGGAATTCCAGCCTCACTTCCTTAATAGCGAAATTGCTGCCCCACATTCTTCTTCTTGGGAAAGGGCCAGCTTCCTGGGAACAACACTGATGCGGTAGATGAGGCCAGGTTCCCCCTAAGTGAAAACAAATCTCCTGGTGCCAGAACAGCAGGAGGGGGGTAGGTGGCCGAACAGAGCAGGCTGCTCCCCATCCTGAGAAACCACAGCGCTGGAGCTCAAGGCTTGGATGCTGACCACCCCCCATCTGCAGCCACCCTCCTCTGAGCTCAGAGCAGACAGAGAGCACAGGGCGGGGGGTGGGAGGGTTCCTACCTCCACTCCAGCCCTGTGACCTCAGAGAGCTCACAGGGCAGCAAGGAAGCTCACAGAGAAAACCACAATGCAAGGTGGAGGGCAAATACCAAAGCGGTTCACACCCTGGCTGCTCCCTCCGCCTGGAACTCTCGGCCCAAACCCCTCACTTCTGCTGAAGTGTCCCCCACCCCCAGAGGCTTTCCAGCTGCCCCATCTAAAAGAGCACCCCCTGTGGTCTTGGCTGGAATCACATTGAGTACCGCACCATTCATTTGTTTACTGCTGGTCTCCATCACAGACCTGAAGCTCATGAACAGTCTCTCCTGTTTAGCGCTTTTGTTTCCTTCACCACTACAGCCATAGCGCCTAGAACACTCTCTGGCATACATCAGGTGCTCAGGACACACCTGCTGAGTGAAAGACTGAATGGAGGCCCACCTCTTGGCAACCCCAGGGATGTGCAAGCCAAAAACACATGCATCGGAGATGAACTGCACGACTGAGCCCTTTCCAGGATCCTAACGCACAGAACTGAGAGCAAAATCAACCGGCTGCTTTAAGCCACTAAGTGTTAGGGTAGTTTGTCTTGAGCACTAGTTAATTGAAACATCCTTGAAGAAAGGAACTCTATTTTATTTAACTTTACATCCCCTCATCTAGAACAGTGCAAGGTTTATCACTCAATAAAATTCAGCTGGGTTGAACTGGCTCAGACTGAATTTAATTTCCCCAATTTAGAAGGACTACTTTAGTAAATAAAGCCAAAATGTCCTGAGTCATCTGCTGAAGCTACTACCTGGCCCATGTGAAAAATGGAAGGGTAGAGTTTACATGGAAATGTATAGAATATTACATGCTACTCTAAACAAAAGACTTTTATAGGGATAAAATAAAACCACGATTATCCCCAGTAAGTTTTAGGAATATTGCCGGTTATGACAGTCACTGTAAAAACATCGCATAAAAATACTCCATTTTTGTGTCTGGAGCCAGGAAGCTCTGATGTATTTCTTCATTCCCTGCAGGACCAGAATGGAGGTGTGATCCTGTGGTCTTGGCTTATTTACTCCCATGCACTCGGAGACAGAGTCTGGCAAGCCAGCATCTTTGTCTCTAGTAAAAATTGCATTTACTTTTTATTGGCTAAAATTTAGGAGCAGTCTCAGTTTGAAGGGCTTCCTGTCCTGTGATATTTCCTGTAGCTGAGATCTGGCTACAGAATACCTTCATAGGACTGTCACAAAGGCCATTGTCTGGTCTGGGATGTCTATTCATGTACCTCCTAGCCTTCCTCTGTGGGAGTGCTTCTGCAAAATCCTGTCTTGCCCCCATCTAATTCTAGACCTTCCATCTCTCCTAAAATCATAAACTCAGACCCAAAAGGAATCTCAGAGTTACCTATGTCATGCCCCGGTCAAATCCCTGCTCAAGGGCAAAGGCCTATTTTCTTCCAGTGTGCAGGGCAGTTGAGTGGGAACAGGTACAAACGCCACCTCAAAAGCCCCAGGTGTGAGTCATGATTCTGCTATTTATAGACAAGGAGACCTTAGACAAGTCACATGACCTCCCTGGGTCTAATCAGGCCAAGGATGCTCACGGGAGGCCCATGAAGACTGCATGAGATATGTGTGTGCTGTGAATGAAAGAACAACTGGATGAATGGGCGAACAAAGGAATGAATGAACATTGATGATGAGGACTGAGCCCAGTATTAATAATCCCTCAGCTTCAGTCTGAAATAATGGCTTTCTTGCTGTAGCCCCATAAAAACTCCCTTCTCTGTCATTCTAGATCCCAACTTCATTCTCTGGAGTTTCTGGATGCTGGAACTGCATGGTCTCCAGCTTTCTGGGACCACCGTGCTTTTGGAAGAAGCCTCATTCTGGTATGGGCAAACCCTCACCTTAGTGACTGGGTCAGGGATGGATTCCACCAATATCTGGTCAGAACCAATGGATATAGGACATGTTTATGGGGAAAGGAAAACACTTTCTCTCCTCCTGATTTAACACGAGGAAGTCAAGTCTGGGGTAGCAACAGCCAACTGGCTGGCACGTGAGAAGCTGAGTTGAAGATAAACCCACACAGGGAGGAAGGTACAGTGGGAAAGAGCAAGGGGCAGCTGAGGCCTGAGGTCATGATGGAGTCCTCAATCAAGCAGCTCGTGCAGCCAGCCCTGTTCCTGGACTTCTCATTTACATGAGCCAATACTTCCCTTCTCTTTATGTTTATGTGAAGACTGGGTTGGATGTTTTATCACTTGAAACTGATACCAAGCCCTTTCTATCTACGGACAAAATCATTTCTCCTCCCTGCAATACTCTCTGTGGGGCAAATTCCACAAAAGTCTACCTTCATAGAGAGTTCTAAAATCGGAGAAACGGGGTTCGCTTTGGCAGCACACATACTAAACCTGCAATGATACAGAGAAGATTAGCCTGGCCCCTGTGCAAGGGTGACATGCAAATTCATGAAGCGCTCCGTATTTTTTTAAGTAAAATAAAATAAAATCGGAGAATGGAGCACCTTCTTCGTCTTACACGTGGCCTCAGAGATACATTTTTTGGGCCCACCCAAGTGTCCACTTATTTATAAAGGGTCCCCTTGCCCCCACCGCACTTGAGTTTGTCCATCTTTTTGACCCCGAGACAGTCCGTGGTGACTCACCGACAAGATACTTCACACTCATCTCCAAACACTAAATATCCTGCAAACAGAGACAAGTAAAAAGGGACTCCCCTTCCAGACAGAGGGAACCTCCTGAGAGCCAGTAAAAGCAAGACAGGTATCTGGCTAAAGCTTCTGGGGAGCTGGGATGAATGACCAGGCTGGCAGACCATTGTTTTCCATTGGAAATAAACAAGGTCTGACCGTAAAATCATGAGTGCTTTCTAGAGCAACTGCAATTTCTTTTAGAGCCCCTTTATGTACCGGAGTGATTTTAAAAGCAAATCAGTCATTTTTGAAAATCAGGATTTACTCTCATTAATATAATCAGGTCGTTCAATTAAAATGTACAGAAATATTAAATCTGTTTGGAAGCTCAAAGTTGTGTGGAATCAAGATTATGTTCATTATCAAGTACGGGGACAATGACTAAAACACAGAAGGCGTGGCCTGGCTCCAAGTTCACTTTAGCAAATCTTTAAAGTGACCCAGAACACCAGGACCATTCCTCAGGGCTAAAGGATGAGATGGGCATGACAAGGGTGTCAGCCATCGCCCCTTTAGGAGGCCAATTACATTCAGTGGCTTTGGGGGCTCAGGGTGAATCATTCAAGAAATACTTGTCTGAGGATGAGATCTTGGAGAAACCCAACCTCTGAAGTCCTGGGATCACTGGCGAAAAAACTGCAAGGATGAAATGTAAATATCTGTTACCTTCTTTGACAGGTACCTCCTGAGCCTGAAAAACAACAGGTGCCATTAACCAACCAGCTACAATGGGTACTGCTGGCCGCCAACCCAATCGATATCCCTTCCTGTTCCAGAGTAAAAGCACACTGATTGGGTAGTCATGTTGGGAAAAATATGTCCAGCTAAAGAACTGAATTTCTTAGCCTCCCTTGGAGAAATGGTGGCTGCAGAGGGGCTAAGCGTTGGTCAAAGAGATATAAGCAGGATTAATAGGTGGGGCATCGGTGAACCTCCTTAAAAGAAGAGCTTTCCTCTACCCTTCTTCATTCTTCATCATGCTTAAAATACAGAAGTGATGACTGGAGCTGTAGCAGCCATCTTGGAGCCAAGAGGTACCTTGAGAAGGCAAACCATGTGCTAACGATGACATGGCAGAAAGACAAAGGAGGCTGAGATGTTGTAGAATCACGTACCTGGTCTTGAACTGCCATGCCAACCTGCCTTGGGCTCTTATAAGAGAGAAAAACAACTCCTTGCCTTGTTTAAAGCCAGTTAGTTGGGTCTCTGATACTAGCTACCAAACACTATCTGACATCAGATTGGCCAATTAAAATCAAGCTTATTGGTCAAGAAAGGCACCTTCAATTCTGGCCACCTTTAGCAATCGGAATGCTCTAACTGGATAATACATAGATTTATGCTCTAATTCGGGAAGATTTGACAAGTAATACTTGCACTGAGCACAGGGCAGGGAAAGGGGCCAAAGAACTGAAAGATCAGACTCTGCCCTCAAAGAGCTTATGGGTAATGGGAGACACAGGCCACAGCCACAGCAAAAGATTTCCAACAAAAGGACCCATGTGATCCACATATGAAACATTTCAGATGGCAAGCAAGTGCTGTGGGATTTCAAAGAAGTCTGCTTGTTCTGGGACCGCCCTAGGAAGGACGTAGGGCTTGACTTGGAGCCATGCAGCTGAGAGGAGGGGAAGAAAGAAGCCATTCCAGGTGGACAACTTCCTTGAGTGGAAGCTTGGAATTAGGAATGAAAGTCTTTGGGGGAGGGTGGGAGTAGCCTGGGAAGCTATAGAGGTTCCACTGAGGCAGGTATTAGGGGGTGCCAGAATGAGGAGCTTGCACTTGACTCTGTAGCCAACAGGGAAATAATATTCAGAGCACGGCTGATCTGGGGTGCCTGGAAGAATGGACTAGATAAGAAAAGCAAGACTAAGATGAGGCTCTAGTAAGGAGGCTGACTGCGTGCAGTATGGAGGGTCCTGAGACATTCTGGTTAGAGATGGAGGTCAGTGGCTCTGGCCCATGTATCAGATAGAACGACAGTGGCAATGGTACAACCACAATCCTTGGAGCTGAGAGTCACTCTGAACAGCGAGAGGGACAGCGCAAGCTGACTACACATCATCCCTCCTCTCCTCTCCTGCAACAGGCTACTTGGATGGAAGCTTTGGCATTTAGACTCTGCCCATCCCCCAAAGAAAAACAGGACATTGAATCTGGCATCCATAGGCAAAGAAGGAAGATAGCTTCAACCGATGGATCGTTCAGGATTCCAGACACAGGATCATGATGACTGGGAATGGAAGGGAACTCAGCTGTCACCAAGGAACCACAGAATTCTAGAATAGCATGGGCTCCTGGAAGGTTTCTCAGGAATCATCTCACCCACTGGTGTTCAAACTGGGTTCCACACGGCAGTAGGGTCCACTATTCACAAAGGGGATAGTGACCAAACAAAAACAGATCTGCTTTTTTTGTGTTTCCTATATTTAGATTCCCAGAAAGGCTGCATTCCAAACCAAAGGGCCGCTACCAAGCCTGAAATCTGCCAACAACCCAACTCCCTTCGTCATCCTACAGATGAGGGCAATGCTGTTTTCATTCACCACGGGATCGTTGGCTCCCAGCACAAGACTGGCCACGAGGTAGGTGCTTTAGAGATACCTTCCAAACAGAGCTATGAATGGAAGTGGTTACAGGTGGCTTTCACTAGCAGGGCCCCAGTGACTCGGTCCTGGTCAGGCCTATAGCTCAGCGTGGCCCAGTTATGCAGGGGCCGAGCTCGGGCGTGTGCTAACAGAGCATCCTCAGCTCCTCTGCTCACAGTGTTCCCAGCTACCTGTGCAGGGCTGGGGAGTCTGTCTCCCCGCCCTCCCTGTGGCCGACTACCTCCAGCTCATATCATCCTGCACCTGAGTAATCGCACAAGCTTCCCAGGGGCATTACGTGCAACAAATTCATGATTGTCTTTCCAGCCCCCAGCACTGCCCTTCTTCTCTTCACCGAATTCCTGGTTTAAAACAAACAAACAAACAAACAAAAAACGGGGCAAGTCTTTGAAAACACACCTGGGAACGTGCAGACCATTACAGTGACTGAGCTAGGAAAGGGCTCCATCCTGGGAAGTCTCTGGTGAGCCTCCCAGGAGTAGTTTTTCTGTCTGGTGCTCATTGTTCTCCTTCTAAAATAGGAAGGTTGACCACTTAATCAACCCCGCCCCCCACCAAGGGCTGCGTCAGTGCCCTGTGGAGCTGCAGGAAAAGGGACTGATGAATTGTACAAGCAAGGAAACACACCGCAGGCCCAACTCTGGCTTCATTCCACACCTCTAAGCCCAAACACCCGTGGACCAAACTGCCTGTCCAGATTTGCAGAGAACACAAGGCACCATCAGCAGGGAGTGGGGAGAAGCTGGAGAGGGGTCACTCTTTGGTTTTGTGCTAGATTCTAACTCTCTCAACAAGTGCATCGTAGTACGAATGTGAGTGTGTATGTGAGACTGGGTGTGAGTGAGTGTGTGTATGCGTGAGATGCCTCACTTGTGTGGTGAAATTCTCAGAATGGCCTTTCTGAGGCCGATCTCAACTCGGTTTCTTAATGTCACAAGCACAGGATCATTTCTTCCTACCAGGCAATTCAGTTTCTGGGGCTTTTCTTGGGCCTACAAAAATATCCAAAGCCTTAAAAGTGAAAATTGTCAGCTCCAAAACATGAAAAGAAAACCACAAAGCCCTAATGAATAGCTGCGTAATCAAGTGGCTAAAACCTGTAACGTGAAGTCACCATCATGAACTGCTGACGTCAACATTCATCACAATGTCATTACATTCAGGGGGTGGGGGACGGGAAGGGCTGGATTGATTTTTCTCTTTTTGCAAGAATTCCTGAGGATACATGATGACAACAGAGAAATCAGAGCCCACCAAGAAAGGAGTTGTGCATGTGGCAAAATAATTCCGAAAGCAAAATCACTGCAATTTTTTTTCCAGCTATAATATAAATTTGATGGGGTATGTCTGGGCGTGATGTGGGATGGTGCTTCTAAAGGCAGGGAGGCTGGAATTAAGGAAGATGTTACAACTACCTACGTGACAGGCTGCAAATTTTAGCTACCAAAACTCAACGAAGCTCAGAAGCCTTGGCAAATGCCTGATTTCTGACAATTCTGCTGTACTAATGTATGCCCACATGCACACACACATACACACAATGGCTGCCTGTTTTCCTGGGACTGCTGCAGTTAACAAATACTTGCTCTCACTTCTTCCAAATGAAAGCAAACCGAAGCTTTCCTTGATATATGATGTACTATCCATAACCTCCTACTTCTTTCATAGAAAACTCATTTTACTTTAAGGAAAACATGATGAATTATTAAGATCCATAACACAGACTCCGTGCACAGAATATGTAAGGATTTCTAGTTGTGACAAGCCTTTGCAATGGAAAACTTTTGGCAAACTGAAAACAAAGGCAAGAAACCTGTCCAGGAGCATGTCTCCCACTGGGCACGCCCCCTCTTTTCAAGTGCCCAGTGCAACACGGAGTGACGTCTTGTACACAAGAACAGTATGGACTATACAGCTGAGCTGAGGCACACCAGGCTGCGTGAGCCTCTGCACTTGTGCTTTCTTTCAGAAAGAGTTTGCTCAGGCTGGGCCATAGATTCCTCTAGGAAGTCCACAGGTGATGAGGCTCTAGTAGCCCATTCTTTCTGGGCCAGTAGGAAGTAGGCTGAAGGGCTATCTGCGTTCTGCAGAGCACAGCAAGACCCCTCCTCCTTTCTGAGTCGACATCCATGGACTTTGTGACCTTCAAACAGCAGCATCTGAAGCCCAGGAGAAGTTTCCCTGACATAGCTGAAGATGCAAAGGTAGGGGCCAAGGTCAAATTCAAGGTTCCGTTTAACCTTGGCCTGCCAGACTGCAGGTGAGGGGCACGGTAACTCCTTACGTCCAAAGGTTGGGAGGGCCAAAAGCTGGGGTAGCTTCCACATCCTGGTTAGTCTTCAGAATGGACCCCTGTATGACAGTATACTCTTCCTCCCCACCTTGGGATATTCAATCCAGTTTCTCAAAACCCTTGAGCACCAACAATGCACAAAGAGTCATCTTAGGAAGCACAGAAAGAGCACTGAACTAGGATTCAAAGAGCTGCCCCGTGCTGCCACTTACTTAGTGACCTTGAGTAAGACAGGTCATCCCTGCCACCCTCAGAATTAGGCCATTAATGCCTACCACCCACCCTAATACACAGAGCTGTTGGGAATATTGATAGAAATAATTGATGTTATTTTTTAAACTGTGAAGGCTTAAAGAATTAATAATAACAAGCACTGTGGGGTTCACAATTACAGTTAGCGCAACCTGATAAACCGCAAACATCTCCTCCTCTTTTCCAGTGGCCCCTTGCTTCAATTCTACTCAATTGGCAGATGAGTGTGTTCCCTGAGGAAGGGGGAAGGAGAGGCAGACCTGAGTTAGTCAATAGGAGCATCAGGTTAAACCGGCTGAGATTAAGTATTTGAATCAATAAGTGTCAACACTGTTCTGGAAAAAAAGCGGTCCTGGTCTTTCTAATCACAAAACTGGACTATATTCTGGCAGTGATGTGAGCTTTTCCTCCTACACCAGTGCCTAGTGTTTAGTACATGTTGAACGACTTCTCAAATGAAGGACTAGGAGAGATGGAGAGACCAACAAAATGACAAACACGGAGTCATGGTGGGGGGTGTGGGAGGGGGGACTAGATACACGGTTGCTTTATCTTCACAATTCTACATTGCCAATCTGATTAAATTGATTATTCATCTAATGGCTGATTGTTTTTTCTGCTGTGGAATCGACCAGCTGTCTTATCATGGTCTAGACACAGTCTTAGTGTTATTAGAACATTTAAGGAGTTCTCAGAGGGTCACACTACAGCCTTGTTGCTGATAGCGAGCATGGGTCACAGGACAGCCTGCCGATGGCCCACCAGGTGGCCAAGGTGGGACTCCCAGCTCCTGCACCCTGACAGCGTGGCCCTCAGTGGGTCTCTTCAGCTTCTCCAACTCAGTTTCCCATGCTGTGCAGCTGAACTAAATATACCGACCTCATTGGAGGGATTGAGCTGATAGAATGTCTGGAAAGTGCTCTACACAGATTCCGACACATGGTGGACCTCAATAAAGAGGACCCAGGGTTGAATCACAATTGAGGAAAGGAAACAAAGCCTTGTTTCTTCTTCCCTGGGGCAGCGTGGCAGCATGGACACCAAGCTGGGATTCAAGGAGCTAAGGTCCAGGTCCAGCCGTGAAGTGAGGACCTTCTACTTGGAAAGCTCAGGACATTCTCTCACCTGCTCATCTGCCAACAGAGGTGCGACCCCACACGCATCTATTAATCCTCCTGGCTCTCGGGTGTCTGGTTTGCAAACTCTGCCTGACACCCTTCTGAAGGCAGCAGGGCTATACCAGGAGCCTTGTGTGGCTTCTTCTAGCTTGAAGATCCAAGAATCTATGCAGACACAGCTTTCAGCTTTGAATGAGAGCAAGGTACCATCTCACAGGAAGAAAGTAGATATAAAGGAATAATGAGGAACCATCCTTTTTCTGTTCTTCAAAGACAGAGGCAAGCTTTGAAATGGAGCGCTTTTCAGGGCTGGGAATTTGGAAATACAGTGGAAGACTCCCAGCCCGTTGGCCAGTGGTTAGCTCCAGCTTTGTCTGTTAGGGAAGTTTCACTGATCCGTGGCTCACTGCACAGACTACAAATATTTATTCAGTGCCCACTGTGTGGGGACACTGTTCTAAGTCTCAGGGTGATAGTGGGGAGTGATATAGACAAATACCCTGCTCACATGGAGCTTGTGCTCTATGGCCTCATTCATTCATTGAACAAATCTGTAAAAGTGCCAACTATGTGTCCACTAGAGACCCAGAGATGAATAGGAAATAATCTGTCCTGTAAAGATGAACAGGTAAGTGCACTGTTCACAGTATAACCTGATGAGGGCTACAGTTGAGGTTTCAGGGAACTGGGGACTGAGAATCCCAGCAATAA
This sequence comes from Cryptoprocta ferox, assembly GCA_028646485.1. NCBI lineage: Eukaryota > Metazoa > Chordata > Mammalia > Carnivora > Eupleridae > Cryptoprocta > Cryptoprocta ferox. The sequence goes on from CM053571.1 coordinate 14,368,740, forward strand.
TAGCTGTCATGTATCAAGCGCTCACTGCCCCACACTAAGTGCTTATAAGTATCATGGCATTTAGTCTTAGCCCCAAAACATTCCTATGCACTGGGGGGAAAACTAAGGCCAAGAGAGAACTCACCCCAGGCAGCACACCCAATAAGGGATGACGCTAGGTTGTGAATCCAGGCTGTCTGACCTCAGACGCTTGGTTATATAGCACGATACACCACACAGACTCTTCTCCGGAACATCAACCAGGTTAGACATTCTAATGAGTAAATAACTTAAGCCGTAACATCCCAAAATCCCCATCTCCTACCCTGGGGTTTAAGAATTTAGGACTGATCCTTTGGTTGATATAAAATTGATTTACTCCCAGAACTTCTTAGGAAAAACTATACATATTTCTTCAATACAGAGGCAAGCCAGTTTTAAATCTCAGACCTTTGAGAGCCATAGGTGAATGTCCCAACTCTGACAAATTAAAGCAAGCACTTTGGACTGGAAGGTTGGGAAGTGTCTGGATGGACAGGGTTATTTTTGGTTCAGAGATGACTTTGATGAGTTCCACCTTTGCTCCCTTGTATCAAAAATGGCACCTAGGAGGTGAGGATGCAACAGTGAAGGGGGAATAAAAAGAAAAGCTTTGCATCAGGAGAAAAGCAGAATCGCAAACAATAAGGAGAAGGGGGAGAGAGGAGTCATCTTAGACTTGGAAGCATCTAATTGGACCCTGCATCCTACCAGTTCTGTTTGTTGCCAATAATGATTCTCTTCCTCTCTTCCATCCCTTTGGGGTCTTGGGAGCTCTACAAGGTTCCAAGCACAGCACCTACATTACTCTCCCTTCTCCATCCCACTTGGCTAAGTGCTTCTCCAAGCCTCAAGGGGACACACCCTCCTGGTCTCCATAGCCAAAGCCAAAAAAGCACAGGCACATTGTAGCATCCCTGCTCTCTGAGTAGCTGAGCCTCCTAGGATGTCAGAGCAGGAAGGACTTGCTAATCACCCAGACTACTGCTTTTCAGACTGTATCTGGCAACAAACAGAATCCCTTTCTCAAATACATCTTATGCAAAAGTCAAATATACGCAGAATAGATGGAAGGGTAGCAGCTCTGGTGAAGTGTGTGTGCGGGGTGGGGATTGGAAGCCTCCCGCCGGAATCCCTTTACAGAACCTTCAGATAATAAGAGTCCAGTCTGAAATCACTGATTGGGCCTAATCCCCTCAGTTTAGAGATGACACACTGAGACCATTTTGCCTCTATCCCTTTGAGAAAACATCCCAGACACCCTCCTGGTTCCCATCAGGCACCTTGATCCTGCATGTTCATCAGGCCCAAAGCGGTCCCTGGGGGTGGCAGGCAGAAATACCCCCATAGCTCAGGGCACAATGGTGGTGACTACCTTGCAGGCCACAAGGCACAGCTGAGCCCTTCCTCCTCCTAGATGCTTTCTTCCATTGACTAAGAGGATATTTCTGTTCTTTTTCTGGACCCTCCTTCTCAGGGTCCTTTGCTGGCTCCTTCTCCTCTGCCTGGCCCACGGAGAGGTCCAGCCCTTGGTCCACCTGTCTCTTCTACACTCATCCCCTAGGTGACTTTGTCCAGTCTCATGGCTTTAAAAACCATCTATACACTTCTGACTCCTCAATTTATACCTCCAAACCAAAGTCTTTCCTGAATGCAGCCATGGTTATCCAACCACCTAGCTGACATTTCCACCTTAGGGTCTCGGAGGCTCCTTAAACTTAGCACGTCCCAAACTGGACTCCCGATCTCTCTGCCATCTGCAAACCTGTTCCTTCCCCAGTCTTCCCCAGCTCAGTTTAGGCAACTCCATCCTTCCAGTTGTTCAGACCAAAAACCCTGGAGTCATCCTTGACTCCTCTCCTTTCCTGACACCCTCCACCCAATGTGTCAACAACATCTTGTTGACTCTTCCTTTTCATTACGACCCCAATCCAACCACTACTAACACCCTGGTCTAGTGCACCACCATCTCCCGCCTGGATTATTTTAATAACCTCCACCCAGTGGTCTTGGTTTCACTCTTACTCTTCTCCAGCCTATTTTTCAACCAGCAACCAAAGTGATCCTTCTAAATCGTAAGTCAGACCTGCAAATCCTTACTCAAAATCCTGCCATGGCTTCCCAGTTCACTAAAAGTAAAAGCCAAAGTCTACAATAGCCTATGAGGACCTGCCCAACCTGGCTTTCTGTGATTCTCTGCTTTCACCTCTTATTCCTCTTGGCTCACCTACACTTCTCTACCACAAGGGCTTCTTTGCTATTCCTGCCTCAGGGCCTTTGTACTGGCTGTTCCCCCTGCCAGAAGCAGTCCTTCCTCAGATACTCACACAGTTGTTTGTGTGTGTGTGTTTTTAATATTTGAATTACCATTTTTTAATTTTTAAAATTTTGTTGTTGTTTATTTTTAACAAAGAGAGAGAGAACATGCAAGCAGGGGAGGGGCAGAGAAAGAGGGAGACAGAGGATCTGAAGATGGCTCTGCGCTGAGAGCAGAGAGCTCGATGTGGGGCTCGAATTCACAAACCATGAGATCATAACCTGCCTAAGTCAGATGCTTAACCAACTAAGCCATTCAGGTGCCCCCATACTCACACAGTTAAAGCCCTCACCTCCTGCACCTCTCTGCACCAATGTCACTTTCTCAGTGAGACCATCCTAACCGCACAATTTATAATCACAACTCACCATCTCAGCCCTCCCAATCCCCCTCACTCTGATTTACCTTTTCTATGGCAGGTATCACTTTCTAACATCCTGTACTTGCTTACTTGTGATTATTGTTTATGACTATGATTATGACTGACCAACTAGAATTCATGGTCTATGAAGGCAAGAATCTTCGTCTGTCTGTGCACTGATATATGCTAAGTGCCCAGAACCCTGCCTCCTACCTAGCAGGCTCTCAATAAATATCTGCTGAATAAATGAATGAACAAATGATTATTTTGTAGTTTACAGATTGCTATCACATCTGATGATCCTTTGAGACTTGAAACTCTTGGGATTTTTTTAGATAAGAAAACAAATCCAGGGGCGCCTGGGTGGCTCAGTCGGTTAAGCGTCCATCCGACCCTTGGTTTCAGCCCAGGTCATGATCTCACGGTTCTTGGGTTCGAGTCCTGCATTGGGCTCCACACTGACAGTGCGGAGCCTGCTTGGGATTCTCTCTCTCTCCGTCTCTCTCTCTCTGACCCTCCCTGGCTTGCTCTCTCTCTCTCTCTCAAAATAAATAATTAAAAAAAAAAAAAAGTCCAGAAAGGTTACATCGCTTGCCTGAGATCACACAGCCTGTTCTATAGTGGGCCTCATTCCCTCTTCTGTCCTTAAACCCTTAAGAGGATGGTATCTGACCACACCGGTGCTGATCTCTCCAAAGCCCGGACCCCACCCAGCGCTCTCCTCCCTCCCCAAACTCATACCCAGCCTTGCTGAAAACCACATCTGGAGGTACGGTGCACAGGCTGCTGATTTTTTCCCAGAGGAGCATTTATATACTTTTACTCAAATGAATGCATATCTTGTCTCTAGGGACCATGTGACACAGACATAAGCTTCCAGGCCAACTTCTGACCCTAAGACCCCCCCCCTCCAGAACACAGGAGGGACACTGTATGCTGCCCTATCCCTGGCCTTCTGTTTACTCCCATACCACAACTGGATGTTCGGTAAGGTATCAGGGAGCAGGGACAGACAGGAGAGAGAGACACTTTGCAATCAAGAGGAGGCTCTCTTTGTTCTTTCTTAACAACCATGGGCTGAAATGTGAGGTTGCTAAGTGCCACTTAATACTGCTTCTCGTCTCCTGCTGACAAATTTCGTTCATGCCTAAACTGCAGGAACAGCTACAGTCGCTAGTTTATTTCTGTCTCACCCGTCATATTATGAATTGTGTATCGGCTCATGATGGCTCTTTTCACACAGGCCACTGGGAAGCTCAAGGGCAGCAAATCCTGGTTCTTAGGGCTTCAGACTCCAGGACTGAAGTGGCCCCTGATTCCCAGGCTTAGGATTATATCACCTGCTTTTCTGGTTCTCCATCTTGTACTGGCAAATTGTGGGATTTTTCTGGCTTCCACAACTGTGTGAGCTGATTCCTATGACAAATCTCCTCATATACAATCTCTATATATCCTATTGATTCTGTTTCTCAGGAAAACCCTAATACAGTGATAAACACTCAATAAATGTTATCTTTTCCCATTAGTAAATGCTGGGCTTTACAGTTTTCCAAAGTGTTGCCTTTGGAAACTTTGACACTTGTGACAGCATGAATACCAGAACCTGGTATTATCATTATTTCCCATTCTTCTAAGAAGAAACAGGTTCAGAGAGGTCAGGGGCCTGTCCCAGGTCACACAGCTTATGTAAACCCCGCTAGGCCTGAGCCAAAGCCCTCCTATTTGCTAGAGGGTTCGGGTACCTTCCTGCACCCCCTCCTCTTCTACCACCAGCCCCCTCTGCAGGCTCCCAGCTGCCCCAAGGGGTTCCACAAGCTGAGACCACCAGAGGTTGCAAAATCCCCAGCTTGCTCCTGGTCTGTTCTTTCCTCCACAGCTCTCATGCTAAGAGAAAGGAAAACTTGGAACAGCAAGAGGGGCAGCAGCAGCAGCAGGACCAGGTGGGAAGGAGTGTGGGAGGTCGAGAGGGGACGAGGAGGAGGGGGTGCCCCACACCCGGCCACTCACTTTTAGCCTCCCACCTGCACCAGCCACCCCAGCGAGTGGAAGAACAAGGACCCAGAGACTCAGCATCTGGCCCTGCAAATGTGCAGCTGCAGAACGGAGAGAGCGGGAGGAGGGATGGGGTAAATTTCTAGAGAGAGAGGGGCACGCGCAGAATTCAGAATTGAGAGAGGAGATTCCCGGCTCTGTTCCCTTCCCGCTCTGATGACATGGCCTCAGTGTGGGAAGGTCATCATGAACCTTAACCCCCAATCCCAGCAGGACCCCTGAATGTCTGGCATCCCCACAGCCACCCCTGGAGGCACACAGGACAGCCAGCTGTCCCCCCCCCCCACCAGACTTCACCCCACAGTCGGAGGAGGCTCTGTCCCATGACCCTGTGAACCTCTCCCAAGGAGCTACGGCCACCGGCACAGTCTTACATTTGGGTGATTATCTGTGAATAAACTAAACCCACTTCAGGTCCACACGCTTCATCAGGGCAGGACCATGTCCAGTTTTGCTCACAAGGGTGAGCCCGGGCCCCAGCCCTCAGAGTCAGCAAAGGTGAGGCTGCAAGGGGAAGGAGAGGCAGGAGGCCAAGAAAAGGGCCGGGGGGCGGGGGGGGGGGGAAGCCGAGGAAAGGAAAAGCTATACCTGTTCCCCAGTACCTGAAATTCTCTGAGGCCACTGAGAGGGAGAGAGGGAGAGAGGTGATTTGTGTCCGCGGGCTCTCAGGCACATCCTGACTTCTGGGCGGTGCTCTGGGCTGGGATTAGGAAGAAGCAATGACACATGCTACCCGAAAGAACCCAGTTAATCCAGCCTCAACCTCGCCTCAACCTCTGAGACGAGCATTGTTTTTTAAGGTATCAAACTGCCTCTCTGATTTGCTTTTGGATGTTCCCACACTGGGGAACTGCTACCACGGTTCTGTGCGGAGCACACCTGACCGTCACAGTAATTGCTTTCACTGGCTCAGCCACAAGCTAATGGGGAACCTCCCCCATGTTCCTGGACTAGCATTTCTTTTACTGTGGTGTGTAGAGTAAAAACCGGAGATGTTACAGCCGGGCTGTAAATTAATCTCGAAAACTGCTGTCAACAACGCAACTTCTCAGCCCTCTCTGCCCCCAAGGGGTGATCTGGTTTGGAGGAGGCAATGCATCACAGAGAACAGGAGACGGGCTAAGAATCCAGAAACCCGGCGACTGGTTCCAGTTCTGCCATATGACCTTGGGACGCTGGGCAAGGGGAGTCTCACTCTGAGCCTCAGTTTCCCCACCCGTAAAATTATGAAGGTTGAACCCAAATGCTCCCCAGGGAGGAGGTTCCGCAAGGGTGAGGGAAAGGGAGAATTTGAAGTCCCTCAGACTTGAGCTCAAATCCCCACTCTGCCATTCATTGCCGCAGAGACCCTGGGCGAGTTAGGAAATGTCTCACAGCCTCAGATTCTTCTTGTGTAGGATGGGCTGATAACAACATCTTACTGGCCTTCCCACATTCCCACATTCACCTTTCCCTTCCTCCCTTCTCAGTACTGCAGCCTACATGAGCTTCTTAGAACACACAGCCCTGCCCTCCTTAAAACCTTCCAAAGGCTTTCCAGTGTCCTCGGGAAAAGACAGACTCCTTAATCTCGCAGATGGCTTGGTCCAACCTCGACCCATCTCCCCTCACCTTGTTCTCTCACTCCAGCCACGCTGGTTGCTCTCCTTCTCACCATGCTCCCTTCTGCCACAGGCCCTTTGCACATTCTGTTTGCATTCATGGAGTACTCTTCTACCTTTTCAACCAACTGGGCTATTCTTCAACTTCACTCAAGCCTTACATCCTCATCGAAGCCTTGCCTTACTCCTGACTGCCCCAGGTACCTCTCCTTTGTAGCAACCATCAGAGTTGCTGATTATTTCATGATGAAGATAAGTTCACTACTGGCCTGCAAGCTTCATGAGGGCAGGGACCACGTTACGCAACATCTAACACAGTGCTTGAAGAAAAAGTCATAATGAACATAATAAAATTAAACAATGCCAACATTTATCAAGCATTGTCTATGTGTCAGACACTTCCCTACATCCCTAAGAATTCGCTTTTATTCTTATTCTCACTTAACAAAGGGGAAGAATGAGTCACAGAGAGATGAGGGAACTTGCCCGATATCACACAACTAGTGAGTGGTCAAACCCTGGAAGCCTGGTTACTGGTAGACTGTTTGAAGCTTTTCACTCAATACATGAAGCAGGGTTCAGGGACCAGATCTTTAAGCAAGGAAGGGGGCACTTCTTAAACATTTGATAATAATAATAATAATAATTGCTACCAGACATTAAGGAGGTGTGATATGCCCAATACTACATATTCTAGGGACTTTTATGTGAACTAACTCATCCTCCTAAAGACCCCATGAGGAAGTACCACCATTATCGTCATTTAACAGATGACGAAACTGAGGCTCAGAAAGGGTAATTGGCTTTCCCAAGGCCACCAGAGTTTACACCTTGGTCCACTAACTCTAAAGTCTGAGAAAACTCCAGCTCTGGGATTCTCAGGGGGGACCAGGACAAATTCTCCACCATGCCACAGATTTCTGGGTTCAGTCCTAGTGAGAAGACCCACCCTCCTTCTGGTATGGAGCCTACCGACCCAGCTAGGCAGGTTATGGACAGAGCTGTCCCCTGAAGACCACAAAGCCACCCACTGCTCCAGGACCTCGGCTGAGGGGGCTACACAGCAACCTCACGGGGCAGCCAGGATGGGGAAAACCAGCAGGGGCTAAGAAAAGAGCGGTGATCACATATCACATGAAGGACGATCCTCAACCAGGAGCACCAGCACCAAGGCAAGCTGTGTCTTCCTCTCCACACACCCCTTGGGAGGCACTGGGGACCTTCTGGGTTCCCCTTGGAGGCTCCTCTGAGCCAGAGTTCACCACTGTGCTTGCAGTCTCTCAGGTTCTGAAGGTTCTGAAGCCCAAACCCCAATTCTACCCCTTCATCCCTATGGCAACCCAGCCAGCCACGGAACCTGTCGAAGCCTGGGTTTCCTCCCCGGTAAAATGGGAAGAAGAAACACGCACTTCACAAGAATGGTGTGAAGACTGAAGGAAGTATCTTGGAACGCCCTGCTAGTACAGTACCTTGCCCAGCAAGTGTTAGCCCATCTGCAGATAAAATGCAGGGGGTGGTGGAGGGGAAAAGACAGGTATGTAATACAATTTTCCTAGGGCACCCACTCGTTTGGATTCATATTCCAACCATGCCTGAAAGCTTCATAGTGATTCACTATGAATCCGCATAGCACCCCACTTCCGGGTTAGAGTGACAATAACAAAAATAATAAACACAAAGGATGATAGGTATAAAGTATTTACTTACCATGAGACACTGGGAAAGACACGTTGTGTATACTGTATCATTTCTTTTATATTATTTTCATCTTCACAAATATCCTACGGGGCAGTCCAGAACCAGATTGCCTGGGTTCTAATCTGACCCAACCACTTGTTAGCTGTGTCACCTCAGACAAATTCTTAAAACTTCTTGTTCCTCAACTTTCTAATCTAGAATTGTAGTTGGGAGTTGCTGCCCTGCCAGAGACCGTAATTCCTAGCCCCCTCATTTCTAGGTAAGGCCATGTGACTGAGCTCTGGTCACTGGAATGTGGAAGGAGTTGATGTACTCACATCCGAACTGTCCTATAAAAACCTCCTACACTCTTCCACACTCCTGTTGTCTCCAAGCAGGGAAGTTCTGGGGAGTCGAATGTTCCAGAAGGCAGATCTCCATCAACCTCTGTGGAACAAAGCACTTCCCCACCCTGGCATCAACTGGACTCAACATGAATGAGACGACCACTTTTCTTGTGTTTAGCCACTAAGACGTTACGGTTCATCTGATCCAACAGCTAGCAGCATCACCCTAACCACTAAATAAATTGGTACCAGAAGTGGGGTGCTTAAATATGTGGCCCTGGCTTAGAAGTCAGATAGGAGAGCCTGGGAAACTGGAGCCTCATGTAGGATGGTGGTAAAATGTTTGGGTTAACTATCACCTAGGACAACTCAGAGGCCGAAACAGGGCCGACTGAACTTATAGGCTCTAGAGAAAGATGTTTAGAAAAAAAATAATGGTACTAGTTTGTTTTATTGCTCCTGGCTGAGTTTAGCAAGGCATTAGTAAGAAAGAGGAGCTGAAAAAGACAATCAGTGACTTTTAGACCCCAAACAAGAAGAGTGAAGACTGAGAAGACTTTTAAGTGAAATAAATGATCAGATTAAGGGTATAAGCTTTCTGTGTAAGCCTGATGGCTGCAAGGTAGCTGTCAGTAAGGGGAGATAAAGAAAGGTATCCAGTTAAGAAAGTAAAGAAATCATCCAGGCTTGATAATTAGCTCTAGGAAATGACTATGGGTGTGGCTATTGGCACATTTGATGTTGCAGATGAAAATCCTACTAAGTTGTTAAGAGAACTGCACTGGCAAAATCTGTCAGGATGCATTTTAAAAATCTTTTACTGTTACAGCATTAAAATAACCCATAGGCCCCTAAAAGTTCAAGGGCAGGAACTAGGTTACAAAAGATTTAGAGCTTCAGGTTGGTCATCCTCCTTGGCCGCTTCAGGAAGGGCCAAGAAGAAAAATGGACAAAGACAATCCTCCCACAAGGCAGAGCCAGGAGCATGGAGAACAAGAAACCAGGAAATTGCTCCCAGAGAGCAGACTCAGGGCTTACGCAAGGAACGTCACCCGTTTCCAGGGCACAACCACACAGCGCCTGCTTGCCAAGGTTTCAGAAGAGCTAAGGGCCAGTGACTTGTGTGTCTTCCACTACTGCTTTTCGCTAGTGGGAGTGGTACTGTGGCTCCCCTGCCCTTTCCTGTGTGGGATATGGATGCAGAGGGACAGATAACATGTCTCTGTTGGCTCATGGCTTCCTGGACCATCACACAATCCAATGGCTAGAACTCAGCTTTACCCAAAGATCCTCAACTTTCCTCTGGAAGCAATGACTGCATAGAATGTTGGTTTCCTCCCCTGGGGAAGGGGAACATGTTTTGTGTGAGAGAAGGATACACACGGATATGTGGTGGCTGGAGAACCCCTGACACATCTGGCCAAGGATAATAAGCACAAGTGATGGAGATCCCTTCCGGGCTTAGCCCGTAACACCTTTCATAAGATCTCTACTCTCTCCTTCTTCCTCTACCTATTGGCTAGATGAATCTCCAAGTATGGCCCTGAAGGCTCCATACTGAAGGTAAAGAAAGCCAAATCCATCAATCTTGGTACCTAAATGACCTTCCTTCCCTCTCCCCCATCACTCCTCTCCCAATCAGACTTTCATGAGTAAGAAACAACCTTCTATTATGTTAAATTCCTGAGATTTGGGGGCTGTTTTTTATAACAGCTAATGTAATTATAATGATTATAATAAAGAGAAACCATGCCTGGCATGTAATAAGCACTATATAAGTATAGTAATTATTAGAATACCCATTTTACAGATAGGAAAGCTTGCAAGTTATGAGTGTGCCTCTCAGCAGATGATAATCAGATCAATTTTATAGGGGAGTTTGGTGCCTGGCTCAAGGTCACAAATAATGATAAGAGCCAGAATTAGAGGCCATCCTCCTATTCAAAAGCCATCAGCATGCCGCTCCTGACACCAGGTCTCCCAGTTGACCCCTCGTCATTTTATTTTGCTGTTATTTTTATTTTCTGTTCCATGAAACACTCTTCTTGCAAATGCCCCACCACCAAACTGGCAAGTCTGCATAGGAAACCAAATAACCCTCCACTGACCCAAATTCCAAGTTTTAATTTACATTCAGCCAGTTAATTAAAAACGTGCTCTGTGAACACAGACACTGCAGTGGCTGACTCTTGAGATAGTTTTGCTATTCTTCGGAAGAAGCGAAGTTTCTGCTGTGACATTTTTGTCCAGCACAGCGACACTGCACCATATAACGGCACGACCAGCCAGGGGACAGGAAAACTGCCGAGTAAGCATTTAGTGCGCATCAGCATCTAAGAGGGCAACAGCGAAGCAAAAGACCTGAAAACCATCCTACCCACCAAGCCAGTGTTGCCAGGGCTGGGGCTCATGTTAATTAATGTTTATAAAGTGATTGGGGATTCCTGAATGAAAGAGACTATTCAAAATCACCAGCCTGAATAATCAGTTTTTTAAGGAAGTCATTATTGCTGAGTGCCTACTATGTGGCAGGTGTTTTCACATACTTGATCTGATTTAATCCTTTAATCGCTGTATGTGGTAGATTTGGATTTTCTTCCCTTTTTATGCCCTTTTTTTGTTTTGTTTTGGTAATCCTCATTGTGCAGATGAGAAAACCAAATTCAGCAAAATTAAGTCATTTGCTGGAAAGCAGCAGAGCTGAAATACGATGCTAAATCCTTCCCAGTATAAAGTCCTTATCCCTTTCATCACACCACACTGCCTCTTCCAGTCTTCCCTTCAAACTCTTGCTGCATTAAAACAAAATGTCATTCAAGGATGCTTATCGTTTTTTTCGTAATGTCTTTCTTTTTTACTGAAGTACATTTTAAAATACAATGAAACGTACATATCTTAAGTTTACAATGCAATGCATTTTGACAAATGCATATACCTCTGAACTCTATTACCCTGGAAAGCTCCCTAGCACTTCACTAAGCATGCCTTTAAAAAAAAATACAGCAAATAAGGGGCACCTAGGTGGCTCAGTTGGTTAAGCAGCAGACTTCGGCTCAGGTCATAATCTCACGGTTTGTGGATTTGAGTCCCTCGTCAGGCTCTGTGTTGACAGCTCAGAGCCTGGAGCCTGCTTTGGATTCTGAGTCTTCCTCTCTTTCTGCCCCTCCCCTGCTCGTGCTCGCTCTCTCAAAATAATAAACATTAAAAAATAAATAAAAAATATAGCAAATAAAATAAGCTACTTTGTTTTGACCAAAACAATCTTTTTTGTGACCTTGGCAGTGGCATCTGAGTCCATGGAGCCAATCCCTGAGATGAGTGCAATGAATTATTTGACTTTGGGAATTTCGGGAAGGGGGATCCAAGTAAAATCCTGTACCTGCTGGCTCTGTCCATACCTAACACAAGGAAATGAGTTAATCTGGATGAAACAGAGATGTGAGATACCACTGTGCCTGGATTATCACAACTACCATCACCATTTTGGCCCCTACTGTGTGTCAGGTAGCAGAGTGTAATGCCTTTATACACATAACCTCATTTAATCCTAATTATTATCTCTATTTTACAGCTGAAGAAACTGGGCTCAGAGAGGTTAGGTAACATGCCTAAGAACACACAGCTAGAACAGGACGGCCTTGAAATTCAATTCCAGGAGGTCTGACTTCAGAGGCCTTTAGAAAGGTTGATTACAGATGCTGATGAGTAAATTTTAAATCCCAAAGATTTAATGGGCCACTTACATTCATTCAACAAATAGTACTCAGCATCTGCTATAAGCTAGGTGTTAACAGGCATCTAATAAGGTCGAACTGTGTACCAGGCTCTCCCTTAGATTTTGGTAGAGGTTATAAAAATCTAATAATCTAGTACGGCCCAGTTCAGTTTGAAAGGAACAAAAAGTGTATGAATTGGGACAGAAAGAATGTCAGGCTGTAAAGGGTCTCTATTCAACTGGGTTGCATGGCCTAAGAGCAAAACAACTAGGTTCCCTGGGCCACTGTTCCTCCTCTGTATAATGGGGGATAATAGCAGTAGCTTTTCAAGGGAATGTTGAAGATCAAATGGATCATGTGAGTAGCGCTGGATGAAAGCTGGCCGTTATTACCTGTGTACCGCAGTACTTGCCTAGTCCTTAAATTTACTAACAGCTCAATAAATATTGATGAATAAATGAATTCACAAATGAAATAAGTGATGCTGCAGAGTTAAGGGGGAAAAAATCGATCATGTAAGGACTGAGCTCCTTAGTAAGGCTGGCAAGATCAGAAAGACTGCCATGCAAAATAGTTTAATAGGTTTGATGTTTAATGTATGTTTCAGATACCTAAGAAATTAATTGCTCATTCCTTTCTCTTCTGCACAAATGATTTGCCATTTTAAACAAGCTCAAAGAAAAGAGATCATAGGGAAATTACAGGATATCTCATGCTAAGAGATGGCTGAAGGGGCCCTGACACCCAGGAGTTAAACTCTGTGGTGTGGGAAACGCTAGAATGGCTGCAAACCCCAATCACCACACACTCACCCTGCCCAAAACCAGCTCTGTGGTCTTCTCCTTCCTTAAATTATACTTACTCCGAAAAGGATAAACACAAACACTGTCTTTAAAAGATGTTAAAGATCATAAAAGTAAAACCAATTTGAAAAAATCTAGAGGCTACTAATAAAGACAGAGCTACAGGAGGCCCTTATTTTACAGATGAAGAGACTCGAGGCCCAAGAAGGAGAGTCATTTAAAGTCATAACTTCAAGAGAATGGCAAAGACACAGGTGGAGACCGGTGCCCCGGGCGCCCAGATTCCCAGATCCCAAGACTGGCGCCCCCTAACGGGAATGCTCCTTACTCGAAAGGAAACACTGTGAGAGATGACTGAAAGGAAGGTCCAGTCCCAGCAGGGGGCTAAGGGTTTGGTGGGCCAGTAAGAATTAAGGATAATTGTAATGGGAGAGGTACGATCAGGGGAGGTGGGCGCACCTGGTGGGAAGGAAATGAAGCCCTTCTGTGCTTTTTGTGGGGGTAGGGTTCCATACAGAGAGCAATCCAGTCTACCGGTCCGGGGGTTTTCAGGGGAATCCTCCCCCTTCTGAAGAAGCGTATACAAAGACCACCTTCCTTCTCCTGTAGGTTTCCACCACGGTGACGATTTCACGTGTGTTTGGGGTGGAGGTAAGGGGGAGCCTATGCGCCCTGGACTGGCAGCAGAGGGGGAAGGGCCCTGGCAAAGAGATCCTCCAGAGTCTCCAGATTCAACGCGGAAGTCGCGATCCCGCCCCTCCCCCACCCCCACGCCCACTTTGCTCCTTCCTTCTCCTCCCCGAACGATGATCAAAACCAGGTGAAAGGACTGAGAGCCTGGAGGGCCAGTTTCCAAAGGGCTTTTGCTGGAGCCCCGCGCGCCTGCCCTCTCCTGCTCACACTCACAGGCAGGCTTAACATACACGCACACACTCGCAAGCACACACTTGGCACCCCCAAAGGCCGGGCCGCGCCCGCCGCATCTCTCCTTCAGCCCCCGGGAAACCGACAGGCAGCAACATGAATGAAATCTACCAGAAAGACTGCATTTCAGCTCCAACCACGCAATCTCCGGCCAAACCGCCGAATATGTAGCAAAGTTTTATTTCGCTTTTAGAGTCTCCAGTTACGCTTCTACCATTTCCTGTGGAAAACTGAAGCTTTGAAGTGTCTAGCTCTGGCTTTTGCAGACAGGCAGGACCGCCAGCTCGAGCTCTCGGAAACAAGAGCCCCCGGCCCCACCCCCTCCACCGCCAGAACTGCAGGTTCAAACCCACCCAGCTCCCGCCTCCAAAACGGGGGTTGTGGGAGGGGACGACAGAACCTGCTGGAAACGACGCCCTAAACTGACAGCCCCCTCCAGAACCCCGCTCCGCTCCCATCCTGCCCAGGTCTCTAGTGGCGCTCCTTAAGTCAAGTGGTGACAGCTGCAGCTCCCTGCCACAGGGAGCGGAGAGAGGCAGGAGTTGGGATGGTCGGAAATTGAGGAAGGGGGTGTCCAGCTGTGCGCTCTGGCCTTCAAAAACTGCCCCGGGAAAACTTGGGATCTAGAAGTCTTGCCGCTCGACCTTCTCGCCACACACACCTCTCCCCCACTGTTTCTAGGCCAAGCGAGCTCTCAAATGTCCTGCCTTGACGGCCACGGGGCCTCCCCTGCACCCGCTCCCGGATAGTGTCCCGGAGGGCCCAGGGAAGTACGAGAACTGGGCTGCAGTTGGAGGAATGCACCTATTCCGTAATTCTAAGGAGCCAAAGTCGTGCGCCCGAGAATTTGGCATCTTCAAGGTCAAAAAAAAAAAAAAATCAAAGCACAGGGTTCTGGCAGAAATATGTACTAGGGGCAAACGATCAAACCTGTGCCCCCAAATGGTGATGGGTTCTTTCTACAGTCAGCAGGCGGCAGCCGCCGCCCCGCCCTGCACTAGGGCCAGGACTGTGCGCTTTGGGACTTCGGAACCTTAGAAGCCGCGCGCGTAAAGTACGCGGATTCCGAGCGCCGGGGTGAACTAGCGAGTTTCGGGCCGCCCCTAGCTCTGCGGTCCTCTCAGAAGCCTGGGACAGCAGCGGGTGGCCAGAACGACGCGGGAGGGAGGGCGCGATGCAAACTTGCAACGAGTTGGCCGGGTTGGGTGGGAGGAGGCGGCACCCGCGCGGCACTTACCGCTGGCATTCTTCCCGCAGATGAGGTGCTGGTAGGGCTGCAGGAGCCCCCAGATCTCCGAGTCGTTGTTGACGGTGTGCTCCAGCGTTTCCACGGTGAACCTGGGCGCCTCGTGGAGTGCGTGGTGGTGGTGATGGTGGTGGTTGGCGGCTGCTGCTGCCGATGGGGCTGCGGCGGCAGCGGCGGCGGCCGGCGGGGCGCAACAGCTGCTGCCCCCGCTGGCGCTGCTGGCTGCGCTGCAGGCGCCGCCGCTCGCCGCTCCGCCTCCGGGCGCCTCCCGCTCCTTATCCGCCGCGGGGGCAGTGCCGGGGCCCGAGCTCGGGCCTGGGCCAGAGCTGGAGCCCGGGCCAGGGCCGCTGCAGCTCCGGGGCAGCCCGGAGGCCACGACCCGCGAGTAGATGTCCCGGAAGAGGCTCTCCATGCAGGCTGTCAGGTAGATGGCGGCGTGTTCGTGGATGCGCAGCGCCACGCGGCTGTCCACCATCCAGCGGTACACGCGGCCCACAGAAAAGGTGAGGCCGCAGCGCGCAGACTTGCCGCGGCCCAGGCGATCGCCGCCGGCACTGCTCATGTTGTAGAGGGACAGCGCGGCCAGCGCGGCCGCCGTGCAGTGCGCCGCCAGGCCCCAGGACAGCACGATCTCCATGGCGCTCTGGATCTCGTACTTGGTGCACTTAGCGAAGCGCAGGCTCAGGCGCTGCGCCTCTTTGGCGATGCGTACCAGCGCCCGGCTCACCAGAGTCGACAGCTTGGCTAGCGCGTCTTTGGGCAGGCCGCCGGGGGCCGCCGGGCCTGCCCGGGGATCCCGCGAGCGCAGCAGCAGCGCCTCCAGCTCCTGGAGGGTCCAGGGGACCTCGTCGAGGTCCGGCAGCAGCCGCGAACAGTGCTGGCCGGCGCAGTCCAGCCCCTCGGAGTCTTCCACCAGGGCAGTGTTGACGGTGTCAAAGCTGTTGTGCCGGCTGTGCATGGAGTCAGCTAGAGGCGGCCAGCAGCTCCCGCCATACGGGGACGCCGGGTGCGAGTCGGAACAGCACAGGGACAAGTTGGAGGAGCGCACCGAGTCCGCCGCGCCACCATAACCCGAGTCCAGCGTCAGATCCTCCAGGGTCCGCACCACAGGCTTCTTACCTCTCCTGGCCATCGCTGCGCCACTTCATGCTGCGGCCGCCGGGGAGCCGAGGGGAAGGAGCAGCGAGAGCAGCGGGCGCCGGCGTGCGGGGAGAGCCGAGTCCGCGCAGCTTCGGCTCACTTTTCCACCAGCCGCTACTACCAAGTGTTACTACTTTCGGCTGCTTCCCCGGGCCGCCACGGCTGGTAGACACCCGGCAGACCCCGAAGTCATCTTCCAGAGCCCGGGCCGGAGCTGGGGCGCACTGGCGAGGGAGCGAGGCCGGGAGGAAAGCTCACGCCGGGACTCGCCCCTTTCTTCCAAAATAAAATAAAAAGTGTCTGACCCGCTCCTCCCTGGGCCCTGCTGAGCGCAGAAGCCGCCGGACGCCCGCCTCAGTGTTCGTAGGACGGAAACGGACTCAGATGCAGCCCCAGCAGCAGCTCTGCCGGCAGCTGGCTCCGGGCTCCGGGCTCCGGGCTCCCGGCTCCCGGCCCGAGGTTCGCTAGAGCGCCCGCCGGCCCTGCACTGAAGCGCAGCAGTTACCGCGGCGGCTGCAAACCCTGCCGAACCCCGCAACACCCAGGCAGCCAGCGGGGCGGGCGTATGTAAAAGCAGGGCCGACGGAGAACCAATGGGATTAGAGGATGCTAATTACCTCGCTTTTTTTTTTTTTTAATTCCTCAGCTCCACGTAGTCCCGCCCCTCACACGCCCCCGGTGGTGACCAAGACTGCAGGAAGTGGGGGGCCCCCAGCATGGGAATTGGGCGGCCTGTGTGAACGAAGAGACGCAGATGCTGTCCCCCTGCTGCTGTCCCTGCCCCTCAGGCTCCTGGCGTTGGTACGAGAACGGGAGGGTGGTAGGTTGGGCAGGTGACCCCCACCCACCGAAGTGTGCTACCCGCCGGCGGTTCACAGAGCGTCTGCCTGGGGTCGCTTCCTGCCCCAGAGTTTCGGATTTCACTTTCTTTTTTCCTTTAATACGCAAAGCATGTTTTTTCTCCCACTCCCCTTCCCCCACCTTTGGGTCCCCATACCAATTAGTGCAGCCCTCTTTCAGCCCTAGATTGCCTAGGCGTGGAGGGAAGGTTAGAAACCAGGCCAGCTAGCCGAGAGAGACCAGGGCGATTCCACCAGAAGGCTAAATCTCGGGGCACTGCCACCAGGGCACATGAACTAAGTTATTTTCAATAGCCAGGAGGACGACCCTGTGTCCATCCTTCAAAGGCCTGGGTGGTGGGCTGGAGGGAAGGCTCCTGTCTCACTTTGCCATCCTGGTGCATGTAGTTCTAGACAGCCCAGCCTTAAAAGGGTAAATTTGCACGGAGGAGAGTTTTGTTTTTTGACTAAAGAAATATATCACATGTATGCATGATTTAGCTGCGGTTGTATCAAATGCCATGGTCTTGTTTGTCTCCACCTACCAGAGCAGAAATGATACCCTTTCCACTAGGGGATTCCCAGCTCCCACACAATGTCTCTGCCTGAGGTTGGGGACCCGCTTCCTCTGGCTGGCCAGAATTTTCAGCTTACAAGTCCCCTCCTACAGAAAAGCAGCCCAGATCCCCCAATATCCACCTGGGAGCTTCACCTGCCTACCGCCATTCTGAAGCTGTCGATTTCTGGGCCCTTTTAACACTAGGTTGTTACAATATGATAATGTATCTAGACTGCACACTGGCCAAGGGGTTCACTGTGCATAGGCCTGTCGCAAAATAGTCACTCAGTAAATATGTGCTGTAAATGACTGGATAAAGGAAGAAAGGACATGCTTTTGAACTTTCTCAGATAACCCCATAGATTGTCTGATGTTTCTCCTATGTGTCATTCCAAATCCACTCATCCCTTCACCCCCAACAAACCACCACCCTCTGCAGCTACCATCCTAGTACATGAGTACATATACTCCTCACTTTTCACTTGGACTATTATAATATTCCACCGCCTGTTGTCTCCTGCCTCTTCCTTCTCCAAACCATCCAGTCCAGGATCTCCCAAAAGACCATTTCTAACCTTATCATTCCTTTCTTGAAAAAAAAAGAAAATTTCAAAGGCTTCCCATTGCCTTCCATCTAAATAAAGTTTATACCAATTAGCTGGCCTTCAGGGATCTCTCCGCTCTGTTTCCAGACTCTCTTTCCATAAAATTACAAACCTTTTATAAGGGATTGTGATGATTTTATGTGTCTGTCAACTTGAGCAGGCCACAGGTGCCCAGTTTAAACATTGTTCCTGGGTATGTCTCTGAAGGTCTTTCCAGATGAGATCAGAATTTGAATCTGCGAACTCAGTAGATTGCCCTCCCCAATGTGGTTGAGCGTCATCCAATCCAAATAGAAGAAAAGGTAGAGAAAAGAAGAATTCATCACTTCCCCCCCACCTCCTTGATTGAGCTGAGATGTATGTTCTTCAGCCCTCGGACAGGGATTTACACCATTAGCTCCCCTGGTTCTCAGGTCTTTGAACTTGGACTGAATTCCACCAGCTTTCCTGGGTCTCTAGCTTGCAAACTTCAGCTGTGGGACTTCTTAGCCTCTATAATTTACATGGCCCAATTCCTCACAATAAAACTCTATCTTTTTCTCTGTTTTTCCAAAGAATCAGAACCAATAGGGGAGATATGTGTGTGTGTGTGTGTGTGTATCTGATTCTCTGGAGAACCAACTAACACATGGATACATAGTCTTTAATGAGCTGAACCCCTGCCTTTTTCTCTAGATTCTATGTTATCACACTAACCTCCTAAGTATATGTTCACACTCTCGTAGACACACAGATACACTCACACATGTACCCAGAGACATGCAACGATACAGACACACTCACACACACACACACTTTCTATGCTCAGCCATACTAAAATCACTTGCTGGTTTTCCAAATTACCATGTTATCCCTTGCATCCCTTATGCTTGTGCAGATGCTGTTCCCTTTGCTCAGGACACTTGGCTCCCTCTTCTCCAGCTGGCAAACTTCTCATCCTCTAAGATTCAGTTCCAAGATTGCCACCACTGTGAAATTTTCCCCATGCTGCCTGCTCTCCACCCAGCCCAGACCTGGGAAGGCATCTCCATCTTTGTTACTCAGGGTTTGTTCTCAGGTCCTTTTTTCTTCCCCTCTGCATGTTTCCCTGGTGATCTCACCCACTCATATGCCTTCAGTTAGCACCCGTGTGCTGATCATGCTTGAGTGAGAACCACTCAGTGGTGCAGGTAGCAAGAGGACCAGCAAAGCCTCATGCTTAGGGGGAAAGAGAAGCTGAAAAAATGAGCTTAGCACTACTTTATTTTCTTCTGTAGCACCAAGGCAACTTGGGTTCCAGTGCTGCCTCTGCCAATTTCACGACCACGTACTCAGTGTTCATTCATTTAGTGTCTTTTATCCTCCCTTTCCTTGCCTTTGAAATGCACAAAGTCATCACACCCAGCTTTATAGGGTTGCTGGGGGTTAAGTGAGATTTTTTCCACATAAGAAATTAACAGTGTCCCACATGTGATAATAACCCTGTAAATGTCTGCTGTTATCTTCCACATTTTCCGATCCTCTGCAATAAACACCTATGTCTTACAGAGTCAGAGGGGAGAATGACAACTGTTACATATAAAATCCAACTTCTCCTTCCAGGGTGGGCTGAAATACTGCCTCCCCTAGAAGGTTTTCCCGTATCTCAGCGAATGTGCTCTTCTCCCTTTTACTGTAGATGTTGTTCACAATACCTCCTCTCACCTACCAGGGGGCACACTCCATGAAAGCCAGGAGCTGGCCTCTAACGCAGTGCCAGTACTAATGGGAGTATTCCTTAGTATTTTGGATAAATCAAAGCATATGTCCATTTCGTACACTAAAATAAATCCTTAATGATAATGTTCAACATCTGTGGGTGAATGACCTCTAGACAGTGAGAATAGTGAATGCATCAACCAAATGTTAAATATTAGCTCCATGTATTAGAAAATTCATTGTCTGCAAAAATGTATGAGGAAGAAAATTTAAATAATCCAAAATTCCACCTTACAGAGGTCATCCACATTAACAACATACCGTATTTCCTTTCTAGTCTATTTTTTCCCATCTTTCTTCTTCTAAATATATGTATTTCAACAGAGTTGGAATTTTCTGTAAATTATTTTGCATTTTGATTTTTTTTTCCTCAAAAAATTTCCTCAGGGCACTCAGGTGGCTCAGTCAACTGAGTGTCCACCTCTTGATTTCAGCTCAGGTCATGATCTCATGGTTTGTGAGTTCGAGCCCCGTGTCAGCCTCTGTGCTGACAGTGCAGAGCCTGCTTGAGATTCTCTGTGTCCCCTCTCTACCTCAACCCCATTCGTGCTGCACTCTCTCGCTCTCTCTAAAAAATAAATAAACTTTTAAAAAGTTCCTCAAGCTTTATAGTATAATCATTTCCACATGCTATTAGATATTTATCCAAAACATCCTTTTTTGTGTGGCTACAAAATATTCCAACACATGTTTGTATCTTAATTGGTGTATTGATGCCTCTCTTGGTTGTTTCTAACTTGTATAAGTAATGCTGTGATGGACCTCTTTGCATAGAAACAACTCTTCTTTGAAACCAGAAGTCTTATATATGTTATCCTCTAAGAAATATATATATAGACAATAAACATATACTGATGATTAAAGAATAATAAAAAAAAACCCAGAAATTAAATTACTGGGATTATTTTGCCTATCAGATTAGCAAAGATTTATAAAGTCAGTCATGATGAATGTGTGTCATGGTGGGGCATAAACTGGGGCAATCTTTTGGGAGGGCAGTTTGCCAATCAATACATATCAAAATGTCAAGGTGCATTCCTTGTGATTTCCCAGAAATTGTATCTTCTGATATTACCCAAAGCGATTCTTGTGAATTTTTCAGAAGTACACAGGACACTCTTGGTAATGTTGTTTTCACATAGGACTTTGGGAAACAACCTAAATGTCTTTCAATTAGGTCTGATGAAATGAATTACAGTAATTCATACAAGAGAATACTAAACACTTGCAAAGAATAATGGTGGTGATCTTTATTTCCATATCATATTGGAGTGAAGAAGTTTTTGAAAATAGGTTTTGGAATTGCATATATAAAATGATCCCATTTGTGTAAAATGCTTTGTGTAGAGCTAAATGTGTATGTAAGTATGTAAATTTGCCTAAAAAGATGGAAATAATAGCTATAACTAGTTTGTTGGATTTCTGGTGTTTTTTTTAAAGTTTTGTTTATTCTAGTTCTATCCCTTTCTTCTTTTTCTTTTTTTTTCATGATTTTTAACTTTCTTCTTTGTACTTCTGAACATTTTATGATAAAGACATATCATTTATACCAGAGCTAGAAAGCTATTGTCAAAAGAAAATTAAATTATTTTCTGCCTACTGTTCTGAAGCCTACCTGTTAATCCAAGTAGTGATATAATCCTGTGTCCTTCAGCATTCTAGAAGCCAAACAGCAAGCACAGCAACTAACTCAACAACCATCATGTGAACCAACCTCATTCAGCTGGATTCACACATTTTGGGTGCCTTGTCACATGCTCCCTACACATCTACTGTGCACGAGCTGCAAGGCCACCTAGGATTGAAGCTGGCTCCACTACCTTCTAGCAAATCCCTCGGCCTCTCCATGCCTCAGTTTTTCATCTTTAATTGTGGGATAATAATAGCACATACCTCATTGGTTGTCTGTGATTATTAATTGGGATCAATAGAACAGTGTCTGGCTCCCCAAATGATACTATGGTTGTTGTTATTTTCCACCTGAATGCCTCCATCTCCTAGACAGATTATCTGATGGGGATCTCTAGGCAGTGACTCTAGGGAAAATGGGTAGGCCCTTTCTCACCAGTGGTGTGTTGCTGCGCCAAAGTCCTCTACTCAAATGTAAGCTCCACAAGGAAAGGATCACTGCTATATCCCCAGCACTAAAAAAGTGCCCAGAACTTACTTGGCACTCACTACATGGTTGTTGAATGAATGATGAATGAGTAGGTAGAAACTGCACCATAACCCAAAGTACCAGGAAGACCCCTCCTTTCCCTTCCTTGTGTGTCTTCTCCTTTCAGATTTCCACACACAAGGATGCTAATGAAGATTATCATTGGGATCTAAGGCCAAGAATCAATCAAATCTTTCTTGAGTTATTGCTATATCCCTCCTCCTGCAATCTAAAAATGGAGAGGGACAGCACTTGTCCATTAGGAACTTCTGCTCCAGGTGGGGGGTCCAGCCAGGAAACAGACACCACTCTAGGTGTGTCCATCTGAAGATATTTAATACACAGAATCAGTTACAGAGGAAATGCGAGGACCGAGGAGCTAAAGAGGACAGGAAGGAGACAACTGGGAAAGTAGCACCAGCAAGAAGATGCTACCAACTCTAGGGCTGGAGAGAATTGGAGAAGATGGTGTTACCAGAACTCAGAAGCCAAACCTTTGGACAGACTCTAGAGGCACAGTGGAGGTAAAGCAGGAGAGGTTGCTTTATGTTGGGAGGCGCTGCCCGGCAGGGTTTGGGCTCATGCATGAGACAAGGCTGCTGCCAGCAACACAACCTGAGGCAGAGAAGGATTGAAAAACTCTGGGCTCTTCATGACCCCTCACCCTGCCCCCATCTTCTGCCAGTGCCAGACCCACCAAGAAGCTGGAGGGCGAGGGAGTTCTGGGAAAGGTATTTCCTGAGACACAAAGTAGACAAAGCAGATCAGGAGAGGGGCAGGGGTGGATATGAGCACAAACAAGCAAAGGACCAGTTCAGTAAGATAAGACGTTTCAAGAGATGTATCTATTATGGAGTGTCCCAACATAACACTACGAACATTCAGAAGTGGAAGCTTTGATTCTGTCCCCTCTTCATTCCCACTGTCCTTATCCTGGTAAAATTATTCGTCGCCTCCCATTGGGACTGTCCAGGAGCCCCACACTTGGTCTTCCTGGTGCCACGCTCATTTTCCCATCCGTTCACTTCTGTTCTGCTGTCTGGGATATTTTTCTGAAACAGTTCTATTGCCATCAGAAAGTAGTAGTGTTGGATTCTGTCTAATCTCATTCATGCCATCCACCCTGGTTACCTACCTACACACTGTCTGCAAACTAATTATACTTTCTTAAATTCACTATGTGTCTTCTTCATTCATGCTATGCTCTCTGTATTAAATGCTCCCCCCCCCCACTTTTTTTTTTGCCTATTGGTCTCCTATGCATCCTTCAAAGCCCATCTCAACTGTTACCACTTGGTAAGAACTACCACACTTATCTTGTCCTGCCCTAGTCTTTCTCTTTGCTCTGTTTCTTTAAAGCATTAAACATGTACTTCCATTGCAACCCTTATCGAAAATTATTAGCTACTGATAACTATTGTCAGTACCTACAACAGCCTCTGTTCTTTTCTCGGTGCAAAAGACTAGTAGTTAAGAGTGTGGACTTGAGGTCATAAAAACACATGTTTACCAGTGGCTGGATATGTAGGTTTTAGATAAGTTTTTAACCTCTGAGTTTCTATTAATTCTGTCTATGGGGAAAATCATAATGCCTCAACCTTATAGGGTTTTATCTACATGAAACAATGCATTTAAATACTTAGCACAATTTCTGGCATGTAGAAAGGCTCCATCCAATAAGTATTTATTGGGTGTTATATAATAGCTACTGTTATAGTAATAATAATATTATTATTATATTATATATATTGCTTTGTAAACTCTTTTCACTAAAACATATTACTTTTCCCTGTCCTTAAGTGTTTTTACATTTTCCCAACTTTTAATTTGAAAAATTTTAATCAGAAAAGTTAATAGGCAAACACCCAATCCACCCTTCACCCAGATTCACTATTTCTTTTTTTTTATTGTAGCCAGCATATCTTTTCTTTTCTTTTATAGTTTATTGTCAAGTTGGTTTTCATATAACACCCAGTGCTCATCCCAACAAGTGTCCTCCTTCATGCCCATCACCCCCCTTCCCCTTTCCCCCTCTCCCATCAGCCCTCAGTTTGTTCTCAGTATTTAAGACTCTCTTATGGTTTGCCTCCCTCCCTCTCCTTAACTATTTTTTTCCCTTCTCCTCCCCCATGATCCTCTGTTAAGTTTCTCCTGTTCCACATATGAGTGAAAACACAGTATCTGTCCTTCTCTGCCTGACTTATTTCACTTAGCATAACACCCTTGAGTTCCATCCATGTTGCTACAAATGGCCAGATTTCATTCTTTCTCATTGCCATGTAGTATTCCATGGTATACATAAACCACATCTTCTTGATCCATTCGTCAGTTGATGGACATTTAGGCTGTTTATATGATTTGGCTATTGTTGAAAGTGCTGCTGTGAACATTGGGGTACATGTGCCCCTATGCATCAGCACTCCTGTATCCCTTGGGTAAATTCCTAGCACTACTATTGCTGGGTCATAGGAGAGTTCTATCGCTAATTTTTTGAGGAACCTCCACACTGTTTTCCAGAGCGGCTGCACCAGTTTACATTCCCACCAACAGTGTAGGAGGGTTCCCGTTTCTCCACATCCTCGCCAGCATCTATACTCTCCTGATTTGTTCATCTTAGCCACTCTGACCGGCGTGAGGTAGTATCTTAGTGTGGTTTTGATTTGTATTTCCCTGATGATGAGTGACGCTGAGCATCGCTTCATGTGTCTGTTGGCCATCTGGATGTCCTCTTTGGAGGAGTGTCTGTTCATGTCTTCTGCCCATTTCTTCACTGGATTATTTGTTTTTCGGGTGCAGATTCACTATGTCTAACATTTGCTTTCTCTTGCTCTTTCTCTCTGTGAAAGGTGTGTGTGTGTGATATGTTGTTTTTTTCCCTGAACCATTTGAAAGTAAGCTACAAAAATCATCACATTTCAGCATGCATCCCACAGCATGTATATACACTACATTCTCCTACAAAGAGAACCATTATCATACCCAAGAAATAGTACTGATATATTAACATTATCTGACATACAATTCATATTTCACTTGTCCCCCAAATACCTTTATATTGGTTTTTCCATTATATCATCTGATGACTACAAAGACTTCTGAATGGATGTCCAATAATTTGTTTAATGAATCTATTATTTTGGGACATTTAGGTTCTTTCCAGTATTGCATAATTGTACACAGCTCTAAAAAAATCCATTACAGCTATTTTTTAAATATATTTGACTTATTTCCTTGGGAAAACTTCCTACAGTGGAATTTGGTCCAAGGTAATGCAACATTAGAAGAGCCTGATGCATGATGCTAAGTTGCCCTTGGAGAAGATTGCACCACTTTATACTCACTAGCAGTGTATAAGAATGCATCTCCACTCCTTTGACACCACTGCTGTTATCATTTCTACATTTCACAATTTAATAAGAGAAATAATAACTAACATTTGTATGCCATTCCTAATGTGTAAAGTGCTATTCCAAGCATCTGACATACGTCAACTTGCCTCACACTTGCAATCACCCTACAACCTTCATTTTACAGATGAACAAAGAGAGTTTCAGCAGCTTGCCCAAGGTCACACAGCTGGGGAGCAGCAACCCAGGGAACCTGAATCCAGAGACCATGTCTTGATCTACCTTCTGCTACTACCTCTCAATAGAGTGTCTAACATTTATCTGATCATCCCTGAAGTTGAATATTTTTCACATATTTGTCTTGTATATCTTTGCTTGTAAGAATACCCTGTTTACATCCATTCCTTTTTGGAGGGGGTGGTGTGAGGTAGGTCATAAGATGTTGGTCTTTTTCTTAATAATTTTTAAGAATGACTTCTAGAATAAAAATATAACTGTTTCTCTGTAATGCAGGTAATTCTCTATGGCTTGCCATTTTTCCTTTTAAACTTATGTATGTATTTATATATGTGTCTATCTAGCATAACATTTTTATTTTCTTTGTGGCTTGCGTTTTCCCCTTTATTTTTTAAGTTTTTATTCATTTATGCATTTAAGTAATCTCTACACCCAGTGTGGGGCTCACACTCATGACCATGAGATCAAGAGTCGCTTGCCCTTCTGACTGAAACCTCCAGGCACCCTGACATTTTCCCCTTTAAATTCGTTTGTTTATTTATTTGCTTGTCTGTTTATCTAGCGAAAGATTTTTTTTTCTCATAGTTATATTAGTCAATATAACTTCTGTTATAATCTTATGTTGAAGTTTGCTAAGTGAAAAAAGTCTGCCCTACTTTCTGGAGGATAAATATTATCCTATATTTTATCTTGTATCTTCACATTTTACTTTGAAATCTTCAATCCATCTCATTTCTCTGCACCTTTGCCAACACCAGCATTGCTTTATCTCTAGACCAGACCTCAAATACCTTCCAGGGACAGAAATAGGACATTGTTTGCTGAGAGGTGGTCCCGGGACCTTTACTACTTTATTAAATCTGGAAATGTCACGTGCATAGCAAGGGACAGTGCACCAAAGACAAACTAGGATTTCCATTTCAGTCTTTTTCCTAAATGAGCTACCCTTCCCCCCCTCCTGGTTTCCATCCCAAATATGAAACACTTGGTCCATGTTAGACAATTAAGACAAAAGCCCTGTTTCCCTGGCCTTCTCTGAAGTGGGCTGTATGGGGAGAGCAGTGGTAGTTGAGGGAAAAGCATGCCAAGAATTCATTTCATTTTGAAAGACCTTTTCAGGGCTTTATTTATTTCAAGAGTTCTTTAAACAGTTTAAATACAGTCCAATGAAGTGTTTCAGGCACTGGTTCAATACCGATTATGTCTCCTCTCCTTGAGGACAATGCCTTGCTTCAATACACGTTAGTGTTTTCAGCAAACCTTTGATTTTAACATTAGCCAATCCCATTCTTCCTCTCCTTTGGTCTTTGCCCAAATATTGTGGCTGAAACCATTACTCACAAAATGAAACAATTAGTGAACTTCCAAAAATACTTCATTAGAAATACAGAAACCCCATCACCCAAGCAACAATTTGGTTCTTGCAGTGCCTTATAACATAGTAGATAATCAGTCAATGTTTGCTAAGCAAATTAGCAGAGTATGCATGGGGTCCAGTGAAAGAATAGCTATTAAGCCTATAATGAACAAAAAGGGGCATACTCTGAAATTTTTGCAGGGGAGCTTAAGCCTCTGAAATTACAACTTTAATTCATTTACTCATTTAGCTAATAGAGAATTTTCCAATGTGTGTTCCATAAAACATTCACCCTATAAAATGCATAGGAAAATAAAGTTGAAAAGTTAGAGACCCATTCTCCTTCTCTTAGAGATTTATAAAGAACATTTGCATATTAAAAGCTCTGTCTATTCCTACAGCATCGAAACATGTTTAAATGAACTTAAACTCCATAAGGGCAGAAGTCAGGTATGTTGTGCTCACTAATGTGTCCCAAGAGCTTCATATAATTTATTTATTGAATAAATGAAAGAATGTTCTAGATATCTCTTGCTGATAAAGAATTACCCGGGGGCACCTGGCTGGCTCAGTCAGTTGAGCATCCAACTCTTGATTTCAGCTACATCATGATCCCAGGGTTGTAGGATTGAGTCCCATGTCAGGCTTCATGCTAAGCATGGAGCCTGCTTAAGATTCTCTCTCTCTCTCTCTCTCTCTCTCTCTCTTTTCCTCTGCCCCTCTCCCCACTCTTTCAATCAATCAATTAATCCATCAATATTTTTAAAAAATAAAAGAATTACTCCAAGGCTCAGTGGTTTAAAACAACAAACACTGACTACTTCACAGTTTCTATGGGTCAGGAATCCAGTTATAGCTAAAGTAGGTCCTAGGCTCAAGACCTCACAGGCCGCAGTCATTTGGACAGGACCTGCTTTCAAGATCACTCATGTGGCTATTGGTGGCCTCAGGTCCTCACAGACTATTGGCTGGAGACTTCAGTTCCTTGTCACATGGGTAGCTCACGAAATGACAGCTGGTTTCCCCCTGAGCAAAAGGGCAAGAGAAGGTACCCAAGATGGAAGCCACAGTTTTTTTTATAACCTAATATCAGAATTGACATCCCATTACTTCTGTTATATTCTGTTAGATGTGAGTCAGTAAACCCAACCCACACCCAAGGGTGTGATTACTGGGAGATGGGATCACTGACCACTTAGCCTGCCTAACATAAAGAATGACTAATGAATCCAGCATTATCTGTTCTTATTTGGTCTCCTAACTTTTTTTCAAGTAATAGCTTTTAATTTAGAAAAACACTTCAGGAAACATGTAGAACTAAGATATATTGAGTGCTATGTCACAGAGCATAAGAATAAATAAGGCATAATTTATTTATTAATTTATTCTTTAAAAAATAAATGTATTTTGAGTATCTAGCACTGTCTCCTTGAAGACTTTAGAGTTTAGGCCAAATCTGAGAATCCCTTTTAGAAGTATCACCTTGGGAAAAGCATGCTTAAGTGATCTGCTACAGATTCCAACTAAAAAAGAAGGGGGAGAATTCTGTCATGTTTGTGGCCTTTTGACAACCAACATGTGCCCTCCCACGTCCCTCCTGGACAGAGTACTGGACATGCCCTAACTGTGGCTGGAGGATTGCTTCCAGCAGGATTTTGAATTTTTTTCCAGGTGTCCTCTATAGCCAACATGGGGTTTGAACTCACAACCCTGAAATCAAGAGTTACGTGCTCTACTGACTAAGCCAGCCAGGCACCCCAGGATTTTGAATTCTAAATGAGTAACACAAAATGCAGAGCTAGCGAGCAAGCATTCATGCTGGAAGTGGCATTGGAGCACGTGAAGTCATCAAAGCTGATCATAAATATAAAAACTCTTAATCATGGGGACTTCATAGAATTCCATTTCCCAACCCTCCCCCACCCCAAGACATTGGGCATGGTCATATGCCTTGCTTTGGTCAGTGAAATGTGAGGGGAAGTAGCATATGGTACATCAAAAAAGCTTTAAGAGCTGATTAAATTGGTGGGATGCAATTATCCTTCTCTGTTCCAGATTATGGAATCATGGAAGCCAAGGCCTCCATTGGCTTGGGCCCTTGAGTAACTCTGATGAGCAGAATCACTCTGTCTACCACTGTAGAAATAGGAATGATAAATGAATGAGAAATGAATAGGAATAGAAATGAATGAGAAATGAATCTTTGTCATTAAAGCATTGAGATGTTGAGGCTGTTTGTCACTCCATTGTAGCCTCGCTGGTACAGTAGCCCAGCAGTCAATGTTCGGCACCAGTAGACTGAGTGTCCAGTTGTGGTGGTGCCAGTGGTATCAGCCTAAGGAGCCATGACTCTCGCTATACTTTTTCTAACCTCTCTTTGTTCCTGCCTGTGCTCTGAAGCTGGTTCTTTGAGCTATCCCCTCCCCAAATCCCACCAATGAATCCCTCTCCTGCATAAATCACTCAAGGCAGATTTCTGTTGCTTTCAGCCTAAAACCTGTCCTGATACTAATTCTGTTTTATCGAAAAGGAATCTATTGAGCTCAGTGTGGCCATCCTTGTCCTAACTGCAGGCAAGCTTAAGACTTAAAATCAATAATAAATAAGACATATTCCTGCATCCTCAATCTCCAGTAATTTATAATCTCATTAAATAAATAACAGGTACATGAATGAAATCCGTTGAGAAATTTAAAATAAGTCAGATGACACTGGAGGCACAGGGTTCTTTATCTAGAAACTTTCAGAGGAAACACACAAATAAAAAGAGATAGGGCACATATATTTTAATCTCTTTGTATTACCCTTCACTAGCCCACTAGCCATACATGTTTCAATTTGAAAAATATTTTCTCGACATAAGAAATATGATTATTACAACAGTACTTGGGACACTAGAAGCAGTAAGTACATATTTGTTGAATGACTAAATGAATGAACATCATCAGGAGTACATAGGCTTTAGAATCAGCAACCTAGGGTTCAAGTCTTGCCCCTACCATTTGTTAGCTGTGTGCTGTGGCATATATTCCTTAAGGCCACTTAGCCTGGAAACAGAGACTTCTATAATCCTCACCACAGAATGGAGATGCAAGTATTGGTTTCCCCAGATGGGTGGCAGAATTGAATATATATGATGGTATATAGGAAGCCTGCAACAAATGAAATGCAGGCATTTAGATGCCCACATATATGTATCTAAGTGTGTGTGTGCATACACTCTTCACAATTCATTTCCCTTCGTTTATTAATTCATTTAGAAATAGTCCCTGAGTATCTGTCATATACTGCACATAGTGCTAAGAACTGAGAATCAGTGGTGGACAATGACATAAACCTCATGAGAAGTGGGATCACAAGGGACTATGTGACCACACTACAGGGAACAGTGAGACTGACTTGTAAAAATCAGCCCTTTCCACTTTATCAAAATCCTGGAGGTTCTTCCAATTTCCACCCTCTATACTTCTCCCAGCTGAGAAAAAAAAAATCAAGTGCCAGATATGGCACATGCTGTAAGTCACCTTTCCCATATCCATTTCTCCTTTCTCCTACCATTAGAACCTTGCTTTTCTTCAAGATAGTCACGTGTCCTGCCATAAGACCACATTTCATAACCTTTCTGGCAGCTGAGGGTGGATGTGGGGGCTCAGTTCTGGCCTAAGAGACATAAGCAGAGATCTGCAGGTATTTCTGGGAAAGATTTGCTTTCTTGATGTGAGTATCACCTCCTCCTCACCGTCACTTCCTTCTTCTACCAGCTTGGAACACGAAAGGGAGGCCAGAGGTGGAGTGACATCCCATGCCCACAAGGTCACCATGGGGAAAAGAAAGCCACCCATCAAAGATGGCAGAGAGGAAAGCTGGAGGGGCCAAGGGGCACTGATGGCCTTGTGAGCCACCCTACTGGCCTGAATAAGCCAACATTGTTTGGGTCTTTTGTGAGGCAGCAGAATTCTCAGCCTTTAATGTTATGCGCATCCATTTGACAAACATTTATTGAGCACATACAATGTACAAGGTACAATTCTAGGCCCTACGGATATAGCAGACCCAAAAAACATACTGAGGGGAAGAATATTCTCATAGAGGGACCAGCCAGTGCCATGGCCAAGGTGGAGGGATGTGTGCTGAGTCAGAGGAATGAGCTAAGGGTTGAGTGTGGAGTGAACAAAGTGAGCAGGAAAGAAAGTAGGAGGAGATGGGGTCTGATAGGTGATGGTGGCAGTGTGGAATTGAGGGGGATTATTTAGGACAGGAGTCAGCAAGTTTTTCTGTAAAGGGCTAATAGATCTGAGCTTTTGCAGGCCATGTGGTCTCTCCACTGCAACTGCTCAACTGCTCGAGAAAGCAGCCGAAGACAGCATGTCGACAAAGGGTGTGGCAGTTCCAAAACTTTCTTTACAACAAACAACAGGCAGCTGGGTTTGGCTGGAGGGCCATAGTTTGCAGAACCCTCATGCAGGGCCTTGTAGATCAGTGTAAGCACCTGGACTTTTACTAGAAGTAATTAATCAGCTCTTGGAAGACTTTGCACATGGGAGTGACACGATCTGAAATGTGTCTTAACAGAATGACTCTGGGTGTTGGGTAGAGAATACAAATAGAGGGTAGGGGGCATGAGGGAAAGCAGGGAGACCAGTTCAGAGCTGGCTGCAATAATCCAGGCTTGTGTCACATAAAGTATTTCCTTGGTTTCCAAATCATCGACGAGAGATGACAGTGTTCCTCAAATGATTTATTCAATCAGCCACAGCCCGTGCATAATTAATGATCCCCACCTTCCCTTCAGAGGGGAGGACCCCAAGTGCTTTGCAACCTGATTTGCCAAGCAGAACTTTTTATCTAATTGAAACAGTGGGGGACATTTTAAATTGGCAACACACAATTAGCCAAATTGGAAGACACACAGGACACCAAGGTTCACACACCCACAAAAATCAAAACCAAAAGCAGCCCAGCCCCAAGCTCAGGTGATCCGCAGAGAATAAGACCTGGGATCTGGGCATTTTATTGGCTTCATGGTAGAACAGCCTCATCACAAACATTGAGATTTGGATAGCATTAATGGAGAAGGTGTTTTCTTCCTGTCTACTACACACATTATGCTGGCCTTGGGCATAGGGAAGGCTCTTGGTAAAAAGCAGCCATGTCTGATTCAGGTCTGGCTGAGATGGACATGTTCAACAGCCACCTGTTGGTACAAGAGCCATGTTGATTGGGGTGGGGGGAGGTTGGCAAACACTACTGTGGCCTCCCCATCACCATTCCTTCCTTCCTTCCACTGAGAGGAATCTTCACTTTTGTTCTCCCTGTTCTGAGTGGCCAAGTCCCCAGTCAGGCCCCTTTCCTGCCCCAGGGTTGAATCCTTATTGGTCTCTGCCAGCCGTGGGGTTCTCATTCTCCTTGCTAAATGCCGTGGCCATGAGAATATGCCTCTGAGATCCCCTACCGTAGGGAGTGTAATTGGATAGCAGCCCGTCTGCAGTGCTCGAAAATCCATCCCTGCTTTGGCCATGACTCACATTTCCCTTGGGCTGCTCCCAGCCAATGACAGAGTGTGGCAGGGATACTCCCAGGCTTATTTCTGGGAGACACAGGACTCCTCCCGCAGGTGACTGCCTTGAATCTTGCCAAGGGCCTTGCCGAACATTCCTTAGGCTCCACTAGAGTGCAAGGTGTTTTCACCCAACCTTCCTCTTGCTCTCTCTCCTTCACCCAGGGTCAGACCCACATTGCTGTCTGCTGGCTCCCCTGTGCCTTCCAGCTCCCACCCCATTTTGTCTCACAGGCGTTCCCCCTGCTGCGTTTCTAGCATGCCTTATCCTATCCCAGCATCTGCTTCTTAGAGGACCTGGGCCAACACACCAAGTAACAATTATTGCACCAGCATGTGATACAGTTTGGCCAATGAGATGCATAGGGGAGTGTTGGGAAAGGAGCTTTTGGGAAGCTTGTCTTTAGTCTTAGAAAAGGGGCCCAAATTAGGACAGGTTTTTGTTGTTGTTGCTATTGTTTTGTCTTTGGTGTGCTTTGTTTTGTTTTTCTTTGTTTTTGCTGTCTCAGGACCAAGGGTGGGTCCAGATTTTGTGGGGCATAAAGCTTATATAATTTGAAGTACCTTCTTTAAGAATGCACATACAGTTTCTTTCCAAAAATTTCACAAAGGTATATGGTCACCTGAGCACAATGCTGGGCCTTGAAGGGGCCTGGGAAGGTGAGAGAACTTGAAGCTCAAGTTTCATCAGCTTCATGGAAATCTTCGTCTGTTTTTGATGTTGCTAGCAGCATGTGATGACTGGAGCTGGGGCAGCCATCCTGGGGTCATGAGCCAACACACTGGAAGGAACCTGTCCTTATTGATGTTACTGAGCTATCTAAGTATCCAACTCTGCAACCGCCCTACTTCTGGATTTAGGCTTATGAGAGCCAATGAATAAATAAATATCCTTACTCTTTAAGCCAAATTTCATTGGATTTTCTTTTATTTGCAGTCCAAAGTACTTTAACTGATTTCAGGTTTATTTCTGAAAAGGTTTCTTCTTCCAACCCCATCCCATGTTATGTACTAGATGGCGAAGAGTGATGTGGGATGAGAAGAGAAAGGAGAGATAAGGTGACAGCTGCATAGCAATGGGGTCCCCACAGCTGATGTGTCTTTAGAAAATCCAGAAATTTTTCTAAGCAGATGCAAGTGAATGAATGGTTGAGTTAGAGAATACACTTGACTGTGGGAAAATGGTGAGTGTCCTGAGAAAGAGGAAAATGTTCTAGACTTTAGCTGTGGTATGGAGCTTTAAGTCACTGGAGAGACAAAGGGGAGGTAGTCAATCACATCAAAACCACTGAGCTGCCCCAGCTGTATCACCGTGAAATACAATGAGAACTTCTCAAGGGACAAAGCACTAGCATTGAACCATGGGGTTTCACAGCACATATAAAATACTTCCACCTGAGCCAACAATATTGTAACCCCCAAACTGGTATCTTTGTAGCTGTCAGCTAATGACAGCCTATGACATGTATTGAGCCCTGGCTTTATGTCAGGCACTGTCTTTACATAGAACATTTCATTTAATCCTTACAGCAAATTTTATGATGGAAGAATTAGTGTCCGCGTTAACAGATGAGGAAATTGAAGATCAGAAAAGTTGAGTAACTTGCCCCAAGGCACATAGTCAGGAAATGATGGATCCAGATTTAAATCTCAGTAGTGTGGATCTAGCACTAGCTTTTTCTTACCACATTTTTCTCTTTTTCAAGACCTTCACAATTTTCCCCAAATTTTTTTTTAAGTTCATTTATTTTTTTGAGAGACAAAGAGAAAGAGACAGACAGAGAGAGACAGAGCAAGCAGGGGAGGGGCAGAGAGCAATAGAGAGAAAGGGAGAGAGGGAATCCCAAGCAGACTCCACGCTGTCAGCACAGAGCCTGATGTAGGACTCCATCTCACAAACCATGAGATCATGACCTAAGCTGAAATCAAGAGTCTGACACTTAACCGACTGAGCCACCAGGCACCCTTCCCCAGCTTCTTTATATAAAAGGCCAGATCGTAAATACTTTGTTTCGTAGGCCAGAGAGTTGCCATTGCAGTGCAAAACCCGCCCAGACAATAGGTAAATGAGTGAGGGTAGCTATGTTCCAATAATATTTTTTTTGCAAATATTTTATTTGCAAAAACAGGCAATCGACCTGGCTTGGCCTGTGGGCCACAGGCTGACCCCTGTACCATGTTATCACTTACTCACTTCTCGTAGCATTCCCATGCTTCTCCCACCTCTGCTCTGAAATGCCCATTGCTGGTAACATACAGAGTCCAGATGACTAGTTTGGCTGTGACAAGTACAAGTGGGTTACCGTGAATTTATGGAGGCTTCAGCTAAGTAGGTTCACATGTACAGGTTTCTTCTAAGGCTCTGGGTGAGCCCCTAGCAATGGGACTGCATATAAATGAATGAATGAATAAGTAAGTTTTAAATTTGCCTAAAGAAGATATTTTTTAAGTTTATTTATGTATTTTGAGAGAGAGAGAGAGAGAAAGGGAGACAGATCCCAAGCAGCCTCTACACTGTCAGCACAGAGCCCGACACGGGGCTCAAAGTCAAACTGTGAGTTCATGATCTGAGCCAAAATCAAGAGTCAGACATTTAATTGACTGAGCCACCCAGGCACCCCAAGGAAGATCTTTTAATGATATTTCCTCTCTCTCCTACTTTCCTTCATGTCAGGTGGCATTGAAATGGTCATGGGCATTTTGGAGATTTGGTCTAAGAGAAACCATTTTGTTTGGATACAGTGAGATATACTGTTCATAGTCAATGATGTGTATGGTTAAGATATTGCTTGCCACCCCATTGTGGAAATGGCTTCCAGAGCGTTCCTACAACCCACTGTGACACTCATCCATCATCATAACCTGAAGGAGCAGGGCTGGTGATGGCACAGTACTATGAAACTGTCCCACAGAGCCTGGTACTAGAAGGGAGTGGGTGGAGAGGGAGAAACAAGGCTTAGAATGTAGGGAAACAGAATCCTGTCTGTGGAAAATTCCTTTAAGCATCAGACATGTAAATTCCTAAGTGGAGGATTGGGTTCTCATCCACGCCTAATCAAAACAGAATTTCTCTCTTTTCAGGAAAGTACTTGATTATGCAGCATACATGATTATGAACGAACTACACGTTTTTTATGAGTTCTGCACAAAAGAGTAAGGCACTTAATGTTAGCTATTTTATTTTGTTTTCCCTTCATTGTTCTATAAAAATGAGTGGAAAATAGAAAACTGATAACATTGATATCAGTACTAAGAAATATAACTCTCAGAAATGTAACACTATTAAGAACTAACAGAAAGAATATGGAGTAGACAAATCAGCCAATTTTTAGCTTGAATTGGACACTTAGTGATATAAGCCGGCCAATCATATTCATTTGCAATGGAAAAGAACAAAATGAAAGGACATGTACCAAGTATAGGAATCATATCATCACAGATGATACGTAAGTAGGAATTTCAGTTTTTGTAACAAAGAAATCAACCCTCCTTTGTCCCTTATAATGTTTGACTTATGCACACGTTTTCAGTAGCTCATTTGTATAAAAGTCAGACACTGACTAAGGATACTTCATGTCCCTGAGCCTCAGTTTCTTGATCTGTAAAATGGGGATAATACCATGATTACTGTGAGACCTCCATAAGAAATGTTTGTGAACATGCCTGGCAGCGAGTGCTAACCCCCACCAGCTGGTTGAACATGGAGTGATAAGTTAGACAATGAGGAAGGCTTTGTTTGCCAAGGTTTGCCAATGTCTGCACCATTTTCCAGTCTGGCCATCAGCTTAGGGATATTGCTGAGTAACATCCTATACTTGTTCAGAGATGATTTCAACCCTTGGCAGTAGATGCAGACCCGTGGTCTGAAATGAGAGTGTCTGGCCACCCTGTGCTGCTAGCAGTCAGCCCGGAGTGATGTGCACTCCAGAGGAGTGTGAAAAGGAAGACAAGCACCTGCAAACTGTTTAGGAAAGAGGAAATAATGGAGAACCCGTCCTTACTGAACTGGCCCTGAACTTAGTCCTCTGAGAGATGTGCTCAACCATGTACATTTCACCTTCATATCAATTCTACAAGCTGGAGATCATTATCCCCCTTTCACAGATGAGGAAACTGAGGTACACAGATTCCAGGGAACTTGCCTAAGTATATAAGGCAGGATAGTGGCAGAACAGGTCAAGAGCCCCAATTCCTTGAATCCATCACTGGTAGTCTGTGGCACTTACTCCTCCCTCATCACAGATTCCAGAGCTCTCCCAAGACTTTGGGATGGCTTCCCTGGTCCTGCTCTGCTTCTATCACCTACCACCCACCAAAAAAGACGAAGGACATTCTATAATGTTGCTCTTACTGATAAGCCAAGCATCTAGAAATTCTAAGGTGATAGGATGTCTCTGAGAATGCCAGACCAAGAATTCCAAGTCCAGAGAGTTCTAGTTTAGTTTATCTGCAAGAAAACACTCTATCTCTGGGGCATCTGGGGGGCTCAATTGGTTGAGCATCCAACTTCAGCTCAGATTGTGATCTCATGGTTCATGGGTTTGAGCCCCACGTCAGGCTCTGTGCTGACAGCTCAGAGTCTGAAGCCTGCTTCAGATTCTGTGTCTCCTTCTCTCTGCCCCTCTCTTGCTCACTCTTCTCTCTCTCTCTCTCAAGATAAACATAAAAAAAAAAAAAGAAAACACTCCATCCCAGATCTTCATTCACTCATTCATTCATTCATATGTCACTGAGGATCCACTATGTGTCAAGTGCTGTGCTGGACATAGGGATATAATGGTGAATGGACAGATATGGTTCCTCACTTTCTGGACCTTACATTACAGTGGAGAAGACAGGCAAACAAATAAAGAATGTTACTGCAAAAGGGAATAAGGGCTAAGTAGGAGTCCAAATAGGAAGTTGAGATAGAGACCAAAACTTTGGGTTGGGAGTCACAAGGAGTCCCCTCTGAGGAGGTGACACTGATTCCTACCCCTAAAGGATGGGGGGGGGCAGCCAAACAAAGGGTGAAGAGGAGGTAGGGGTGGGGAAGCTTTCCAGAAGAAAATAGCATGTGCCATGTCCTGAGATAGGAAAGTTGAGCCTGTTGGAGGTACCTAGAAGGCCAGTGTGGCTGGAGCATGGAGACAGTTGGAGAGAATAGTCAGAGCTGAGTTTGGAGAAGTTGTCAGGGACCAGCTAGTGGAGGGCCTTGTAGTCATACGAATGAGTTTGGGTTTTACTCTAAGTGCCATGCTTCCATGGCTACTGAAGTTGAAACCATTGCCTTCTAGCTGCATTTTAATGGGAGAGTCAACCTGTAGAAATAAGAAAATCTCAATTTGGATGTTCATCTCCAAATGGTAGGCTGACTGCATTAGGGGTCCCTATTCTCCCCTTTCTATACCCATGCCCTTTGCCATGTACCTTTCCAATTCTTCTCAATAAAGATTCACCTAGAGTCTGGATTGGATGTGTGACTTTACTTTGGCCAGAGGACTGTGAGCAAATGTGATACAAGCAGAGGGTTGAAAAAACACTTGCAGGTTTCTACTTCCTCTTCCATCACCGTAAACCATATCTGGCCTAGTTGGAAGAATAAACATGTGGACCAGAGCTGAGACCCAGTCATCTCATTCAAGGCCATCCTGGATCAGCAAACAGCAAGCCAACTCCCACACCTGTGAGTGAGCACAGGTAAATCAGCTGAGCTGTTTATCCAAAATACAACTGATCACAGGCACAGGGATGAGCCAGGCCAAGATCAGCCCAGTCCAGAACAGATGGACCAGGAAAATTTGGGAGCTAATAAATGTTTATTTTTCTATGCCGCTGAGGTTTTGTGGTTGTTTGTTACATAGCATTACAGTAGCAGTAGATAACTGATATACATCTCAAGTTCAACCTGCTTAAATCTAAACTCCTGAAACCTCAAAATTGGTAGTTGAGATGGAATATTTGAATCGCTTAGCTCCTTCTAGCAGGAACTCTGGAGTCTCAGAATCTTGGATTCATATCTCCACTCTGCAGTATATTGCCTGTCAGTGCTTGTATGAGATAGCTCACTTCCCTGAGTTTCAGTTTCCTTATCTGTGGGATGGGTTTAATGATTCTACCCACCCGCTAAGGCTGTTAGAAGAATCAAGTGAGAAAACATTTTGTACATATTAAATAGCCTCTCTGCAACTATGAGTTGTAATCATCATCTTCACGTATGGAGAAGAGAGAATAAAAGTGAAAAAAACAAAAAGGAGAACCTGGGTGGGCTCAGCTGGTTAAGCATCTCACTCCTGATTTTGGCTCACGTCATGATCTCATGGTTCGTGAGATGGAGCCCTGCATCTGGCTCTGCACTAATAGCGTGGAGCCTGCTTGGGATTCTCCCTCTCTCTGCCCCTCCCCTGCGCTCTCTAAATAAATAAATAAATAAATAAATAAAAATTTTAAAAAGTGAAAAGGAAATAGAAGCAGCCATGGAAAGCATGGCATGGGGAAGACCTATAAGAGCTTTCATATAGCCTAGAGTTGGGAGCCTGTGGTTAGTAAGTCGAATCTGCTGTAGGGAAAGACCAGAGGAAAGGGTTATCTGGGTTACAACATATTTTGGTTGTAAATCAC
The DNA here is from genome assembly GCA_028646485.1 of Cryptoprocta ferox. Lineage (NCBI taxonomy): Eukaryota > Metazoa > Chordata > Mammalia > Carnivora > Eupleridae > Cryptoprocta > Cryptoprocta ferox. The sequence continues at coordinate 14,407,938 of CM053571.1, forward strand.
TTTTCAGGAGGTGCATTAAAAAGGGTAACCAGGAGTTAAAAAACTGTCTGGCTAGTGTTACCAGAAGCCCAGAGGGAGCCTCCTGGCTGGCACTTCCCAGGGGTGTTCCATTCGGCAGATATAAACGGTCAAGGCGTCCTACCTGTTAAACATGGTCCTGAGGCCAACAGTGGCTGATTCAGATAAAGATCCCTCTCCCTGGTCAGGCAACAGTTGAGAGTAGTTCCCTTTCCTGTGCTCTGATCCCACTTCTTCCTTCCTAGGAGGCTTTGCCTCATTGATTCCTCTTCCTACTCCTTAAAGCCCTGCCTGACCCTGCATCCTCCTTAGAATACAAAGTAGAAAACAGATGTGCTTAAGCTTCCCTTCCTTCCTTTGCTGCCACCCTTCTTCACAGTTGTCTATATTTCCCACTCCCTAACTCTCCACTTATGCCGTAACTTCCAGAAGCATTCAGTTCAAGTTGTTTCTTGGCCCTCAGCAATGAACTGCTTATAAAATCCCAGAGACTTTACCTCCTTAATATCACCCACTTCCCTTGTCTCCTTGTTGTTCTGATGGCTATGACCTTGGTTTTGATATCTATTACTTTT
>CM053571.1:14409030-14542402 GCA_028646485.1 Cryptoprocta ferox
TTGTACCTACTGAGTACTTCAATACCTTCATTCCTTTGCTCGTGCTGTTTCCCCTTCCTAGTCCATCTCCACGATTTCTATACACCTAAATCATACCAACCCTTCAAAGCCCAGCATAAATACTTCCTCCTCCAAGAAGCTTTATCTTCTCAGGAGAAATAAATCTTCCTCTTCTCCTTCCCTGGAAATTGATATTTTGGTGCCTTTTCATATAGTTTTTGTATATATTATATCTCCTTTATTGGAGTGAGGACTTTTTGAGAACACCATTCATTTTTGTGTCACCATAAATACCCAGCACAGTGCATTGCACACAGCAACTACCCAATTAGAATTTTTGAACAAATTAGTATATTTCAAAATATCGTTGGCATAAAGATGGTAGCCATAAATCATAATTACCAACAATTATACCATATACTAAGTCATGTTTATCATACTAGGTAAGGCAGGGGTTGCAAACTCAAAAGACTATTAGGGCCAGGCAAGTAGTGTAGATGGTAAAACAGGCTTGGGTAAGTACAGAGGCAAATGTTATAGTGTCTGCCACATCTAATGGGGGTAGTTGCTACTCAGCACCAGAAAATCATTAGCAATTGGAAATATGGGCCCAGCATTACAGCTCATTTGATTATTACAGAGATACTAGAAATACAAATATTTATCTTCAAATATAAAACCTTCCAGTTTTTAAAAGTTGGCAACTAGCTCAATCTTTTAACAGTTGGTTGCCAATTTGCAAGTTCTGGATTGGAGAACGCAATATTCTGTTTGTTTTTTTTATTTTTTTTAATGTTTATTTATTTTTGAGAGACAGAGAGACAGAGCATGAGCAGGGGAAGGGCAGAAAGAGAAAGAGACACAGAATCTGAAGCAGGCTCCAGGCTCTGAGCTGTCAGCACAGAGCCGAACACGGGGCTCGAACTCACGAACTGCGAGATCATGACCTGAGCCGACTCAGTTGGCTGCTTACCCGACTGAGCCACCCAGGCACCCCCACTATATTCTGTTTAAATGAAAACACTAGTTAATTGACTTACCAGATACAATATACCCCATCAAAGATGGATGGCTCTCCGAGAATTAGAGCATCCTACAATGCATTTAAGGCTGGCTCCATGGTTGATTCAGAAGGCACTTTGTGGCTTTGCCATGTCTAGGCATCTCATTTCCAACATCAGTCATCATCAGGGAAAACAGAGCTTTCTGGGAACTGAAATCCTCTGCTTATCTGTATTCTAGAGACAACTGCATTGCTTTTTTATGACTGCATCTATTTGCAAGCCTGTTCTTATTTCCCCTCGGTTTCCTGCACTGAGCAATCGTCTCCTGGCCTCTGGGCAGGTATCAGAGAACTCCACAACCAGGTCTCCCACAACTTCAGACTTCGTATAATCTCAGTGACTTGGCGGGGCCCAGAGTCAGCAAAATGAGGGCCAGACAGGAAACCACCATGCTTCCTCAAAGCCCCAGATCATCCATTTAGCAGCATTCTTATAGGAATTATCAATAATCTTGATGGTAACAATGACTATATATTGAGCCCCGAAACTAAGCATTTGATAAGTTTGCTAAACTGTCACAACAATCCTGCAAAGTAGATAATTGCATGAATTGGGAAAGCTAGTGGCTATAACAAGACAACCCCCAAATCCCAGTGCTTAAACACAAGGAAAGTTTATTTCTTGCTCACTTCACAATCAATGTGGTTTGGGTTAGGCACTGCGCCATCCAGTTATTTGGGGACCCAGAATCCTTCCACCTTCTGGCTGGACCCTCCTCTGAGGTCTCAGGATTCTCTCTATTCAGCTGGAATATGTGGAAAGAGAATAAGGATTGCACATGGGAGATTTTTATCAATTGGTCCTAGAAGAGGCTTCCATCATTTCTTCTCCCGTTCTATGGACCAGAACTCAGTCATGTGGCCATAAGTAACTGCTAACCTTTTTTTCACTGCTCCACTTGGTCCTTTTTGCATTTCCCATTCCGTCTTGTATTGCTGACATTAATGAATATGACATAACCCCTCCCATAAGACCACTTGCATCTGGAGAATGTCTTGTTTGCATATCCCTGTGGGATTTTGAGCTTTCCTAAAGAGGCACAGACTGCTTTCTTCTAGGATGGAAAAATAAAAGTAGTGGGCCACAAGTGATGTGCACCTCACCTATACATCAAGGTTTACCCAGGACACTCTTAGGCTAATGATGTGCCACTTCATATGGTTGGTTTGCCTGTATATTGCTTCCTCTTCCCCCAGTAGTTTGAGATCTCATATTTCCATACTTATCAGTACTATTCATGTATTTTTGTTGCTTAATTTCTCAGAGTTAAGGTAGCTTAAAGGCTCATACAAATTTGACAGTGTTAATTATGTGACAGAAGTCAAGAGTAAAATTAGTCAGCTACAGATAGGAAGCCTGAGTGTTAGTCTTTTCAAAAACAAAAACAAAAAAACCAACTTGACCACGTGCTCCTGTTACATACTCTCCCATAACTCTGTATTCTCATGACATCATCACAATTACAATGATTAAAACTGCTTGTGTAATCATAGGTTTAATGTCTGTCTTTCTCTCTAGACTACAAACACCATGAAGGTAAAAATCATGTCATCTTTTTCATTCACCACTTGTATCAGTCAGCTAATGCTGTGGGATAAACAATACCTAAACTTAGTAACTTACAACAATAATTTATTTATTATCACTTACATATCCACAGGTCAGATAGGGTTTCACTGACCGAGGCTGTTCTTCACTGAACTTAACTCCAAGCTGACAGTGTTTCTTTATTATTCTTTATTCTTTAGAGACACTGGCATGTTTTTCTCATGGCAATGACAGAAATACAAGGGGCAGTGAGAGCAAAGTTGCATAAGCCTTGTCTTAGAACTGGCCATTCTGTCCACACTCCATTGACTAAAGTGAGCCACATGGCCAAGCCTGATCTCAGTGGAGTGCAAACATATACTCTGCCTCTAGCAGGGGCAACTGCAAAGTCATACTGCAGAAAGTGCAAATACAGGGATGGGTGAAGACCTGGGGACAATAATGCAGTGTTTCACATGGCTGTATCTGTAGTAGCAGGCACACTGCATTGTATATCAGAGATGTGAAATTAATGTTGCTCAATAAATGTAGAGGGCTTGCCATAAAATTAATCTCTCTGAGTTGAATCCCACTGGTGGGTAAGGACTGTAGAAGGATAATATGTTAAAAGATTGATTTGTGTTTGTTCCTCCTAAATCTTTCCCTTCCTGCAGTTCAAGCAGGGACCTGGGAAGACTTGTGTGCCTGAGTCCAGGGCGGAAGAGTTGAAGCAAACTGGAACAAGTTTTTTCCATCTTTTGTTCAAATCTCAGCCATTTGAAGAGAAAATGTCAGTCTCCCCTCAAAAGAAGAGAGGTAGAGAGACTTTTGAGAAAGGAGGACTTAACTAGCCAGGAAGAGGAGTGCTGACCACGGAATGTGGCAGAGACCCACAAGCTGCTCCGTGGCCAATTCTGAGAAGATATAAGAGCTTCCTGGAAGACAGCTGATCAGTGTTCCTGAGACAGAGAGACCCTGAGACCCTGGGCCCATCAAGCAAGGTCCCCAAGCCCTACGAATGGCCCAGAGGCAAGTATTTCCCCTCAGATTAGGACAGTGAGAACACCTGACCACTTGAGCTTCCCAGATCCTGTTAAAGTTTGTTCATTTGTTTGTTTGTTTATTTATTCACTTGTTTTTGAAAGACAGGTGGGGAGTGCAGAAGTGGAGTGGGGAGAATCCCCAGCAGGCTCCGCACTGTCAGCGCAGAGACTGATGGAGGTTTGAACTCATGAACCATGAGATCATGACCTGAGCTGAAACCAAGAGTCAAACACTCAACCGACTGAGCCACCTAGGCACCCCTCCCAGATCCTATTAAAACCCTGGGACCTAAAGGAGTCCCCAGTATAGTGTGAGACAAAATTTCCTACATCCCAGTGGGATAAGGGTTCAGTGTCATAATTAAGATGATTTAAAGGAAATAAAGAAAATACTATTTCTTTTTTTAAAATATTTCTTTATTTTTGAGACAGAGACAGAGCATGAGCAGGGGAGGGGCAGAGAGAGAGGGAGACACAGAATCTGAAGCAGGCTCCAGGCTCTGAGCTGTCAGCACAGAGCCCGATGCAGGGCTTGAACCCATGAACTGTGAGATCATGACCTGTGCTGAAGTCAGACGCTTAACCGACTGAGCCACCCAGGCGCCCCAGAAAATGCTATTTCTTATACATGTGATTTAGAGAAGGATTATTCACACTCATTAAACGATGAAAATTGTGGCCGGGAGTTGGCAAACCAAGGCTCTTTGAAAGCTTAATGTAATAATAGTAGTTCAATATTTTGAGGACATCTGTTACCGTTTTCCTGTGAAACCTTAAAGATCTATACAAAGGCCTGCAGAGAACTAGGGGAGAGTTGCTGATAATAAACTAAAGGACCTTTTCCCCTACCTTACAGGGTTTGAGGGCTCTTTTGTAAAAACCCACACAATCCCAGACTGTGAAGTTAGATTAGCAATAATGTTTAAATTATGCAGGCTCCCAGCTGTGCTGTGATGTTTGCACACTTTCTAGGAAGTGACTAATTATAATTAGTGCTTAAATACAAAAGACATACCTCATTAAAAGAAAAGGAGAAAATAAATCTTACATGTTAAGATCCAGGTCTCCCAAAACTGGCTCTTTTCATTCGCTTATGCTGGGATTGCTAGCTGAAGGACAGGAAGGGAAATGTTGGCTTCCGCACTTCATGTGAGGAGATGGATTTAAATATTTGTGGGTCAAGTGAGGACACCAGACACAGAACAATTCCCAAGACTAAGAATCTGATGTCAGCTCATCACCTCGCCAGGAAGGGAGGGAGGAGCAGAAACAAGGAGCAAGCCTTCAGCAGAGCTGGGTTCTTATCCTGGCTCTCTGTTCTTCATTGTTTGTGCGAAGGTCATTTGTTTCTCTGGGTCTCAATTTCCTGATCTGCAAAGTGGAACCAACCTTGCCTGCCCTAGATGTTTGGTAAGGTGTGTGTGTGTGTGTGTGTGTGTGTGTGTGTGAGAGAGAGAGAGAGAGAGAGAGAGAGAGCGAGAAGGAGGGAGAGAGAATACTTTTTTCCCTGAGACAAGAGCCATTATTTTTTGAGGGCTTACAAGGTGCCAGACCCTGGGCTGGATCCTGTGGATTTGAGGGTAGAGAGGAAACACAGCACCTCCTGTTCCCTGCCCCACCAGCCTTCCTACTTACCTTCATTATGGTGGTTTTCCCTTTCATGTTTCCACTACCCTTTCACCATTAGGGACAGGATCCAGGTCTTGGTCCCATCTCCAGCACCTACCATTGTGTCTGCACATAGTAGACATTCAATAAGTATTATTTGGAAGAAGAAAGGAAGGCACATTGTCTCATAGTGATAGAAAATGATTTAAATGTGTTAGTCTTGCCTCATCTGTACCATAAACTCTTTGAAAACAAAGGGTGTGTCTGACATTTCTTCTGATTTACTACAATGCCCAGTGATTCTGTACATGTAATTGTTTATACATTTCCACAAATACTAATTGAGTCCCTACCCTGAGGAAGGCTCTGTAATAGATACTGAGGGCACAGCAGTGAACTACACAGCCACCCACCCTGACAGGTGGGATGTAAATTAGAAAGGTGGAAAGGAGAGTCAGATTATTAATGAATCACCAAACAAAGACTCAGCCACAAATTGTGAGCATCAAGTAATGCAGCAAAACAAACACTAGTAGCTGCCTATTGAAGATCACCCCCCACCCTTCTTTCTTTTGCTAACACAACCCTGAATTTGTTTGGGGGCCGTATCCCCTGTTCCAAGTGACTCAACAAGATTTAGGTAAGTTGAACTAAACCGTCAACATATTTCCATTTCGCTCTGCCAGTCATTGGTCTGGAGTGGACATGTGACCCAGTTCTGGCCAATAGGCTATGAGGGAGAGTCTACTGGTGGCTTCTGGGAAATATTTTCCTTCCTGATAAAATAACAGCCCTTTTGTCCTTTTTCCTGTCTTTACTGCTTGGGATGCAGTCACAACATAGCGTGATATTTGCAGCTGTGGCATCCATCTTGTGACACTAAGGGACACTCTGGTCACACACAGATGATGGCAGAGCAGCCATTCTTGGGTTCCTGATGGCGTCTGTTGGAGTCTCTAAAGAAACCCAATGAGTAGCTTCCTTTTTCCCATTCTGAGTTCTGAACAGATTGAGAAATCAAATAATAGAGAATAATGAAGGGAAAAATATCATCTTTGGCTGCTGATACGTGCTAGGTATGGGATATAACTTGATGGGAGAATCAGTTAGGTTTGAGCCCCCAAGTTAGGCAGACTTGGCACTATAGATCACACCCATAGTAGCAGAGACTGAGTGCTGCCTGTGGCAAGCTCAGCCACAAGAGGAGCTCAACCAAATTTACCAAACAGATAAACCACTCTTCCACCCCAGGGACAGACAGTAAAGGAGAATAAAGAGGCCAGGAGTTACAATGATTGAGCTTTCTCCACATGGAAGGAAACTTCAGGGAGCACAAAACTCCCCTCTCTCACCCCAACCACAGAGCTGAGCCACTGCACCAACTCTAGATTTGCCTTCAATCCTCTTATTAAATGAGACTCATAAACCTCTATTATTTAAGTTACTTTTAGTCAGCCAAAGCATCTTAATGGATATAAGCACCACAAAGGAAAAGTGGAGGGTACTGAAAGGGATTATATAAAGGGGAATGTCACTTTCATTTGGACAGGGGTGGAAGTCGTATGGAAAATCATCTCCAGATTCGTGCTGTTTTACCTGATCCTGAAGGATGAGGGAGTGAAGGCTTCACAGACAAAGGGAACAGAAGTGAGAACACGCCGAGGCATCAAAAGAAGGTCCACGTGGCCAAAGTGGACTCAGCGAGAGGGAAATTTATGAGATAGGACACTAGAGGGGGAGGCAGGTGTTGGATCATAGCTTTATAGACTCCTAGGAAGCAGGAACCCAGAAGTTTTACATGCAAGGATGTTTATTAAGGAGTACCTTGGGACCTTTCAAGTGTGAGAGAGAGGGGGTAAAAGAAGCAGATGGAGCACAGATAAACTGAGCTGTGGTGCAGGCTCAACAGCAGCCTCGGTTGAACCCCTGGGGAGTACTAGATATAGACTAGCCCTTCATAGCTATATCAAGATAGGTCAAGACAACCAGAACTTTGTACTCCCCAACATGGATCTGTCATTGCATATGTGTTACCTAGGAAAGGGGGCACTGTAGCTGGGATAATGCCTGAAGGGGCTGACCCCTAAGGGGGGCAAAGTTGTCCACATTAAGAACCACTGTTGGAGCCACACAGATTTGAATAATTGCCTAAAATCAAAGGCATATCCTATATGGCCTTGGCCTGATTGTTCAAGATCTTTGGGCTTCTTCTTGGGGGTAGAGTGGGAGTTGGACTTAAGGAATGCTTAATGACTTCTTAGAGGGAGGATTAATGATTCCAGCAAGACTTGCACACATTGAAAACCTGCACAAGTACAAACACAGAGGCCACCTCCACTGTACTTTAGCCTACTCACAAGCTGATGATTTACTAGTACTTGATGAGTTTTGTGAATAAAAGCAAGATCACAGCTATCAGGTCTTTCCACTTTCTTACTAAACCGGTCATTGTCTTCCCTTCTGGCATTTTCCTTAGGCTTCTTATCAAGGTTGACTCAGAATTCTTGAGTCAATTCTTCCTTCAGAATTCTCCACCTAGTTTTGGACTCTCTGAATCAGGCCCCAGCATATATTGTGTGTCTTTGTTAATATGCATTGTGTCAACTTGTGCTCCTGCAAAAAATTAGCTACTCAATTTTTGAACCATTGCCTCCATGATAAGAAGCAGCTCTTATAATTGGGAGGGATGCCTTACAGCAAAGACACTTAGACATTGGAGACAGAGTTCTATAGTTGACATCTGATGGGGATTTGGGGGCCTCCACATCTCCCCCTTCTTCAACTGATAACTGTCCCTCTCATCTCTCAGGGAACCACCATTTGGTGTATGTTACCATAGCCTCTGGGGTTGCCACGCTCACACACGATGGACCAATAAGAGGGTCAATTTCTTCCGGTCATAGTGATTGGTTCAGTGATGACCATGTGGCCTCAGCTGAGCCAATTACTGCTCAGTGTCTTCTATTCTAGTCATGGATTTGGATGAACCTGGAGCTGCTGATGACCATCCACCCCACCAGAGGGAGAATAAAGCCCAAACAAGGAGAGATAGAAGAACAAGGAGTAGAGAGACCTAACAGCACTAGAGATCTCCTGTGACAGACATCCTGAAGACCAACCCATCCATACATCTCCTTGTTTATGTGGGGCAAAAAATTCCATATCTCTCCCCCATCCCATGCTTTAAAATTTTTTTTTTACTGAGTTTGAATTAAGTTACTTGCAGGGAAAGATTTCTGACCAATACAGATTAATTAAGCCATGGCCCTGATATTTGTAGCCATATAAGATATTAGCACTGAAAGATTCATTTATTCATGTGATCATTCAAAAAATATCTATCAAGGGCCTACTAGTTTGAGAAGATATAAAAATAAAAACTAAACACAAAGAATATGAGCAAAATCTCATAGATTTGCTCTATATCACCTAAGTCAGCCCCAGCTATTTTCTTTGCTATGCCTGTGATGTAGGAGATGGCAAGTTTCTTTTCAATGACATATCCAGGCAGAGAGTGAATGGCCATCTGGCAGGAGAAAGATGCTATAGATATTTTCAAGCATTGGTGGAGAATCAGATTCAATGAGTTTCAGGGTTTATTTCAATCACAACATTCTAGGGTGGAGGTTTCCATGTCTTTTACCCTTTCCATTAGAAAACATTCCCAAGCTAATTTTGATTCTGTCCAATTCCAGCTTATGGAATGAAGGTATTCTGCATGGCAGCACACAGTGGGTAAATAATGAAATGGTGAATAAGTGTTAGGTGGGAACCTCCTTTCCCCATTGCCTCAAGTTTCCAAGTGGAGGGACTGCCATTAGAGAACACTTTTGCCCTCTTTCACCAGAGGAGGAGTGCCTTTCCTCATTGGTGAATTTAAGTTGAGGTGAGCATCTTCAGTTTCATCTCTCTCCCTCTCTCTCTTTGGGGGCCAGATGCTCACAAAACATTTTCATTAGCTCTACGCAGATCTGTCCCCGCAGGAGAGGCCTACGTTTTGGGAATTAAGTTCAGTACTGGGAAGCATCAGCAAGCAATTTGGCCAGATCTAAGCCATGCTTATTGTCTTATCAGCAGTAAAGCTGACATTTTTATCTCCATCTGCCTGACTCCTTGGGGTTTTTCTCAATTAATTAGGAACTCGGGTAGGGAAGAGGGGTGTCTATTAGCTCCCTAAATCCCAACAGAATTATCTTACTTGCAGATGAAGCCGTCCCAGTTTGGTTTACCCACCTTGTCGGCCTCATTCCACACTACCCCCTGCCCTTCTTTTCATCCTCCAAGAACTATTAGGGTGCGTGTCATTTCTTTCATACTTCTTGCTATTTCATGCTTTTATGCCTTTGCTTATGCTATTCCTTCTGCTGGTATATCCATTCACCCCCACCCCACTACCTCATCAGCTAATGCTTATCCATTATCTGTCCATAATATCTCATCTCAAGGATCACCTCATCCAGGAAGTCTTCCCTGGCTGGCACCTTCCCCCCACTCCAGGCTCAGGTAGATGAATACATCTGCCATATTGTTTTAAAATGTCAATCTCTCACCAGTAGATTATGGGCTTATTGAGGTGACTATGACCTTATTATTCATCTCTGAATCCCTCAGAATTCAGAATCTTTCACAGAAGACGTGCATGGTAAATGTGTGTTAAATAGATCCATAAATTAGCCAATAGAGGGTAATACCCACCCCTGAGGCCAGGCAGAACCACTCAGGGGTCAGGAGCAGAATGAAAGTTATAGCCAAGGAGGTGAGGCCAACCATTTAGTCCTCAGGGCAAGGCAAAGCAAAAAATCACAAAGTGAACAGAAGTAAAAACAGACAGGTGGAAGAAGAGGCTGAAAAGCAATGCAGTACAAGGAATGGACCAGGGCAAGGAGTACAGAACTAAGGCTGTGAAGGACAATGAGCCTGGTACTTGACTATTACATGGTGCCAGGTACATGGTCAAGGGAAGGGATAAAAGGTAAGAATTTGATGACAGTGAAGTGCAAGGGAAAATCATAAGAGCAGAAGAATGTGGAACGTGGTTCCAGCTGTGCCACTAAATACTCTGGTGAACTTGGACAAATCACTTCCTTTTCCTATGAAAGAGTTTCCTCATCTATGGACCTGAATAGCATGTCCTAGATCACTTCTCTCTTCTCTCTCAGGTCAAATGTATTGTGATTCTTCAAATGCTATTGCATAGTACGATTGCAGAGGATTCCTCTGTTACGTAAATAATATTCAGTCACCGTGTTATCCTTTATATTCAATACTACCTCTATTTTGATCTCAGTTCTGAAATCAAGGAGATTAGACTCAATTATTTTTTGTGAGTCCTCCCAGCTATAAAATATTTACTGTGCTATAATTTTCTCCGTTCATTGAGTGCATACTTCTTGTTCCTCTCTGTGCTTGGCACAAATTCTGAATGAGTTTATAATCTAGTTGAAACAACAATATTAACATCTTCAAAAGATTAAGAGAAAAATACAAAAATCCTTATTATAGTTTAATGCTAAATTAGGTGTTAAAGACTAAGGAATTGATAGAAATGAAAAAGATCAAGAGGGTTTGAAGATATCAGGGAAGATTTCCTGGAGGAAGTGACATGCAAAGGTGAAGAAGACATAGATAGGACAAGGAGAGATCAAGACAGACGGATGGATGAATGAATCGATGATGGATGGGTGGACAGACAGACGGAGGATGTAGGACATTCTTAAGAGGCAAAAAAAAGCAAGAAGTTAAAGATGATTATGAATTTGCATGGGACTCACTATGGAAACCTGCCCTGCTAGAGTAAGAACAAGGGAAAGGGATGGAAGATAATATTGCTTGTGCTCCTACTGTATGCTGGGTGCTTGTAGCTGACATGTTTGTTGTCTGCACTTCTACAGGCCCTCTCTCTAGGAATCACCCCCATCCAGAGCTGAGGGGGTATGCCTACCAAGGGCCATGTTTATACTATGGGATGGGACACTGGACCTAAACTCAGTCAATCCAGTTCTTCTTCCAGAAATACGGCATTGGACACAAGGAAATTGAACAGCACTTTCTGTGGCAAGACTGGGGTGTAGAAAGTTCTAGAGAAAGGGTAAATAGTGAGAGACAGAAGGGAACTGAGGAAAGCTAAGGACACCCAGCTGCAGAGAGCAAAGAGGGGAGAATATGCACAGAGGAAAAATTGGGACATCATAAACAGATTTGGTGGCCCCTGCAGATGAAGGATGTACCTGGATTCTGAAAATCCAGGTCCTAGTTCCTCCTCCTGAAAATTCTGTACTTTATTTCCTGTTCCTTCATTTCAGCTGAACCAGTTTAAGTGGCTTCCTATTCCTTATAATAAAAAGAGCCTTGACTATGACAGTCTGTTCACAAACGTTTTTCCCAGTTAATCCTCCCAACAATTTAATGAGATAGGTATTATTTCCACATTATTAATGTGGCTATCAAGGCTTAGAGAGGCAACATCACCTGCTTAAGTGATCAGCTTAGTAAGTAATTAAACTGGAATCTGAACCCAGACCTGTCAGCCTCCAAAGTCCTTCTACTTCACCACACACCGTCCTGAGGGACATTTGACACTGTCAGAATCAACACCTGATCCCAAGAACACTCTCTCTGTAACCTGCACAAAACATCTCCACTTTGAGGAGTATGCTGTGTTTACTCACAGGCCAGTTCAATAACTTTCCGTAATTCTGAGATTCTCCTATGATGGCCTAGAAAGCTTATTTAAAACACACTAATTCAAAACTTATGAAAAGTCAGACACTGTTATTTGTGATTCTTATTGAGTCAAATTCAATGCAGTCTTGTTCTCTGAGAATATCCAGAGTCTAGTGAATAAAGAGAAGCTGGTTAAAATTAGTGGAATTTTTTTAAACCAAGAAGATTAAGAATTTCCTTAATTTGGGGGGTCATTCAGTCTAAGCAAGATTCTGTGGTAGCCATGCCTAATTCTTGTATTTTAATGACACATTACAAATACACCTTCTTCATGCAGTCTACATTCTAGTCAGACTCAACTCTTACAATCCTCTCAAATACCATATTACTCCAACCTCTATGCCATAATATATGTGAAAATTCATTTCCTTCTGCCTGTCCATCTGGAAAATATCCATTCTTCCTTCAGGATTCAGCTAAAGAGTCACCTCCTCCACTGAGCTGTCCTTGGCCACTAACTCTCTGCCCCACCCATGTCAGGTGTTTCCTCTATGACCCAGGAAACTCTGACCTTAACTCTCATCCTTCTATGTTGTGATTGTCTCTTTGCTGATGTGGGGAGATTTTCTCCCTCCCATGCTGAAACCATGCCCCTTAGGGTTAGTGAGGTTGAAACTAGCAGAAAAATTAAAACTTGTTTTTAAGAGAACTGTATTTCCATAATCAGCTATTGTGTCTTTTCAAAACCCTACTAACAAATCCACTAGCTGTCTCTGCAGAATCCTGGACTTAAGGTCAACTGATATGGTTCCAGGATCCTGTGAACAAGCAAGGCCCTACATTCTTTACTGGAGATAATGAGCCCAAGACCCCATCCAGTTTATAGTGCCTCTTGGAGCATACTCATAGCCCCTTCTCGTTGTCCTAAGATAACTTCCTTATGTCAGGGGGCTGAATCTTGCCTCATTCCGATGTTAAGTCTCCATCGCAAAGTGAACATGGGATGTATGTCACATATATGTTTGCTCAATGTGCATGCTCCATCCTTCCTCATGAGCAGTTATGTTTCTGTGCACTTTTCATCAATATGTATGTAAGCTTGAAGATTAGTTGGTTAAATGTCCAACTCTTGATCTCAGCTCAGGTCATGATCTGAGGGTCATGAGTTCAAGCCCGGCATTGGGCTCCATGCTGGGCCTGAAGCTTACTTTTAAAAAAAATGTATGTAACCTCAACCTCTATGATTATTAAAAAAAACTTGTTCTTTACCCCTTCATAGAAGAGGATTTGAGGCTTGCCCTCCTGTCTTCTCATTTGGCTGCCTCTCCAGTAAACCCCTTCCTTGCTGCATACCTGATGTCTCAGGGATTAGCTTTGCTGCTCAGTGGGCAGACAGACCTAGATTCAGTTACAATGCCAGAGCACTTCTCTTTCCTTTCTAATTGCTTCCCCCCCCATCCTCCACCTAATGGGAAAGTGATTGCTCTGATGCACCTGAGAAGTTGATTGGGCCACATTTCCTTAGTGAGTGAGGTTGCCAGGGTCAAGACCATTCAATAGGTGGTCAGCAGGGTTAGGATTTTCCTAGGCCCTCCAGAAATCCCTGATTCTAATGTGCAGCTAAATTTGAGAACCATTGTGAGGCACATGGGTCGCTCAGTTGGTTGAGCGTCAGACTTCGGGTCAGGTCATGATCTTGCAATTCATGAATTTGAGCTCCACATCGGGCTCTCTGCTGTCAGCCTGTCAGTGCAGAGCCTGCTTCGGATCCTCCGTCCCTGCCTCTCTGCCCCTCCCCCACTTGCCCCTATATCTCCCAAAATAGTTTTTAAAAAATAAATTTGAGAACCATTGCGAAGAAGAGCTGAACAATTCCTTTAACCCCCCCCCACCCCCCGACTGAGTTCTGCTATGAGGCAGTAAAAAGAAGCTTCAAGAATCAGTAGATTTAAGTAGAGCTCTGAGTGACCTTGATTTACTGCACCTCCTCTCCACACACCCACCATCTGTAAAATAAGAACTTTTACTGAGAGCTCGGCTTTTGGCCTTCTGGAAATCATGCCAAAATTTTTTTGAAAATTTTTGAAATTTTCAATGAAAGCCATAGACATCTCAGGAAAATGAACATTCGCCCACACTCATATATTTGCAAACAGCTTCTGGGGAGCTTGGACCCTCCCCCCAAAACACTGGCCTAAATGACAATTTATCCAGTTTTCAGGTCCATAATCCCAAATTCTTCAACCCTTACTAGGTAGGAGCACTGTGCCAGCCCCACCTCACTCCCTTTCCACTGTGATTCAAAACACACATCTGTATCTTTTAACACCAGCATCAGCAGGACACTCACAGCAGAGGCAGTGCACAGCTTCTGATGACAACAGAGGGAATGGCAGCGCCCATTTTTGGTCACATGGTTATTGAGACCTACTAAGCACCAGGTTCTGGGTGTATAGTGGTGAGGAAAACAAAACAGAATCCCCACATTCATGGTATTTATATCATGATGGGGATTTGTATGAGTTCATATGTTCATTGAGTGGAATTCCTCACCCTACTTATGTCTCTGTCTCTGTCTCTCAAATGGCTGAAAAATACATAGGTGGCTTTTTATAAGAAAAGGCAGTATTTTCCTTAAAACTGGACAAGAGACTGTACCCTTGACCCCAACTTTTGTGGGTCCCATTGAGCCTCCTCTGCCCCTGCCCCTCTACACAGAGTGAGGAGTCCATGAGTCTAACGATGTATATTTACTCAGAGGCTTTGTGCCATCCTCCTGCACCATGCTCTTGTCACCCATGGTCTATATCCCCTACAGTAATGTCCCTGAATCTGTTCCCAGGGCTTTGGAGCCTTATTCTCCAGACCTGTCCTCACAAAGCTGGACCACACCTTAGGTGGCCCCGGAGCAGCTGTTTGCTGGGGTGTGGAAGAAGCTAGCATGTGTGGACTAGCATGTCCACGGGCATGTGTGAGGTCCCTTGCAGAGATCCAGAGATGGTAAGAGAGGTGGGTAGGGGCTGGGTACTGCTTTCTCCAGGCTGTGACTTGACAATTCGAAACTTGGAGAGAACTGAGAATTCTAAATTCTAACCTGGCCTTCCAGGCAGTATAAAGGCATATTTGTCAGAGTAGGAAATAGAATATATTCTAGTTAATGGTCTCTTAACCTAATTTATAACTTTTAAAGTATTTTCTTTTTGAGAGAGAGCGAGAGACAGAGAGAAAGAGAGAGCACACAAGCAAGTAGGGTAGAGGGGCAGAGGGGGAGAGAAAGAGAATCTTAAGCAGGCTCCACACTCAATGAGGAGTCCTATGTAGGTCTTGAACCCATGACCCTAGGATCAAAACCCGAACAGAAATCAAGAGTCAGACGCTTAACCGACTGAACAACCCAGGCACCCTAACTTTTAAATATTTTTATAAATGGTATTTGGGCTTGTATATGTATCCTTGTTCCAGGTCCCTCAAATGTTAGGGGGGGGGTGTTGAGGAAACACATATATGGTTTGAATCAACTCAAGCTGCTTTGGTTTCTCATGGCCTTCCTTCACCAGTCCCTTATAATAATGATGAAGATAATAGCTAACCTTTTAACAATAAAATTGTTAAACTTCTGTAACATTGTATGTTAACTATACTTCAATAAAAAAATTAAATTCTTACTGAAATGTAACATACAGACATACAACTCTTATTGAAGTGTAACCAACATACACAATAATGGACAATCATAGGATAAACATCCTTGTCACAACCAACTGGATCAAGACCCAGAACATGACCATCATCTATGTCCCCTTCCAATGACTACTCCCTCTATCCTTCCCAAAGGTAACCAATGTTCTGTTATACTTTTGCCTAGTATTGAACTTTATATAAATGGAATCATACCGTATGTATTCTTTTAAGTCTGCCTTCTTTCCCTCTATATTATCTTCATGATACTCATCCATGTTACTGCATATAGAACTAGTTCATTCATTTGCCTTGTTCTCTAGATTTCCACTGAATGAATATACCACTCTCATGTACTCATCCCATTGCTGATGGACATCTGGATTGTCTTCACTTGGAAAAGCTAAGACTAATGCTGCTATGACCATTTTTGTTCATGTCTTTTTGTGTCCATATAGACTCATTTATGCTGAGTATGCAATCCTAGGAGTAGGGTTGCAGGGTCTTAGGGTATGTATACATTCAGTTATGCTAGATACAGCAAAAAGTTTTCCCAAGAAGTTGTACTGATTTCCATCCTTACCAGCAACGTATGAGAGTTCCGATTTCTCCATAACCTTGACAATGACTTGATATAATCAGGTTTTTTCATTTTAGGCATTTTCGTGGTATACAGGGATATTTTGTTGTGGTTTTAATTAGCATTTCCTTTGTCAATGTTATTAATATTATTAATTAATATGCAATATTAATATTTTTGTATCTTCAGTAGCTATTTGGATATCCTTCTCTTTTGTAAAATTTCAGTTTAAAAAAATCGGGTTCTGTGCCTTTTCTTTTTGATTTGTAGTTCTTTATGTATTCCAGATACAAGTGTATTGTTGGTTGTATCTAATACAAATATCTTTTACTGCTCTTTGGCTTGCATATCACTCTCTTAACAAAAGAGATAAACAATTTAGAAAATTCAATTTAAAAAATCTTTAGATAAGCCAAAATTCTTTATTTCAATATAGTTCAGTTTATTAATCTGTTCTTTTATGGTGAGTGCCTTTTGTACACTGTTCAAAAAACCTTTGTCAAAAAAAAAAAACCCAAATAACAACAACAAAAAAAACCCTTTAGACCATTAAGGTCTGAAAATATTCTCAAATGTTATTCCCTAAAAGCTTTGTTTTATCATTTATATAACCCACCTGTAATTGATTTTTGTGTGAGGTGGAAGCCAAGATTTTTTATATGCATAACTCCTTGACATAGCTTAACCATTTATTGAAAAGCCCTTCTTTTCTCTACTGTTCTACAGTGCCACCTTTACCATAAATCAAATGCCCACACAAGTGTAGATGTGTTTCTGGATCATTTTTGTTTCTTTCATTAGTCCATTTGTCTATCTCTATGCCAATTACTTACTGTCTTAACTACTGTAGCTTCTATAACAAGCCTGAATATCAATGTTGTTGATCTTTGTCAAGATTGTCTTGGCCATACCGAGCACTTCACATTTCCACATACATTTCAGAGTAAGCTTGTCAAATTCCAGAAAGAAAAAAATACCCTGCTGAGGTTTTGATTGGGACTGCATTGATTGATTTTCTGAGAATTGGCATTTTTAGAAGAATGAGTTTACTATTTCATGAAAAGGGAATATCCTTCTATTGGGGTATTGTTTACTTTCTTTCAATAGTAGTTTGTACTTTATAGCAGAGAGGTCTTGAACTGCTTTCATTTCGCTTATCTTTAGTATTGGATATATTTTGGTTCTATTGTAAATGGAATTTTAAAAAGTAATTTTTATCTGTATACAATTTATATTATATTTATATTTATTATGTTCAATGAACTTGCTAAATTCATTTTTTGGTGTTTTTTTTCTAAATTCATTTGTTAATTCTAGGAAGTTATCTGTGGATTCTTTCAGACTTCCTATGTTCATAATCTTGTCATCTATGAATATGACAGTTTCTTTCCAATTCTTATACTTTTATGTATATTTTTTGTCTTTATTTTTTGGTCTTTATTTTTTATTTTTCTAGACTTGTAGTTTGTGTTGAATAGGAGTAGTGATAGGGAACATCCTTGTTTCATTCCTGATCTCAGAAGAAAGGCTTTCAATATTTCATCATTAAGTATGATGCTTGCAGAGAGTTTTTTAAATAGATATCTTTATCAGATTTAGGATGTTAACTTCCATGATACATGGTACCAATTATTTACTCCTGTGGTAAATGAATGTGGTAGAATCCATACCTTCGCTATTGTTGCAAGGAAAGCAGAGTGCATCCCCCCCCCACACACACACACACATACCTTGGATTTGGGACTGACCATGCAATGTGCTTGGGGATGTTAGTGAATGTGACATAGTTAGAGACTTAAAATGTGCTTGTGCTGTGAGCTTGCACTCCTGAACCTCTGCTGTCACCATGAGGAGAACATACCTGGGTATCCTGAGCCATAGAATATGACAAGAGAGGAAGAGACACCCCAGCCAATGCGTAGACCCATAAGTTCAATCAGCTGCTCCAGTCTACCCTCCAGTTCTTGTTCAATGTATGGACAAGAAATAAGAGTTATTGTTTTATATCACTAGTATTTTATGGTTGGTTGTTATCTAATAATAGTTGGCTGAAACATTTTCTATCCCTAGTTTGCTAAGAGTTTTTAACACGAATAAGTGTACAGAAGCAGATTTATAGTACAGCTAATGAGGCTTCAGCTTCAGGATATCTCACTTCCAAGGACGCTCTTCAAGGCTCTTAGAGAGGCCTTTAGCAATGTGTTTACATGAACACATTAGAACACGTTAGAATACAATGCACAAGTAAGATATACTTACTACAATCAGTTAAGATCACTGTGTTTTTCTACCCCAGCTTATTGTGATTTTACTTCTTTTTATGTTAGATAGCATTTAAGTGGCCAGAGCATTTTGAGGGATCTAATAAAGGAGAAACTGAATTGGTAATACTGTTGGTTTTGTGTTCAGGAGATACTCATGTAGCTTTCAGTCATGTCCGTGAATAGTTGAGTTATTGCTTGCTGTCCTATTGTAGAAATGACTTCCATGAATACTCCTATTGATTAATGAGCATCATCAAAATTCAAAGAGTACTTAAAAATAGCCACAAGAATATTTTATATGCTTTGAAATGTTAGAGCTCATGTACGAAAGAAATTTGACAGATTTTTCTCCAAATTGAAAACAATCCGATTTACATTTCATTACCAATAACAAGCTGTGAAGATAAAATATATTTTTCTAATGTATTTCTAAATATTTAATAAAATTTTAAAAATAAATCATGCTAGAAAAAAGACCAAATTATCTTTTCATTTTCTCTATAGAAAATATTATAAAAATAATTGTCAGAAAAAATAGTGACTGAAGATTTATTCAGCAAAAAAAATGTAAGGAAAAATATTATAGAGTAAGGTCAGACAATTAAATAATAAAAGTAATTTGTTATTTTTTGGGCTTTAGAACCCTGTGGAATTTATCAAATTTTTACAACTTGTAATTTGTTGGGATTTCTTATAGTGAATAAACATTTACTTCTGAGCCGTTTGTATTTTGCATTAAAAATTTTGCATAATTTTAATTCATGTATTAGAAATTGTATCAGCTTCATGCCTCACAAAACCTCGATGTGGTTCTAGATGTTTTAGCAAAGATTCCCTCAATATCTGTTTGATGCTCCTATGATTTCCCCCCTTTATTCTGTGAATGTAGTAAATTACATTGATTACTTTTCTAATGTTAAATCTAGCTTTCCTTCCTGGAGTAAGTCTATCTTGGATACACCATAATCTCCTTTTACTATGTGGCTGGATTTGATTTGCTAATATTCAGCTTAGGAATTTTTTGGGTGTGCCTAATGCCTTACATTACATTCACATTTTACTTGAAGTAATCCGAGTGGGTCTCTGTCACTTGGAATCAAATGATTTCTGACCAAGCTCTTTGGACAAGCCACCACTCCCACCAACATGCTTCGTTAGAATACAATGCACAAGTATCTTTTCCCCAGCTAGATATATATTTTTTCTTCCCAGAGCTTCTCATTTGTTAACATCCTTGTAATCTCATTTATTTCCTTTGTTTTTTTTAAAAAATAAACTCCCTGGACAACTTCTTCACAACCATGGTTCCAGCAAACCTACCTATGAGAAGTCAAGGGCATATTCTGGCTAACAGCAGGCAGCCTGGGTGAAGGAACAAAGTCCTCTAGCAAGGTCAGAATTCCACCAGGCTTGCGTTCCAAGGCCCAAAGCACAGCTTGAACAGGAGAGGTAATTGAGCCAGCTGCTGAGAGGCGGCAGCCACATCCCTCAACTCATCAATCTGCCTCCCTCAGCTAGGAAAGGGACCCAGGGCTTCCATTGCAGCAGCATGAGAGGAAGGGCACCATTTTATCGCACCATTCCATAAAAAATCCCCTCCCGGAGCACTTACCTAAAAAAAATAAAAATAAAAATACTCAAGGAATCAGTCTCTGCAGCTACACATAGGTCTTTATTTGGCAAATCTCACCTCACAAAATTCATCCAGTTGTTACTTTTTCCTCTCTTGGCCAAACATAGTATCCAGTGGTGGGTCTTTTTTGGTCCATTCTAGCAGTCCACACTGGGACCTAGATTTCAGGAGAAGCTGGTGGAAAGGTGTCTTCCTGGAAGGGAATTGGAGGCAAGAAGAAAAGTCTCTGTAGGGAGAATGACCCTTCACCCAGGGTGGAAACAATTCTTCTGTGTCAAGACAGAAAAAGGAAGAGAGTGACAGGTATTCATCTTGTCCAATGGATCTGTTGTTCCCTGGTATTCAGAAAGAAATCTTGAGTTTCCTGGGAGAAAGGAAGTAAGAGGCCAGTAAGAATTTAGCAAGTGCACCAAAAAGGATTTAGGCTGCTTGTCTCATGACTCCAGGAGAAATTCTCCCAACTCCTTTCCTAGCATGATGAAGAAGATGATGATGATGGTGATGGTGATGGTGATGATGATGATGGTAGTTCATTTGATTGGCTGTTATGTATCAGATGATTTGTATGTATTACCTCTAAGCAATTTGTAAGGCAGGGCTTTTTCCCCTAATTTTACAGATGAGAAAAAGAGATTGGAAAAGTTAGGTAATTTTCCACAAGTACTCTGTAAATGATGAAACTGCGATCCTAAACTAAAGCCCATGCTCTTTTCAAAAGACCACCATATCTTCCAACTTCACTTCATTGTCACATTAAAATGGTAATGAATATTGTAACATGAGATTGAATCTGCATTTCAACTGAGTAACTATTCTCCCACAGGAAAAAAAATACTCTCAAACTATTAACTATCATTGACAAGAATTGACAACTAAGAGAGAAGAAAGGTTCCTAATACCCAACTTTCTAAATAGAGCCACAAACAACTGAGCCACATATCCACCAGGAATTTCACAGGAGCAGCAGAAGGACTGGTTCTATATTAGGAGGAGAGAGGTTGTGGGGGGTCTGGGTAATCACAAGCCTAGTGGGTCCTACTGCATTGGGGTCAGAGCCTTTTTCTTCTATAGTGGATGGGAGGGATGCTTCCCTACTTCTTAGCATAGCAGTTCTCAAAGTTTTTAGTTTTAAGACCCCTTTATATTCTTAAAAATTATTGATAACCCTAAAAAGCTTATGCTTATGTAAGTTCTATCTATGAAATCCACAGTATCAGAAATTAAAACTAGAAATGTTTATTTACTTATTAATTCATTTAAAAATAATAATAAACCCATGACATGTTAGCATAAATAAAATTTTAATGAAAAATATTTTTTCCCAAAACAAAAAATTAATGAGTACCATTGTTTTACATTTATGTTTGTTTGTGTGTTTCTGATTCAGCAACATTTTCTCATGATAAAGCATACTTTTTTACAGTATAGTATCCTATGATTTGATGTACTAAATACCTATTGCTGGACATTTAGATAATTCAAGTCATTTTTCTTTCTTTTTTTTAAATTTAAGTTCAAGTTAGTTAACATATATTGTTTTAAACTTTTGAAAATTTCCTTAATGTCCAATTTAATAGAAGACAGCTAGATTCTCAGGTCTGCTTCTGCATTCTATCTGTTAAATTAAGTTGCTCTGATCAAAGAATATGAAGAAAATCTGGCCTCACACAGTTATGCAGTCAGAAAAGAGAAATATTCTAGTAACCTTTTACATAACTGGAAATATTCTTCTTTGATATTACACCAAAAGTTAACAAATGGTAATTTCTAAAAAACAAACAAAAAACAAATGGTAACTTCTTAAGGATTATTTACAATGTGAAATCTGAAACCAAGCCAGTCTTTTAAACATCTTTTGTACTTTGCTATATTAAAACCCATCTGTCTATCTTGTATTCAGAACAGATCTTTTACCCATATCTTAGAACATCATTCAATGACCAGTCATTTGGAAATATTAGTCCATGGAGTTAAGCAGCTATTTCAAATTAACATACTTCATCATACTAGTCAAAAATCACCTTCGTTACCATCACCGACAGTGCCATCAGGAAAGTCTTCAAATATAAGAAACTATCAAGCTCATGGTTTCAGATGCAAGTCTTGTAAAATTCCAATTTCTGTTTGAAAACTCCACTTTTATCACTGGCAATAAATCCCATCAGCTGTTTTTCCTGGAAGTGACAGGCTTTGTACATTTTCAAGAGCTGCCGGATAACCAAGTCGTGATAGCAACTGTTTGTACATCAGTCATTCTTTTAAGTAAAAATGGTGTTCCATGAAAGAAGTGACTAAGTTCAACTTATGACTCAGTTGCAAACTTGTTTTCTGAAAACAACCATCATACTTCAGCTTGTAGAGAAGTGCTTTGTGTGTACTTCCCACTTTGTTGCACAGAATATTATTATAAAGACATATATCAAGGATTGAGGTTTACTAAATGTAATCATTTTTACTATTTCATCAAGCCATTCTTAAGTGACCCTAGAACTTTTTTTGTCCTGGTGAGTGTGTTGTGGTGAAGGATCCAATGACTACTAGTAGATTCAGGTGCCACCGCTTTAATTCATGCTAAGGTGACAGCAGTTTTACCCACCAATTATTTCTGTACCATCAGTGCAAGTGTCAACACAGTGAAAAAGGCAAATAATATTTTATTGTGAGAATATTTTTGACCTTGTGGATTCCTTGAAAGGGTCTTAGGGGCACTGAGCCTAGCTTAGGGGCACTGAGCTTAACTGGGTGGCTCAGTCAGTTAGTTAAGCATCTGACTGCGGCTCAGGTCATGATCTCACTGCTGGTGAGTTCGAGCCCCATGTAGAGCTCTGTGCTGACATCTCGGAGCCTGAAGCCTGCTTTGGATTCTGTGTCTCCCTCTCTCTCTGCCCCTCCCACGCTCATGCTCTGCCTGTCTCTCTCTTTCTCTCTCAAAAATAAACATTAAAAAAAATTTTTTTAAGGGTCTTAAGAAAAGACTCCCATGAATCCACAGACCATAATGTGAGAACAGTTATCCTAGCAAATTGAGGGGAGGTAAAACTCCAAGAAAAGGGGGGGGGGTGCTAGCAAGGAGAGGAGACTGGTTCTCTCTCTAGATGCTTGTGGAATTGCAGCCAATATACATACCCTGAGGGGATTCTTGGCCGAACTGGACGCGTTTTCCAGTGTTTCCCCCGGAATTGGGAAAGCCACAGCACAGGATAATACATTTTTGCCCTGCATTAGGATGCCTGGTGGAAGGGGTGACTAGAGGCTGACGAGCAATGAGAAAGGTAACTTTTTGGTAATTTGTCCACTCAGAGAGAGTGCCTTTTAATGGTCTCAACAAGGCAGTGTGTACTTAGTGGCAGCTCTGTTTTGGGGTATGCATGCACCCAGAGGCCTCTCACCTGAAGGTTTGTAAAGTCAGGAGACTTGCTGGAATAGTCTTTTCTGGAGGGAGAGTAGAATCATGGATAATGTGCTTAAGAAGAAAATGATGCATCTTCCACCCTAGCCCAGTTCCCTGCAACCACTTGATAATACCAAACAGGAAGTCAGAGATTCCCAAGGTTCCATGTCATGGAGCAGGGGGTTAGAGGAAGAGACAGGAGATGTGGGTGGTCCAAGGCTGCCAACAGAAGGGATGTCCCATTCCACAAAGTGAGGAGCCACTGGCAGGGGATTAAAGGGTTAGGGACAGCAGGGCTCTGGAGGAAGCTCAATATTGCCCCTAGAAAACCATACATGTCATCTACACAGAGCATACCTCATCAAACAGAGGAGACCAAGGGCATTTCCCCACTCCCACCAGCTCATCTCCTTTTCCTGATTCTCAATATCCTACAGGGAATCATCCCAAGAAAATAGGGGGGAAGGAAGGGAATCAGATGCTGCTCAAGCCCTCCTCCCCTTTCCTCCAAACCATCCCACAATTCCCAAGTGTAAAAAAAAAAAAAAGAAGAAGAAGAGAAGCAGCTCACAATCCCCTATTTGGGAATGGGCAGCCAGGGAATTTGAAATGGACATTTAGAGCAAGAGTTTTAAACTGGACTGAACTGAATTTAAACCATCTGATGTGTCAAGAAAATTATTGGATCAGCTCATGCACTTGATAAGGGATCTACTACCCAGTAGGGAAGAAAGAAAGATTTAACACAGTATAGCTGGGGACAGTGAACAGAATAAATAAAATTGTTATGTGCTTATTCCCCCAAACACCTGAGACTCCTCAAATCAGTCACATTTAAACAAAGCTGACTGAAAGGAAAAAATGACCATGATTCCTTTCAGCCACACCCTTAATGAACCCATTCCAATAAAAACAAATGTTGTTTCTTGTTCTGCCTGCCATTGGCTGAAAAACTCATGGAGTAATGATGGGAATACTTGTTAAAATGAAGACACACAGCTTCTGTCCTCCCTGCACCCTGTTGTCCATTGTCACTGTTTAGACGCCATCTCTTCTGGTGCCAGTAGACTGTCAGTCACAGTGCCTTACTTTCCCTCTGATTACAGGAGTGGATATGTGATTCAGGCTTAGCCAATGAGCAACACCCCATCTCGCTACAACAACTGGTATAATGGGTGAGGGGGAGAAACACACCAACCAAGCAGGCCAATCAGACCCCCTCCAAGTAATTTACTCTACGGTTGCCAGGAGAGGGAGTTCCTCTCTGTTTTTTCTAGAATCATGGAGCTCTAAGGATGGGCTAGCTTATTGCTGATAGAGTCCATTCTTAAAGCATGGAGCCTACAAAAGAATGATGAGCTGAGAAGAAAACAGAGCTGAAGGGTAGAGACAGAGACAGAATGCTGGACCCCCTGGGGCCAGTTTTACCTAGACTGAAACCCACTCCTTGGACTTCCAAGTTTGGGGCCATATTTTGCTCTCTTTGATTAAGCTAAGCCAACTTGGGGTTTTATTGTCTCCTATGATCAAACAGAGTATGAATGCACAAGAGTCTAGTTTTGGCTGTTCACCTACTAACATTTAAGGCTGGGTAAATTATTAAACTGTCTATTCATTCTTTCATGTATTCACTCATTCACTTATTCAAGTGTGATACCCTGAACTTGGCACCCAAGGATGAAAGGTGGAATTATTTGATCTTTGTCTGTAAGGAGTTCACAGTCTTCTGGGAAGACAAAAATGGGAAAAAAATAACTACAAAAACAATGAAAAATTGTTTTAGAATTCAAGGGGCATATAGAGAAAGCACATAAGTCTGTCTGGAAATATCAAGCAAGCAATGCTATGAGCTTGAGAGTTGCTGCCAGACACAAGGGCATTCTAGACAAAGAGCATCCGCAAAGTCACGAAGGCAGGAGAGGGGTTGGCATAGGATGACTCTAGCACAGTGTGTGAGGTGGGGAGTGGGCCTCCATAAGTCAGGACAGGTGAACAGGGCCAGGTCATGAACTATGTCATGCAAAGGATTTTGGTCTTGGTTCTAAAAGTCAGAGTGAGCCACTGAAGGATTTTCAGTATGAGAGATAGGATAGGACTTGAAAAATTTAAAAATCGAAACAGTAAACAACAAAAACAATTCCAGATAATTGAAAGAGGGCAAGATGGGTGACAAAGAGATGGAGTAGTGGGAGGGAGGTATAGAGGAGGTGGTTCTTAAAGTGGTCCAGGTATGAAAAGGCTAAGGTCATAGATACAGCAATTGAATAGACAGATCATGGTGCTTCTTTGGATGTGGGTCAGCAAGGTGAAGATTGTTCCTGATGAGAACGGCTCTTGCACTTTGAGATACTCAACATTATGGGAGTCATGGATCCCTTCGGAGAGTTTTACCAAATCTATATACTTTCTTCCCAGAAATATTAACATGCATAATAACGATAGCCAACATTTTCTAAACACGTACTATGTTCCAGTCCCTGATCTAGAAGCTTTATTTATTTAATCATCACAGCAAACCTCGGTAGGTACAAACTTAGGTTCAGCAACCTACCCAAGTCACCTAGAAAGAAGCAAGGGCGGAATTGGAACTCAGGTAATCTGACTCAAACTCAGTGATTTAATGGCTATGCTTCACCGTTCTTCATACAAGGGTACCTAGTTTGTGCCTAGAATTCAGAAGGGTCTCAAATTCTCCCATCCAAAGCTCATCCACTATCACTTAAAAGTCCACAGATCTAGAGCTAAGAACACCTGCTATATATGAAAGCCTTGGTAAATTCTATGAATCAGTGTAAAGGATCAATGATCAGTGTAAAGGATTCTTATCATTGATCTTGGGTTGCCTCAAACACACCTCATCTCATTATGGCCAGAAGAGGCCAGTTTTATGCCCTAACCCAGTGTTATTATGGCCCTATCTAAGAGAAATTTGAAACATTTTTTTCCCTCATAGATTCCCCATGAAATGTTAATAATATGGATATACTATCCATCTGCTTATGTGCTGTGTGTATATCTGTGCTTTATACATAAAATATAGGTACGATATTTTCAGTCCTCCCTCCCACCCAAAATCCACTTTTACCTGGTTGAGGGCATACTACCCCCACTGAAAACATACACCCTAGCCCTAACCACCCACCAATCAGAACTGTGTCCTGGTATTCATGCCCTTGTGTTCATATATTCATGCCCTCTTTTAAGTGTAGACTAACTTTTTTCTTTCATTTTAAAAAAAAATTGTGGTAAACTACACTTAACATAAAATTTATTAATTTAAGTGCACAGTTCAGTGGCATTAAGTATATTCATATTGTTGTGCAACCATCAACACGATCTATTTTCAGAACTTTTTCATTTTCCTAAAATGAAACTCTGTACCCATTAAAAACTAACTCCCCAATCCTCCTTCCCCATCAGCCCCTGGCAACCACTACTATTCTACTTTCTTTCTGTCCCTATGAATTTTATTATTCCAAGTGCCTTGTATAAATGGAATCATATAATATTTGTCCTTTTCTGACTGGCTTATTTCATTTAGCATAACATCATCAAGGTTCATCAATGTTATAACAGATATCAGAATTTCATTCCTTTTTAAGGCTGAATAATATTCCACTGGGTGTATATACCATATTTTGTTTATCTGTTCATCCATCAATGGACATTTGGTTTTTTTGCACATTTTGGCTACTGTGAA
This sequence comes from Cryptoprocta ferox, assembly GCA_028646485.1. Lineage (NCBI taxonomy): Eukaryota > Metazoa > Chordata > Mammalia > Carnivora > Eupleridae > Cryptoprocta > Cryptoprocta ferox. Next base: position 14,436,182 of record CM053571.1, read on the forward strand.
TAATGTTGCTATGAACATAGATGTATAATAAACATGTGTTTGAGTCCCTGTTTTCCTTTGTGTGTATACCCAGAAGTGGAATGGTTGGATCCTATGGCGATTCTATTTTTCATATTTTGAGGAACCACCATACTGTTTTCCACAATGACCATACCAATTTACATTTCCACCAGTGGTGTATAATTTCTCCTAGGCTGACTTATTGATTTGCCTCTAAAAACTAGAATAAGACAGAAATGACAGATGTCACTTCTCACATTAGGTTATAAAAAGGCTTGTCCTGGGTACTCTCTTGGTTTGTTGGCTCTAAGGGAAGCAAACTGCCATGTTGTGAGCTTCCCCAATGGAGAGGACCATGTGGCAAGGAACTAATGTGTCTACCCAACAGTCAACAAAACATGTGAGACCTGCCAACAGCCACGTGTGTGGGCTTGGAAATGGACCATGTTCCCATGGAGTCTTGCAATGATTGCCTTCCCAGAAGACATCTTGACTGCAGCTCTGTGAGGGTTTGAGCTGGAGACACCCAGTGAAACCTTGTACAGATTCCTGACCCACAACACCTGTGAGATAATAAGAGTTTGTTGTCTTAATGCTGTTAAGTTTTGGGAGTAATTTTTTATGTAGCAATAGACAACTAACACAGTGGGGCTAGATATAGTTTCATTAAGAAGAAAGAAAGGAAACAGGTTTGCAAGCTGTTATGAATGGATCTGCAGAGGGAAAAATCCAGGACAGAGAGAAGAGACCTGCTGAAGTGATGCCCTTTGGTAGAGGGAATTCAATTCTGTATGCAGGAGGAGGGCTTGCCTTCAGATAGAAGCAAAGTTCATCTACACAGCGGGAGAGGCATTCACTGGAGAAATATCATGTGAAGTCTGTGGTCACGAATTTCTAGTGAAACCAGCAAGAAGTGTGTGTGATTTTTCTTCAGTCTTGTTTAGTTGCTCAGATTTGGACATGGAATCAGTGGTGCTGGATTTAACCAGGGCTTCTTTTTGCTAAGAGAGGATGACATAGCTAGAGAGGACAAAGGTGTTGAGCATATTCTTAAGGCAATGTATACTAAATACTATAAACGCTGTAGTACATATAATAGTATGTGATATATAGAGTATATATATGTATAGCATAAACATATATGGTATACATATGTGGTATACAGTATATGTACACTATTATATATCTATTATAGTCTTGTAATGGTTGGCCATGGATAGTGACATGGTAAAATCTGTAAACTGGAGGCCCCAGTGGGGACAGGATTGTTGGAGTTGGGGTACTTTAGAGAAAGACCTTAGTGACTAGAGGGTGCATACAAGAAATCAAGATTAGAGATGGAAGGAAGTTCTAGGATGTGGCTATGGGTAACAATGATGGAGAGACCATGGGAGAGAAGGTCACTGAAGGAAGAAGTTCAAGGAACTGAATACCAAGGTATCAGGTGGTGGGCAGGAGGGTGGATCACCTATATTGAAACTATAACATTGAGAGATAGTAGGACTACACTAAATAGATTATAAAGAAGGAGGCCATTAGTAAACATGTGTGTTTTAATGTTTTTTTAATTTATTTTGAGAGAGAGAGAAAGACATAGAGAGCGAACATGGGGCAGGGGCAGAGGAGAGAGAGAGATAGAGAATCCCAAGCGGGCTCCATGCTTTCAGCTGCAGAGCCCAACGTGGGGCTTGATATGACAAACTGTGAAATCATGTCCTGAGCCAAAATCAAGAGTTGGACACTTAACTGACTGAGCCACCCATGAACCTGTGTGTTTTATTGGTGAAGTCATTTTAAAAATCTAGAACCAAAACAGCAAGAGAAAAAAAATCTTAGTAATGGCCAACATTCTGCTGGGCACACTTCTAAGTGTTTCATGCCCATTAACTCATTTAATCTCCAGAACGACTCTGAGAGGTAGGTATTGTTATTACAGTATTCTCCTTTTAGAGATGAGGAAACTGGCACAGAGAGCTTAAGTAACTTGCTCCCATATCCTGTTGCTGGTAGGTGGAACAGTTGGGGTATGAGCCCTAGCAGTATAGTCTGGGGTCCTTACTTTTCATCCTTCCCTCTCTCCTCCCTGTAGCAGTTTTCCCTTCTCTAGAGAATTCCTAAGAAACCAGTGTCAGTGCCACACAATTTGTCATATAACCATATGCTGTCGTGCATTAATCCACTCTTGCTTGTGTGTTAGTCCAAAACTAACAGCTGAGATACATGTGTAATTCTCACTGTCATTCTCCTCTGATCCCACATGCATACACACACACACACACACACTCACATCCACTCACATGCACTTGTGTATCCCTCACATGTACAAAGCTGTATTCACAGGTGAGTGCCTTCCTGGGAAGGTGGAGGAAGCAGTAATGTGAATGGGCTCTGCAGCTCTATATTGGCTGTGTGTCCTTGGGCAACTTCCTTTGCTCTGCTGAGCCTTAATTTCCCAGTTGTAAAATGGGAACTCCAATAGCCCTTCCTCGTAGAGTGGTTGTGAAGATGAGTAGGAATCGTCTATCTGAGCCAGTGTCCAGTACAAGTTTTTGTTATTGTGAATGTTGTTACTATTACCATCACCTCTTTCATTTCCTATGACTCTTCCCTTCCAGGCCAGTGGTTTTCTGGTAATTTCTTGAATATGTTAAGCTCTGTCCCACTCCTAGGCATTTACATTTGCTGTGTCCTCTGCCTGAATCATTTTTGCTCTACATTTTCATGAGGTTGTCATGAGATTTCATGTGATTTTCATGAGATTCATTTTCCTTTGATTCAGGTCTTTGCTCAAATGTCACCTTGTCAAGGAGACCTTACCTGATTATCTTATCTAAAGTTCACACACACACACACACACACACACTTCACTCTTTAGCCTTTTATTATTTGCTCGTTACTATCTGAAATTATTACATGCGTTCATTGTTTATTGTCTGTCCCCCTCCCTAGAATATAAGCCCCAGGTAGGCAAGAACTTTATATTCTTTGTTCATGGCTATAATCCAGTGCTGAGTATAAGAAAACGGTAAATAATTCTTTGCTGAGTGGACATCGACTAAGTAATAGCCATAACTGCTTATAATAAAGACCATCATAAACCGAGTGTTTACTCTGTGCAAGGCATTGTGCTAAGTACTTGATGTAAATGGCTTCATTTATTCTTCACAAATAGCCTAAGAAATAAGTATAATGGAACCCAGATTTACACAAGACATGCATCAGGGGCAGAGCAGCTAAGTGATGTGCTCTGCCCATCACTACTGTCACACAGTAGGTAAACAGACGAGGCTTCAAATCCACCATTCTGTAGACAAAGCCTGCAGTCTTGACCACCATGAATTTCAGGTAAAAGACTCTCCTGTCCTTCCTTGACAGAACATTCTCACATTCTAGCACAGCTGCTGATCTGGCCCTGAAACAGGCTGCCTTCAGATCCACCAGGGAGTATCTTGGAAAAAACCCAACTCAGCCCCAGCTGGGCTGGGATCGTCAGGCCCTGAGAGGCCATTGCTGGCTCACACCCGGCCTGCTGGTGTCTCCACATGTCGATGATGACTCTAAGCCACCAGGTAAGGGAGTTGCTGATCCAATGGTCTCAACAGGCTCCTATCCTTAATAGGACCTTTGCTGGCCCCCTGCCTTCTAGCTGCATCAGAATACGTGATATTTCCAGAAGAAGCCAAGCTGCATCTCTACCCTTTGTCTCAGAATATTCTGCTCCACTGCCTAGCGTTCCCTTCCTACTTCTTTGTCCTCTAAAAACTCTTGCTCATCCTGCAAGACCCAGTTCAGGAGTCAATTTGTCTGATCTTCCTCAGGTGGTGTAGACTGCCCCTCCTCTGACTCTCCCCTCTGTGTTTTAGGGAGGAGGGATTAAGCAGGTGGGGCTGGAATCAGGCAAGTTAGATACACATAATTTGCTTCTCTGCTAGTAATCTGTGTGACCTCAGCAAGTTACTTAAGCTCGCCAAGCTGCAGTTTTCCCATCTATAAAATGGGGACAATAATAGTACCTACTTCATAGTGTTGGTGTGAAGCTTAAATGAAATAACATGTATAAAGCATCTAGCACATGCCTGGTATATATTGAACCTTCAAAAAATAGTAGCAATTAGCATTATGAATTCTATTTTAGAGAACCTATCAGTCAGGATTGAAACCTGTGTGTCTGCTTATCTCCCTCACTAGACTGAAATCATAGGGACAATACCTCATACCCCTAGCCTTGCACTAGGCCTTGAAATACTATGTGCTCCAAACTGGTTTGTGGAATGGATCTGTCAACTTTTAGGAAGCATGCACTGAGGGAGGGAAAGAGAGAGATGTCTTTATTTAGGCTTGAGAAGCAATAGGATTATAACTGATTTTTCTGTCTCATTTTTGTTGTTGTTGGCAGGGCCAGGGTTGTCTTGTTGGGGTTTGAAATAGTAAGGATGGGATGGAAGGAGGTGGCAAACAGCCCAACCAAACCCTGTGGCCTCTGTGCCCACCCTCAGCCTATTACCTCAGTTTCCCTCATCTCCTTAGGCATCACAACTACAATGGGAAAATCTTGTTGAAAGATGGTTGCTGCAGACATCTCAAAAAACCCAAAGCCCAGAGAAAGCTTTTGGCCCCTCTTCACCAGGGTCATGTGCCCCAGATTATTTCCTGAGGATTTCCTGAGGATGTGTGTAATCAGATCCTTGATTGCCCTGTGCTGGGGGACAGGAACAGCGTTCACTGACAGGCTAATACTGGGGCTCAGGTTTCTTCTTTACTTCCTGTGCATTTGGTGATCATGGCTTAACTGGTGATGAATGATCCCATGACTCAGAGTGCCACATTACAATGGGGCTCCCTGAGTTTAGAAGGGGGATGCCTATTTCACACCCCTCTCCTCGTCTCCCTCCCTACAAGGGGTTAGTGCCCTGACTGCAGTGGGGGCACCTTCTTCCTACCATTTTTCCCCCACTTCTCCCACCTCTTCTTATGTTTACTTTTACTTGAAGAGAAGCCCTACTTGGAGCCAAAGTGCTTTTGAGAGAACTGCTCGTAAAAAATACCCTACATTATTAACTTAGTACATTAGAGTCTTTTCTTTTAAAAATAATCTTCCCATTATGGAAATAATGAATGCTTATTATAGAAAATGTGGGAAATGCAGGAGCATTTTTAAAAGAATATTTAAATCACCCATAATCTCAGAGCTCTGAGAAAACCACAAATAGCATTTTTGCACATTTCCTTCCAGACTATTATATATGCTTATATATACATTTGTATATAATTAATGCCAGACTATGTATTAAACAGAGATGTATGCCATACATTTTGCATATATTTAGATCTCATGGCTTTCCATGATACGTTCCCATCATTTCTTTTCCCCAGGTCACCATCATAAAAAGGAAAGCAGATGTTAGTGTCCTGGGATTCAGCATCCAGGAAAACTAAGACCCAAAGAAATAAAGTCACTTTCTCAAGGTCACATAGATTTCTGGCACAACTGGGATGGGAGCGCAGGTCTCTTGGATCATGGCCAAGTCTTCTTTCCACTGGACTGAAAAAAGAATCTGCCCCAGGGGTACCAAAGGAGAAGAGTCTTAAGTACTAGTGCCAAATTTATAAAACGTAGGATCAGAGTTCTTAGGTTATTTACAGTTTTACCCAAAATCCAAAGATAGAAAGTACTGAAATGCTTTTACAAAGCAAATATGAAAATGTACTGTGGTGATTGAAGGAAGAGAGAGATCCTGCTCTTGGCCCTGACCTTGGCAATCTCATCTCTTTTAGTTAGGGTTTTGATTTATGAATTGAAACATACTTATTCCTATTTTATGCAGAAAATTAATTTATTTGAGGATATTAGGTACCTCACAGAATCTCCAGAAAGGCTACAGAACCAGGTTTGATAGCCACATAGTCAGACACAACCAGATCTCGTGGTGATTGTCAAATATTTGACAACCATGGGACACAGGCTCCAATTAATCAGAATAGTGGAAAATGGCAAATAACCTCTATAGCTGTTCTGGGATGGATTCACTGAATATCAGCCTTACCCAAAGCATATCTTGAAAGCACTTCAGTAGGAATACTATATTAATCAGGTTTCCTCTTCGATATGCCACATAACAACAAATTATCTCTAATCTCAACAACAAACATTTTATCTTCATAGGTCATTTGTGGTTTGGCTCGTCTTACCTGATGAATTTGGGCTAGGTTCAGGTCAGTTTCAAGCATCTGCATTCTAAGACCCAGGTTGAAGGGGCAAAGGCTATGCGGAGCATGTTCTTCTGAGAGTGAGGGTTGAGACCCCAGTGGGCTAATGGAAACTTGCCATGCCTCTTAGACCCTTTGCCTAGATAAAACACTGTCCCTTCCATTTAGTTCTTATGTCTCAAAATAAATTATACAGCCAAGCTCAAGGTCAATGGGTCTGGAATTAAGACTCTGTCTACTGTCATGGGAAGCACTGCAAGTCACATGTCTAAAAGCATGGCTTCTATTGTAGGGAGACAGTGAAGAGTAAAGACAGTTATTTAGTCTACCGTGCCCCTACTGCTACTACCCCTAGACATAACCCCTTCAGTTTACAACACTAATGTTGGGCACTAGATGCTACTGCAGAACCTCTGCCTCTATTTCTTCTTGTAAATGGAAGTGTTTGCCAGCATCTTCATCAGAATGGATTCTACCCAGAAACTGCTTTTCTGCTTCACTAGTTTCCAGCTCATTTTTCTAGAGCAGGTGCATCCCATTGACTATATCTAGGCTACCAGAAAATCTAGAAAAGCACGTTTCTGACTTCAACTAGAATGTAGATAGGGAAATTGATTCATTAAGTGGGGAACTTCTCAAACATAGGAAGGGTATTCAAGGTATTGGGTGGCCAGAAAGAATGGCAAATGTCTACTGCACCCAACCTCACAGTAGACCTTAGGGAGGTCAGGGAGATGTGAAAATCCAGCACAGCTCTTGATTAAGTGATTCATCTACAACTTTTCTTACTTATGTGCTCTCATCTCCCTGACTCTTCAGCTCTCTGAATTCAAATTTTCTCACTCTAACTGCTCTGCCTCCTTTACTCAGATGACTATCCAGAAACTGCTATTTCTGCACAATACCCATTCCCTCCTTCTTCCTTCCAGTAGAGAAACCCTGTCCTGTAAAGGACAATTACCTGAAGACTACATTCTCCAGCTTTTCTTGGAGCAAGTTATGGCCTTTTGCCTAAGTTCTGGCCAATGTATGTGTGTGGAAGAGATGCATGAACAACAGCTGGATCACGTCCTTAAAAGGAACTTGCTTGCCCTTCACTTCCTATTTTACCCATCCCATAGATTGGAATGTAGATGCGGTGATCTGACATCAATTGTGCAGGAAGCGCAGCAGCAGAGGGGATGGCAAAGCAGCAAATAGAAGGAACCAAGTCTCTGAGTGACCTTCTAGAGCAGACGCCTATCTCCTTGGACAGTCAGCTCTGATTTATACATGAGAGGAAAATGAACTTCTTTCCATTTAATCCATTGCAATTTTGATCTCTCTAAAGAAAAGCTGAATCAATACTCTAACAAAAACAGAAACCCACTCAGACTCTCTTTGATGCAAAAGTAGATTTTTCAGAAAAATAGATAAGGGCTTTGGAATTAGACAGACCTGGGATTTGAATCCTGATTTTGCCAATTACTAACTTTGTGACTTTGGGCATATTATCTCAAAAAATATTTTTCATCTCAACCTCTTGATCCTCAGTATTTTTATCTGTGATATATGGTTATACTACATTTATACCAGCTTCATATAGTGGCTTAGTACAGTGGCTGGCATATAGCTGCTCAAATAAAGGACATGTATTCCTATTACTTGAGAGTAGAATTTGGACTTCAGCTGCAAACATGTAACTCATACATGTGACAACCAAAAGCCTATTTCAACAAGTTTTTCACTTACTATCTCAAATAGCTATTAATTTCTGCTGTGTATAAGACATTCTATATAATATAGGAAGTACAAAGTTAGATAAAGAATAATACAAGAACAGAGAGAATTTGAAGTTAAAAACACAATACCATTATCACTGCAAAACATGAAATACTTAGGTATAAATTTAACAAAACATATACAAGATTTATATGAGGAAAACCACATAATTCTGATGAATGACATCAAAGAATTAAGTAAATGGAGAGATATTCCATGTTCATGGAAAAGGAGACTCAATATTGTCACGATGTCAGTTATTTCCAACTTGATCTACAGATACAGTGACATCCAAATAAAAATATCAGCAAGTTATTTTATGGATATTAACAAACTGATTCAAAAGTTTATGTGGAGAGGCAAAAAATCCCAGAATAGCCAATGCAAAATTAAAGGAGAAAAACAAAGTAGAGCACAGATGCCACCAGACTTCAAGGCTTACTATAAAGCTAGAGTAATCAAGACAGTCTGGTATTGGTGAAAGAAAAGACAAATATATCAATGTTACAAACTAGAGAGCCCAGAAAAAGACTCCCATAAATATGGTCAACTGATCTTTGACAAAGGAACAAAAGCAATACAGCGGAGTAAAGATAGTCTTTTCAACAAATGATGCTGGGATATCCACATTGCAAAACAGTGGAACTAGATACAGAATTTACACCCTTCACAAAAAAATAACTCAAAAATGGATCCAAGACCCAAATATAAAATGCAAAAATATATAATTCCCAGAAGATAATATAGGGAAAAACCTAGATGATATTGTGTATGGTTATGCATTTTTAGATACAACAACAAAGATGTGATCCATGAAAGATAATAAGTGATCAGTTGGACTTCATTAAAATTAAAAAGTTCTGCTCTGCAACACAATCTCAAGAGAATTAGAAGACAAGCCACAGACTTGGAGGAAATATATGCAAGAGATACATGTGATAAAGGACTGTTATCCAAAATATACAAAGAACTCTTTTTTTAATTAATTTTTTTTAAGAGAGAGTGAGTGGGGGAGAGGGGCAAAGGGAGAGGAGAGAGATTCCCAAGCAGGCTCTATGCTCAGTACAGAGCCTGACACAGGGCTCCATCTCATGACTCTAGAATCATGACCTGAGCCAAAATGAAGATTGGATGTTCAACCAACTGAACCACCCAGGCACCCCACAAAGAACTCTTAAAACAACAATAAGCAAACAAACAACCTGCTTAAAAGATGAGTCAAAGATCTTAACAGACACCTCACCAAAAAATATAGACAGATGGCAAATAAGCACATGAAAGGATGTTTCACATCATATGTCATCAGAGAAATGTAAATTAAAACGATGAGACACTACCATACACCTACTAGAATGGCCAAAATCTGCAGTACTGATGACACCACCAAATGCTGCGGAGGATGTGGAACAACAAGACTGCTCCTATATTGCTGGTAGGAATGCAAAATGGTATAGCTACCTTGGAAGACAGTTTGGTGGGCTTTTTGTTTTGTTTTGTTTTTGTTTTTGTTTTTGTTTTTTTACAAAATTAAACATACTCTTACCATATGTTCCAGCAATCTCACTACTTGGAAGTTACCTAAATAGTTGAAAATTTATGTCCATACAAAAACCTGCATATAGTTGTCTATAGAAGCTTAACTAATTGCCAAAACTTGGAAGCAACCAAGATGTCCTTTAGTAAGTGAATGGATAGACTGTGATATATCTAGACTACGGAATATTATTCAGTGCTAAAAAGAACGGATCTCTTGAGCCATGAGAAACAAGAATCTTGAATGCATATTACTAAGTGAAAGATCTGAAAAGGCTACATACCAAATGATTCCAATCATATAACATTTTGGAAAAGACGAAACTATGGAGACAAGAAAAAGATCAGGAGGAGGGTAGGGATGAACAGGCAGAGCACAGAGGATTTTTAAGGCACTGAAAATACACTTTTTGATATCATAATGATGGATACATGTCATTAAACATTTGTCCTAACCCACAGAATGCACAATGCCAAGAGTGAACCATAATGTAAATTATGGACATTGGGAGATTATTATGTATCAATGTAGGTTCATCCTTGGTAAAAAAAAAAAAAAATACTATTCTGGTGAGTGATGTTGATAGTGGGGGAGACTATTCTTGTGTGAGGGCTTGAGTTATACCAGAAATCTCTGTACTTCACCCCTTGTTTTATTGTAAGCCTAAAACTAGTCCCCTCCCCCTCAAAAAAGTCTTTTTGAAAAAGGAACAACACTGCACTCAAGTATCTTACAATTTAGTGAGGAAAGAAGAAAACAGGGACAACCAATTAATCCATGACAGAAGAAAATTAATGTAAAAAAATAATGTAGGCAAAATGCTGGGAGCAATTCTGCTCCAGTTGGAGTAGAGTTACCAGATAAAAATACAGAATATCCAGGGATGCCTGGGTGGCTCAGTTGGTTAAGTGTCCAACATTGGCTCAGGTCATGATCTCACAGTTCATGAGTTTGAGCCCCATGTCAGGGTGTGTGCTGACAGCTCAGAGCCTGGAGCCTGCTTCAGATTCTGTATCTCCTTCTCTCTCTGCCTCTCCTCCTCTCATACTCTGTCTCTCTCTCAAAAATAAATAAACATTAAAAAATGTTTTTTAAAAATACAGAATATCCAAATAAAATTTTTTTAATTTAAAGTTTATTCATTTATTTTTGATGGGGGGAGGGTTGTGTGCACAGGGGAGGTGTAGAGAGAGAAAAAATCCCAAGCAGGCTCCTCACTGTCAGTGCAAAACCTGATGTGGGGCTCCATCCCAGTAACCATGAGATCATGACCTGAGCTGAAATCAAGAGTCAGATACTTAAGAGACTGAGCACTCAGGCACCCCTATCCAAATAAATTTGATTTTCAGATAAACAACAAATGAATTTTAAGTATGTCCAATGAAATATTTGAGTACTATAAATTATTCATTGTGTATCTGAAATTCAAATTTTATTCAATATCCTATATTCTTATTTGCTAAATCTGGCAACTCTAAACTTGAGAGGATCAAGGGAGACTTCAAGGGGGAATTGACACTTGAATTGTGCCTTAAGGGAGAATGAATAGGATTTCAATAGCTGGATTATTTAAGGCTATTCCAGGCTGAGAAGACAGCAAGAACAAAGGATGAGAGATTGAAAATGTCCAGAATATCTCAATAACTATACATTACAGTCTGGTGATTCATCTAATGTGGCTATCATTTTGGTGGAATCTAGCTAATATTGAGCCTAGAGACAGATACAGAGTAATGTGCAGCCATATTGCAATATTCAAAAACTAAGATCTAGGACCCTTAGCACAGTGACCATCTAACAGTAGACGTCCTGAATTTTCAAAGTACGATTAAATCAGAAAGTGGAGAATTTAAAGGAAAGTATAGTGTTAGTGACATGTTATTCTAAAAATAGGAATTACCACCCAGATCTTTCTTTGCAAGACACTCATAGTCTGTACTACTTGAAGCTTGTGCTCAATTCACAAGGACCCTAGTCTGCCTTCTCACCCACAGCAATGAGTCCCAGGCACCCATGTATGTTTTATGAGGCCTCTGTCACCCTACCCAACGTTGATTGGCTGACTATGAACATGTGACTCATGCTGAGCCAATGAGAATCCATATCCTGGGTGTTTGGAATTGGTACTAGAAGATTCTAATTCATTCTGAATTCATCTCTTGAAAGGAAGAGACTTACAGTTGTTAACTGTAAATCATTGACTATTACAGCAAAGTCTTATTTCCACGATGGCCTCGAGAATTCTGCTCACTGGGTATAAGGCTGGCAGCTGGAAGCCTGGAAACCTGGAAACTTCGAGATTCTTCTGAATTTGATGAACATAAGTTGGAAAAGTTTTCGGCTTCATGCTAAAAACTGATAAGGTATCATACTGTGAAATGTGTAAGTAGCCTGATAATTTCCTTTTGTTCCCTACTAATTATTCCTCAGTCCTTGTCAGGGCCTGGACCCCCCGTCAAGGTGACACCCCTTTCTCCATATTTATTCTCCGGACTAGGAGTAGAGATCTATCCTGATCCCTGGAAGTTCTCTGCTCCATGCCTGATCTAAGCTGTGAGGGCTGTGGTTTGCATTATTGATAAGGAGGTAGGAATCTGAAAGGTCAACACAGTCTGCTTCTAATACCTCATTCAAGCATGGGCTTGCACACCACACCTGGCCTCATGATTCTAGTTTGGTGAGTTTGGGATTTAATAAGACTCAAGGGTTTGAGCTGGTTTTGATTTGGTCCTTTGGAATTCGCACAGAAAAGAATTCAATAGACTTATCAGATGAGTAGTCTCTGAATAAAATGAAAGTTAATTGGCTACAATGTCTTGCATTCATGAAGAGTGGTCAGGAAAGAAACTGCTAAGGAATTAAAACCGCAGAATGATTTCTCTAAACTTACTAACTAGATGTGGCCTTGAGCCCCATCAGCTTTGGTGTAATTGGGGACAGAGGATGCCTCGAATTGAGAAACAGGAAAAGACCTTAAAGAAAAGATTCGCTAGTTTCCTGAGGCAGGGAGGAGGGCCATAGGATGTCTTTCTCCTGACATTTTTCTAGCATTCTGTTGAAACTATATCCCGTTTCTAAAGTCCTGGTGAAAGAGTCTCATTCCAGTATGGTTCACAGTAGAAATGCCAAACTGGAGAATATGTTACCAATCTTCAAATCACCCAAGGTGCTGGACAGAAATGATTTTCACAGCTGGGGCCTACAAAGGCAGAATCCACAAACCCAGTAACCCTGTCACATAATCAGCTTAACCAGACTCACCAAGGTGACATGGACCTTTGCCTAACTGGCAAAACCTGAGAGTAGCTTCATGCTGAAAAAGGCAAAATATCAAAAAAAGGTGGGGGGGGGGGAGAGAAAATATCTTGTTGGTAATAACAATGAAATTTGTTGTAAGGAAAAAGCCCCAGTTCTCTGAACCAAAGTAATCTTTCATCAGTGTCCATGTTTAATGCCTTTCTGGGACGATAGAGATTTTTAATACTTTGTATTTCATGTGTGAGATTAATCTGATGTTCCATTTCTCATACCAGGCTCTAGGAAACAATAGTAATTTTCCACTTTGTAAAGCTTTCTCTCACTTTTCATCCCACTCAAACGCAGCTGTTCTAAATTTTGAGCATCTTCTGTATAACACGGGGATTCCTAGAACTATTATGAATGCCTTTTTAGAAAAGGGTATTGTCACTTAACTCTGGCTACGCCAGAGAAATTGTCTTATCATGTGGAGTTACATTCCTTCTGAGGGCTGATACTCGGTGTTTTATAGACATGACCACAAATCCTGCACTTAATCAACTGTCCATTATATGCCTATAAATTAGACAGTAAAGCCTTCCAAATTATCAATAAATCACTAAAACGGAGCAATGCAGAAATGAACCACAGACATTTTATTTGTTCATGAGTTCCCAAAGAGAGGAATTTTGCAAGAAAATGGCCCAAAAACTCCCATGGGGAAAATAACCCCAAGATATCAAGAGGTGCTACTCCTCAGTTTAGGAACTAGCTACAAAGTTTAAGAGGAGGCTCCTTGAAGCACAGCGAGTAGGTAGATGGTTGTCTTACATAATTGTGCACATCAAGATTCAGGTTAAAGACAGACACATCTGGGTTCATATCCCATCTCCACCACTTACTAAGTATGTGACCAGAGACAAGTTATTTAACCTTCCTCTGCCTCCGTTTCCTCATCCGTAAAGTGAGGATGATATTAGCATCTGCCTGATAGAGTTACTGAGATACAGTTAAATGAGATAGTAATATTAATATTAGTGGCTAACTCTTCCAGCCAGGAAACACAGACCACCTGAGTCTTCCAATCAAAAGGAATTTAATACAGGAAATAGGTAATACAGGAGACAATAGAGCTAAGACACCAAACAGACGCCCATAAAGTGGCTGTGGGATGCTGTTAGGGTTGGAAGGACAGTAGGGGGGCTGTCCTGCAGGAGCTGAAATTATAGCAGGGTCTGAGCTGGAGCCATGGAGAAGACACCACAGGATGCAGAAAGAAGAGGAAGGAATACTCTGACCTTTCCCCAAATCCACCAGAGCTTCCCATGGCTGAAGCTCCCTGGGAGCTACATGGTCAGGGAGTCCAGGAAATGTAGTTTCCTTAAATACAGAGTAGAGCATGGGAAGGACAGGGATGGATGGGAGCACAAACAGGCAGTTAACCAACAAATGCTGACACGTACTGAGCCCTAGCATGAATAAGGCACTTGGCTGAGTGCTTAATATGGACTAATTCATTTAAAACTGTGACTAACTCGCAAAACCAGGGTTTGAAGTGCCTAATAAATGTTAGACCTATCCTGAAGTACTTGAATGCTATTAAAGCAACCTAATGGAAATAATGGTATGTGGGTGCATCCATTAGGCTGAACCTGAATTGAGAGGGTGGGGGGAACCATGCCTTTACTCACCTTTTGGTTTTCGGCACATTGTAAGTACCTTACCCACAGTGATTACCTTGGTTCATATTTGTTAACCTAGATGAAACTGTGAGCTATCAAAGTATGAATCAGTGAAGTGAGTCTGCAGTAAGTAAAAGAGTATCTCCCATCCTTGCTAGGAGTTTGCGTTTTGTGGTTACTATACCATTAATACCACCTCCCATCAATATTTTGACATCTTACTTCAAAAACTGTGAATATTTCATAGCCAAATTGAGTAGTACTGAGCACCTCTCATACCTCTGTTTTGGGCGCTAATTGTCACTTCCCATGAAAGGAACAAGGCTATTTGGAGAAACGGCTGATTCTATGTCTGAGGCAAGAAATATATAGATGAGCCTGGAACATTTTGTAATACCAGAAAGCAAGAAATCTATCAAAATCAAAAACAACTGCACCATGTCTAAAGGATTCCGAAGCTAACTTTAAAAGCCTCCCACTAGTTAATGATTGGACAATTTGAGCATCAATAAGAATAAAGAATAAAAACTATGATAGGCTAAAATATATCAAATCTGTTAAAATCCACAAGTTCGTATGGATATTAAGGGGCAAAACATCCCTCATTGATTGTCTTTGGAGAATGCTAGGAAACCAATTGTTATGGGCTGACTTGTGTCCCCCTACATTTCATGTAGAAGTTCTAACCCCCACTATCTCAGAATGTGACTGAATTTGGAAATACGGCCTTTAAGGAGGTAATTTAGGGGTGAATCCTAATCCAGTATGACTCATATCCTTATGAGAAGGGGAGATTAGGACACAGACACACACAGAGGGAAGACTATGAGAAGACACAGGGAGAAGGTGGCCATCTGCAAGCCAAGGAGAGAGGTCTTAGCAGAAAGCAGCCCTGCCGAAACATTGACCTTGGGCTTCCAGCTTCCAGAACTATGAGAAAGCTAATTCTTGTTTAAGTCACACAGTCTATGTTACTTCTTGTGGCTGCCCCAGCAAACTCCTACACCAGCTCATCATTCTGAAATTTGGTAAGTAAAAGGAAAGACATATTTCAAGGTAACCAAACAATTGATGAGGAGAAGTTTCTCTTTATGGAATATATTCCATCTACTAAAGAAGGGATGAGATAATTTTTTAAATCACTAATTTGCAAAGCCTGTAAAGGTACAATAGTTCTAGGCAATGGTCATCAATAGCAGTGATCATCACAAAAAGAGACAACTAGATAGCAAGGCTCCTAATGGAAATATACAATGCCATCTGTCAATTACTTTTTGCCAAAAGTCAAACCTGAATCAGACCAGTTCTCTAGATCTAACTAATAATTCACAGAAAATACATGGAACAGAGGAACATGTTGAGCAACAAAGGGATGCAGTCAGCAAAATTCAGAAAATGGCAAATTATATATGACAAGTGGCCTAGTTTGCTCAAAAAAAAAATCACAAAAACTAAAAAAAGGGAGGATAAATCTATAGATTAAAAGGTGCTTAGGATACACATCAAGCAAATTCCATTTATAGTCCTTCAGATTCTATTTCAAACAAACCAATTAAGAAAAACATTATGAGTGGGGCGCCTGGGTGGTTCAGTCAGTTAAGCATCTGACTTTGGCTCAGGTTATGATCTCGCAGTCCATGAGTTCGAGCCCTGTGTTGGGTTCTGTGCTGACAGCTTGGAGCCCGGAGCCTGCTTCAAATTCTGTGTCTCCCCCTGTCTCTGTCCCTCCTTCAGCAAGGAGCAAGTATAGTTAAAAAAATAAACATTTAAAAAATTAAAAAAAAACAAAAAGAAATACAACAGATGATTATAAGGGAAGGGAAGGAAAAATAAGATAAAAACAGACAGGGGGGCAAACCATATGACACTTTTTTTAAATTTTTTAAAGCTTATTTATTTTTGAGAGAGAGAGAGAGAGAGACAGAGTGTGAGCAGGCGAGGGGTAGAGAGAGAGGGAGACACAGAATCTGAAGCAGGCTCCAGGCTCTGAGCTGTCAGCACAGGGCCCGAAGTGGGGCTTGAACTCACGAACCATGAGATCATGACCTGAGCCGAAGTTGGCCGCTTAACCAACTGAGCCACCCAGGCATCCCCATAAGAGACTCTTAAAGACAGAGAACAAACTGAGGGTTGCTGGAGGGGAGGTAGGTGGGGGGATGGGCTAGATGATGATGAGCCTTAAGGAGGGCACTTGTTGGGATGAGCACTGGGTGTTATATGTAAGTGATGAATCACTGGGTTCTCCTGAAACCAATACTACACTGTATGTTAAGTAACTAGAATTTAAATAAATAAATTTTTAAAAAGAGAAAATTTGCAACTTGACTATGTCTAGAATTTTATGTTCAAAGTCAATTCCATTCCACCTTTCTAAACATTATCCACTATCATTATCCTATAATAAATTTCTGTTTCAGCCAAACCAAAAAGTGTTTAAAGGATTTGTAACTTGAGGCAAAGCTTATATAATAATAATTTTTTAAAAAGATAGGATGAAACATTTTATGATTATAACTTATGGTGCATTGGATTTTTCAAAGCTGGAGAGAAAGGAAAAGAGAGGCAGGGTGGGGAGGGGGGAGGGAGAGATGGACAGATAGATGATAGAAGAATGGATGAATAGATACTTTTGTCTCAATGTAACACTGGCCCTCCTCCCTTGGTGGAGTTTTGTAACTGCCTCTACCAATAAAAGTGACAGAAGTGCTGCTATTGACTTCCAAGGCTAGCTCATAAAAGACTCCTGCCATATTCTCTCCCTTGAGACAAATGGCTTTGGAATCCTGAGCCACCCTGTGGATGTTCACCATATCCACAAAAGACTATGTGGGCAGACCACAACGAGAGAGAGAAAGATACCTGAGGAGTCCTAGCTACTTGAATCTTCAAGCCCAGGAACCAGACTCAAGGATGGAACCCACTGAGAGGAGTCTAGTCCCAGCCTGAGTGCAATCACATGACCCACCCCAGCCCAAACTCCCAGCAGAGCTACTCCTGAATTCCTGACCCACTGATAATAAAATGACTATTGCCATTTTATGGCACTAAGTTTTGGTGTGATTTCTTATGCATTAATAGAAAAAAATATGTGTGTGTGTGTGTGTGTATATATATATATATATATATACACATATGTATATACACACATATGTAAAATATATAACTATATAGAGTAACACAAAAATATATTTAAAAATATAAAAAACACACCACAAAATAACAGTGATCATCTGGTGGGATTATGTGTTTTCTTCTCCTTCTTTCTGAATTTTTTGAATGATAATATATTTCCTTGAAAAACAAAAAATAAATTTTATGTTGAAAAGCATTTCACTGTGAGGTTTTGGGTGTTTTGTTTTGGTTTGTTTTGTTTTTTGGCATCCAGTCTCCTTCAACCAAGTTCAAGTGTTCCCCCCAGGTTTCTGGAGGAACGTGTGCAGATGCATGAGACCAAATACAACCAAAGTCTTGAGGGACACTAAAGACCATCTCATCCAATTCATCAGCTGCTCTAAGCCTCCAGTATGTATGCCCATGAGACAACTATTGTTCAGCTTTTCTGTGAATTAAGTGTCCCTCCGTGACAAGAGATCTATCCGACGCAGAACTAGTTCTTTCCACCTTCAGGTTCCAATGACAGGAAGTCTTTCCTTCTAATGAACTGAAAAGTGTCTTCCTGGAGTTTCCACTCACTGGCCGTACTCAGGAAATATTCATGAAGTCTTCATGAAGTGCCTACCATGGGCCATGCATTGTTCTAGGTCCTGATACAACAGAGAATAAGGCAAAGTCCTTATTCCCAGGGAGCTTAGAGTCTGGTGAGCGAGATGCACAATTACTATGATGTGCGTATACACACATACACACACACACACACACACACATACACACACACACTCATATATAAAGACAGTACCAAGTGCTATGGAGAAACTAAATCAAGGTAAGGGGAGTGAGAAGAGTATAATTTTAAAAGGTTGGTCAAACAAGGAGATCAAGCAAGGTCACCATGAGGAGGTGACCTTAAGGCCTGACTGGAATGAGGGCCCCTTGTCAATAAGGGAAGAACATTCCAGATAAAGGGGCATCAAGGGTAGAGTGCTGAAACAGATGCCTGCCTGGCATATCTGAGTAACAGCAGGAAGGTGGGGGTGGCTGGTGAGTGGTGTGTACAGGAGAGAAAGACAGGAGAGCAAGATCAGGGAAGAATGTGAGGAAGAATGTGAAGACAGTAGCGATATCAAGACCAAGGATCCTGGATGTCATTCTAAGTATAATGGGAACCCACTGGAGGCTTTCAAGCAGAGGAGTGATGTGAGCTGATTGGTGTTTTCAAAGCATCACCTGGCTGCTGTGTGAGAACAGAAAAATAGCAGGGAAGAGGGAGAGAAGGAATACCAGTTGGGAGGTTGATGCACTTGGCCAGCCAGTGAATGGGTTAGAAGTGATTGGATTCTGGATAGATTTTAAAGGTAGAACCAGCAAGACTTGTTGGATTACATGTGGGTGTGAAGTGAAAGGAAAGTCTAATGCAACTCCAAGTTTCCTTGTTTATTTTCTAACATTTATTTATTTATTTTTAGAGAGAGAGAGAGAGAGAGAGAGACAAAGAATCCCAAGCAGGCTCCACCCTTCAGCGCAGAGTCCAGTGCAGGGCTCAAACTCACTGTGAGATCACGACCTGAGCTGAAATCGGACACTTAACCGACTGAGCCACCCAGGTGCCCCACCAAGTTTCTTTTAAACAAGTAGCCTTGCCTCAATAAATATTTGTGTAAGATGGAGGGAATACACCTATGATTGGTTTGTGTGCTCCCCAGAAAGAGAGACACACATTCCCAGAGCATTTAATATATTAGGGGCTAATATATTAAAGACACTGTAGTTACGCTAAATGTTAAAATGAACACACCCAGAAGCCCAGAAAGGGGGCAATAAGGACTTCTCTGAGTGGGAGAAGTGCCTCTCTGAGGCTCAGATGAGTAAGCATGGGCAGGTGAAGATCTTTCCAGGGGTGGGACCAGACTTTCTGACGCCTACAAGCAGGAAACTCAGGGAGGTGTTGAGGAAGACACCAAACACCAGGTGAGAGGTTAGCATGCAAGATAGGACATGGAAGGAACTCAGGATGAAAAAATCTTCAGAGATCAAACTGAGAAGGATCATGGTCATTCTAAGGACTTTGGTTTATATCCTGAGGACAGTTAGGCCCACAGATGGGTGTGAAACCAAGGAGATCTTTGGTAAGATGTGGGCCTCAGAAAGATGATTCTGGCAGCCAAAGTGTGGAGGAAGGAGCCAAGATCAGACTGGAGGCCAGGAGGCCAAGGTGGATGCTGGAGGACTAGTCCAGGAAAGAAATGCCAGGAGATAACAATGCTAACAGTTGATAGAGGCAGAGAAAACAGAGGGAAGATGTGTTAAGGAAACAGAGGTGGGATGGACCTTGAGGGTGTTATGCTAAGTGAAATAAGTCAGAGAAAGACAAATACTGTATGCTCTCACTTATTTTTTAAAAAGTTTATTTATTTATTTATTATTCGGAGATACAGAATCCGAAGCAGACTCCATGCTCTGTGCTAACAGTTCAGAGCCTGATGTGGGGCTTGAACTCATGAACTGTGAGATCATGACCTGAGCCGAAGTCAGACGCTTAATCAACTAAGCCACCCACATACCCCTGTATGCTCTCACTTACACGTGGGATCTTAAAAATTCCCCAAACTCATAGATACAGAGAACAGATTGGTGGTCAACAGATGTGGGGATGGGCGTGGGCAAAAATGGGTGAAGGTGGTCAAAAGGTGCAAACTTCCAGGTACAAGACAAATAAGTCCTGGAGGTGTCATGTATAGCATGGTGACTACAGTTAACAATGCTGTGTGATAGATTTGTAAGTTGATAAGAGAGTAGCTCTTACAAGTTCTCATTGCAAGAAAACAAATGCATAACTATGTGTGGTGATGGAATTTAAACTTACTGTGGTGAACATTGCACAGAATACACACAAAATCACTATGTCATATACCTTAAACTAATACAATGTTATATGTCAGTTATACCTCGATTTTTTTAATTTTTGAAAAAAAATAAATAGAGGGTAAAATGGACAGGTCTTAAGGACTGACTGGATGTTGGGGTGACTGACTGTGGTCTAGGATGGTTCCAAGTTCCTGATGTGAGAAACTGAGGTAGAAAATTAGGGGGAAAACAGTGGGTATACTTGGACATTGGAGGTTGAGTTGCCTGACGGACACACCCAAGTGACTGGTCCAGCAGGCAGTTAAATATAGAAATCTGAAGCTCAGGGGAAATGTCAGGGCTGGAAATAGAGACATGTCCATGTCCTTCTGTCCCTTGGGGCTCTACAAGTCAAATCTGATTAGTTTTTCACATGGAGGCCCTTTAAATGCTTGGGCACAGCCATGACATTCTTCAACTCCATCCAGCTGAGCTGCCTGGAGGCCAGACACTCTTGGTTCCTCCCAACACCACTCACTTTGGGGGCAGGCAAGTTGAGTGGTGGGAATCCTTGCTACTCAAATTGTGGCTTATGGACCTGTAGCATCACCTGGGAGCTGTGAGAAATGCAAAATCTCAAATTCACCCCACATCTACTGAATCAGAGTCTGCGTTTTAACAAGATCTCCTGGTGATTTGTGCACCACGCTGGTTTAAAGTACAGACTGGAGGAGCACCTGGGTGGCTCAGTCAGTTGAGCGACCAACTTTCAGCTCAGGTCACGATCTCACAGTTCGGGGATTTGAGCCCCACGTCAGGCTCTGTGCTGATGGCTCAGAGCCTGCAGCCGGCTTTGGATTCTCTGTCTCCCTCTCTGCCCTTCCTCTGCTTGTGCTCTCTCTCTGCCTTTCAAAAATAAATGATAAAAAATTAAAAAAAAAATAAATTACAGACTGGATTCACACAGCCAGGACTTGTACTCTGGCTCTGATGCTTATTAGTTGTGCGGAGGCAGATTATTTAACGTCTCTGTGCCTCAGTTTCTTTTTCTATCCAATGGGGATAATTTTAAGACTTACTCCATAGGGATGTTATACAGGCTTAAGTAAACCAATCCAGGTAAAGCACTTCATACGGTCAGGCACAAAATAAGTATGACTTTATTATTGCTGACGGGGCTCTAGTCCCCTTATTGTACTAACCAGCCTTCTCTGAAATGCCTCCAATTTCCCCATGTCGCTTTTAATCACCCAGAGCAGAGAACTACCACAGACTGTGGTCTGGCCAGCCTGAGTAAATTGGACTAAGTTCTTTCTAGAGGCCCACCTTTATACCTGCTGCTTTCAGGTACCATTGAACAGAGTATGCTGCACATAGGGCTAAGAATTAAACTAGAGAGCCAGACTGCCTGCATTTGAATCCTGTCCCTATAAGGTAGCAGCTGGGTGGCCTTGCACAAGTACTTTAACCTCTCTGTGCCTATTTACTAACCTGTAAAAATGAGATGAGATTAGTACCTACTTCAGGGAATCTGGGTGGCTCAGTCAGTTAAGCATCCGACTTCGGCTCAGGTCATGATCTTATGGTTCGTGGGTTTGAGTCCCACATCCGGCTCTGTCTGAAAGTTTGGAGCCTGGAGCCTGCTTTGGATTCTGTGTCTCCCTCTCTCTCTGCCCCTACCTCGCTCATGCTCTGTCTTTCTCTCTCTCTCTCCTCTCTTTCTCTCTCTCTCTCTCTCTCTCTCTCAAAAATGAATAAACATGAGAGGCAGGAGCTGAGGTGCATCACCCAGGCCCTGTTCAACGCTCAGTGTGGGAGCATCTTCCACACCTTTCACAATCCCATCTACTTCCCAAGGTGCCTTGTGCGCTTCTCTGACATCTACATGGCCTCCCTCCAGTGTCTGTCAGCTATGGCGTGAACTTCACCTTCTACCCACACTGCATGCCCCTGCCACACAAGGCGCTGCTCTGGACGGACCAGCTTTGCACTGGCTGTGTGAAGATGCCCTTGCTTGCCGACATGGCCCCCATCCTCTGAGGGTAGCATTATTGTCCAGAACAGGTCCTAACCCCTCCTGCCCTGCCCACACTGGGCATCAGTCCAAGGCAAGCAACAAAAGCAGTCTCCCTCCTGAAAAAAAAAAATAGTACTTCATAGGGTTATTTTGATATTTACATGACTTAAAGCATTTAGAATAGGGCTCTTGGCATATAAAGTATTCAATAAATGTGACATTCTGTAAAATCTCCTTATATTGCACCTCACAAAATCATGACATTTTTGAGGTCCAGAAAGGTTAAGAGACATGCTCAAGCCACACAAGCTTGAGACTGGCTCAAAACTCAGGTCCCTTGACTCACTTCTGTGGCCCCTCCGCATAGCAGATACATGACAGGCTATGTGAGTGGCATCCTCACTTTGCATCTGCTCAACCTAACAGTTGTGTACGGTAGACCTGCCCTTCCTGTGTTCTGAGCATCAGGATCTAGTTGCTTTCTTGTGGGCTCCAGAGGGAGAAAGGGACCTACTGTCTACACTCACAGAATCTTAATGTCTTTGGATTTTGCTTTAGGTAAGAAATGGGTTCTATAATTATGACTTAAATTGTGGGGTTAATTTCAGTGAGAAATAATTTTGATTTTTTTCCCCTCCCTTATTGCCTTAAGTCTTAAAAAATGTTGATGGCAAGGATTTTGCTCAGGAACGCGGTACTGAATGTATTCATTTATTCACCTTTTCCTGTATGTGCTGGCAAAGTGACAAAGAAATAAGCACCTTTTTGGGTCTGGTGGTGCGCTGAGGTTTTGTTGTTTGTTTTTGACTGAGTCACCACCAGAGAAGCAAGGTGCTAAGCCAGGGCAGTAGGACAGCGATCAGGGAGAGTCACAACAGGCTTGTGGATCCCAAACTCTCATGAGTACCAGAGATGTCATGCCTAAGGCCCTCCCCAGCAAGTTGACTCAGTAGGTCAGATGAGGTCCAAGAGCTGGCGTCTGAATAGTCCCACAAGGGACTCTCATGAAGAACATTTGCACTGACAAACACTGAAGTATAGTGCAGATTAAGATTAAGATTAAGATTGTGAGAGCCTCTCTAAACTTTGGTTTCCCTCAGCATTAGCTAATGAGTGCATCCACCTCACAAAGTTGTTGTTTAACCTCACAAAGTTAAATGAGATAAACTGGATGAAATACTTAAACTTTGTGCCTTGATAGTCTGTGAGGCTCAACAAAAGTAAAGTCACTATTCTTGAAGAAACAATTTAGCTTTGGGGGTATAAGCACAGACACTGGAATGCAACACATGGTCTCACGTCCTATTCCACCATTTACAAAGTATGAGATGTTGGGGCACCTGAGTGGCTCAGTCAGTTAAGGGTCTGATTCACGGTCATGAGATCCAGCCCCATGTCAGGCACTGCAGTGGGTGTGAAACCTGGTTATGATTTTCTCTCTCTCTCTCTCTCTTCCCCGATTGCTTTGCTCTGTCTCTAAAAAACAAAACGAAACAAAGTGTGATACCTTGGTATCTCACACTATTTTAAAAAATGGGTCCAATACAGCTCCTCCAACATGGACTTGTAAAGATGGAGACAACATGAGTCAAGAACTTAACACAATGCCTGGTAATCATTAGGGCTGCTCCCCCAAATATTTCTCCTCCTTCCCAGCACAGGATAGGATTGCACCTTCCCAATTTAAAGTTAAATATGACCATGTGACTTGCTTCGACCAATGGGGATGTGAACAGAACTGATAGGTCACTTCTGGCAGAGGTTTTAAGAGATGCTGTGTAATCGGCCACATCCCCTTTGCTCTGCTGGGAAGACTGTGGGGACACAGGTCCCTCTGACAATCTAGATCCTGAGAGTTCATGTGGAGCAGAGGCTGCCCAATGATCCCAAAGGACAAATACAGTAAGCAAGAAGAAAACGTTTGTTTAGTTAAGCCACTGAGCATCTGAAGTCATTTATAATTACAGCACAACCCAGGCCTCTCTGTCTGATAAACCCTCTGATTACCCAGTGGCCTCTCAAATTATTATCAGCTATGATTCTTATAATTATTGTCCTTGAGTGGCTTATAACTCATGTAGAACAGAAGAATCAAGAAAAATGAAATGTTAGGGGCACCCAGGTGGCTCAGTCAGTTGGGTGTCTGACTTTGGCTCAGGTCATGATCTCGTGGTTCTTGAGTTTGAGCCCCACATCAGCTTCTGTGCTGACAGCTCAGAGCCTGGAGCCTGCTTCAGATTCTGTGTCTCCCTCTCTCTCTGCCCCTCCCCCACTTGTGCTATCTCTCTCTCTCTCTCTCTCTCTCTCTCAAATAAACATTTAAAAATTTTTTTTGTAATTACCACAGTTCATCAGATCTAAGATGGCATTGCTCATAAGTTACACCATTATTTTACATACCATCAAAAAGAGGGGTGCTTGGGTGGCTCAGTGGATCAAACATCTGACTTCTGCTCAGGTAAAGATCTCACAGTTCGAGAGTTTGAGCCCCACATCAGGCTAGTCTGCTGTCAGCACAGAGCCTGCTTCAGATTCTGTATCTCCCTCTGTCTCTCTGGCCCTCCCCCGTTCACACTCTGCCTCTCTTTCTCTCTCTCAAAAATAAATAAATGTTAAGAAAAGAAAAATGAAATATTAAATTAGAAGCTTTCACTGCCTATAACAAAGGCTAAATAAATAAGAATTTTCAATCTAGTACATATTCTAGAAAATGGTGAAGAGAATGAGACTGGGCCTACAATCATAGAAAAGGTCTGGTTTATATTAAACCCACATTTACTGAGATGTTAATTTTTGTTCTAGCTAAAGGAAAAAAGTAGTTTAATTCCTTATGTGTCTTGTCATATAACCTAGACCTTGAGTTCCGGGAAGAATCTTGAATTGAATATTTAAGCAATTATAACAACCAGGGCCTCCCAGAGTGTTACCTGCTTTTATAAAATCTCAATTTCCAAGACAGATGTCTTCCCTTTTGGCTTTTCATTAAAGAAAAAAAAAAAGGGATGGAAGTATAGCAAATAGCTATGGGATAAATTGGTGCCTTTTCCTTTCTTACCAATGGCATTTCTCACCTTGATTTCTCCCTGGTTTGTGGTGGTCTAGGCTCTTATCTTTCTTACCAATGGCATTTCTCACCTTGATTTCTCCCTGGTTTGTGGTGGTCTAGGCTAGGTGGACTAGCATTCCAAGGTCTAGGCAGTAGGACTGGGATGACCAGGCTGCCATGGGGACCTGGGGACCACAGCTTTCGGCACCAGCACCAGGAACCAACAAACCAAGTGGGAGGAGCCAGGGCACCAGAGCCTCAGAGCAGAGTCAGGGCTGTGAGCCTAGGGCATGAGCCACAGCCACAGAGGGAGGACACCACACCCGTGCAGAGATCCCACCCTGACCCATGGGGCTGCCTCAGCTCCCCCTTACACCCAGATGCCATCTCGGCAAGGGGTGGTGGGAAAAGAAAAAAAATCCCCAAAAGGAGTGTGAACTCAGAATTGATAAATGGATGAGGTAAACTGAAAGAGACTTCCTCCCACCCTGAGAATGGGAACTGCAGAGCAAGAGATTGGTTATAGAAAACTAAAGTACTGGGGCTCAGTCAGTTATACGTCTGACTCTTGATTTCAGCTCAAGTCATGATCTCACATGTCGTGGGATCGAGCCCCTTGTCGGTTGAACATGGAGCCTGCTTGGGATTCTCTTTCTCCCTCTCTCTCTAACCATCCCCCCTGTTCACGCTCTCTCTTTCTCAAAATAAATAAGCATTAGAAAAAAGAAAACTAAAGTACTATTTTTCACACCTGGGTGAATTTTGACTCCACCATATATTCATTTATAATCATATGCAGTGAAATTATGACGATTGTATACTACTCACATTTGAAAGAGGGTGAAAATACTAACCCACCAGCAATGTGGCACCTTTCATGCAAGACCCTAAAACAGCATTCACTAATCCAGTTGTCAAATTTAAAGCATGCATTAGAACCATCTGGAAGGCTTGTCCCAATACTGATTACTGGGTCAACACCCAGAGTTTCCCATTCAGCGGATCTGGGGTGGGGGCCTAGAACCTGCACTTGTAACAAGTTCCCAGCTATGCTGATGCTGAAGGTCCAGAGACCACACTTTGAGAACCACTCCACTGATTTGTCAAAGTCCAGCATTCAACTAGGTCCTCCTTTCTATGGTTTCTCAGTCGGTATTATATACTAGCAGATGAAATATTGTGTAACTCAACTAGAACCACTGTGTTATCACAGTCATCATCATCACTATCATCTTCATCTTTATTACCATCAATGCCACTTACTGAGCACTTACTGAGAACTGAGCTCTGTCCTAAGTACTTTATACAGCTGTTCTCATTTAATCCTTACAAATTTAATCTTCACAAATACCATTCCTTTCATTTTCCAGGTGAAGGAACTGAGGCTTCAAGAAGTCAGGGAACTTATTCAAAGTTCTGGATGTGCCAAGTGACACAGCTGGGTCTCACATTGGGCAGCCTGACCCAAAGTCCAATTTCTAGCCACTGGTCCCACACACATTCTCTTGAATAATGATCTTTATAATGGGGGTCACTGAGGGGGCCACAGAGTGTCAGAACTGATTTCAAAAACAAAAACAGGGGCCTGGCTGGCTCTGTCTGGTAGAGCATGAGACTCTTGATCTCATGGTTGTAAGTTCAAGCCCCACGTTGGGCATGGAGCCTACTTAAAAAACAACAACAACACTGAATATAAAAAACTATTCTAAGTGTCCTTTAGCCACCACAGACACTAGGACTTTCCACTGCCTTTTTCTACATTGTCTACCCTTGCCACCATTTCACTTACTTTTAAAAAGCTTCCTTTCTCCAAGCCCCAGAGTTTTTCTATTCATTTGCTGTCAGAGAGTTTAGCTCTCTCTGCTTTCTGTTCACTTTCTCAACCATCCTTGGTAGGGGGTGTGAGGGGGCACAGGGAGGGGTGCTTGCTTGAACACCTAATTAAATTGAATTGTGCTAAACAAAAAGCCTTCTCCTCTAGAGAGAAATTATGTCACCGTTTGTGAGCAGAGCAGCTGTCAGCAATTGTGTCTTAAATAGTGGCTTAAATAGATTTTTCTCTTTGATGTGCATAATGTATAAAAACTCACTTGTACAGAGAAGCCCATCTAGTAATGGCTGAAGCAAGATGGGCTTGAATAAGAAAGCCCATGTGAAGTCCACCTTCTGGAATCCGTGTTAAATCCGAAGGGTATTTATCACTGTCTCCCTTTCTGCCAGCCCCACGGCTGACTGATTTTTGAGCTGCCCCTGCCCACGTGGCAGGTGGCCTCAGCAGTGTGAGCAAACTTCAAACCCATGCTTTAAAAGAATCCATCAGGGCATGAATTTCACATTCGTCAGCTGCCAAGACCGAGCTCCTCAGGTTTTCTCCATAAGAATTCCCAGTCTGAGTGTCACATGGGGCAAGACAAAGTCATCTTCCAAGTCCATCTGAGCAGGAGAACGTGTGTGTTCTTGTTCCCCAGGCCTGACTCAGTTCTGCTGCCTGGGGACTGGAGGGGGAAGTCCTGAATGGAAACCCCACTGGTCCTCCCTTCTCCTCCTCCTCTCCCAGGGTCAAGGGCACATTCCAGCAGAGTGCAGTTCTGCCTAGGGTGAGGGAGGCAATCTTCCCAAGGGTCAGCTGGGGTGGTGGAGAGGAGGAAAGGGGAGGAGAGCAGAGGAGCCACAGGGGAGCAGCCAGGGTGGTCATTCTCAGTTTCTGGCTTCCTGGAAGAGCCTTTTGCACCCTCCAAGAGAGAACTGGTAAGTGCTTGCCCTTATCTCACACCCTGACACTCTCCCTCTTACACACATTCTCTTTCCTCTTTTCTTGAATGTAAAAGAAATACATGCTCACTGGGGGGAAAAATGAAGAAACTAAGGAATTCAAGATCCTCCCATCCAAAAATAACCAGCTATCAATTTTAGGTATCTCCTCCCAGATATTTTTTCGTGTATCTAAATACATAATTTTTAAAATAAAATTGCCCCATACCATATGTACTGTTTCCTGGTTTTTTTCCACTTCATAATAAGTTGTGGATCTCTTTCAGTGTTTATCAATGTGCATCTACGTCATCGTTCCCAGTGGTACATTATATGGTAGACTATTATAATTTATTTGATGGTGGCCTCTTGTTGAACTCAGTGCAGAAGGAGGGTCCTCTTCCCTCTCCACCCGGCCTCCCAGCAAACTCATTGAGCTAGTCTCTCCCGACAGCCTTACTGGCTCTCACTTTCCCCCCTGCCTTGGGGCTCTTGGTTCTTTCTCCTGTGCCTCCCCCAATTCCTTTTTTTTTAGTTCTTTTTTAATGTTTACTTATTTTTTTGAGAGAAAGAGAGACAGAGTACGAGTGGGGGAGGGCGGCACACGCGCGCGCGCGTGCGCGCACACACACACACACACACACACACACACAGAATCTGAAGCAGGCTCTAGGCTCTGAGCTGTCAGGACAGATCCTGACATGGGGCTCGAACACACAAACTGAGATCATGACCTGAGCTGAAGTCAGATGCTTAACTGCTTAACTCACTGAGCCACCCAGGCTTCCCTCCTCAACTCCTTATAAGCTCCTTGTAGGTGAAACCATGACCTCTAGACATCTGAGATTTCTACAGCCTTTACAACACTGCCAGTGACTGACTGACTACAGGATGGATGGACTGACACTTAAGTCACTTCTCTCCCATCAAGAGTTTTCCTTCACCTATACTTTATTCTCCCTCCCTCCCTCCCTCACACTTGTTCTAAGGTCCTTCTCTACCCCTCTTGCCTCCTCCTCAATTTTACTTCTGATACACATTCTAGAATTCTTTTTCATTCTCTCCTTTATTTTGTTTCCTCTTCTCTTCCTCTCCCTACAGACAATACACACACTCAAATCACACCCATATCCCCTTCCAATCCCCCCAACACACACACCCTCTCAGACACATACTCCTAAAAGGAGCATCTACCACACATAAACTAGGGCCCTCTGCATCCCTCCTCTATTCTTCGTCTCTCCTCCTCGGTGAAGAAAACCAGGCTGAGCGGACCTGTTGACAGCCTGCCTGTCTGACTGCTATGCCGTTGAGGCCCTGATGCACCCAGACTCTAGAGCTCATGGAATTCCTCCAGCCCCTCAAGCAGCATTGAATTTGAGCGAAGAAAAGAAGAAAGAAAAGGACAAAAAGCAATGTCATCCTGGGTCCTCATGGTGCTAATGGGTCCAGGAATTTCTGATGCATGGAGTAACCCTTTCATGTCAATGGGCAGACCAGACTGCAAGACTGGTGAAGGTAGGATATTTTCAGGGGTGTCAGGAAGCCTGGAAATTACAAGGAGAGATTTTGGAGTGCTTCTACCAGTTTTCAAATGAGCGTTACTGTGTTTCATCTAGGTGGAAGGATTTGTCTGTGTTTTGATATACCTCACCTTTAATGATTTTCTAAGGAAAACTTCAGAGCTTCTGAATCTTTCCAGACGTGTTGTTCATTTTCTTGGCATTGCGCTCCAGCAGGAAAATGGCAAAGGAAGGGGCTTAGGTGAGGAGGGACTTATATCCATGTGGTGGGATGGAAGCAGGACACCCGGGTTCAAGTCCCACCTCTCTTACTATTCCAGTAACCCTACACAAGTCATTCACTTTGCATCCCAATTTCCTCATCGGTAAAATCAGAAAATCATTTTTAGCTCAATATTTCTATGTGCATAATGACTTTCCTTTTGTGGGAAGAGAAGAAATGACAGTGAAGAGAATGTGTAAAACCCAAGAGACAGCATCCGTTTCTCAGCCACATATAAAGCAAATGGCAAAAAGGCAGTCTGGCCACTGGTGAGTGAATGCTGACTCATAATAAAACTCAGAATCAGAAAGACAAGAAATGTTCCTCAGGAACTGTGATGAAGACTGTAACCATTCCCTGGAAACTGTCTTCCTCCTTTAAAAAAATTTTTTTAATGTTTATTTGAGAGAGAGAGAGAGAGAGAGAGAGACAGAGTGTGAATGGGGAGGAGCACAGAGAGAGAGAGAGGGAGCCACAGAATCGGAAGCAAGCTCCAGGCTCTAAGCTGTCAGCACAGATCCCGATGTGGGGCTTGAACTCATGAACCATGAGATCATGACCTGAGCCAAAGTTGGATGCTTAACCAACTGAGTCACCCAGGTGTCCCTGTTTTCCTCCTTTTTAAGTAATGGAACCTCACCCCCACCCAAACAAGCACATGGAATTTTAGCTGGGCACCTGATCATCCAGCCAGAGCTAAAATTTGCCAAAGTCCCTTGCAGCTGCTGAAGAATGTGAGCCAAAGGTCCATTGCACACAATGATATATGAGCCGTGGTGACTAGTGCAACTCCTACATCTCTTTACTTCAGAACCAGTAAAGTTCACTCGACTCTGGACTTCACATGAGAGAAAAAAAAAAACAAAAAACAAAAAACAAAAAGCAAAACAAAAACTCCTACACTGTTTAAAGAGCTACATTTTGAGTTTCTCTGTTACAGCAGATTAACCTTTAGCCTAACCAACACGGAGGTCTTCAGATAAAGGTCAAAGAACTTAGGAAGTGATTAAAAATGCCATCAGGAAAAAAGAAACAGCAATGGGATTATATTGAAAGAAGGCAGTCTAGGAAGGCTGACTGGGTTTGAATCCTGGCTCTGTTGCTTACCAGCAATGTGACCTTGGACAGATAATTTCCCTTGACTCTGTTTCCCCATCTTTATAAAACAGGCAAATGCTATCTTGTTGAAGGTTATTGCGAAGACTCGAGGTCAAAATGGGGAAGTGCCCGCCTGCTCAATAAATGGTAGTTGAGGTTATTATTCAAAAGGCATCATTATAAGAGCCAAGCAAAGAGGGCATGTGTATTGAACTGTAAGGAGGAAAGGCATTTTTATTATTTTCATTTGGGGGGCAATAGCTCTCAGCTTCAGGGCTGTCAGTATTCCCAAGTGTCGCCCAATGTGAAAGAGATGGCAGTTAGCAAAACGATTAAAAGCCCAAAGGGGACCTGGAAAAAGAAATACTGTAATATAAAGTGCCACTTTTGTGGGGCTAGGATCAGGGGACATTTCTTTCTGGTCCTAGAACCAAGAAGAATTGTGCCTAAAAGGCACTGTAAATTGTGTGACTGATCAAGTCTTTCTCCCAGCCCTGACTGCTGGAAGCCAACTGTGGCCTTATATCTAACTGGAAGCCAAATGTGTGGCCTTACATCTAACAACATATAGGTTGGTAAGACAGGCCCTTTTGCATTTGCCTAATTCCTGACTTCATTTGCTATCTGTAACCTGGCTTATTATTTCTCTCTCTTGCTTTTTCCAATTTGCATTCTCTTGTGGTATTTTATGAATTCCTAGAAGACCTGTAAAGTTTTCCCTGGAACAAAGAGTGAATGGATAGATGGATACAAGAGTGAATTAATGACTAGAATCTCAAATTAGGAGAGGATCTTAGAAACCATGTAGTTCAATTCAGGTATTTTCTCTGCAACATCTTAACAGATGGTCAGTCCAAGTTGCCTCATCTTGATTTTGCAGTGATTAGAAGTTAACCACCTGATAAGATAACCCATTCCAGTTTTACTAATAGAATATTGCAGTTTATGGAGAGTTGACATCTGTTTTTATCTGGAAGTAAGATTAATATTCATAGCAAGAGGAGGTAAAATTTTTAGTAAGAACAAGGCAACAGAAGGAAAGTAAGCGTATAAGAACAAGATGAAATGATGTTAGTACTTATTCTCAATGAACCTATATTAGCTTTAATTTCTAAATACTCATAAACCATCTGTGTTTGTGATTTTGCCAGTAGGCTTAACTAGTTTTGTTTTGTAAATAAAAAATGAGATGTACACCAAGGAAGTGAGAAGATGACCCACAGAATGGAAGAAAATATTTGCACATCATATATCTGCTCAGGGATCTATACCTAGAATACATAAGGAACTTTAAAACTTAACAATGAAAAGACGCATAATCCAATTTAAAAATTGAGAAAGGATCTAAATGACATTTCTCCAAAGATGATCTACAAATGGCCAATAAGCACATGAAAGGATGTTCAATATCATTAGCCCTTAGGGAAATGCAAATTAAGCCCACAATGAGCCACCACTTCACAGACACTAGGACAGTTGTCATAAAAAAAGATTAGACAATTAGACAATAACAAGTGTTGGCAAGGAGGTAGAGAAAGTGGAATCCTAGTATTCTAACTACTGAGAAACAGTAAAATGGTGCAGCCCCTTTGAAAAACAGTTTGGCAAGTCCTTAAAAAGTTAAACAGATTTGTCATATGACCCAGCAATTCAACGCCGAGGTATACCCAGAACATAGTCCACACTCAAAAAAACAAAAACACCCACACACAAATGTTCATAGCAGCCTTATTCATAATTGTGGAAACAACCCAAATGTCCATCAACTGATAAATGGATAAGTAAAATGAGATATATTTATACAATGAAATGTTATTCAGCAATAAAAAGGACAATGTATCAAAACATACGAAAGCATGGATGAAGCCTAGAAACTTGAAACTAAGTGAAGAAAGCCAATCACAAGAAACTACATACTATAGGATTCCATCTGTATGCAATGCTCTGAATAGGCAAACACACACAGACGGAGAGTAGATGAGTGATGTCTGGGACTTAGGGGTGGAGGTACAGGTGTTGCTGCACATATAGGGAGTGACGCTAATGGGCACAGAATTTCTTTAGGGGTGAGGAAAATGTAAAAACTGATTGTGGCGATAATTGTGCAGTTTTGTGACAATATTAAAAACCATGAACTCGTACACTTTAAGTATGAGTTGTAGTGTATGTGAACGATATCTCAAAAAAGATGTTATTTTTTTAAATGGGGTGGAGGTGTTGAATCAATCGTTCTTGGTTGCAGACAAAAGAATCTACTATTAATGGTTTCAGGAGAAAAGGCAATGTATTAAGGTTATTAGGAATCTCATAGTCTCTCCAGGAGGGTCAGGATGTTGGTCCCCAAACCATACCTTGGGGATTCCTCCAGTGTAAGCCACCATTCACCATAGACTCTACGGCTTTCATTGATGAGGTTAGGAACTGACACTAGTTTCCCCTCACTGCTACTTGCCAAGATCTGGACATCCTTGTCACGGAGGTTGACACAAAACTTCCTCATGATGGTCTCCCCTGAAAAGAAGTCTAGAAAAAAACCATCTGACTGGTCACATGTTTTCGTCTAAGCTGCAGTAGAAGCCTACAAAATGACTTCTGATTTGTCTTAAGGGGCAGGTTATATAATGTGAGAAATATTCCAATAAAATGAGGAGCTTTCTATCTTCTTTTCCTGCTTTCCATTGGACTGGGTGACCTTTCTTCTGCAGGTTTAAAGGTTATAGATTTTATTTTTGTTATGGTGACTGCTGTTAACTTAAGATCAGTTTGTTGTTTTCTTTATATGCTGGTATGCTACCTATATCTTATGCACATCTACTCTTTTCGCTCATTGGCTTCACCTTCGTAGCTTGAAATCTGTCATGATGAGAGTATTTGCACCATGAAAACTGTCAAATGTTACGAATCACTTCTTCCACCCCACACAAGAACCAGTAGTTAAGAATTTACTACCATGCAACTGTCTTTATCCCTATTGATATCTAAATTGTCACTGTAATGAGACAGTGTTTTAGTAGAGTCCTACCCATGGACCTAGCTGGTCTTCAAGCTGTGTATTATCAGTCTGCAATAAATACGGAAATTTAGAGTAATTTATAGCAATTTGAAATTGCTGTGACTTCCACATGTGTAATTTTTATATTTCACAAAAACATCAGTCTAGGGTAGATCAGAAATTTAAAATTGGTCCATCACCACAGATTGTTTGAGCTGCTTTAGTCTACTCTCATGGTTCTTTGTTCTATATCTCTCCCCTCACACAACAGGTACTGATATTGTCTTCCCAGGCATGGAAAGTCCCGTTATCTAAAGTCCCATTATCTAATGGATTCTTCATCAGCTTCTTACCTTTGAAAATTGATTCTGATGTCTTTGCTCAGGTTCTGCTATTCCGACTTCTCCTTAGCAGTCTCCTGTCCCAGCTGAGGGACTAAAAGATTATCAGAGTTTAAAACAAACAAACTCACCTGGATTACAACATAGCTCTTCCTCTTTTCCCCTTCCCGTACATAAAACCAATTAATATATATACAACCTCGGTTGTCTCTGGGTGATGAGACCATAGGTGAGAAGTGTGTTCTTTTGCATATCTGAAGTTCCTATATTTTCTACAATGAATGTGTACGTTGCTATAAGGAGAAAAGTTTGTGCCCTCATGTCCAGGGTTTCATGGACTTTCCATGGATTTTCCTTCTAATTCCCTTGTTCCCTCCAGAGGAAATGCTGAATGATCTTCGGCATTGCATACATCATTCCCAGAAAGTATTAGGACACTGTCATAGAACTGCTGTCTTGACACTCCTAGATAATAAATCCCTATCAGAACTGTCGGCAAACACCTACCTTCCAGGTGGAGTTGTGCTCCCTCTTCCCCAATTTCCTACTAAATCCTGTAGTTCCTGCATTTACTGAGAAATGATTCTGACTTTGGTTATTTGGTTATTTGGTTATGAATATTAGCAACATCATTGCTAATATTCCCCCAAAATGGGTACAATACCTGCACTAAACCCTGAGTTCTCCATATATAAGGCAGGGATCTTTCTGGGCTTATCCCAAGCATTTTGAACACAAGGATTTGTGAGCACTATTTTGGTTCACAGTCAAACTTTAAGCATTGCAAGACAGTAATACATGGCTTGCATTTCTATAATTTTTTTTTACACCCAAAGGATTTTAACACTTACAATATCATCTCATCCTTTTCTCAAGTAAAATCCTTGACGTAATGATAATTAGAGAGGTTTAAATTAAGCCCACAGTGTGGTAAAATTTTTACCTATAAATTATGATAGATTTATTTAATGCTATTATCCAATCCTAGAAAAATTATGGGGAAATTGGTACTCTCATACACTACTTATAGGAGCATGAATTGGTATAATCTTTCTGGAGGGCAATTTATTTCTCTGTATCAAAAGTATTAAAAATCCATGAGCAAAACTTCTTGCTAGCGCAGACAGAAGATGTAGGCAAATTCTTTTGCCCTCCCCCACTATAAAATTGGACAAAATTGTTCAAAAATGATAACTTCAGAGGTATGGAAATTGGCCAAAGGCAAACACAAAACTGAAAGCTATTTACTCATGAGAAACTGCTAAATTTCGGGTAAGTATCAGTCTCATAGAAAGAGTCTATGGCATTCTTGGCTGGAACTACTCCCATCCCCCCACCTAGCTCGGGGCACAGCGGTGCTACCAGGGCAGGGCAATCTGTGAATGGCAGTAGCTTTGCTATTGGAGGGGTTTTGATTTGGAGTGGATGCAGAAAAACCCGTGCCCAGCAGTATTGTCAGTAAAAGTAGCAAACTTGGCAGAAAACAAACAGGGAAAATATACAGCTATGAGAGTTTAAAGTCGCACTGCTGGTTGGGATGAGCAGCAGAATGGGGGACTAGCCAGAAATTTAATAGGGAGTCATAGGAGCTAGGTGAGCAGTCCACGCATCTCTATCTACTTAGGAGCCTGCATGCATTAATCTGTAGACTGGAAGAGTTCAACAGCCCCCGAGTAGGATGGATAAACACAAAGGCACTCTCACCTAGACACTTAAGAGTCAAAGCTATTGAATGCCAAAAACAGAAACAAAACCTTAAAAGCAGCAAGAGGGAAATGACATCACCTATGGGAAAAACATCATATGATTAATGGCTACTTCTTTTCAGAAACAGCAAAGGGCAGGGGCGCCCCTATTAGGCATCTAAAATGGTGTATAAGTGCTCTGCTCGGAATAAACGTAATTAAGAGTCTGGAGGAAGGTTGAGGAGCTAACCATGACTTTTATTAGGGGTTATTCAGCTGAAGATAATTAAAAACAGATGCCGAGAGAGAGAGAGCGAGAGCGAGAGAGAGAGAGAGAGAGAGAGAGAGTTTCATTTTCTTGGTTCCTCAGAAATCTGGCATAATCGTCATGACACAGTAGATGCTCAGATGAGTGTCCTAGGAGACTGAGGCCTTAGCCCTTCGGTAGATGATCTATAGGATACAATCATTAAAATGGGAAACTGGGGCACCTTGGTGGCTCAGTTCATTAAGCATCAGACTCCTGATTTCAGCTCAGGTCATGATTTCATGGTTCATGGGATCAAGCCCCGAGTCGGGCTTTACACTGACAGTCTGCTTGGGATTCTCTCTCTCTCCCTGTCTCTCTGCCCCTTCCCCTGTTTACACACACACACACTCTCTCTCTCTCAAAATAAATAAATAAGTTAAAAAAAAAGAAACAACAAAGGGCAATAGGGAGGGGAATGATACATTCAAACTGCTGAAAGAATACACTGTTGAAAAAGAATTCTATATCCAGCAAAGCTATCATTCAAAAATGAAGGGAAAATAATGATATTTGCAAATAAACAAAGATTGAAGGAGTGTGTTGCTAGGAGACCTGTCCTAGAGGAAATGCTAAAGTCCATTAGGCTAAGAGAGAATGGCACCAGGTGATAACGTGAGTGACAGAAAGAAGTAAATAGTAAGGATGTGGGTTAATAGAAAAACTGTATAAACATATTTTGTCTCTTTTCTTCCCTTAATGTCTTTAAAAGACAGAAGATTGTATAAAGCAATAATTATAACACTGTATTATCTGGTTTACAATATATGTAGATGTAATATATATGACAATAAAACAAATAAGTCTAATAAAACAGAAATATATTGGAGCAAAGTTGCTATATTTCACTCAAATTAAATCAGGAATAACCTCAATTAAAATGTGATAAGTTAAAGTACATTATTGTAATTCCTGACTAACTAAAATATAGTTACAAAATATGATCTCATTAGGGAAATACAAATCGAAAACAATGAGATACCGCTTCATACCCACTAGGTTGGTTATAATAAAAAAGAAATAATAAGTGTCGGTACAGATTGAAAAATTGGACCCCTCATAAATTTCAGGTGAGGTTGTAAAAAGGTACAAATGCTGTGGAAAGCAGTTTGGTGGTTCTTCAAGAAGTTAAACATAGAATTATCATATAATACATCAATTCCACTCCTAGGTAGGTACACAAAAGGTGTATCCTCAAACAGGGATTCAAAGAAGATACTTGTAAATAATGCTAATAGCATCACTATTTGCAATTGTCCTAAAATGGAAACAACCCATATGTCCATCAATGACTGAATGGATAAACAAAATGTGATGTGTATATACAGTGTATTATTCAGCCTTAAGAAGAAATGAAGTACCCATATATAATATAATGCAGACCAACCTAGAAAACATGTGAAGTGAAAGAAGTCAGGTGCAAAAGGTTACATCTTGTATGATTCCATTTATATGAAAGCCACAGAGAGCAAATGTTTGTCAGAGCCCAGGGTTTGGAAGGGAAAATGGGGGATGACTGCTTAATGGGCATGGTGTTTTCTTTTAGGGTGTTATGTTTGGAAGTAAATAGAATTGGTGGTTGTACAATGATGTGAATATACTAAATGCCACCTAACTGAACACTCTAAAATGGTTGATTTTATATTATTTAATTTTACCTCAATTGAAAAATATAAAATTCTAGATATAGAAAATACTAAGAAATCTGGGGCACCTGGATGGCTCAGTTGGTTAAGCATCCAACTTCAGCTGAGGTCATGATCTCGCTGTTTGTGAGTTCAAGCCCCATGTCAGGCTCTGTGCTGACAGCTCAGAGCCTGGAGCCGGCTTTGGATTCTGCATCTCCCTCTCTCTCTGCCCCTCCCCCACTCGCACTCTGTCTCTCTCTCAAAAATAAATAAACATTTAAAAAATTTTTAAAAAAAGAAAAAGAAAAGAACTCCACTGGGGTGCCTAGGTGGCTCAGTAGGTTAAGTGTCTGACTGAGCCCTGGATCAGCACAGAGCCTGCTTGGAATTCTCTCTCTCTCTCTCTCTCTCTCTCTCTCTCTGCTCCTCCCCTGCTCATGTGCACACATGCTCTCTCTCTCTCTCTCTCTCTCTCTTTTTCTCTCTCTTCTCTCTCTCAAAATAAATTAATTAACTTAAAAAATAACAACTCCGTTAACTGCACCATCAAGAAAAACAAAACACCTAAGGACAATGAAAAGGTAAGCTATAGACTGAAATAAAATATCTGCAAATCACATATCTGATAAAGGACTTGTATCCAGAATACATAAATAACTCTTGCAACTCTAAAAAAAAAAAAACAAACAAACCCTAAATACTGGCAAAATATTCAAACAGGCACGTCGCCAAAGGAGATATACAAATGGCTGATATGCATCTGAATAGATGCTCGACATCATTAATAATTATGAAAATGCAAACTGAAACTATAGTGAGATAGCACTACACATCCCTAGAATGGCTACAATCCAAAAGATTGGCAATATCAAGTGTTGGCAAGAATGTAAAGAAACCAACACCCTCGTGCATTGCTGACAGGAATGTAAAATGGTACAGCCACTTTGGAAAACAATGTGTAGTTTCTTATAAAGTTTAAAAAAAAACTTATCTGACAGCCTAGCAATTCCATAGTTAGGTATTTACCCCAGAAATGGAACATATGCCCATGTCCACTCAAAGACTTGTATGTGAATATTCAGAGCAACATTATTCACAATAGTCAAAAAATTGAGACAACTCAAATGTCCACCAACTGACAAATGGATAACAGAATGTGGTGTATCCATACAATGGAATAGTATTTGGCAATAAATAGGAATGAAGTACTGATATATGCTACTGGATGAGTCTCAAAAATATTATCCTAAATGAAAACAGCCAGACAAAAAAAACTAAATGTTGTATGATTCCACTTATATGAAATTTCCTGAAAGGGCAAATCTATAGAGCAAATAAGTATTTGCATGGGGTTGGAATCGGAGTGGGATTGTCTGAAAATTGGCATGAAGGAACTTTTGGGGGGTTGACAGAAACATTCCAAAATTGAATCATGGTGATGGTTGTATAACTCTATAAATTTACTAAAAACCACTGGATTGTACCCTTTTGGTAAATTTTATGGTATGTACGTTATACCCCAATAAAGTTTTTAAAACAGGTATGTACATTTTAATCAGTAATTCCACTTCAACTTACTTTTACCATCATAACCATTGATGTGGTCAAAGTTTTAGCCCTAAGGATGTTTATCACAGCCTTAATTATAAATAGTAAATAATTTGAAATAAATGACATGGTTCAACACTGCACAGTGATTAAATAAAATGTGGTATAGCTTTACAGCTATAATGCTATATAATACAATACTATAAATTTTTAAAAGGTATGGAAATATATTTATTAACAATAAAAGATACTCAAGACATTCTGTTGAGCAAAAAAAATGAGATCATAAAACAGTATATGGGATGATTTCATTTAAAAAATAAACACAAGTGGAAGCATACAAAAAATAAAATAGGAGTACCTGTGTGGCTCAGTTCGCTGAGTGTCTGATTCTTGATTTTGGCTCAGGTCATATTCTTACGGTTGTGAGACTGAGCCCTGTGTCGGGCTCGGCACTGAGCGTGGAGCCTACTTGGGATTCTCTCTTTCCCTCTGCCCCTTCCCCCTGTTTGTGCACTCTCTGTCTCTCTTAAAGGTAATAATAAATGGATAAAATAAAATAAATATAAAATAAATGCAAATACATGCCTGCATGGAAATAAGTCTGGAAGGATTACACCAAAATTATATCTGGATGACAGGATTCTGAGTGACTTTTCTAGTTCCTTTTCGTCTTTGCTTACCTGCATCTTAAAATTTTATACAATATGAGTACTTATGAAACAAGAACAAAATAAGATTTAAAGGAAAGTTCTGCAAGGTAGGGATGGCCAATCAGTACAGCAAACGAGTGCAATAAACTGCCCACGTAGGTCTTCTCATTTACCACCTCAACAAGTGAACTGCTACTGCTGTATAAAAATCCCTTCCATTATACTATCCATATCATTAATTATTACACTTCATACTTGTCTAATATTTTGTAGGTCACGGCATGCTTTCGTGACATGTCACATTCCATAATTCCTCTTGTCTTTACAATAACCCATAAGCAATGAGGAAGAGTATACATGCACATTCACATTTATATAAAATAATTAATGCATATAATATATACCAGTATGTATATATTACATGTATATACTAATAATTAGTATGTATTTATACTATATACATGTAGTATATAGTATAATTAATATGCATTTCTATATACATATATATTCTTCATTTAGTGTTTATAACAAACTCTGAGGTAGGTATAATTATTCCTTTTGGGTAGATTGGAAAGTAAACTGGGTCACTGTTAAGGGGCTGGTGAAGTTACATTATTATCCCCACTTCAGAGATTGGAAAACAAGAACTGAGCTTCAGAAAGGCTGAGTTATGGCAAAATCACACACCCAGAAAGATACAGAACCAGGACTTAAACTTTCCATAAGAAGTGATCGCCATTATGAGGTCCTATCCAGAATCTTCTGTATTGTTTGAATGCTGACCTTCTTTGAAAGTGGGGAAATAATAGGCGTTGGCACAAATGGATTTATTTTAGTGCCAGTAGCAAGTAACAAAAGTTAAAAGAAATGGTGGATCCTTTCCAACCGTTTGTCCAGTAGGTGTTTGGCCTACTTTCTCTCTTCATGGAGTTTGGGTCTTTAAAAAGGTGATTTTCTTTCTTCAGATTTAGACCTTCATTTGGATTTGAGTAAGCACAAGCCGCAATGTTCTGCTCATATAAAGGGCTTAATACAAATGGGTCAAGTCAGTTTGGTGGTGGATTTAAGGCAAAAACTGCAATGTTAAACATAACAAATGTAAAAGCACATTCCTTTTGGAAGCCAATGCTCCAAATATTAAAATACAAGTTAGTGGATTCAACATCTTATAATGCCTTTTAGGAACCAAGCACTATAAATATGTGCATGCGGTATTGTGAGCAGCCAGGGGAAGTAAGAACAGGTAGTAGTTGCTTATGAAGCCAGGGTTGTTTTTACAGCTGCCAACACTCAGGAATAATAATATCTATTTTTATGGAGTTCTTTCTGTACGGCAGGCATTGGGCTTCATGTTTTCTACGCAGGATCTTACAATATCTTCCTTCCAACAACCCCATGAGGAAGGTACCATTTTTAAAAAATTCCTTTAATGTTTATTTATTTTTGAGAAACAGAACACAAGCAGGGGAGGGGCAGAGAGAGAAGGAGACACACAATCAGAAGCAGGCTCAAGGCTCTGAGCCTGATGCGGGGCTTGAACTCCCAAACCTCAAGATCATGACCTGAGCCAAAGTTGGATGCTTAACTGACTGAGCCACCCAGGCACCCCAGGAAGGTACCATTTTTATTCTCTTTTTACTAGGACACTGAGGTTTGGTTATATTAGTAACTTACTCAAGGCCACATGGCTAATACTTGGCATAGATAGAACTTAAAGCCAGATCTGTTGGGCTTTTTTTTTTTTTAATGTTTATTTATTTTCAAGAGAGAGAGACACACACAGAGTGCACGTGGGGGAGGGGCAGAGAGAGAGGGAGACACAGAATCTGAAGCAGGCTCCAGGCTCTGAGCTGTCAGCATGGAGCCTGACTTGGGGCTCAAACACATGAACCGTGAGATCATGACCTCACAGTTAAGCCGAAGTCAGATGCTTAACTGACTGAGCCACTCCGGCGCCCCATAAATCTGTTGGACTTTTAAGTTGGACTGTGCTCTAAAGTAGACTCTTATTCATTGGACCCTAAACTCCTCCCTCTGAGAATGGCAGTCACAGGTAACCCTCTTCTTTGAAAGTTTCCCTACATCAACTAGGTATATTCTCAGAATGTTCCTGAAGACCTCTAAAGTAGTAAGAAATACTGCATTTGGACATTATACCAATTCCAACGAAAGTCTCTAAGCATGAAGGAGATAACTATTTGCTGAAGTTGGAAATTTTAATTAGCCGGTAAGAAATAGAATGAGAGATATTAAATTTTTTTAATGTTAATTCATTTTTGAGAGAGAGGGAGAGACAAAGCATGAGTGGGGGAGGGACAGATTGAGAGGGAGACACAGAATCCGAAGCAGGCTCCGGGCTCCAAGCTCCAAGCTCCAAGCTAGAGTCCGAAGCTAGGCTCAAACGCACAGACCATGAGATCATGACCTGAGCTGAAGTTGAATGCCCAACCACTGAGCCACCCAGATGCCTCTAGAATGAGAGATATTTAAAGTCCATTTAAAGATTTCCAGGTGACTATGGAGGTGACAGGCCTCTTTATGAAGCCCGGAGGATCTGGATTTGACTGGACACAGTCCTGACCTCAAGGGGCTCATGTCTAGTAGTAGATACATGAGCACAGAAAACTAATCATCACACAATATTAGATGCGTTATAGTGACATCAGCACAGTGTTTTATATTTTTAACTTCTAACATATGAGGGCACTGACCAAGAAGGAAGTTTGGACCCCAGCTGTAAACTACTGGTGTGGCTGTGAACTCCTTCTAGGAAATGTCTGCTTTGAAAAGTGATACATGGGAGAGAGGGAAAGCCTAAAGCAAGGTAGTATTCAATGATTCAAATTGAAAAATGAGTTCTATATCACTAGGTTAAGATAAGCCAAAAGGGCATTCTAGGAAAAAACAGCATGAACAAAAGAAAGACAAGGAGGCCAGAAGGTACCTGACAAATGAACCAGGGATGCTGGGAAGTGGGTACCTAATGGGAACAGTAGGAGACACACTGGGAAAGGGTGTCAGACCAACATTTTGAAGGGCTTCAATTGAACGTCATGGTGAATAATTCGACCTTCCTTTGCAGAGCTGGCAATTTGGAGCCTTCACAGTATTTTTGAGCAGGAAAATGATACAAATATAAACTGGTTAGAATCATTAGACATGTCCTAGTCCATCATCCTTAAAAATTCAGGTGTCTGTCTCTGAGAATTGATCAGCCAACTGTTCCACGAATATGTTCCAGAATAAGCAACTTATCCTTCTTAAAGTAGTCTATTTCTTTGCCGGGGGAAATACTTTCTCAAATGTTTTTGTAAGGAAGATACACTTTGTTGATGGTATTGGATGAATGAATGGACGAATGAACTTTGCTATACTAGCTCTTCAGAATCAAATAGACAATAACTCCCCATTGTTTCCAACATTTGTAGTTAACATTTGTTCAGTAATTTCCTCTGTGACCTGATTCCCAGCCCCCTCCACTATTTTGATTGTTCTCCTTCTGAATATAGCACTTAAAACATTTTTTTAAGTTTATTTATCTTGAGAGAGAGGAGAGGCACGAGTCAGTGAGGGGCAGAGAGAGAGGAGAGAGAGAATCCCAAGCAAGCTCCGCCCTGTCAGCGAGGAGCCCAATGTGGGGCTTGAACTCACCAACAGTGAGATCATGACCTGAGCCAAAGTCAGAGGCTCAACCA
This sequence comes from Cryptoprocta ferox, assembly GCA_028646485.1. NCBI lineage: Eukaryota > Metazoa > Chordata > Mammalia > Carnivora > Eupleridae > Cryptoprocta > Cryptoprocta ferox. The sequence continues at coordinate 14,480,110 of CM053571.1, forward strand.
ACTGAACCACCCAAGTGCCCCCTGAATATAGTACTTTTAACTTATTGATATCCCTGTGATGTCCAAGGCTAGACAGTAGACATCCCATACAATCTATCTAGGACATTCTTATTCTTCCTCTAGAAACTCTCCTTCAGCCTCAGTTTTTGTTAATCACTATTTTTTAAGCCTTTATGATTTGCTTATTCCAAAATTAATACAATGCTCATTATAGAATAAATCAGGTAATACAGTGTATATAAAGTGAAAAATATAGTCCTCTCTTCCTCCTAGTTCTGCTGCTGAAAGTAACTACCATGAGCTTTTTTATGTGTCCTTCTAGCCTTTATACATATACTAATACAATGTGATCATGCCATTATTAGAATTTAATTAGAATTTTTAACATCTGACTGGGCTTTGTCTCTGCAAGCTCAACCAGAGATTGGGGTCAGCCAAACCTCATCTGGTCTGTCCCACGTTGGGGACCTTGCTGGTTCTGTGACTAGAAGCAGTGCTTTATTATTACTCTTTGTTGGATTTCATCATGCTGGTTTGGGCCCATTGTTCCAATGTATAGCACTGATTCTTTGCTTTATGTCACCCACAGACCTAATAAGTGATCTCAGCAGGGGAGCCCTGTTGGCCCATTCCTATTTAAAATCCTTCCATGTCTTACCACAAAAACTCTGAGCTTCCATTTCCTCATCTGTAAAGGTAAGGAGATTGATCTGATGGTCTTTGAGATTCCTCTCTGATTTAGAAGTTTTTGGAACTGTTGGAGGTGTGACATGCCCTGCTAAGTAAGTCTCCTAGAGGCAGTAGCCAATGCTTTACAACCTGGGGAAGTCCACATTTCCAAAACATATTGCAGAAGGTGGAGACAATTATCCTGGGAAGCTGATCAAGAGCCAAGCAAATGGCTTTGAGGAAATTATCCAGGCTTCAGTTTTGAAAGATGGGACACTGTAAGGTCAACAGGAAGTGAAAATATTTGCAACAATTCTAAAGAGAGAGACCTAGTTTAGTACTGTTTCCAAGTTTAAGTGCTGGATACATTTTTTCCTGGAGGGGGAGTTTGATCTTTAAAAAAAGAAATCAAACCTGTGTGTTGTAACTGTGGCTCTGGCTTCCACAAAGGTCAGCTGGAAGTTAGTAACTTCTGAAGGTGACTTAATTGCTTGGCTGGGCAATTCTTTTGGATGGGAATCTTTGCCTAACCAGTCTTGTGAGACTTTATTTGAAATGGAATTTAGTTCTACCTCAAAAACATTGTCCTCACTTAACCCTGGGGGAAAAAAAGAGAGCCCCGCAAAGCAGGGCAAGGAGAGCCTTGAAGTGTAATTAATGTATGAGTACACTTTAATTATTTGGCTGAAATACATTATGGGAATAATTTTCATTTTTTAAACGATTCAATTTTTCCTAGTGTACAGGATTTAGCAGTTCCTACTTTTTTTTCCCCTCAAGGGCATATTTTCAGGGTTCTGTTATGACCAGAAACCATCATTCTTCCCCTCCACACCACATCCCACAGTAGGGAATACTGCCGCACTTGGCCTTGACTGATTTTAGGGAACAGAAGTACAGAAGGGCTTTTAGGAATAGGGGAGGTAATAGAAAGGGAAATCCAGTGCATAAGAAGTCACCAAGATGATTAGAATTGAGTGAAGCTACTAGAACAGAAGGTGTCCAAGCATCATTTGGCAAGAGGAAGGATTCTGGAGCCAGATTGCTGAGTTCAAATCACCCACAAATGTTTGACCAACTAATCTTTGACAAAGTAGGAAAGAGTATCCAATAGAAAAAGACAGTCTCTGCAGCAAACGGTGCTGGGAGAACTGGACAGCAACATGCAGAAGAATGAAACTGGACCGCTTTCTTACACCACACACAAAAATAAACTCAAAATGTATGAAAGACCTAAATATGGACAGGAAACCATCAAAACCCTAGAAGAGAAAACAGTCAATAACCTCTTTGACCTTGGCCACAGCAACTTCTTACTCAACACATCTCTGAAGGCAAGGGAAATTAAAGCAAAAATGAACTATTGGGACCTCATTAAGATAAAAAGCTTCTGCACAGCAAAGGAAACAATCAATAAAACTAAAAGGCAACCAACGGAATGGGAGAAGATATTTGTGAATAATGTATTGGATAAAGGGTTAGTATCCAAAATCCATAATCAACTTACCAAACTCAATGCCCCCAAATCAAATAATCCTCTGAAGAAATGGTCAGAAGACATGAATAGACACTTTCCAAAGTAGACATTCAGATGGCTAACAGACACATGAAAAGATGCTCAATGTCACTGATCATCAGGGAAGTATAAATCAAAACCACGTTAAGATACCACCTCACACCAGTCAGAGTGGCTAAATTTAATGACTCAGAAAACAACAGATGTTGGCGAGGATGTGGGGAAACAGGAACCCTCTTGCACTGTTGGTGGGAATACAAACTGGTCCAGCCACTCGGGAAAACAATATAGAGGTTCCTCAAAAATTTAAAAATTTAATTACCCCATGACCCAGCAATAGCACTACTAGGAATTTATCCAACGGATACAGGAGTGCTGATTCATTGGGGCACATGTACCCCAATGTTTATAGCAGCACTATCAACAACAGGCAAATTTTGGAAAGAGCCCAAATGTCCATCAACTGATGAATGAATAAAGAAGACGTGGTGTATGTATACAATGGAATACTACTTGACAATAAGAATGAAATCTTGCCGTTTGCAACAACATGGATGAAACTGGAGGGTACTATGCTAAGTGAAATAAGTCAGTAAGAGAAAGACAGATATCATATGTTTTCACTCATATGTGAAATTTGAGAAACTTAACAGAAGACAATGGGAGAAGGGAAGGAAAAAAAATCAGTTTCAAACAGAGAGGGAGACCACATAAGAGTCTTAAAATATAGAAAACAAACTGAGGGTTGATGGGGCAGGGGAGAGAGGAAAATGGGTGATGGGCATTGAGGAGGGCACTGGTTGGGATGAGCTCTGGGAGTTGTATGTAGGCAATGAATCATAAGAATCTACTCCCAAAACCAAGAGCACACTGTATGTACTGTATGTTAGCTAACTTGACAATAAATTATATCGAAAAACAACAATAAGACACACACACACACACACACACACACACACACACACAATCACCCCATACCAGCTCTATGACCTTAGGCAAGTGTTACTTAACCTCTACGTATCTGCTTTCTCATCTATGAATTTGAGATAATGCCTGCTTCAGGGAGCTGTTGTACACAGCAATTGAGTTAAGACATGGAAAGAGGGGAGCCTGGGTGGCTCCGTCAGTTAAGAGACCGACTTCTCTCAGGTCATGATCTTGCTGTTCATGGGTTCGAGCGCCGTGGGTTCGAGCGCCGTGTTAGGCTCTGTGCTGACAGCTCAGAACCTGGAGCCTGCTTTGGATTCTGTGTCTCCCTCTCTTTCTGCTCCTCCCCCACTAGCACTCTGTCTCTGTCTCTTTCTCTCTCTTAAAAAACAAAACAAGAAAAACAGAAAAAAAAAAAACATGGAAAGAGCTTCAGGGAGTACCTGGCTCATAAGAAGTCTCAATAAAAGTTTTACATACAATGTGCACAAGTTATATGCTTATTTGTAATACTTATTCAAATATTAATGAGACCTTCACACGTGTTAGGATAACTATTGTTTCAGTGTTCAGAAACAGGATCAATAGAAAATTACATATTTAATATCTATTAGTATATATAAATTATAATATTTATTATATATTTATTTATTATAAGGAGTTGAGTCACATGGTTATAGAGGCTGGCAAGTACAAAATCTCCAGAGTAGACTAGCAGGCTGGAGAGCCAGAAAGAGCCAATATCCCAGTTGCAGTCTGAAAGCCAACTGCTGGGGAATTCCCACAACTCAGAAGGTAGGTCTTTTTGTTCTGCTTAAGTCTTCAACTGATTGGATGAGGCCTAAACACATTATGAAGGGAAATCTGCTTCAGTCAAAGCCCACTGACTTAACTGTGAGTCTCATCCAGAAACATTCTCACAAAAACACCCAGAATAATGTTTGACCAATTCTCTGGGCACCAAGGCCCAGCTAAATTAACACACAGAATTAATCATTGCAGCTATTAGCAAATAAACAGAAAATGACAAGTGTTGACGAGGATATCGAGAAAATGGAACCCCTGTACACTACTGGCAAGAATATAATATGGTGCAGCGGCTATTGCGGTTCCTCAGAAGATTAAACAGGATTACCACGTGATTAGCGATTCCATTTCTGGGCATATACACAGAAGCAGGGGCTGGGACAGATATTTATATACTTGTGTTCATCATGTTCACAACAGCATAATTTACAGTAGTCAACAGTAGTCAACAGGTGAGAATCTTCTTCCCAAAATAATCTGTACCCCAATATCTACTCCAGTCAGGGGCAGGGCAGCTACCTGCCTTGGACCCTCACCCTGGCAATAACCACAGACTTGCAAATCCTGATGATGTTGATGATAATGATGATGATGATGATGATGGCTAATACTTGTATATAATCCGGCCCAGTTGCTATATAACAGAAACTTACAATTTCTGTGTTTCCCATGTCTTATCTTAGTGCAATAATCCTATGAGTTAAATACCGCTGTTATCACTCCTTTTTACAGGTGGAAAAACTGAGGCACACGCCAAATTCATACACCAAGAAAGTGACAGTCTGGGATTCCAACCCGGCCGGTCTGACTCCAAATTCCATGCTCTTCACCACCGCACATTATTCCCGGAAGAGGCTTAGTCAGGTGATTCCCACCCTATGACCCCAGGGTGGCCATGGAGCTAATAATGCAAGGTGCCTGTGAATCCATATGGCAGGCAAGCATAATCTGTAAACAACTACATAATGCCTGAGACATTGGTGTACTAATATTTTTCAAATATAGATAGATGCTGTTGTGACGAATAAAATATCAATTCAGCTTTAAAAATATTGAATACATGTGACTTTTTTTTACTCATTATATAGTTTCTTGATCACAGATAAAAGGGAGAAATCAAAGCCCATGGTGATAAATTCAATTACAGTCTTCTTTTCACCTTATTTTGAGACACTGATAGATTTGCTTTTTCCTAATATTTTAGAGAAACATAAATCAAAAGAATAAACAAGTGTAAATTCTAAACGAAGTTGACTTAAAAAATTTTTTTGTATTGAAGCATAACATCTATAGAGAAAGGCGCACATACATATCAGAGAGGAACAGCTGGGTGAATTTTCATTAACGGAAACCACAGTGTAACCAGCACCCAGATCAGGAACAAGAACATCGCAGCATTCCAGAAGGTTCTTCTTGCTTCTTGCAATCACTATCCAACTCCCTTCAAGTGTAACCCTTTGTATCAGGTAGAATTGTGTCGCCCAAAAAAGATATACTTAAGTCTTAACCACCAGTACCTGTGAATAGGATCTCATTTGGATGTAGGGTCTTTGCAGACGTAATCAAGTTAAAATGAGGTCATCCTGGATGAGGGTGGGACCTAATCCCTAGTTTTTTCAGGCTTTCTTTCTGGGGATCTCTGAGAAACTTGTTATGGAGGTAAATTATCTGTGCTTTTCCCTGTGCTGGTTCAGTGAAGTAATTTACATGCAATAATAAACAAATAATAAAATTATACTTGGAAAGATGAAAAGCCATGAGAGAAAATGATTTTATTAGTTTGCCTGGGCTGCCATAACAAAACACCACAGACTAGGTGGCTTAAACAACAGAAATGTATTCACTCACAGTTCTGGAGTCAGAAAGTCCAAAGTCAAGGTGTCTTAACAGGTCCCTCTCCTTGGCTTGCCATGGTTACCATCTTGCTGTGTCCTTACATGGTCTTCCCTCTGTGCACATGCTTGTTTGTGTCCTAATCTCCTTTTATAAATCAGATGGGATTAGAGCCCACCCTAACAACCTTGTTTAAACTTAATCCCCTCTCTTTAAAGGCCCCATCTCCAAATACACTCACATTCTGAGGTCCTCAGAATTAGGGCTTCAACATATGAATTTGGAGGGGGGGGGACACAATTTAACCCATAACAATGATTTAATATTGTTTTCATTTGAAACTTCTAGGATAGCTCTGATCTCACTATGGAGGACTTTTGCATAGCACGTTTTAGACAGTAAAGCCTGAACCAAGGAGATTGTAGGTAGGCACCCTTAACACAGATGCTGTCTCTGAGGCTGCAGGATATGATGTCGTTGTTTGTTTGTTTTTTTCTGTTCTGGTATTTACATGTGGAAAGAAATGCCAAGTGAGGTTTTAAATCATCTTCCATGATGAGGTCTGACGCCACTATTTTCATATGTAACAGCTGTATTACCCGTGATGGACAGTGATTACCTTATAAGAAAACTTTCCCAAGCTTCCCTTTTCAACAAAGGTACCACATTCTCCAAGGTTCTGATGCCTGACCCTCACTGTTGTGGTTTACATACTGTATTTTGTTTTGTAGTATTTCACTGACAGACTTGTAAACAGGGGCTTTCGTCATCACATAGGAATGAAAGCAAATGAATAAATGCTCCCTCGTTTAAGGAGGCTTCGTTGAGTGCTCACAACGTGCCAGGCAGTGTGCTATAGAGACGAGCCCCACGGGAGCTTATGGTGTGGTGGAGGAGACAAAAGAGGGTAGAGATAATTTTCCAGGAAGCGTGTTAGGTGTTGTGATATGGTTAGCCAGAATGCTTTCAACCTAGACGCTCATTTCTCTGAGAAGTGCTGCCTTCTGATCCACAGGAATAGGACCTGGCAATGATGTGGGACAGTGATCCTGCCACCCATCTGTAACAGATGAGGTGAGAGGTGGGAAGCTCTCCAAACTGGGTGAATTATAGTCCCTCTCCTTTGGAATTGTGGTTCAGGGATGCTCATTATCTTCGCTGATGACTTGAACTAAGGCCATGTGAATTCGGGAGCTGTGGGTGGTCATCTCCTGCCGCTGCTTGGTCAAACAGACAGCCAGTCTATAAACAGGGGAGAATAAAACTTACTCTTAGATGCAAAGATGGGTTACCACATGAAGAGATAGAGAGGAGAGAGACAGAGACAGAGACCGACGCAGAGGAGAAAGGGAGAAAGATGAGCACTATTGGTATTTAGGGCAGGATAATTCTTTGCTGTTGGGGACTGACATGTGTACCATAGGATGTTCAGCAGCATCCCTGGGACCTACCCACCAGATGCTAGTAGAACTCTTCAGTTGTAATAATCAGAGGTGTCAGATGTCAGACAGTGCCAAATGTGCCCAATGAGGGTAGGGTGGGAGTGGAGGCAAAATCACACCTCCATGAGGAGCCACTGTGCCAGAGGGAGTGAGGTTCTGTTATTTGCAACTGAAGGAGCCCTCACTGAGACCCTTCCTGAAGGAGGTTAGGCTCCCCCCAAGCATCAAGCATCGGCAGAGGCAGAGGCAGCAGAAAGGATGCTCAAACAGAGGAGCTAGACTGGATTTTGGTGCTAGACTCTTTGATAAGACCAAAAATTTAGAGAAGCAAGGTTTCTACTATTAGAGGTAACTACAGGGAGAATAATATAATTTTCAGTTGAACAGCTTTTTAACATTTGAGGCATAAATACGGTCAAATCTCTCTTATTTTTCTAAATTGAATTTATACTAGCTGGAGCACCTGTTTACCACATTATCAGGAATACTCACTCTTTTGGTTCCTTTTTCCACGATGATTATGTGAAACAAACAAATTCTGGAGCTTAGGCAGCTCAAAAGGGAAGTCAATTCTACTTTTAACCCCAAGGGAAAGAGAACATGGGTTCTAATACAGAAATCTTCAAACTCTCTTGATGGTGAACTTCTATCAGTAAAGCCTTTGAGGTTGTCTCCCCAGTGTATGTATGTTTGTATGTATACATCTACTTATTTATAAACCATAGTCCTTTTATATTAATATATTAAATTTCATACTAGTATACTATGTTATATTATAAAACACAGAAAATATTAACATTTTAAAATAATTAAAAATACATATAGTCCATACAATGGAATAGTATTTTGACCATAAAAAGGAATGAGGTACAGGGTGCTTATTATTACATGGATAAAACTTGAAAATGTTATGTTAAGTGAAAAAAGCCAGTAACAAAAGACCACATGAGATATGATTCCCTTTATATGAAAATCTATAAAATAGGGAAATTTATAGAGACAGAAGGTAGATTAGTGATTATTTAAGACTAGTAGGGGTGCCAGGTGATAGGAGGATAGTACCTAAGGGTTTGGGGTTTCTTTTCGAGATGATGAATTGTTCTAAAATGGCTATGATAATGATTGTGTGTATTTTTAAATATACTAAAGCCATTGAATTGTATACATTAAATTGGTGAATTGTATGGTATATGAATTTGATCTTAATCAAGCTGTTTTTTCAATGCAGACAAATGGAAGTTCTCTTGTATCCCCTGACCCCTTGGTTTGTGCTCTTTTGGGAAAGCACACTTCACTTTGGAGATCTCAGGGTAATGGATCAGACCCATTCTGGCAATGGCCTTCCACTGCCACATTCCAGAGCTATGAAAAGTTGGTCATCCTTACATTCACTCAGTGTAATGACTAAGGTCAAAATGTTTCAACAGCAAACATGGGCAATGATGTTGAAATGCTGGTGTGGTGAAGCTGTTATGCTCATTCATTCTTGTGGGAGCGTAAACTGGCACACTCCTGCATTGTTAAAACTACATATATGCATTCGCTACATCCCAGTAATTTCATTTCTTGGTATTTACTCAACAAAAATGCAAACAAAAGAGATGTTCTAGAATGTTTTTAGTAGTATTGTTCACAAAAGCCTCAAACCAGAAACAACCTAGATGGGCATCAACAGTAGAATGGGCAAATAAATTACAGCATATTCGTACAATGAAAATCTAGTCAGTTATGAGAATGTGTGAATCTTCTACACCATAAAGGAATGGATCTCATGAAAATAACTCAAACAAAAGCCAGACACAAAGGAGCATGTACTGTATGATTCCATTTAGATGAAGAACAGACAAAATGAATCTATGTTGTCCAAGGTAGGCTAGTGATGACTTTCCAGAATGGGGGCGGAAGTTAATGACAGAGGAGGAGTGGGAGGGTTCTGGGTGGCTGGCAATGTTCTATATCTTGACATAGGTAGTGGCTACATGGCTGGGTTCACTTTATAAAAATTTGTTGAGCTACTGCAATTAGATTTTTGCACTTTTCTCTGCATGTGGGTTATACTTTAATAATACATTTAATTTGAAATAAGTGAAGTGAAAAAATGTAAATAAATAAAGTTGAGACAGAAACTCCCAGAGCCCTGATAGGAACAAGAGGCTTACTCTAAAGTTCTGCTTCTATGACCCAGCTCAGCTCCCAGGACAGAAGGATGCCAGGGTCCTCCAAGTGATATCAGGCCACGCCCTCTGCCTCCTACACGCTGCACAGGATCAAGGAAGCCTCCATCTTCCCAAGTCCTCAGCTCTTTCCACCCCCTCCCCCGCCCCATGTGCCAGCTGCCCTGGAGGGTTTTATCAGGACCGTTTAAGCATCACCTTCTTTCACACCCAGAACCACTTGCCCTTTCCCGGGAAATACAGTGGGGTTAGATCAGTTCTTTTTCAACCTTAAACAAAGGACTGATTTTCCAGTTCATACCCTTTCCAATCAATTGCAGCTATCTGCTCCACCCTCCTGTGAGAAACTCCCCACAGAACTCAAGGGAGCTGTGTCTACCTCTCTGAGGGAGGCTCTCTACCTGCCCTTAGCAATAGCTCTTGTTTATGGAGGGCTCTCTCTTCACTGCATTCTGTGCTAGATGCTTTTGATGTATCATCACATTTAATCTTGGGAGGTAGGTACTATCACTTTCCAGACAAGGAAGCAAGAGACAGTAAACCATTTGCCAAGGCAATTCATTCCTGTAAAACAGCTGCACCAGGGATTCCAACCTTCCAGTGGTTCCCAGGTGAATTCATAAAACATCTCTCAGAAGAGTGAAGGAGGGGAAAATTGTTCTTGCTAAGCATCTCACTTCAATTATAAATTATATAAATAACAATGACATAAGGGAAGTATGTTAAATGCCAAAGAGAGACATAAACAAAGGAGAGGTGAGATATCATCACTGGGAGGATGGCAGGACACTTGGCCCCAGGAGGTGGAGGTGGTGTTGGCCTCAATGATTGGCAGGAGCTGGACAAGCAGAGATGGGGGAGGGGCCCCACTGGACCAATGCAGGAAAAGCTGGACATGACTGGAATACAACTGGGGGTCCAGAGTGAGGTGCAGAGAATGTGGAAGAGTAATTGAGAGGTGGGGCTGGAAAAAGAGGCAGGGTACACCCCACTCTCAGTGTGCTGGTTGATTTTATGTTGCCAGCTTGACTGGATGTTCAGATATTTGGTCAAACATTGCTCTAGATGTTTCTGAGAGGGTGTTTTTGGATGAGTTTAACATTTAAATCAACAGACTGAATAAAGCAGATTGCCTTCCCTAATGCGGGTGGGCTCCATCCAATCAGTTCTAAAATCATAATCAGGTGATTATGGTGGGTGACAAGTCTCAGGACCTGCAGGATGAGACAGCAAGCCAAAACCTCAGAAGATCTAGTGGTGTAGTTCCAGTCCAAAGGCCAATAGGCTCAAGACCCAGGAAAAGCCAATTCAGTTCTCTCTCACCATCAGACCTCTGCTCAAAGGTCTTCCCAGAGAGGACTTCCTTGATCACCCTTTCTAAAGTAGTCCCCCACCATCACTTTTAATCTATGTATCCCTTTCTATATTCTTCACAGCACCTGCCCCTACCTGAAACTATATATTTGTTTTCTATCTCCCCAATAGCACATAATCTCCATGATTATTATTAGGAGTTCATGGCTATATCCACAGCTCTAAGAATAGCAGCTGACACACAATAGATGTTTAATAAATATTTGTTGAAGGAAGGAAGGAAGGAATTTTAACATTGCATTTGCCCTTATTATGGGAGGTACCATTTCTCCTGGGCTCATTGTTGTGCCTCCATCATCTAGCACAGTACCTTGTCAATGAGATTGATTCCGGTTATTTCTAGACTTGCTTCTCTTCCACTCTGAATTATAAACTCTCTGAAGGCAGGAACCACCTGTCTGTGTCCCACATCACCTGTCACAAAGCTTTGTGCATTGTAGGCCATGAGTGTGCTGATGTCAATTGAATTGAATCTCTAAAGTGGTTAGTAATTGGTAGGCACCTACAAGGCACTCCATCAATATTTTTAAATTGCTATGAACATTTCCATTCAAACTTTCCATTATTGGGTTCATTATGAAGACGGAATACACAAATTAAACAAGAGAATGACCGCTTGGGGAAGATTTGACCCTCATTTTGATTTATTGGATGGTTTTATGGCTACAACACTAGCAACCTGCTATTTGACTATGCCACAATTATTTTGTTGAATATAGGAATGGATCCACTTATAACACAATTGGGTTCTCCTTAAAGTGCCACTTTTGCCATTTTTAAAGGATGCATCTTTAAACTACCATTTCGGGACATGGTGTATCGGAAAGTTGCATCTTCAGTGAAATACAATGGCCTTGATGAGAAACACTTTTTAGAATAAGCAAGTGAAGGAGTAAAGAGACTTCTCCTTATGATCGGAGGGTCACAAGAGAATGGAATTGTCAAACTTTTGCCCCCGCGAGGGAGCTAAAGTGCTGAGCTTAAGCTGTTTCATTACAGGGGGAAGTGAAGAGTGGAAAGGCGAGGAGAGAAAGAATGTTAGTGTTATTTAGTTAATTTCCTATGGAAAACTCTAAGCATGCTACGCAAGTGAGCTTGAGCTGCAGTGTCCATCTGGAGCTTGGCTCCTTCAGTTGGGTCGGGGTGTGTGCAGGTATTGCAGCACGAAATGATGCAAGTTCTCTTTTCGTCCACACCTTCACATGTTATACGCAAAGCTCAGAGGAATTTGTATTCTCTATGATTCTTGGGAAATCAAATTTAGAAACAGGACAGAAAGAGAATTTTCTAGAATCTAATGACTCCCATTATAAGCCAAAGGCAGAATGTTAACTCAGGGCGGCGTGATAATGAAGTTGGTCATTAGCAGCGAGGAAATACCATTCCTGCAGATCTTGCTCTGGTGAACCACGTGAAATTGGCTGGAAGATTTCAGATTGCCAATTTATCCGGCTCTCCCTGATCTGTTGCACAGTGAGAGTTGAGGGTTGTCACAGGTTGCCTGTTTGTGTGAAAACAAAAGAAGCTGAATAAAGCTGGAAGGAATCTATAAAAAATCTGGAAACAATATGGAAGTGTGATTTTTTTAAAGGTGATCAGATTCCAAAGGATGGAACAGGATTTTTCATCCATGAGGGAATGTACATATTCATTTTAAATGAAAAAAAAAGTAACCCCCCACCCCCAAAGAATTCATTTCCCATAAGAAACTAAAGCTTTTTTTTAAATGGCTGTGAATTGTGCACAAAAAGAAATTTTATCTTTATAACTGATAAAGTTTTTAAAGATTACCATGGAAAAGAAGTACTATATTTTAAAATTCTTGTAGAACATACAGACCCCGGTTGAAGAAATACTGTGTTGAAGAAGGTCTGGCTTCTGTCAACTTTAACTTCTATCATATGGTCATGGGCTTGTCACTGACATTTCTGGAATAAGCCTAAAAGTATGTTAACTATTACTTAGAGGTAAAAAAGAAAATGCATACAAATTTAGTGCATTTCTTTAATATGACTTTGCTTCTATTTCTGTGAGCCATGAAACATCAAGTTTTACAAACATGTCTTCCCCCCAAAATGGTTTGTTGAGTTAGTATTATAGATTAAGCCCTTCAGTTTACCAGAACACTCAGGATGCATATTGTTCTGGAATTTTGGTGATCAGATCCTAAAGACTCAGAGCAAAGATTCATACAACTCCAAGGCATAGAAGCAGAGATGTGCTGAAATTGCTAATACTGACTCTTGAATGCCGATTGTTAAATATTCAGGAATTTTATAAGCTAGTTGTTAAAGTGATGTTATCTTGTTGGCGCAACTACATATCTCAGCTTTTTTTTTTTTTTTTTTTTTTTTTTGAAAACCGTTTTACCAGCACACCTCACTACATAGAAGGGATTTTTGGAAGCAGACAAAATCAGAAGCTGGCAAGTTAAGCCCGGAAGTCCAGGCTAACTGAGAGGCATGTAGTGTTTAAGAGCACTGGCCTCAGAGTCAGGCAGACAAGGTTCCTGATCCCAGATTGCCAGTCAGAGTTGCATGACCCTGGCCAGCTCAGTTACCTGAGCTTGAGTTTCCTCGTCTGTAAAATAGGATGATAGCCACCTCGCATGTTTGTAAAGATTAGATAAAACAACGTGTGTATAATCACAACCTCACCTGGCACATAGTAGCCACATAGTAGCCACATAGTAGCCATATGGGTCACACATGGGTTGAATGTTGAGTAAGTCAGTTCCAAGCACACACTTGTTAGCTCAATTTCCTCATAGACCTCTGGGTCCAAGTCACTTCTTATCCAATTCTTACCACACCTGAGGTCTCATCTGGTGTCTCTATACTTTGTCTTTAACCTCCTGTTTGCCTGTGCTCTCTTGCTCTCTCTCTCTCTCTCTCTCTCTCTCTCTTTCTCTCCTCCTTTCTTCCTTCCTCCTCCCTCTATGCTTGACCTCCAGGGCCCCGTGGGGTCGCAGAAGGGGGTGGGGAGTGGGGACTGAGTTTATCTGTAATCCACGTGTTGAACAAGCACAACCTGTGACATAATCAAAACACAATTTTATATTTGTCTCCCACCATTTATTTTTTTAACATTAAAAAAATTTATTTTTTTGAGAGAGAGAGCTAGTGGGGAGGGGCAGAAAGAGGGGGAGAGAGAATCCCAAGCAGGTTCTGTCCTGTCAGCTCAGAGCCTGATACGGGGCTCAAACCAACAAACTGCGAGACCATGACCTGAACCAAAACCAAGAGTCGGATACTCAACCGACTGAGCCACCCAAGCACCCCCTCCCCTCATTTCTTTAAAAGTGATTAAGTGACCTCAAAAGGTTACAACATAGACCTAGTGTATGCCCAAGAGAAATGAAAGCATGTGTCCAAACAAAAGCTTGCATACCAATGTTCATAGCAGCATTATTAATAATAGCCAGAAGTGGAAACAGCCCAAATGTCCATCGTCTGGTAAATGGATAAGCAAAATGTGATACATTCATATAATAAAATATTATTGGGCAGGAAAAAGGAATGAAACCCTGATACATGATATAGCATGAATGAACTGTGAAAATATGCTATGTAAATGAAGCAAGTTACAAAATACCACATTACATATGATTCCGTTTATATGAAATGCCCAGATTAAGCAAATCTATACAGACAGAAAGTAAATTAGTGGTTGCCTGGGGTTGTGGGGCTTGGGGGCAAATGGGGAGTGACAGCTAATAGGGATGTTTCTCCTTGGGGTGATGAAAATATTATAAAATTGACTGTAGCAATGGTTGCACTAGACTTGGGGTGAAGGAGCTAGAACTGCCCACCCTCCTTGGGGACAGAGAGGACTTGGACAGCACCTGCCCAAAGAATCTTTCCCACAGATTTTCTCTTCCACACTCTTACCCTTAGATCTGGCTCAGGAATTCAAGGGTCACAGAATTGTTCTTGGAGAGTTGCTTTGTAAGTTCTGCAGTTGTAAATGTGACCCCTTGGCCTTGAACTATGTGGGCCTGCTAAGTACAAATACCATACTTGCTTGTCACCTGGCCGGGTTTCTGGGCAGTCTCTGCTCTCAGGGGGCAAGCCTGCTCAACGACCGATCTTTAAACTATGGTGAGAGAGCTAGGAAACTTGGCTGCCTTCTTGAAAGGCTAGCCACAGAGATTTCTGGGCCTGGCCTTTTCACATGGAAAAACAGTGGGATAGAAGCAAGTCAATTTATTCCTTTATCCAATTGCTTAGAGTTAACTTAAGAGCAGAAGTTTAGTGGGCAAAGAATTTAGTCCACAAATCTAGGGTGCAAGATATGTCACAACACCCCACTTCTTGAAATCAAATGTAATTTGCTGCAAGCCCCCAACCTTCTCTTGGCTGGCAGGAGATATACTGGGAACTGAGTAAAGAGTATGTGGGGGGAGGGGGCAGAGGAGGGTAGAACTCTCCCTTCCTCTTCATTGGGTAATTCAAGAATTCTGGAATTAGTGAGGCCAGAAAACTGGATAGAGGTGATTATCATGCTGTAGCGGTCACAGCTTTACCCCTTCGTGCTTTGTCTGCTGAGGACTGGCTTCCACAATCCATCTCCTTGATGCTGCTCTGCAAAACAGTCCCAGAGATAACCTCTCAGAAGTGGTCCCATGGCACAAGGATATGGCATCCTTCAGTCACCCTCCAGTCTGGGAACCCATCTCCATGCTTCTCCCCATTCTTGGATGACCACTCCCACCTTCCCTCCCCACAATCTCCTCGCTTCACCATAATTTTCCTCAGTGGGTCTTTAGAAATCTGGTGTTGTTGGCCTTATTTCCTGGGGGTGGGTGGGGAAATTAGCTAATCTGTGTGTGTGTGTGTGTGTGTGTGTGTGTGTGTGTGTTAATAATTTTCCCATTACAGAATCTCAAGAAACCCTAAGACTCAGCACCCAGACAGACTCATGACATGTTCAATAGAATAGTTCTGGACATGTGGACACCTACGTGACCACCATAGGGGAGCCAAACCACAGATAACAGAGCAAGCCCATGAAAGAGACATAACAAGGAAGATTCACCTTCTAGTACTCTCCAGCCAAATTCTCTGGTTACCTGCCCAGCTGGACAGCTGGAATTGGCCCCTGTGAACACATCCACAACCCCTCTGCCCCCAGCCCAGCCCCAGGCTGCGTCTGGAAGTTACATACGTGCCACAGGAAGGTGCAGACATGTTGATGGTCAAGCCACAGCAACACAATCCCCAGTACAAAGCCAGCCATTCCCTGAAATAAATTTCAGATTTAGAATTTTGTGTAAGAAGACAACAATGGTTTTGATTTGTATTCTCTGAGCAAGAAACTAGACAGGCCTTTGCCCCACTTATATCTTATTAAAAACCCTCTGCTCCGTCAAAGCAGTCTGTGTACTGACCTCTGAAAGCCCATTACATCCTCTCCTGGGAATCTAACCATCTTCCTTCCTCCCACTCAGATGTAATAAGGCCCAGCTCGCTCACTCCTGACCACGTCTGGGAAGACTGTGCTGGCCACATTAGTCTGAGGGGCTCTCACCCCCTCTGAATCCTGACATCATCTCTCTCTGCCCCTCCCTGGCACTCAGTTCACATTGGTTTTTATTGTTTTCATGTTTTATACATTTGTCACCTCAAGGTCATAGACTGTGTTCTCTGCTTTATGCCTCCCATCTCTTCTGGCACGGGGTGGTTTTGATAATCATTGCTATTTGATCATTATTTTGTTATTTTGACAATCTTTTGACATTGTACTATTTTGATAATTATTATTATTGCTACTATTCTTACAGCTGACCCTTGTCAAGGACATACCATGTGACAAACACTGAACCGAAGTATTCACTGGTACCTCTTTATTAATCTTGACAGCAACCCTAGAAAGTGGGTACCATTATTAACCCCGTTTCATAGAAGAGGAAATGTGGGCTCCCAGAGGCTGAGTCACCAGCTGGAAGCAGCCAAACTGAGTCTTAACTTGGCTCCAGGCTCCATCTGACCCCAAACCTGCATTCTCAGTTTCCCAGGGTTACTGTAGGTCAGATTGCAGAGTAGTAAGTAGAAGGTAAGGGCTTCTTCTTTACTATTTCGTTTATAGATGAGCAATTATCCCTAACAAGTCTTGAATTTGGAGAGGGGATTTGCCCCCAGTGCAACAGCTTGTCCAGGGCAGAGAGGGGTGTAAAGGCAGGAGTCTCGACCCCTCAAGCCAGCACTCTTTCTTCCACACTCTGGTGCTCTGCTATAGGACAGAAATACTCTTCTTGGAAACTTAGTCTTTTTGTACTTCTCTACTGTAGAACAAACCACCCTTTAGCAAAAACCAAAATAGTAATTTTCTATGGAGTGGATAATCACTCACTCCAGTAAACTAAAACAACATATTATGGTTAGAGTTGGAGAAATGTGAAAAATCTTTTGCTTTGTTTTGCTCTGTATATAAAAGTATATATGTGTGTCTGTGTGTATACACCATGTGTACATATTTTCCACTCCACCTAACTTCTAAATAAGAGACGTTCCTGGTCTGGCCACCCACCCACTGCTGCTCTGAACTCCTTTCAGAGACTAGAGCAGAGCCAAATAGAACAAATCTTTAGTTTTAAAAATCCCATCCTGGAAAACTTCTGAACAGTATGGCATTGACGAGGCATGAGAGACGGTGACGGGGAGGAAGGGGAGAAGTCAGTGAGGCTGTGCTCTGCCCAGACACCCCTCCCAGCACTTTTCACGTTTTAATAGAGGCCAGTTCAGCAGATGTTTACTGACTGCTTATTACCTGCCAGGCTCTGCTAGATGGTGGATATGCAAAAAGGAATAAAACTTTATCTCCAGCTTCAAAGACTCCTAGTGATGGAGTAAAAACAGATGTGTCAGAACAAACACCCTTACACAGATAGGGAAGATTAAAAGAAAATAAAAAGACTTCAAGTACCAAAGGGATCATCTTAAGGAAGGAATTTGGGGGGGCACTATGGCATATATAGTAGTCAGACTGTCAGCTTGGGTTTACATCCCAGCTCCATTACTGAGCTCCATTACTGAGCTCTGCATAATGGGGATAACGTCCATAGCCGTACCCTGAAGTTGTTGCCATGATTAGAGAAGATGATGTATATCAAACACTTATTGAAGTGCTCAGCTTGGAGAAGTACTCAATAAATTGCAGTAAAATAAAATGCCAGTTAAAAAATAAAAGAGGTGAGTGCCCTGCAACTGGAAGCATAAAAGCAGACAGCCACTTAGGCAGAGATGTGGAGGGACCCACCAATCTGATCAGGGCTTCGTAACTTGATGATTTCTAAGGGACCTTCCATCCCTGAGTGCCAGGCTTTTGGGAATACTCCTCAAGCATATATGCTGTGTATGTGGATCCAAGGCGAGGAGGGAGGCATGAGTGGAAGACAGAGGGAAGAGCTAGACAAACAAAAAGGCAGTATATGGTAAGTATTCATTAAGTAGCACAATAAATAAATCCATTAGTTCATCAGTAATTTAAGACATGGAGGCAAGCTATGTAAGATGTTTTTGGTCAGGTGAGGCCTCTGACATCATTCATTTAAAAATTAAGTTTATTGATTTTTGGGAGAGAGACAGAGAGAGCGAGTGGAGGAGGGGCAGAGAGAGAGGGAAAGAGAGAATCCCAAGCAAGCTCTGCACTGTCAGCACACAACTGGATGTGGGACTCAAACTCACAAACTGTGAGATCATGACCTGAGCTGAAACCAAGAGTCAGATGCTTAACCAACTGAGCTACCCAGGTGTCCCTACAGAACTTTTTATAAAGCAAGTATTTGTATAGACCTACTATGCATTATGCACTGTCAGCACTAGACAGATATTAGTCAACCTAATCCTCATAATCACAACCTGATGCCTGCATGCCTATTCTTATCCCCATGGTACAGATGTGGAGAGGTTGAAGGACTTGCTTAAGACCCCACAACTGGTAGGTGGGCAGCCGACCGTCAAGCCCAGGCCATCCAGCTCTGGAACCTGCACTCTGCACCTGTGCTTGTGGACCACAGTGGACCAGGAACAGCGCTAGAGACAGGGGATTCAGCAGTGCACTCCAGTCCTGGCCTTTTTGGAGCTTACATTCCCCTGTGGGGAGAAAGCAACAAACAAGCAAACCAATAACCATAAAATGCCACTGGATTGTACTATGAAGATAAATAGAGCAGGATAAGGGGCTAATGAGAACGGATTGGAGAGCTTATTTTAAACACAATAGTTGGGAAGACCTCTCTGAAGATCTGAGACCCAAATGAAGTGAAGGAGAAAGGTATGGAAAGTGCACCCCCGGCAGAAGGGCAGAAAGTGCGAAGGGCAGAAACTGCAAAGGCCCTGAGGCAGCAGTGTGTTTGTCCTGTTCAGGGAAGAACAGTGGGGTTGGAGTGGAGTCAAGAGAAAGAGTGGCAGGAAGACATTGAAGAGGAGGCCAGGGGCTCGATCTACATGGAAATACTTTGGTTTTTGTTTCAAGCATGATGGGCAGCCATTCACAGGTTTTGAGTAAGGGAGTGATACAGTGTGTTATCCACACATGTTGCTGGGGGAGAGAACAGACATCAGGGAACCAGGCATGGACACGGGGCACCAGTTAAGAGGCTGGCTGGTTCAGTAACCAAGGCCAGAAATGATGGTGACTTGTGTGGTAGTAGCAGGAGAGACAGTGAGCGTGGTCAGATTTGAGATATATTTTGAAGATGCTTTTCACAGGATGTGATGCCAGGGTATTCATTTTCTTATTTATTTATTGTCCATTTCGGGCAATAGAAAATGACCTCTAACAGGGCCAGAACTTTGAGTTTTTGTTTTGTCCGACTTTTTTTTCATCATTTTATGTGCAGTTCCTAAAATAGTGCCTACTGCATAACCAGTATTCAATATATATTTGTTATGTATTTGTTTAATGAATAATACATTGAATATGAGGTGTAAGTAAGGAAAAGATAGGTGTTAAAGTGACTCCATCTCAGCCTGGATGTGCCCATATCTTGAACCATTATGAGATCAGCTTTAATCGTATGCCCTGAAGACATATACATATACATATATGTTCACCTACTAATCACAGGACATGACCTTGGGAGGTCATCTAATATAGCCCTGTGCCCTCAAATGAATATAAATTGTCAGGCTCCTTTGACGTAAGAGGCGAACTGAGGTGCAGATAGCTAAAGTGACTTGCCTGATAAAAATTAAACATGATGATAATAGATACATTTATTTTGCATTTACTAGGTGTTAGGTCCACTGCAACATGCTTTATGATTCTCACACTCACTCACAGAGATAAGGACTGTTGTTATCCCCATTTTACAGGTGAGGAAAATATGACACTATGAAGGTGAAGCAGTGAGCCCAAAGCCATTGGACCAGAAAACAATGGAGCCAAGACTCAAGTCCAGGTTTAGTTCTGTGCTAAAGCAACAACTCCATGGAGCTTCCCAGGGTGACATAACTCATTGTATCATAACAACTAGTGTTGGTCCTCCATCTTCTTGAGTGCAATGGGTAAGAGCAACAATAAGGGGTCATGAGTAACTGGCTTCTAGAAGCAAATTTCTCCCCTGGCTTCCTTGTTCTTCTGTCCTTTTGGACTTAGCTCCTATTAAATTCAGGAGGTGCTTTTTCTCTGTCCCTGGTTTTAATCTCCTACAAATAGATCGCCTTTAATGAGATGTATAGCAGGTTAGCTTGAACATATGATGCTGTGTGTGATTAGAACAGAGTGTAAAGACCTATGGAATTGATTTCTATTGTCTATTCAAAAGATTCAAAAGCTATTGTAGTTTACCTTCCTTTTATGTCCAAATCTGTTATAAATGGCCTTGAAGTTAGATAGCATTTCCATATATAGCACTGATCACTAGTTATCTTTTTAATGTTCCCATGCATTTAATGACATATTAATTAAAAATGTTATTTAATCTCTGGTACTTACTTATGAAATGTTTTTATATGCAGCCAATAGCTAACACTGAACCACTAACTAAGAAAAGTTATGGCATAGGTTGAAAACTAAAAGCTCGGGGCACCTGGGTGGCTCAGTCAGTTGAGTGTCCAACTCTTCATTTCGGCATAGGTCATGATCCCAGGGATGTGAGATTGAGTCCCGCGTTGGGCTCTGCGCTGACAGCATGGAGCCTGCTTGGGATTCTTTCTCTCTCTCCCTCTGCCCCTCTCCCCTGCTAGCACTCTGTCTCTCCCTCTCTCTCTCTCTCTCTCAAACAAATAAATACATATAGATATAAAGAATTTATATATGTATATATGAAGAAAAATTCAAAGCATCTCGTGATACATTAAATTTGTGAAGGCTAACAATTGGTATTTTTCTTCCACTTTTAGGAGAACATGGGTTTTTTTTTTTTTAGGTAAGTATTAGATGGCTTTTAGAAATGATTGAACACTTCTGAATACTAGAACATGTGGCATAGTCACAAAATAAAATTTCATATGTATATGTATCAAGAAACAGGTATAGAATTTTAATACATGATTTTTTTAATGTTTTTTTATTATTTATTTTTGAGAGAGAGAGAGAGAGAGAGACAGCATGAGCAGGGGAGGGTCAGAGAGAGAGGGAGACACAGAATCTGAAGACAGTCTCCAGGCTCTGAGCTAGCTGTCGTCACAGAGCCTGATGCGGGGCTTGAACCCATGAAGCGTGAGATCATGACCTGAGCCAAAGTTGGACGCTCAACTGACTGAGCCACCCAGGCGCCCCTATACATGATTAATAATGGACCTACTGTTTATACCAACTGGACAGACAGTTATAAGATATGTCAAGAGTAACCCGCATATACAAAACCAGGACAAAGATTTTCCCATTTTCTAACAGAGAACTCAAAAGGGCCAATGTTACTTAGCCTGTATGAAGTCATGATGGCCATTTGGTGCTATGCTGTCTCATTTGAGAAAGAGATGTAATTAGGCCACAGGAACTTAAAAATATAACCCTAATAGCTAACATTTTGGGGTGCTTAAATATGCTAAATACTGTTCTAAGCACTTTAAATGTATTAACTCAATCCTCATAACAACTTTGTGAAGCAGATAGTATCATTATTGTCATTTTGCAGATGGGGACAACGTGCAACATGAGATTGAGTGAATTATACAAGATGATGTAACAAGTAAATGGCTGAGCAGGGATTCAAATGCAGGCAGTCTGGCTTCAATGTCCAGGTTCTTAACCACGGTATTCTGGTATCTCTCAATAAAACATAATTTTTTTTTCAGCTCTTAGTATGTGCTAAGTAGTATTCTGAAACCATCTTTTTTCTTTTAATTTTTTAATGCTTATTTATTTTTTGAGAGAGAGAGAGAGAGAGAGATAGACAAAGTACAAGTGTAGGAGGGGGCAGAGAGAGAGAGAGAGAGAGAGAGAGAGAGAGAATCTGAAGCAGGCTCCAGGCTCCGACCTGTCAGGACAAAGCCCAATGCGTGGCTTGAACTCATGAACCATGAGATCATGACCTGAGCCAAAGTCAGACACTCAACCGACTGAGCCACCCAGGTGCCCCTATTCTGAGACCATCTTATCTCTTATATCCTTTAATCTTTCCAGGAACCCAATGAAGTTGGGTTTGCTGTTGCCGTTTTACAGATGATAAGTCTAGAATTTTAAAAGGCTTAGGTTTATCTTATTACCTGTTTCTGCTTTTTTTTTTTTTTCTCCCCGTTGAGCTGCACGTGTTAGGAGGCAGAAATAGTATGAATGCTTGAAAACACAGAATCTCAATACTGGAAGTAAACAATAACAAAGCACAACCCCTGATATGAGCCTTCTCCACCATCTTTGACTGGGTCTGAACCTCCACAAACAGGGTCATTAATTCTGAATCTTTCTCTCTGGATAGAGAAGTTGAATTCTGTTTCAGATTTTAAAAAGGAAAACTTTTCCTCATTTTAAAGAAGCTGAAGTAAAACAAGATGAAGCTATTATTTAAAAAGGAATACGTGGGGAAAAGTCAAAGAGCTGTGAATTCAAGACTAAGCCCAAGGCTATCAGTTTTCTAAACCATATAAAGTTGTCAGAGGGAAAGATAGAGGGACTGTTTGACAATCCAAACTACAAGCAAAATGACTAATAGAGATGGCCTTGCTTTAACCTTGAGACCCCTGTAGAGGGTATATAGGGTCTTACAGCCAGGCTGGACATGGAATAATTACTTCTGTTCACATTCCATTGGCCAGATGCCAATCACTTGGTCTCACCTAACTGCAAAGGAACCTAGGAAAAGAAGTCTTCCTAGGTGGCCAGGAAGAAGAAAATAAAACAGGCTTTGAGAAATGTATAGGTTATCTCTGTACCAATTACAATGATTTCTACAATTCTACCCTCAGATTTTCATTTAATATTTGAGGAGGCAATTATGAAAAGGAACCAAATGAGCTATATCCCTTGCACCTAACACTAACTCCTCACATATTGTAGGAAAGCACTAAATATTTGTGGAATGAATGAATGAATGAATCTCACAGATTTGGGCATGACAAACTCATCACCCTATATATAAATCTAGGACTTGGAATACAAACAGAAATTCTCCTTGAGCTGGCTCCTCACCAACTTCCATTTCTCCCCTCAGAACTTTAATGGTTTAAAAGGTTACTTTAGGAGAGAAAATGAAGGAATTAATTCTAGAACATAAGACCAAGTGTTTGGTCCTGGCTTTGACATTTTCTAGGTATGTGGCCTTTAAAGAAACCTTTCACCTCAGATTCCTCATCTACAAATGGTGGGAGGAGATATATGGAGACTATCAGGTGCCTATCCAGTAGTTTTTTCACTGCTTCTTAGATAACAGAACCCCAACTGTCTGTAGGTGTCAATGTGCTCGTCTTCATAGAATTAATTGTGATTGATTTAAACCAACAATGGGCAATATGCTTTTCAACCCTAATTAGTCTAAAGATAAGCTTCTGATCAGGTTTTGGCCAATGAGATTAGGGGGAAATCTTCTGGAGGACTTTGGGGAAGGTTTTTCTTTGATAAAAGAGGAAGCTACACAAGAAAGGAGATCTTTAGGCCCTATCCGTTTCCTTCTTCTTGGGATGCTGAAATGTGAGATTATGACACTTGGAGTTGCTACAGTTTACCTAGCAAGAGAGGAGATCTTGCAAATACACTGAAGTTCCAGCACAGAAAGATTAGAAGAGCCAGCATCCTTGGTAACATCGCTGAGCCTTTGAAATAACCCTGGAACCACCTATTTCTAGTCTTAGTGTTATGCAAAACATGTGCACCCCGATGGCTTGAACCACATTATTTGCATATCTTCTTACTTGCAGCCAAGAACATTCCTCACCAACAAAGTAGATAGCTTTTAGAAGACTTTCCAGATCCAAAATCATCAGAGTATTAAATAACATTTCAAAAGGAAAAAAAAAAGTAACCGTTCTAGAATATATGAAGTGATAGGAAAAGTTTTAAAAGGAGAAGAAACAATTGAACGTGGGTTAAACTTAGATATATCAATCAGGTGACAAGCATGGCATAAAAAGCGGAAATGCAAATTGGAATACCCATAGAAACAAAAAATGAGGTCAGGTCCCTGTGGAGGAAGGAAAAGAGCATGTATAAGTCTGTAGGAACAGAATGAGACAGTAAGTATAACCTGAACAAATGCACGGTTTTATCAAGAAACAAATGACCATGAAGTCTTTTGAAATTATATTCATTCAAAGTTAAGTGCTATCTTTTGATAAGTAAAAGAGTACTACAAACGAGTGACTTCAAATGATCTCTTCCCATCTAAATTTTATGTGTTTATGGTTGCTTTTCATAACGGCCATTTTTCCAGAAAAGATTGCCTGTGGTCAGATGATTAGAACAAGTTGAAAGTCAAACGAGAATAAAGAATAAAGGAGTTGCAGACTGTCTGCAGGTCCTATACAAAAAAAAAGTTATTCACTGCCTGCCTCTGATTCTATAGTGGCATTACCCTTTTCAGTAGAAATCTATGAGCAAGATATCAGATATTTACAAGGTACTCTATAAATAGTGGTAGAATCTTATTTTGTATAACGTATTTCAAGTGACAATTCTCTATTTAGAGAAATAACCAGAACTAAGTGATAGGCATAAGTGGGCAACAAGCCAACAAGAACACTTCTGGGGTCTTTTAGAAGAGACATAAAGACCTCAGGTCCAGTCTGAACAATAGATGCATTTACAATCCTGTATTTGGGGGATGTACAGAGAGTTATAATAAAAATGATCGATGTTTACTGAGTGCTCACTTTGCCACATATTGTATGTTCATTTTCTCATTTAATCCTCATAACAACTCTCTAAATTAGAAACCTTTAGGGGCGCTGGTGGCTCAGTTAGTTGTGCATCAAATTCGGCTCAGGTCATGATCTTGCGGTTGGGGAGTTCAAGCCCCATATTGGGGTTGCTGCTGTCAGCATGGAGCCTGCTTAGGATTTTTTGTTCCCCCCTCTCTCTGCCCTTCCCCCTCCCCCCCTCTCAAAAATGAATAAAACATTACGAAAATATTTAAACTAGAAACCTTTATTATCTCCATTTTACAAATGAAGAAACCGAGAATTAGGTGAAGTAATCTCACCAAGGTCACTCAGCCTAGAAAGAACCAGAACCAAGACTCGCACGCAGTTCTATCTGACTAGGAAATCTTGTTGTTTACATCTATACTCCACTCCCTCTCAGCAGGGCAGGGGGAAAAAAGAAGAAAATGAAAAGGAAGAGTGAGTTCTGTAACAGTCAGGACTGGAAGAAAGGTACATCTCAGAAAGACAGGATCAGAGAAGTGTAGGCTACCCGCAGGAACTGGAAAATGTACAGACTCTTCCTTGGAGGTGTGAGAGAATTGGGGGAGGGAGACCACTTAGCTTGGAGCTGGGATAAAAAGAGATAAAGCCCAAAACACAAATACAGACTTCTAAAATAACCAGAGAAAGAATTGGACAAAGAACAGTTCAATTTGGGGTTCCAATATACCTGGATTTTTCTGGTATCACAAGAAATCTCAAAACAAGTTTTTACCTCCCATCCTAGATTCTTCCTAATTCAGCTTTTCAGATATCTGATGGAACTCTCGTTCTGCAAAAGCAAAACATTTGCTGAATCCTCCACTTGCCTTGTTAGCAATTTCTTCTTTTAGAAGAACCAGGGAGCAATGATGAGGGACATGTGACTGGGTGGAGAGTGTGCTGATGAGCTCAGATTGTCAAGAGGGCATATACAAGAAGAGGGGATGAGGGGCACGTAATCAAGACCGAAGGCACAAAGATGAGCACAGCCCTGTAGGAATAACGTCCGGGAGGCTAAAACCCAGATCTCTAAAGCTTATTTAAAAATGCTAAGACTGATAAAAAAAAAAAAAGAAAGAAAAAAGGATTCTTGTAGTTTATACACAGACTAGGCCTGCTGCTTGGGGCTGAAAACACAATGTTAACAGATTTAAAAATAAAAAGCAACAAATGGGAAAAACCGGCAAAACGGGAGTGGGATCTATAGGGACCACAAGAGATAGAGCAGAAGTTCTGGACTAGCAGCAAAAGAGCTGTTTACCACTCCTAGGACAGAAGGAATCTGAGGAGAGAGAGATTACCAGGACCTGGAGGGAGAGAGGGTCATATAGAGCTGGCAGCCTTGAGAAGATTGGTAACCTTCAGCAGAGGGACATGCAAAACCCCAGGCTGCCTTACAGGAAGAAAGCATAGATCTCTGCCCCTCTCTCCTCTCTCCCTTTCGTCTCCTGCAAGGGCTATCATTGGCTAAATCCAGCTGGGACCCAGAGGGCAAAGGAGACATTAGTGTAGAACAGACCAAGAAGCTCCTAGGGCAGAGAGAAGAGCAGAAAAGGATGAAAGAAATCTAGAAGATCCACAGAAGATAGCTGGCTCACCACCTCAATGACTTGATGCTTCTACAACGACATAATGTGGGCACCAAATAGTAACTAGCAAAACATCTTTAAAGCACAAAGTATTCCCAACATTTCCCTGGCTCTAGCTCTTTTTCTTTCTCTGACCTATTACTTATATCTGAACCAACATTGACAATGCTACTCTCCTGCATTTCTGCAAATATTCCTGTACAAAATGCCTTCTTTCTAGTTTGCTGAAACAGAACAATGTTTTTAAGTCTCTCTAGGTTTTAGTAGGATGAAAAGAACCACATGGCTAGTTACTCTGAAACCTGTAGCAGAGACAGCTGACACCAAAGAGCCATGTTCCCTTCCATTATGTAGCCTTGGTAGTGGGAAGCAGCCACTTACCCAGGGACTACATTACCCAACCTTGCTTTCTTCTAGAGGAGGGTCAGGTGACTAGTTCTAACCAATGGAATGAAAACAAAGGTGATTTGTGTCAGCAGAGCCAAGGCCATTACAGATGTGATGTGAGATCATGCTCACTTTCCCTTTTATAGTGAATATTGGAGGTTATGTGTGTCAAGACTGTGCTGTCACAAGATGGAAAGACCCTAGTTCCTAAGTCACCACTTGGATGAAAACCACTCAGGAGAGTCACCTGACCAGGAATATTCACATTTTGAAAGTGACTAGTCAACTTTTATTGTGTTAAGCATGGTTGGTTCTCTGTTAGAGCTGTTAGCCTATCCTAATAAATATAAGACCCTTTACTCTGTAGTTACTTCCTACAATCTCACATTCAAATTCTCCACCCTTGGCTTCAAATAATAGTGGTCGGAATAAAAGACTGGAGTAAAAAATTGTCCACCAAGATTTTGCTGTTTGACCATTCTGTGACAGAAACATTTGCGCTAAATTTTGTTGTTGTTGTTGAAGGACCCCCAAATTGTTTTCTTTTTGTAAAATTGGAGTTCGATGCAGTCCCAGAATCATATAAAGAATATTGTATTCGGAGTATCTGAGTCCAAGTTCTACCACTTCTCTATGCCTCCTGACCTTGGGCAGGTCCCACCAGCCCTCGTCTCTGTCAAGCAAGGATATTAATAATGCCTCTCTGTCAGGTTGTTGTGAGGATCAAATAAGATAAGGGATATGGAAACAGTTTGTTCACAATAAAGCTTTAGACAAAATCAGTTCCCATCTCCAGGAACAGGGAGTCAACATGCATTTGCCTTTTAAATTTGTTCTCTGGTCATGATACTGTCAAGTTAGCAGACCCCCACACTTTCTCTCCGATAGTGAGGTTCACTTCGTTCCACTCTCTCTCACCTCTATTAACAGGAAAGTAGTTCTTTTTATTGTTTGCACTTTTTGCAATTTGAGTTTTGCCTAAGGAAGAATGATTTTAAAAACTGGGTCCAAAAACAAATTAATAGAAATAACTTCTGTACATTTTAGGGCCATGGGTTTACAATATAGCTCATTCTTTGCCCTGGGCTGTGGTTTCACAGTGAAGTTGTTGGACTTCTCATATGCATCTGTCACCAAAAAATGTGTGTGTGTGTGTGTGTGTGTCCAAATGCCCAATTTATTATTCCAAGTAACATGTGCCTTTTGTTGTTATAAGTTTCCTCTGCATTTGTAAGTAGGATTTTTTAAATCACTGGTTTTCTTTTTTAAACTCAAGACATAAATAGTGGATCTGCTTCAATCTTCTCGTTTCATAAATGAGGAAACAAGCCCAGAAGACCAGAGATATTTCCTGACCCAATATAAGTATGACCTACTCCAATAAGCTTTCCAGTCTTCTCTTCCCTCTCTCAAGCCGAGTGGGGTACCCTTCTTTTGTCATAGAACGTGTTGGCGATAGACAGAACCAGGTTCTGAATTCTTCATAGGGAGACACCAAGTCTTCTCTGCACCCCAAGAACTTCTGACCTTCATGTAAATTTCCAGCTATCTTTTGCTTCTGTGTCTGTGGTCACAATAGTGTCACATGACCTAGCTGCAAGGGAGGCTGAAAAAGAGAATTTTTAGCTAAGTACATTACCTCCTCTACAAAAATCGGGTTCTGTAAGCACTGAAGAAGGGGAGATGGATGTTGAGGGAGCACTCACAATGTGCTGTAGCCTGTGACATGGTCAGAGCTCAATAACTATTTGTAGACTGAATGTCAGCCCTGGGCATTCAAGGTTGAATGAGTTGATTGTCTAAGTTTATCCTGGTAACAGAACCAGGGCTAGGACTGAGGTATGCTGAGTTTCAGGCCAAAGCTCTTCCTACTACCCGCTACCATCTCCATATCATAAATCTAGTTATATGAGTATTTGGTTCTGCATTCTTTTCAAGAAGGATTGTTCTCTCCCTGCAGTATCTGAGTTCCTCTAAAAGATATGTAACCAATCTTATTATCCAGGGTTTTCTCTCCAATTTCTCTGTACTATTTATCCATATACCTTAGTAATAGGAATGTGACATTGATGGGAATCTAATAAATGTGAGATCTTGGTGGGGTTTGTGGGGTTTTCCCAGTTTTTGACTTCACTTACTTCCAGACTCAAATGTATTATGACAGGTAATTCTATCTCACCCAACACTACAGAGTTATTAATAACTTGCCCTGCTGAATAAATCAGAGACCCTGAAAAAATGTGGAGTAAGCATTTGTTATGCACATATGGGATTTACCAAGTTTCTGCATTTGAAGGTCTAATATTAGGATTCACATGTTGTGCAAGGCTTTGCAGAGAAAAAGACATTTCACGTCTTCCCGACTTTGAAAATAGGGTATACTTTGCATGCAAACAAGTCTATGTGAATATAGTGATTTTGAATAAATCACCAAGAAACAAAGTTTCAATAAACTGTAAGAAACACATCTCCAAGATCACTTTTAAAGCAGAAAATAAAATTAGGTGCAAGAATTTACATGGCCTAATGGATCAGGAGTTAGCTGCACTTTAGGCTGGGCTGTGCTCATAATTAGCAGTGTGACCTTATGGATTCCCTTTAACATTTAGGGGCATTGGCTCTGTCGTCTGTAAGAGGAGAGGGTTGTACAGGTGATCTTCAAGGTGCTTTGCATGTCTAAATTCTGTGATTTCATTTCTTATGCGCTGAGATCAAGAGAGCCAATTTATGGGGTTACATGATGGCCGAATCCTGAAAAGGGCATGCTAACCTTTTGCCAGCATTACCCTTGGATTTAAGGCTGATACAATTTTAGAATTTATTTATCATAGAATTGTTACTATTTTGGAATATTATCATTTGTTGGCATTTTACAGGCTTGTAATCATCAGATACAACCTGTTTTAAATTCTACTCTTTTCACCTAACACTTTATTATAAATATTCGGCAATATTTCCACAGAGTCTTCATAATCATGGTGTTAGTAGTGCCGTGTTATTCCATTTGGCTGATATGCCACAAATTTGGGACCATCCCTGCCCTTCCTCTCATTCTCCACATCCAGTTTATCAGCAAATCCCATCAGCTCTACCTTCAGATTATATCCAGAATCTGACCCCTTTGCGACATCTCTGCTATAACCACCCTGTCTAAGCCACTATTACCTGCTGTCTGAATTATTTTCATGGTCTTCCTTCTGGCTTCTCTGCTTCCACACTTGCCCAACACAGTGTGTATTTCACACACCACATTGGAGAGGTCCTTTCAAACCATTGTCCTATCTTGTCCTTCTTCTTCTCTGAAGTCCCCAGTGACTTCTCATCTGACTCAGAGCAATCCAAATCTTCTTATGGCCTTAAGATCCTACATGACCTGGTTCCCTTCTACTTCTCTGGCCTCATCTTCATCCATTGTTCCCCTTGCTTACTCTACTCCAGCTATCGAGGCCTCCCTGATGCTCTTGCCAGACATGGTCCTGTCCTGCAGCCTCTGCCATCACTGCAACCTCTACCCAGAATGCCATTCCCCTTACGTTGTCATGGATCTCCCTCTCATTATATTCAACTCTCTGTTCAAAAGTCACTTCATCAGAGAGGTATGGCCTGCCTATCCTGCTAAAATAGCAACCTCCCTCCAGCACTCTCTGGGTTTCTTTATTTTTGTTTATGGCACTTATTATCACCTGATATGTTAGTTACTTACTTATAGCCTTTCATCACCACCACACATCACTGGAAATGGAAGCCCCATGAGGTCAGGGAATTTGTTCACTGCTGTATCCCCATGCCCAGAAGAGTGAGTGGTCAATCAATATTTTGTTTAATGAATGGATTAAACCAGTTGGTCAATGTAGGACTTCAGGTTATAGATCTGGTGGTGAAATAGTCAGGATAGAATGTCAGGAAGCAAGACAAGACAAGCAAAAGAGATCATATCACAAAAGATCCCTGTGTGTCGCGCCAATGTGTTAAATTTCATCTTTGCCTAATTGGGAGACATAGAAAGACTTTAATCAAGGGAAACAACAAAACAATACTTGTATTTAAAGAGTAAACTCTGTCAGTAGTGGTGAGAATGCATTTGAGATGAAGGAAAGAAGGCAGGGAGGGGGCTATTGCAAATTCCAAGAGAGAGGCCATGCAAATCAGAGCCAAGTTAACAGAAGGGGAAATAGGAGGAGACAGATTCAAGAGATAAAAAGGAAATTAGAACAGCAGGATTTTAAGATTGGTTGTGGGGATGGAAGACAAGGAAAAGGATGATTTCCAAGTTTCCAGTTGGGCATCTGGAGTGGGTAGGGCTGCCCTCCACAGAAAAAGAGGGAGGAACAGATCTAAGGGAAAAGGTGATAAGTTCAGTTGTGGACTTAAGTTGAAGTTATCTATGAGTCTTCCAAGTGGAGATGCCCAGTAAGCCTCTGAACATACAATGTAGGATCTCAAGAGAGAAGTCTGAGTTGGAAATACAGATTTGACAGCATTGGCAAATAGTCACTGGAGTGACTGACATTCCTTGGAAAGTACGTTAGAGTAAGAGGAGAAGGGGGGTTTAGGATAGAATCCTGGGGTCAAGGAGACAGTGAAGAAAGAGTGGAAAGAGCACTGAGCAGCAATAGTTTTAAGACCACAAGGTGGTCTCTGGTGTCAAATCTAGAGCAAGTTAAAAAAAAAAAAGAAAAGTAGGACTGAAGTGGATCCCTTAAACCTAGCCACTGGGAAAGTCAAAAGGGATGTTGATAGGAGCAATTTTAGGGTTAAAAAACAAATTGCAGTGAAACTACAGAGAAGAGAGAAGAAGCTAAAGGCATGGTAAGAATTTGGAGAGAAAATTACAGTGTGCTTTTTTTTTTTTCTATCTCCTAAAATTCAGACCTTTGATCTGGCTGCAGGAAAACTAATCAGCTGGGGGAAAACCACTTATTTTTTGGTGATGACGTAACTCTGCCAAGTGCCTTAGCATATGTCTACCTACTCAGCCACAAAAAACAAAACGAAACAAAGAAGGTAGCTGGTTTAAAAGAAATGTTATCTGTGGTAGAGACAGAAGTTACCAGCTCATCATCCTTTCTCACCTCTTTACCATGAGCAGAACTCTGATTTTATTCAGGGTAGAAATGTGTTCAGCTAAAAGTCTACTTCTCCTAGACTCCTTTGCAACTAGAGAGATATATATGCAAATCTTTGAGTGGGGCTTTCAGGAAAGCTCCTTAAAGAATACTAACTCAACAAGATGGGTCTTTTCTTTTGACCCTGACCCTTCCTTTTCCTCTTTTCTGGAAAGGAGATATGATGGCTGTATCTCCAATAGCCATATTGGGCCCATGGAGTGACTTTAAGGATGGAAGTTACAGGCTAACTGTATGTACAGACAATACATTCAGATCCCTAGAGCTATCACAGACATACTATCCCTTCCTTAAAATGTCTACCTACAAGCTTCTTGTATGTGAGAGAATAAACCCGTATTTGGCTGTAGTTGGGTCTCTGCTTATTATTAGCAACGGAACACAATTCCTAACTGATATGTCACTTTATAAACTTGACTTTGAATTACTATTCTGTTCGAGTCTGGTCTTTTCCAAGAGCAGCCATCACCAAAATTCTGCAATATTAAGAGCACTAAAATAGCTACCTGCATGAGAAATAGACTTACCTGGTTACTAATGTCTGAAATCCCTGGGATAGTGTCCAGAGCCTTGTTTTCCCACTTAAGATAAGGCTTATGTTACAAATACCCATTAGAGAGATGTCTCATGGATTGAAATTTATCCTCCGAGCTTGAACTGAGTTTTGATTGGGGTTGGGGAAGGAACGTGATATGGATGGACACCTGGGGAAGGGGTGGTATCAAAGGGAGATGAGCTCCTGGCAGGGTCAGGCAGGTAGGCACTACAGCCCAGATGACATATTTTACCAGCTTCATGAGTAGACCTTAGGGTGGGCCCAGGAGAGGAACCAGGAGCAAAATACCTAATGTTTACAGAGCACTCCTTCTATACCATGCACTTTACTTACATTATTTCATTTAATCCCTACAACTTCCCTGTGAGATTAGGTGGTATTATTATTAAACCCACTTTACAGATGAGGGAACCAAGGCACAGAGAGGTTAAATAAACAGGAGACCTGACATTTGAACCAAGGTCTGGGTCATGCCAGAGCCTTAGCTCTAACTAACAATAATTGAAGTAATAACAACAGTAGCCAATGTATGTCAAGCACTGATCATGTGCCAAGCAATTTATATGTATTAAAATTAACAACTCCATGAAGTAGTTACAACTCATGTCCCCATTTTGTAGATGAAAATGAGGTGAGGAGAGGTTGGGGAATTTGCCCATAGTCTAGGTGGCTAGAAAGTAAAAGAACTTGAAATTTGAACTCAAATTTGTCTCCTTCTAGAACTGATATATATTGAGGGGAGAAACTTAATTTTTCTAACCTTTTTCAAGGCCCCTTATTTTCAACCCACTAAAAAGCCAGAACATAGACAATATCATGCAGTGCATCTTAGTTATTCAATGCTCAATTCTTGTTAGAAGCGAACACTACATAAATCCACTCATTCAGGCATTAATGACACCTAAGAGAGTGACACCCGTTCTCCTTATTTTGCAAAATTTGGAAGCACAGAGATCATGAGACTTACCCAAATATAATTAAGGAATCAAAACACATTCTGGCAGGATGCCATAGGACCCAGCCCTGACAGTTTAGCAGTGAGATGAAGGATGGGGCTTGCCTGCATAATTCTGAGCTTGTGAAGTTCCCATAGGCCTCAGACTTAAGAATGAAATTTTAAAGATGAAATTTTATTTCCCCTCCTCCTCTCCCCTTTTTGCAATAAAGGGTTATTTTTCACTCTTGAAGAATTCATTCAATACAGCAGACAGTCTGGGAGCAACATTCATGTGTTAGGGACTCAGGGGCTGGGGCTAGAGGTGCCTGGGATGGAAAAGGGCCCATGGATCATACTGACATCTGAACAAGAGCCTTGAAAGAAGGAGGAGACAGAGCTAGGCTGACTGGCTATCAGCAGCCGCTTTCTGAAGCCTCGGGCATGTTCTCTTTCAGCTGACAGGAAAAGTCGCCAAGGTGAACAGAGGACACAAAAGAAATCCCAAGCTGAGGCCGGAATTCACTTTCAGGTGCATTGAGACAGGCTCCCCAAGCGTCTTCTTGGCCTCTACTCTTTGCCGTGACCCTGAAGTGGATGGATTGAGTCTACAACAATTCGAGCTGGAGGGTTCTAAAAGGGAGACAGGTCTCTGAAACATTCCACTGGGTGCTGCTGTGAGGGGCGGTGGCTGAAGAAGGTCAGCACCTTTGAGTTCCACCATGTTAAATAGCCCAGTGAATGGGCTATTTAAGCACATGTTGGTTAATGAGAATTTTTGCATGAATTCAAGCTTGATGATAATTTTTTAAATTAAAATCATAACAATAAGAGATTATTTCCCACTTTCCAAATACCTGAATTTTTTAAGCAGTAGTCAGTGCTGAGATAGGATGGAGGCAGGGAATGATTTTCTCATATACACTGGGTGGGCATGAAGATGGAAAACAGCTTAAGAAGAGCCTTTAAAAAGTTCATATTCTTTGACCCACTGATTTCACTCAAGAATTTATCCTAAGGTAATAATTAGAAATGCAAACAATGATTGGCATACAGAGATATTATTATAAATACCTTTTTTGAAATCCAGAGCAATCACTACACATACTCACCTTTGTGGAAATTCCCCTTTTCCCGTGGTTGAAATGTCATCTTTCTACCCACCCCACCCCTTGGCCACCACTGATTGGAGGAAGCAGGACTGGACACCTGACCCAGCCTGGGTCAGTGAGAGTTCCCACCACCTTGACCAATCATCATTTATAGGTCCAAGGATGGCCAGTTATTTTTAGGTTTGGTTTCCCTTGCACCTGAAATAGTGTAGTTGTTTACTGTTATAAGAGCAAAAAATGTAGACATAAAATGTGTTCTAATGCAAGACTGGTTAGATAAACTATGGTACACCCATAAATGGAATACATATTCCATAATAAATGGAATGTATTACGGTTGTTACCATCAGCATTCAAACATGCTATGTCATAGCTTCCATGGTGGACAGCTTGACCCACCATGTCCTCTTCCATCCCACATCCCACCTTTCTCCTCTTTTTTATGTAAAACTACTAGAAGGGTTTATGTAAACTCACTGTCAACAGTCCCTCTTCCCATTCTTTCTGGAATCCTCTCTAATCAAGCTCTGCTCCGCTAGAATTGCTTTTGTCAGTCACCAATTACTTTCACGTTGGCAAGTCCATTGGCCAATTCTCACTCATCTTTCTAGACCTTATAAACAGCATTTGACATAGTTGATGCCTTATATCTTCTTGAAATTCTTCCTGCACTTAGTTTCTGAAACTCAGCTCTGTCTTGTTCTCTTACCTCCCTGTTCTCTCCCCCCCACCCCATCTCTTTTAAAGTTTATTTATTTATTTATTTTGAGAGAGAGAGAAAAAGCGTAACTGGGGAAGGGGCAGAGAGAGAGAGAGGGAGAGGGAGAGAGAGAGAGTCCCAAGCAGGCTCCACACTGATAGTGTGGAGCCCAATGTGGGACCTGAACCCACAAACTCTAAGATCATGACCTGACCCAAAGTCAGATGCCTAACTGACTAAGCCACCCAGGTGCCCCTGTTCACTCTCTCTTAGTCTTCTCATTCTCCCCACTTCTGGACATTGTAGTGCCCAGAACTCAGTCCTCAGGTCTCTACTATTTTCTTTTCATACTCCTTTGGTAACCTCATCCTGCCCATGACTTTAAATTCCACATATGTACTTTCTGTGTACTGTGATGATATGCAAGTTTTAGCTCCAGCTTGAATTTCTACACTGAACTCCAGACTCCTATATCAAACTGCTTACTCTACTTCTGAGTAGAGTACTTCTGAACTTTTATATCTAATAGACATCTCAAACTTGTCCAAAATTGATTCTGTAATTTCCTCTATACCCCCAAGATCCATCTCTGAAACTTGCTCTTCCAATCTAAGTAAATGGCCACTGCCATTTGCCTTGTTGCCCATAGTCCGTAGGACTATTCCTGGACAGTAGAATCACAGGTGATTTTGCTTGTTTGTTTTTCTTTGCACTGTTGCAGCATTGATCAGAGAAAAAAAATCAATCATATTGCAGAAAGGTGTAGATTTAGGAATAAAGAGTAGATAAGGACTCTGTGAATCTAAGGTAATGTGTACAATATGCAAATAAAAACAAGTGAAAAAATAGGTAAAATAAGGAGTTGGAAACAGAAAACTGCAGAATGTTTTCATCGTTATGACCAAGAAAACAAAGTAGCCAAGAACAGCTGGAGTTTGACCAAATGGAGCAGCCTGTCCGTGTGAGACTGACAACTGTAGGACTCAGCTTTAGCCCATGTGCTTGGCCAGAGCTTGGCATTTGGTCTGGGATCTAGACTAGGTTAGACTCAGTTCAAAATTCCTTCTTCTTAGAATTACTCCTGAAGTAGCACAAAGCAGATGAATAGGACAAGGATGCAGGAGAATGGACCTGGCTCCCATTCTCTCTTATCTCAGAGAGTTACACCTAAACTTATCCCACACTGATGAAGTATCTGCCAGATAAGAGGAGCACAGTGTCCTGTACAGGCTCCATGTTTTCTACACCCTCAGCCAGGGGAGGTGAGCAACAACTAATATTGCCATATAAGGTGGAAACTTTTCTCAGTCAGTCAGGTCATCTAAGCTTATGGCCCTGGTTCCAAGACTTGAAATTCTTCCCTGGGGTAATCTTCCTGCATTCCCACTTCAAGGCCAACAGTTTTCTGTTTCTGTCTGCCCAGGGGTTTTCTGTGTGCAAGGCTAGCCCTGAAAATCTGTATTAGTCAAGGTTCTCCAGAGGAACAGAACCAACAGGATGTATATACATATATAAAGAGAGATTTATGTTAAGGAGTTGGCTCACATGATTATGGAGACTTGGCAAATCCAAAACCTGATGGCATAGGCCAGCAGACCAAGGACTCAGGAAAGAGCTGCAATTTGAGACTAAAGGCTATCTGCTGGGAGAATTCCCTCTTGCTGGGGGTGGTCAGTCTTTGTTCTATTAAGGTCTTCAACTGATTGGATGAGGTCCACCCACATTATGGAGAGTAATTTGCTTCATTCAAAGTCCACCAGTTTAAGTATTTAAGTACCTCATCCAAAAAAAAGCACTTTCAGAGAAACATTCGGAATAACATTTGACCGAATATCTGGGAACCATGGCACATAAAATTAACCATCACAACAGCCATACTTCAGTTAAGGGATCCCTACTTCATGAGACAATTCCACACAAGCGAAGTCAAAAAGCCACATGGTTTAACTGGATCCACCGTAGGAGAAGGTCTGGGAGGGGGTTGGGGAAAGTTTGTGTAGTAGAAGGAACACATGTGAGTTATGTGTAAATGGCTTAAATTGAGCCTGTTCAGTTAGAGCATCTGGGTTCCAAATGATGTTCTCACTTTTCCTATTGACATTCCTTGCTGATAACAAATCATGTGGTTGCATATCCATGATGTTCTGCCTGCTCCACCCATCCGTATCACTGCCTGGAGGGAACCTTAAAATAGAGAGTGTCAGGAGCTCATTTACCGGTTGGTCTGGAACTACAATTGTAGTTGCCCAGTGGTTAGACTGCTATAGCCCAGAAAGGCTCAGCTTACCTGAGTACGATCATGGGAGAATAGGAAAACATATATTTCTTATTTTAGAAATTTCCTAGAAACATATTAAAATAAATGTTATATAACAAATATAACAAAAATAACAAACATTAAAAAATATGTTTGGGGGTGCCTGGGTGGCTCAGTTGGTTAAGTGTCTGACTTTGGCTCAGGTCATGATCTCACAGTCCATGAGTTCAAGCTTCACATCGGGATCTGTGCTGACAACTCAGAGCCCAGAGAGTGCTTTGGATTCTGTGTCTCCCTCTCTTTCTGTCCCTCCCCCACTCATGATCTGTCTCTGTCTCTCTCTCTCTCAAAAATGAATAAACATTTAAAAAATTTAAAAAATATATGTTTGTTGAGGGAAAGGAAGGATAGCAGAGGGTTGGGGTTAGGAAACAAGAATGCAGAAGTAAAAGGACTAGGAAAGGTACAGAAATACATTTCACCTCTGAGAAGCTCTTTCCCCGGTTCCCCACCCATGTCACTGGTTGGACTTGATCCCTTTGCTCTTGATTTCTACCATTAAGCTAAACTTCAATCCTGGATTCTGATATTACCTGTTATTTGGTTCTTATAGTCCATGTTTCTGAACTTGATCTGTGAGATTCAATGTTATTAATATCATAATAAATGTTTATGGGAAGAGTCTGAGCCTTTTTCCTAACATTGGATTGAGGTTGCCTTTGTAATATTGATTTTTGTAAGTTATTTTGCCATTTCTTCTTTGTAAAATTGTAAATTACAAGACCGGATGATATCTTAGGGTTCATTAAATTCAACCCTCTGAGGGTTAGTAAACTGAGGTCCAGTGAGAAAACTGATCAAATGACTTGCTCGAGACCAATGAATCACTGAGGTGAGTCTGAGCTCCAGCTTACCTGTTTTCCAGTGCTCTCTCTCCTGCACCATAGGGAGAAAAGGCAGGCTGTATTACAGGGAAAAAGCAGAATCCCTTCCTGCCACCAGAGGCACATGACTCCTTCCACATATTGCACGTTACTCTGGAAATTAAGAGCTCAATTTGGTATTAAACAAAATGGCTCACGTGGCTGATCTGGCCCAAGTGAAGGATCAGCAAAATGGGGACCTGAGCTTTTCTGTATGATAATCAGGAACGGTCCCTGAAGGAGTAAGACAAACGTATTAAAAGCCTTTCTGCAAAGCCAATTTTGGGCAATGGTCTGATTGCTGGATAAATCACACCAGGAAATTGAAATGAGTAGTGAGGACGGCACAAGCAGGGTACATTATAGAGCAGCAAACAGTTCTCTATGCCTTAGAGAAATTACTCTATCAGAAGTGGAGAGGAGCTGTGCAGTATGTCCAGGGAAATAAGGAGAGACAAGGAAGAGGAAAAGAGCATATATGAGATACATAAATCAAAAGGATAAATTGATGTTAGAGGTGGTATGGAATTAAAAGGAAGTAAGAAACTGATAGCTAAAGACAGGGCTGCAAGGGGATGGGAAATTGCAAGGGAACAAAAACCCAAGAGTGCACTTACCTCTCAACAGTTCATGGACGTGATGATTTACTTATTGTGTGTGGGGGTTTTTTTTAGTGCCAGGTTAGACTGACATGACCACAAAATACAGAACTCCTGTCCTCTCTCTTTGCTAGCCTAGACACAGAGAATGTAAATTAGCATGATGCTAAGTAAGGCAGGATCAAGAGATTAAATTCATTTATTTAGCCTTAGCTAAGAATCTTATTCCAACTTATTTATTGAGCATCTAATATGTACCAGGCACTTTACTATAAACAGGTTGCTGTGGCCCTGTGCTCATTGAACTAACATTCTAATGGGGGTCGGGGGGGGGGGCGGGGAATGGTATACTACAAAGGCACATAAAAGTGATTTAGGGTATTAGCTACCCTATGGGTTGGGTTTCAGTACTTTATTCTGCCATATATAGCAGAAAATCTAAATAATAGTGGCTTATACAAATAGAGGTTGATTTTTCACACACAAAAGGAAACACAAGTGAATAGAGATTTATTTTTCATATGTAGAAATACAAATATAAGCAGTCTGGGGAGGGTATGACTGCTCAAACATGACACCAGAACCCAGATTGAGTCTATATTCCCTGCCACCCAGGGAATGTGGCACAGTGGTTAAGTACAGGGACATTGGCATGAGGCTGTTACTTATTAACTCTTGTTAACTCACATTATTAAATCTTGGCTCTGCTACTGTGTGACATTGGGAAAGTTACTTAACCTCTTTTCAGTTGCCCAGCCTTCTTGTCTGTAAAGTGCTGATGAAAATAGTAGCCCCACCACCACCACCATAAATATAGTCAACTGATCTTTGACAGAGGAGCAAAGGCAATACAATGGGACAAAAATAGTCTTTTCAACAAATGGTACTGGAACAACTAGACATCCATCCACATGCAAAACAGTGAATCTAGATACAGACCTTACATTCTTCACTAAAATTAATTCAAAATGGATCACCAGTCTGAATATAAAATGCAAAATTGTAAAATTCCTAAAAGATAACATAGGAGAAAACCTAGATGACCTTGGGTTTGGTGATGACTTTTTTAGATACGACACCAAAAGACACAATTCATGAAAGAAATAATTGATAAGCTAGACTTCATTAAAATTAAAAACTTCTGCTCTGCAAGGAACACTATCAAGAGAATGAGAAGACAAGCCATAGACTGGAAGAAAATATTTTCAAAAGACACATTTGATAAAGGACTGTTATCCAAAATAGAAAAAGAACTCAAAACTCGACAGTAAGACCAAAACAACCCAATTGAAAAACAGGCCAAAGCCTTACCAGACATGTCACCAAAGAAGATAAACAGATGGCAAACATGCATTTGAAGAGATGCTCCATGTCATATGTCATCAGGGAAATGCAAACTAAGATGATAATTAGATGCCTCTACACATCCGTGAGAATGGCCAAAATCCAGAACACTGACAACACCAAACGCTGGTGGGGATGTGGAGCAACAGGAACTCTCATTCATTACTGGTGGGAATGCAGAATCGTACGGCCACTTTGGAAGACAGTTTAGCTTTTTCTTACAAAAGTAAGCATTCTTTTACCATACAATCCAACAATTGTGCTTCCTGGTATTGCCCAAAGGAGTTGAAGACTTAGGTCCACACAAACACCTGCACACATTTGTTTATAGCAGGATGTTTTTTTTACATTTGCCAAAACTTGGAAGCAACCAAGATGTCCTTCAGTAGGTGAATGGATGAATAAACTGTGGTGCATTCAAACAATGGACTATTATTTAGTGCTAAAAAGAAATGAACTATCGAGCCATGAAAAGACATGGAGGAATCTTGAATGCATATTACTAAGTGAAAGAAACCAATCTGAGAAAGCCACATACTGTATGACTTCAACTATCTGAGATTCTGGAAAAGGAAAAACTGGAGAAAGTAAAAAGATCAATGGTTTCCAGGGGTTAGGAGGAGAGATGGATAGGCAGAACACAGAAAATTTTTAGGGCAGTGAAATTATTCAGTATGATGTTACAGTGATGGATACATGTCATTATACATTTGGCTATATTCACAAAATGTACAACACCAAGAGTGAACCCTAGAGTAAACTAGGGATTTGAATGATTATGATGCATCAGTGTAGGTTCATTAATTGTAACAAATGTACCACTCTGGTGGGGAATGATCATAAAGGGGAAGGCTGTGCATGTGTGGGGGTAGGGAATATATGGGAAATCTCTGTACCTTCCCCCTCAATTTTGTTATGAACCTAAAACTGCTCTAAAAATTGTTATTTTAATAATAATAATAATAATAATAATAGCCCCCACCTTCCAAGCCTATTGAAATAATGAATGATTTAATATATGCAAACCACTAGAATAGTACAGTAGGCAACATGTGTTGTTACAGCATTAATATTAGCATCCTTCCAGCCTTAACAAGTTGGGTTTTGTCCTCATGTTTGGCCCCTAACAGTCTCAAGAAGGCTGCCACATCCTCAGGCATCATATAGTGTTCTGGACAGGATGAAGGGGAAAGGAATGAAAATGGCATAGCAGCTAAATCTGGCCTTTTTAAAATCAAGAATACAATAGCTTCTCTGCAGTCCTTCCCAGCAGAC
This sequence comes from Cryptoprocta ferox, assembly GCA_028646485.1. Taxonomy (NCBI): domain Eukaryota; kingdom Metazoa; phylum Chordata; class Mammalia; order Carnivora; family Eupleridae; genus Cryptoprocta; species Cryptoprocta ferox. The sequence goes on from CM053571.1 coordinate 14,521,936, forward strand.
TTTGCTTTCATCTCATTGGACAGAACTGTGTCATATTTCACATCTGGCTGTAAGGAAGTAGAGAAAAAGGATGATGGGTTAAGGAGATCATGCATGGGGGTTGAGGAGTGGAATATGGACATAGGATCAGCCAACCAACAGTGTCTGCCATGGCTTCCATCCAGAGACAACCACTGTTAACATTTGACATACGTCCCTTTTTATGTGCACTTTTCCCCTTAATTACTTGGATCAAGCTGGCCAAATTGAATAGTCACTGCTTCTTATTCAGTATTATCCACCTGGGTCTCATTCCCTCCACACAAAATAAGACACCCCAAGTTATTCAATTCCAACCATTTCAACCAACTCAACCATTTACTACATGCCTACTATGTATGCAGAACTATGCCCTGAGCTGACCTGGAAATTTACAAGTAATGCCTATCTTCACAGATCATGTCATCTCTTTCTCAAAAGGTGCCCAAAACAAAAGAATTCAAGAACACTGTGAAAAGAAATCTGGCCTTAAGAAATGTTCATCTTGGGTGCCTGGGTGGCTCAGTTGGTTAAGCGCCCAACTCCAGCTCAGGTCATGATCTCACGGTTCGTGAGTTTGAGCTCCATGTCAGGCTCTGTACTGACAGCTCAGCACCTGGAGCCTGCTTCAGAGTTTGTGTCTCCCTCTCTCTGCCCCTCTCCACTCACTCTCTGTCTCTGTCTCTGTCTCTGTCTCTTTCTAAAATTAAACATTAAAAAAAGAAGAAATGTTCATCTCTTCAACCTAGCAATTTCATTCCAAGATTATTCTAAATAAACACTCAGGAAGCCAGACAAAAATTACATGCAAAAAGATGTTGACTATATGCTGTTTTCAGTAGCCAAAAAGGCCATGCAACTGACTCTTAAGCAGTCACAAAAATTATGTTTTTGAGGAATTTTTTAATGTTATGAGAAACACAATTTTTAAGGCTTTTATGTTTATATTTTTAATACTATGAGAAATATATTATGAGAAAATGCTTTCATATATTATTAAGGGGGAGGCAGTTTACAAATATGCATATACTACGCAGTACATAGACTTTGGAGTTAGACTAGTTCCAATTTCCTTCTTTGCAGTTCACCATTTATTTATTTGTTTATTTGGGGAGACCTTACCTAACTTCTCTAAGCCTCTAAAGCCAACATGGAAAGAGGGAGGGAGGAAGGAAAAATATTTTAAGAGGATAAAAATGCCTTAGTAAGGCACCATAGAGCAAAAGCTGTGATGGGCCCAGAACAAGAAGCCTCTGCAACGGGCCCAGGCTGCTGTGCAAGCTGCTCTCTGAAATGGACCATCTGATCCAGCAGGTCCAATGGTACTTGAGTGGCAGTGACAGGTAGGGATGCTGTTTGGAGCCTTTGGCAGGTCCCTCCAGGTGACTTGCAGCGCAATCCAACCATCTCTGCGGATAACGTTTTTCTCCTTTTGAGAAACAGCTCTTGGCCTGCTACCTTAGTAGAAACTAACACTTAACCATGGGACACCAAGTTACCAGGAGACCTGAACTGCTCACCATGAACTGGTTGTTATCTGACACACAAAGTCATAGAGCTTGGTGTGCACAGCAGCACTCCATCATCAGATGCAAGTAGGCCCTGAAGACACAGTGAAGTTACATGAAGAAGTGGCCCAAATGCCCATCGTCCCCACTTGGCCTACACGGCCTCTCTCTCCCAGCCTGCACCTATGGCAGGGGAATGGGGAGAGGGGCAGAGAAAGAAGGAGAGAGAAAGAATCCCAAGCTGTCAGCACAGAGCCCAATGCAGGGCTCAAACTCACTAATCATGAAATCATGACCTGAGCCGAAATCAAGAGTCAGACGCCCAACCAACTGAGCGACCCACAGCGAGATGTCAATACCTTGCAGGGCTGAGGCAAGGTTCTCCAGAAGGCTGTATTTGTTCTGAATCAGTGTCCAAAAATGGTGCTGTTTTTCCAATAGCCAGGATTTATGGGTCGAGGCATCAAGGGATGCAAATGGGAGCTGCACCACTCACTATTATATCCTAGTGACCCACTAGCAACATTTCTGCTTCCTGCTCTCACAGGCTCTGATGGCCCAGAGGTCTTAGTTCCAAAGGGAGGAATGCTTCTACCAGAAGATGCAATGATTCCATTGAACTGGAAGCTCAGATAGCTGACCAGCCACTTTGGACTCTTTGTGCCTCTAAATTAACAGACAAAGAAGGGAGTCACTGTGCTGACTTGTGATTGATCTTGACTCCAAAGGGGAAATTGGATTACTATTCCACAGTGAAGTGAGTAACAGAATGAACACAGGAGATCCTTCAAAGCATCTGTTAGTATCACCATGCCCTATGTTAAAGCCAATGGAAAACTATAATAACCTAATTCAGGCAGGACTACTACCTCCAAGAATGAAGGTTTGGGTCACCTCACCAGGTAAACCACAATTGGCTGAGGTACTTACTGAAGGCAAAGGAAATACAGAATGAATAGTAGAAGAAGGTATTATAAATGCTGGCTATGACCACATGAACAGTTATAGAAACAAGGACTGTAATTGTCATGAGTATTTCCTCCTTCTTTTGTAATGAATATGTTTGTGTATTTGTGTGTGTGTATCAGATATCTTTGTTTCCTTCCCACTTATTCCCTTATCATGTAACATAAGATGTATTGACTTTATATCATAGTATATTTAAGTTTTGTTAATTTTACATTATAGTATTTAAGTTATGGGATGTCAAGGAGAATAGCAAACATCAATCAAGAGTAAACATCACTCATATACCTCCTCTGTTGGGGAAGGAGTCAGTGTATTTTTGGTTGTATTCAGGATGGTTATGCCATGTTATACCAAATTATAGCTTTGTGATTGTCTTTGCTTGGAGATTAATTATGCTTTAAGGAGAGGCATGTGGGTGCCAAGTTGACAAACTGGCAAGTTGACAAGTTGACAAATTGACTAGTTGTGGTAGTTAATTTTATGTGCCAATTTGACTGTGCCACAGAGGTGTCCAGATATCTGGTCAAACATTATCCTGGGTTTCTATGATAGTGTTTTGCAATGAGTTCAACATTTAAACTGATAGACTGAATAAAGCAGATCACACTGCTCAATGTGGGTGAGCCTCATCCAATCAGTTGAAGGCCTGGATAGAACAAAAAGGCTGACTCTCTCCTAAATAGAGGGAATTACCCCTTCCTGCCTGCCTTCAAACTGGGACATTGGTTTTGTTTTGTTTGGTTTTTTCCCTGTCTTTGGATTCAGGCTGAAATAGTGGCTCATCCTTGTCTCAGGCTTTCTGGGCTTCAGACAAACTACAGCATTGGCTCTCCTAGTTCACAGGCCTTTGGGCTTAGACAGAGTCTTTAAAATCAGCTCTTCTGGGTCTCCAGCTTGTTGATGCAGATATCGGGACTTGTCAGCCCCCTTAATCCTGTGAGCCAATTCCTTAAGATATGAATATCACACACACACACACACACACACACACACACACACACCATATGCTATTGGTTCTATTTCTCTGGAGAACCATAATATAGAATCCTTTCTTGATTTTGTTTTTTTTTAATTTTTAAAAACATTTGTTTATTTTTGAGATAGAGAGAGACAGAGCATGAGCAGGCAAAGAGGAGAGAGAGAGGAGACACAGAATCCGAAGCAGGCTCCAGGCTCCGAGCTGTCAGCACAGAGCCCGATGTGGGGCTGGAACGCATGAACTGCAAGATCATGACCTGAGCTGAAGTCAGCCACTTAACCAACTGAGCCACCCAGGTGCCCTTCTTCCTTGCCTTTTCTAGCTACCTCCCAAGAGGGCTTGCTGCAGAAGTTCCAGATTGATAAAATAACTCCATCTGTCACTGGTTGATCAGTCCTCACATAGGACTCAATGTCCATAAGAGAACTGGGGAGGGAAGAGATCACTGGCTATAAAGGAAATTCAACATTTGTGGAGAGAGGATATTTCCTCTCCTAAGCCAGGTAAACCTTTTATGAGATTAAGAGTACTTGCAAGAAGAAGAAACACCTTCCCCATTCCCCAGTGGAGAATCCTTGTATGCACCTAACCACTATCAAACTATCCCCAAGCATGTGGTGGTGAAAGAGCTCTTGGAGAATGTTCTAGAAGTCCAGAAACAAACCATCAATCTTTTCATCCTTCTCCTCACTATGGGAAAGAAAAATGGGTGCTCGATATATGTGTAGCTTTTGATCTGGGAGCCTTTGAAAACAGACTGGTACTCACTGAACAATTTCTGAAGATAAGCATCTTGGTGGGATGGGCCATACCCACAGGGCTGGACGCATCTATGGTGCAGTAAGGTATGGCTGGGAAGAAACCCCACTCCATCCCAGTTCTCTGTGGCCTTCAGAGGGTCCAGAAGAGGACCATGGAAACTTCTGTGGCTCTCCTGGCTTGGGAAATACCAAGGTAAGCAAAAGAGCAGAAGTCTCTGAGGGCCCTGGTGACCACTGGGCCAAGTGATGGGGTGCCAATCAGGGGAAACAGTCATCAGTGACAGAGGATAAGATTAAACACCATCCCAATAAAACACACACATCACTTGCAAGGACACAGCCACTCCAACAAAGAGCATTAGCCTTAGATAGAACCAGCCAAAACTGGGGAGAAGCCAGATACTACCCTCTTGCAGGCAATCACAGAAGAATCCCTCTACCTCCTCTAGCTTCCCCATACTATTGACATGGGAGAGCTGTGGGAAGAGGGTGGGGACAGTTTTCTCAGAGCCATCTCTGGCCCTCCACTCCATGTACCCAGGGCTACAAAGAGAGTTATCTGCCCTGGGGCTGGGAGTGGGGGGAACAGAGCTTTTATAAAGCTTGATATTAACTGAGGTTATGAAAATATGGGATTGGAACTATGTCTTAAACGCTGAAACAAGACTGCTTGCATCACTAAGGTGACTAGAAAGTCATTAAATCTGTCCAAGATACGATTAAGGGAGCCATACCCCAGGGGAAAAGAATACAGCATACCACAGTTGTGAACAAGACTAGGAAAAATAAAAATTCTGCATGGTTTTTGTACCTACATGGATTGAGACCCTCGAATAACTGGTTACACGCACATGATTATCAATTTGGATCTTCGAATCAAGCTGTGAGATGAGTTATTATTATCCCACTTCACAGATGAGAGAAAAGAGTCCCACAAGCCCTGTTAGATAGATGCCCTGTCCAAGGTCACAAAGCTGATACATAGCAGGATGAAAAGCTGAACTAGAAGTCTGATGGTCTTTCTACTAATCACAAAATCACTATCTTTTATGAACTGGTTACAATGTAGCCAGACTCTAAATAAGGATTTCAGTTACAGTAGCTCATATAATTCTTACAATGAGGCAGATCTTCCTACTTGTATGCAGATGAGGAAACTGCCTTTCTCATTGCAAGTTCCCAGTGCAGTGATCTGCAAAGCACTGTGTGTGTGTGTGTGTGTGTGTGTGTGTGTGTGTGAGGGAGGGGTGAGAAGATACAGCTCCTGCTTTCTGTGGCTCCCAATAGTGTGGCAACCCACAGGCAAGTCAAAGACAAGTAACAAATCAAAGTAGAATATGATTAAGAAGCAAATGAAAGACATAGTCTATACCACTATAGAACTCAAAGTAGAGAATGATCACATGAAGATGAGGTTATTGCCCAAGTCTTCAAGAAAGAAAAGAAAAGAAAAGAAAGAATAAAAGAAATGGTGCTCTCAGTGGGTCCTAAAAAGATTGTCCAAGTTGAGAAGACTAAGCCCGGAAAGAGTGAGATGGGACCCCAGGAGGTGGAATGGGGAAATACTCAGCCAGGCCACAAAAGAAGAAGGAACAATGAGGATTCCAAAGACAGTAAGTCCTCTAGTCTGGCTCAAAATGAGTCTTCAGGAACACAGACCTATTTATTGCATGCTAGAACTTTCTCCCTCTCCCTTCTGTCTCCATCCCTCCCAACTGCTTACACCTGGCTTACTCTTACTCGTCTGCTCAGTTTCAGCTTAGATATTTCTGCCAGGATGCCTTCCCTGACTGCTCTCATTGATTCCCCACTACAGTTTGTACTATGCCTTTCGATTTTCGTTCCTATCACTCTACAATTCATTGTTTACTTGCCAGAGCACGCCCCATGGCCACCAGTCACCAAGCTTCATGAGCAAGACTATATCCATCTTGCTCACCACTCAGTGTCGAACAGTGTCTGGAACACTATAGGGGATCCAAAAAATATTTGTTGAATGAGTATGTGACTATCTAAAGCCTCTTTACCTGCTTGGGTAAGGAGTTTTTACTTCATCTCAAAAGCCCCAGAGAGTCATTCAAAATTCTAGAGCACATGAGTGACGTATCAAAACTCGAATTTTTAAAAATAACCTTATTTTGGAATAACTTTAAATCTATAGAAAAGTTGCAAAGATAGTACATGGAGTCCCCATATATATACTGATTTTCACTGTTTTTAACATCACATTTATCACAACTAAGAAACCAACATCACATTTATCACAACTAAGAAACAATAACCAATATGGTTAGCATTACTATTAACTAAACTCCAGATGTTATTTGGAGTTCAACAGTTTTGTCATTAATGTCCTATATCTTTTCCAGGATCCAATGCAAGGTGCCACAATGCATTTAGTTGCCCTGCCTCAAACTCAGCATTTGGTCAAAAATCTGGTAGCCTGGAAAAGAGAGTCAGAGTGAAGAGACCAGTCTGATGGGAATTTTAAGAATCCAGGCTTAGGGGGTCCCTGGGTTCTCAGTCAGTTGCATGTCTGATTCTTGATTTCGGCTCAGGTCATGATCCCAGGGTAGGCGGATTGAGCCCCACAAGCACAGAGGCTGCATTCTCTCTCTCTCTCTCTCTCTCTCTCTCTCTCTCTCTCTCCCTCTGCCCCTCTCCCCTGCTCATGCTCTTTCTGTCTCTCTCTAAAATAAAAAACAAAACAAATCCAGGTTTAGGAAGCTAGCCTAAGTAGATGGAAATAGGAATGAATAGGAAGACATACTGATAAAGGAAAAAAATTGCATTTGGTCAGAATTTAGAAATATTCTATTGGTCTCCTTAATGTTCTTAAAATTTCAAGTGTGTTCCTGACTCAGGGCCTTCACACCTACTGTTCCCTTTGCCTAGAATGTTCTTTCTCTCCATAGGTTTCCTCCTTCCTTCAATCTTAGCTCAGAAGTGACTTTCTCAATGAGGCTTTCCCTGACCCACTTTTCATTTGTTCCCTAACACTTAATATCCCTTTTTCCTGCTTTAAAAAAAAAATCTCTTTCTTAGCACTCATCACTAACATGCTATGTAATTGAATTATTTATTGTACTTATTTTCTATTTCCTTCATGAGAGCAGAGATTTTTGTCTGTTATGTTCACTTCTATATCCTGGAGCCTACAACATTTCCAAGCACATGATGAGTCCATGCTACAGGAACCAGCCAATAGGGACTCCAGAGTTTGCCACCCGGTTGACGGGGAAACGGTGATTTGGTGATTTGGTTGGCAGAAATAAGATACCTGAGGGACGCCTGGGTGGCTCAGTCACTTAAGCATCTGACTTTGGCTCAGGTTATGATCTCACGGCTCCTCTTGTGAGTTCGAGCCTGGCGTCGGACTCTGTGCTGACAGCTGGGAGCCTGGAGCCTGCTTTGGATTCTGTGTTTCCGTCTCTCTCTGCCCCTCCCCCCCTTGTGCTGCGTCTGTCTCTCTCTCTCTCTCAAAAGTGAATAATAAACATTAAAAAATAAAAAATTAAAAGAAATTAGGTACCTAAGGAAGTTAGCTTGGAGACAGAGATTCAGCACCTGAGATTTGTAGCATGTCCTGCAAGAGCGGCAATCATGAGTGTAAAGAGTAGAGGAAGAAAACACTAGATATTTTACATGCCCTACCCATGATCCCCATCTCCCCAAGCAGGCCATTGCCTCCCAGCATACAACTGGTACCTATTCACTTCAACAGGCCACCACAATGTTCACCGATTAGCTGGGAAGCACTGGATGTAGAGCAAGTCCACTAAGGTTCTCGTCCTGCCTGAGATAAGAACTAGCTAGGTGACCTTGGGTGTTCAATTCTTCATTTCAGGTCTCAATTTCCTCATCAAAAAAATAGTAGTGTTGAAGATGATTTCTAAGATTCCTCCAAGCTTTTTAGATGCTGTGATTCCAGGACCAAGGGCTCTAGGCTAAGCTATTATATAAGAGGTGTTCTCCAGCCTTCAGTCTGTGATTCCAAGACAGGTTCAGTGTGGGCCTCCTTACACTCAAATAGCAGATGCAGAGCTGGACAGCTCGGGAACGGGGGCCTTCTAAGGGGACAGGGCAGAGCCATTTCCTTCAAAGATATGACAAAAAAGGGTGCAGTTTTGCTTTCTAAACTGAATCCATTTCAGCCATGGAACAGCAATCTCATTCTTAGAGCGCCACCTACTGATAAAGGGTTTTTCGGGGTTTTGGAAGCAGATAAAATGTGCTCTCAAAGGGTTAACTCTTCCTTAAAGTATGTTTCAGGAAAGAGTTTCAGGTAATATTTAAAAACAAAAATTCTTCCACAAAGCAGCTTCTATTAAAGCATTAACATTTAGAAAGAAAAAGAAGAGCTTTGCAGGCTTTCTCAGTATTTATAACAAAGAACTAACCTTTAATTTGCTCTTCTCCTATAGAGAGGATCCCCGGCTTAATAAAACAAACATTTTCCTGACAGGTCTTGAGGGTTAACCAAATTTGAATAGAGAAATTTACATGTGAATTGCAGTAAGGGAGATGGCTGTTTTAAAGGGTCCCAAGGGTAATCCTGTTCTAAAGGAAAATAATCACTCCGTAATGTTTGCTTTGGTAAATTCAGCCTCTCATTTAGTTTCTTTTCAATCTGGCCCACCTGTTCTTGTGACGTGGGCTCTGGGCAATTTTAAATGACAGCCTTTAGCTCACACTCTCTTTAAAAACAAACCAAATACACTCAAACCCCATTTTGAGGTGGCAGTGAGGCCTGTATAGCAGATTATTTATGATGTGCTAAGCCTGCCTGGTCCAGTGGGCGGCCCAGATGGGCCCCACACTCTTGTCTTTTGCAGACAAGAAGTCTCTGCCCAGTCATTCCTGACTTTTGAAAGGTTGTCTTTAGCAACTAACACACAAGGGCACTTGAAATCATTGTGTGAATTCTATTGGGATGTGTGACTAGCACAATCCCCCAAAGAGCAGAATTTAGTGTAAGACAGACTTAAAGGGGTTAGAAGTGTATGATAAAAGGAACCTATTTTAAAAGAATTATCCTCTGACTTGTCTGCCAGAAGGAGAGAAAGTATTATAATGGGATATGAGGTCCTGAGAAGGATGCTATTCATATCAGGTAGGATAACCTAAGCCTTGGAGGCCAAGACACTTTAAAAGATAGTTTTATATCTTTTGCCAAGGAAAGAAGGTTCTGAGAAATCCGGCCGTGGTACTAAATAAATAGTTGAAAGCTTTGGTGCAAAGAGCAGGAAGAATTGGATTTGAATCTCAGTCCTGCCTTTTACTCACTGTCATTTAAAATGCTGGATAAGTTACTTATCCTCTCTAGGACTCAATTTTCTCAGCTAAAAAATGAGATAATAAGAGGACCTGCCTCAATAGGGTGTTGTCAAGATTGAGTGTGACATACAGCATTAGGCACCTGAAAAGGGGCTCAATAAATGGTAGTGATCATTATTAATTAGCCAGCATTGGTAAGGAGACTAAACGGGCAGAATGAGATAGTTGGAAAGGGCATTGGGCTGGAAATGAGAAGACCTAAGGTTTAGATCCCAGGTCCATTAAGAACTCCCCATCTAACATGAGGCTAGTTCAGTTGGTTCTCCTTGAGCCTCAGTTTCTTCATTTACCAGATAAAATCTCTAGTGTACCTCGTCCTTTTCATCTCTGAAATTTAAAAAAAAATTTCTTTTCTAATCTTTTATTTATATGAGAGAGAGAGAGAGAGAGAGAGACAGCGTGAGCAGGGGCGGGTCAGAGAGAGAGGGAGATACAGAATCTGAAGCAGGTTCCAGGCACTGAGCTAGCTGTCAGCACAGAGCCCGACACAGGGTTCGAACCGATGAACCGCGAGATCATGACCTGAGCCGAAGCCAGACGCTCAACCAACTGAGCCACCCATGTGCCCCTCATCTCTGAAATTAACATCAACAAGCTCTGCTGCATTTAAAGTGGTTTTAAAATTCTGAGTAATGGAGATAATATTATTATTACAAAAATGACTAGTCTAAGGCTAAGAAAATACTTTCCAATCAAATCTTTAGGTTGAGTACTTCCCCCCAAATTAGAGCTATCATAAATATGAAAACATTTTTGGAGCACAAAGAGTTCCTTGTAGATTGTTATTAAAGATTTGAGTTGGAATGAAGTCGGGGGTGGGGGGAGGGTGAGGGAAAGCAGAGCATGAACATCAGTGGCTTGGCCAAGCCAAGCTCCAGGCTGGCTTTGTTAGGGCACCTTGAGACAGGGCTGGAATAACTGTGAGGTTTAGCATATTGGGATCCCTAAGGAGCAACTGCCCTTTGGATTGAATTATGTCAAATTGAGGAGCTGCTTGTAAAATGAGCAAATATTTCCCAGGGATCTCATTTTAAGCAACACATTGTACCTTTCAAACTGCTGGGTACAACATGTGGGAAAATGACCTTATAAGCAGACCAGACTGCCACTGAGAGATCAGCCTGGAATGGAAATGATTTTGGATAGAGAAGTCAAATTTATGACTTGTCTTATTCCACCAGCTTTTATTGATTCTTTGGGTAGGTTGGGGATAGGTAGAATTAACATAGCCAGTCTGAAGGCAACTAGCCTGCTGAGAAGTGGAATTCTCTTTTCCAGAAAATTTAACTTAGTCTCAAAAATGAATCAATCCAAAGGTAAGATCCCTAAGAACCACATAAAGGCAAGTTGTAGCTATCATATATTAACCCTTGACAAGCAAAGCATTCTGGAACTGGGGCATTTTCTAATAAACTCAAGTATTTTGATTGGTTTTGTATTGTTTTAAAATAAGTGAATTATATTCAAATGGAATTGCTTAGGACTGAGAACTATTTTCTAGGTCCACTTAGAAAACCAACACGACACATTTTTATTATGAAATTAATATTATAAATAGAACAATGATAACAAAAACAAATACTTCCCTTAATCCCAGAACCCAAAGAGAACCATGAGTAATGTCTTACAGTGTCATATTACAATAAGTATATTAAAATGCTGTATGTATTGTTCTATATACTTGTATGTAGATGTGAATAATATTGGCATAGAATCTATAACTTAAAAAATAGCTATAAAGAAAGTTCTGGCATACTTTGAAAATCGAAAAGATTGACAAGGAATGAATAACGGGCAAGTTAAAAAATGAAAACTTACAATATTCAAAACCGAGGAGGATCTAAAAAACAAAACAAGTGAACAAACAAACAAACAAAACCAGAAACAACTCATAAATACAGAGAACAAACTGGTGGTTGCCAGAACACAAGGTATGGAGGGATGGGCGAAATAGGTGAAGGGGATTAAGAGATACAAACTTCCAATTATAAATAAATCAATCACCTGGATGAAAAGTACAGCATAGGAAATACAGTTAATAATATTGCAATAATGTTGTATAGCAACAGATAGTAACCACACTTATCATGTCGAACATTTCATAATGTATATAATTGTTGAATCACTACATCATATACCTAAAATAAATATAATATTGTATGTTAACTATACTTTGTCTAAAAATAAAAATAAAAAAGCTCAGGAGGGCCTTTGACAGATATTCTGGAATACAGTATAATTTTTAAAAAGAAAACGATGTAATTTAAAAGGTGTTCTCTTCTTTTTGGAGGCTTTTTTTTTTCCTGCTAGGTCTATTTGTATATTTTGCAGGTTTCGCTTCTAATCTCTACAACAACCTAAGACCATTTAATTATGCCCTGCATATCTTTTTTAGTGTCCCTGTTATTGAAAACAGATGTCAAAGTGCTTCCCCAAAATCTAACCACAAAGATCCTCATTAAATAGTCAAGGAAAGTTATGTGACTTAAAATGTTATGCAGCCCTGAGACTGAAGGGATAATATTGTCAGATGAGAGAAAAATTTACAATTAAAACTAATTGAATATTGGCACACCTGGATGGCTCAGTCAGGCTTCCAACTTCGGCTCAGGTCATGACCGCATAGTTCATGAGTTTGAGCCCCACAACAGGCTCTGTGCTGACAGCTCAGAGCCTGGAGCCTATTTCAGATTCTGTGTCTCCCTCTGTCTCTGCCCCTCCCCCACCCTTCTTCTCTCTCCTCTCTTTCTCTCTCTCTCTCTCTCTCAAAAATAAATAAATATTTAAAATTTTTAATAATAAAACAAAATAAAATAAAACTAATTGAATATAAAACACTGCAAAGATTTGTGTATCAATAACTTTGAAATGAGTCTGTGATTTGCTACTGTAAGATTCAAGGACTCTCTATCAATGTGGCCATGTTATCTAGGGAATTAGGGAGGAAAAAGATTACTTTGTATAACTCATTGCTATATTATGTGGCTTGAAGGTAACACCTCACACAGTCATGTGAAACTGGCCAGATTCTCATATGTCATCTACACAAGTCACATATACAACAACCAAAGCCGAAAGACAAGACTTAGCAGGTTGGAGTCCAGTGGGTTAGCACCATTCTAATTCACAGAGAATTTCTGAGTCTGAAAAATAATTGAGGGGCAATGGATATTGCTGAATATTCCAATAAATAACAATAGGGGCTAATGTACAGTGAGTGCTTACTTTATGCCAGAAACTTAGATGAATTGATTCATTTAATCCCAACAGTAACCCTGGGAAGCAAGTTCTGTTACTTTCCTGATTGTACAGATAAGAAAACTGAAGCATATGATTTGAAGGGGCACACACACCCCAATGCTTATAGCAGCACGTATCAACCATAGCCAAAGTATGGAAAGAGCCCAAAATCCATCTACAGATGAACAGATAAAGAAGATATGGTATATATATATATATATATATATACACACAATGGAATGTTGGTGATCAAAAAGAATAAAATCTTGCCATTTGCAACAACGTGAATGGAACTAGAGTGTATTATGCTAAGCGAAATATGTCAGTCACAGAAGGAGCTAAGCGAAATATGTCAGTCAGAGAAGGATAGGTATCATATGATTTCACTCATATGCGTAATTTAAGAAACAAAACAGACGACCATAGGGGGAGGGAAGGAAAAATAAGATAAAAATAGAGAGGGGGCAAACCATAAGAGACTCTTGAAGACAGAGAACAAACAGGGTTGGTTGCTGGAGGGGAGGTGGAAGGGGGATGGGCACTAAGGAGGGCACTTGTTGGGATGCTCACTGAGTGTTATATGTAAATGATGAATCACTAAATTCTATTCCGAAATCATTATTACACTATATGTTAACTAACTTGGATTTAAATAAAAACTTAAAAAAATATTGAAGCATAGCTAGTAAATGGCAGAGTGAAGATTTGATTCCAGGAAGCATAGCCCAGAGCCTATGTGTTTAACGAGACACTGTCTTTTCTCCTTATTAGAGGAACAAAGATTCACTAAAGGTAAATCACAGGCTCTCCCTCTGGTTCTTAGTCCACTTAACTTGTCATCTTTTGGAACTCCCTAGAAACCCTTGCTTCCCTGGGATAATTACCCCGATTCCTTAGGCTACATTTAGTCCATTCTGTTTTGTTTGCTTTCCCTGTACCATCTACTTCAACCAGCTTAACCCAAATCATTTTAAAAATTACTTTTTTTTTTAAAGTAAGTTTCATGCCCAGCACTGAGTCCATCATGGGGCTTAAACTCACGACCCGAGATCAAGACCTGAGCTAAGATCAAGAGTCAGACACTGACCAACTAAGCCACCCAGATGCTCCTAAAAGTTACTCTCTAAACTAATTGTCCTCCCGGGTAGAATGCTTCAGGAGGACAGAGCTGTGTCTGTCTTGCTCACCACGGTGGTCTCGGTACAGGCCCAGGAGTAGACACATGATAAATCTTTACTGCATGAATAAATAAATAAGCATATCATAGCTGTCCTTGATCATGGAAGATGAGAGAAAAAATATGCCCTGCATGTACAAAGCAGGCCACATATAGAAGAACACTGCGTAATGAAAACAGTTAACCAAGAGCAGACAGCAGGATCGTCACAGAGATCAGGCATGACACCTGCTGGTGGCTCTGGGCATATAGGAGAGGCTGGTTCTCAAACCCGAAAACCCCTGACATGCCCCTACTCATTCATCAGGCTGCCTACCTTTCCAGGGCTCTCATAGGGTGCTGTTCTCAGAAGGGTATGACATAAAATGGAAATAATCATTACCAGTCTGACAAGTTCCGGCTGTGAATGCTTGAAGGGAAAAGGGCAAAAAAAATAAATAAAAAGGTTCACTTACACCCACCTGGAAGCTAGCTCAGTTTGTTCAGGCTTTTTGTCATTCATTGAACTTTACACAAAAGAAGCCGACAATACCCAAAGATTATGTTAATTTAGTATAAATACTATCTCCATTTTATCATGGGCTTCTAATGACTATACCTTCACTAACTCAACCTTGTTCATTTGATGTGGGACCCTTGGCCTTGTATTCCTTAAATTTTTTTTAATGTTTATTTATTTTTGTTTTAACATTTATTTATTTTTGAGAGAGAGAGACACAGAGAGTGAGCAGGGGAGGGTCAGAGAGAGAGGGAGACACAGAATCCGAAGCAGGCTCTAGGCTCTGAGCTGTTAGCACACAGCCCGACGCAGGGCTCGAGCCCACGAACTGTGAGATCATGACCTGAGCTGAAATCGGCCGCTTAACCGACTGAGCCACCCAGGCACCCCGTTGGCCTTGTATTCCAATTCTCGTTTAGTTTGCTTATTCATTGCACACATTTTTATCGAAGGCTTATTGTATGCCAAATGCTGTGCTGGTCACAGCACATAAGAGTGAACAAAACAGATGCAACCTGACCTCACAGTGCGGTCTGCTGGAGGATGCAGATGTGTTGATAGACAGTTGCAAAATAATAGGGACCTATGGCTCATGTGTGAGATTCGGGTAGTTTTAAAATATCCCTTAAGTAGGAGGCACAACTGGATGTATTTGTTTCTGTGCATTTTTCATTGTTTTCATATTCTTATTCATCTTCAGTCTCATGGTTGAGAGGAGACAGTACTACATGCAAAACATACAAGAACATATATAACCAAGGCATAAACAAACCATCCAGCTGAGCTACTTTGAACTGGATGTACCCTATAGTTGGGGCCAGGCAGGGGTAGCTCTGAATTAGTTACCAAAAGATCTCATTTAGAAATTCTATGTAGAGACTACTCGAAGAGAACAAAAAGGCAGGTGTTTTAGATTGTACTGTTGTTCCCCGCCATTCTCTCCTCCCTCCCTGTGATATAATTATCCTACCCCACCTCTCCCTGACATCAGGTTTGGCCACATGGCTTGTTTTGCCTAATGCAATGTGCATGGAAGTGTTGAATGCAACATCCAAGCAGAAGTTTTAAGAGCTTTCCAGTAGTTATATATTGCTCTTTTCCCTCTGACACAAAGTAGCCCATCTTAGGCAAGGATTTCTCCACCAGCCAAGATCCCGGAATGAAGAAGACATGGAGTAGAGCAGACCAGTGAATAACACATAAGATGAATAAAAAGTAAACATTTGAGGTTGAATCCATTGAGATTTGGGGGTTGTTTGTTTCAGGTGTAGAATTTAGTGATTCATCATTTACAATACCTGGTGCTCATCACAACGAATGCCCTCCTAAATACCCATCACTTATTTAACCATCCTCCTCTGGCCCCGCCTACCTGTCCTCCAGTAACCTTCAGTTTGTTCTGTATAGTTAAGAGTCTGTTTCTTGGTTTGCCTCTCTTTCCCCCCCCTCCTATGTTCATTTGTTTTGTTTCTTAAATTCCACATATGAGTGAAATCATATGGTATTTTTCTTTCTCTGACTGACTTACTTCACCTAGCATAATACTCCCTAGCTCCATCCATGTTGCAAATTGCAAGATTTTATTCTTTTTATGGCTAAATAATATTCCATACCACATCTTCTTTATCTATTTATCAAATGACATTTGGGCTCTTTCGTAATTTGGCTACTGTTGATAATGCTATAAACATTGGGTGCAGGCATGAGATTTGGGGGCTATTATCTCACATAACCTATCAAGAGTAGACTAGATCATCAATTTTCAGAGTCATCCAGTGGGATTTAAGCAGAGTCTTGAAAGGAGGTGCAGTACAAACATAAAACAGGCACAATTTCCTGGAGCCAGACAAGAAATTAAACATAAAATAAATATATAAAGAAGTTTATACTCAAACCAACAGAAAAGTCAGTGAAGATAAAGATGATTGAATGATCATGAGCAAGCTTGATGTAATATCTACATATATATAGTACATTGAACCCAAGAACAGGAAAATAATCATTTTATACAGGTCTTGTGGAGTAATTTATGAAAAACGACTTGTGGAGTAATCATACAATAGTCTTGAAATCCCAAATCCCAAAAAATTTAGTATCTACAATCTCTGACTACAATACAATTAATTTAGAAATCAATTTTTTTTTAGAAAGAGAGAGAGAAAG
Organism: Cryptoprocta ferox; assembly: GCA_028646485.1. Lineage (NCBI taxonomy): Eukaryota > Metazoa > Chordata > Mammalia > Carnivora > Eupleridae > Cryptoprocta > Cryptoprocta ferox. The sequence goes on from CM053571.1 coordinate 14,538,587, forward strand.
AGTGCAAGTGAGTGAGGGAGAAGAGAGAGAGGGAGCACAAGGGGCAGAGAGAGAGAGAGAAAGTGGGGCTCATCCGAAGCAGGGCTCAAGCTCACCTGAAGCGGGGCTTAAGCTCACCCTATGCAGGACTCGAACTCATTTACTGTGAAATCATAACCTGAGCTGAAGTCAAATGCTTAACCAACTAAGCCACCCAGATACCCTAGAAATCAATTTTTAAAAATAAACCAAAAAACAACACACTTGGAAGTTGAAAATATAGTTTTAAATAGGTCATGGCACAAAGAAATCATAATGAAAACTAGAAAATATTTAGAACTGAACAATAACACTACTTGTCAAAATTAATGAAATGTGGGTAAGGGAGTGCTTAGAGGGACATGAATAGTACCCCAAATGCCTATACTGTAAAAGAATAAAGCCTAAAAAGTAGTTAGCTAAATATATAACTACTATATATATATATATATTTATATATACATAAACTATATATATATGCAGAAACTCATAAAGAACAAACAAAGAGCAGAGAGGCTCAACAAAACTAAGAGGTGTTTTTTTTTTAATGATTAATAAAACTGACAAATCTAGGGGAAAAACAATTAAGAAAAAAGAACACAGATAAATACTATTAGGGTCATAAAAGGTATATAATTAACTGTAGAAGAGATAAGAGGGTATTAAGAACAACTTTAAAAAGGCAAATAGCTAGAAAAATGTAACTTACCCAAACTGACTCTATATTGAAATAAAAACCCTCAACAAATGTAACTTTTTAAAAAGCTGAATGACTAATCAAAAATATTTCCAGGTAAAACACTATGCCCATATAGTTTCATGGGGGAGGTTTTATCAAATATTTAAAGAACAAGTAAATCTAATTCTACATTCTTTTAGAATATAGAAAAAGAGGAAACATTTTCTAAATCATTGTATAATGTCAACAAAGCATGACATACATCAAAGACAGACAAGAGCAATAAAAGATTGAAAAATTATAGATCAATTTCAATAATGATTACAAATGCAAAAATCCTAAACAAAATTTAGCAAACTGACTCTAGCTATACATAAAAAACATAATTGATTATTACAAAGTTGGCTTCATTCCAGGAATTCAAACTGGTTTACCTTTTGAAAATATTTTAATATACCAAGACAACAAATTAAGAGTGAAGAAACCATATGGTCATCTCAATAGATGGAGAAAAATAATATAATGAAACATTAAATTATGATTTGGGGAAAAAGTTCTATGCAACAAAATTAAAGGAATAGAAGAAAACTTCTTTAACCTTATAAAGTTAATCTAGGGAAAAAAAGCTATAGCAAAAAATCATGCTTAGTAGTGAGTTATAAAAGGGCACCTGGCTGGCTCAGTTGGTAAAGCACATGACTCTCGATCTCGGAGTTGTAAGTTTGAACCCCATATTGTGTAAATATTACTTAAAAATAAAATCTTTTAAAAAGAAAATAGAGAAATATAAAAATAAGATATTCAAGATCTTGAATGGTTCATGAGTTTAAGCCCCAGGTTGGGCTCTTTGCTAACAGCACAGAGCCTGCTTGGGATTCTCTCCCTCCCTCTTTCTCTGCCCCTGCCCCTGCCCCACTCGTGCTCTCTCTGTCTCTCTCAAAATAGATAAATAAACTTAAAAAAAAGAAATAAAATAGTTAAAGTTGAAAAAGAAACAAGATTGTCTTTGTTTACTTATCATAGGATTGTCTACATATAAAATTCTGAAGAATCCAAAGATAAGGTTTAAAAATTAATAAGAGAAACATTTCTGGTTGTGAAATCAGTATACAATAGTAAATTGCAATTGTATTTGTCAGTAATAATGAGGATTTACAATGATAGTAAAAAGTTACTTAGAAATAAATCCAATAAAAGACATGTAAGACCTCTATGGAGAAAATTATAATTCCAACATTGAAAGACATTAAAGAAGACTATTAAGTTAATTAAACAAAGAGGATGTTAGAATGAGTTAGCTTTAATGCCTTAGTAGCCTAAGTAAGCAAACCAAAACCTAAGCCCATAATGTCTCAAGGTTAAGAAACAGAAATCCAGGGACAACCAATCACAGCCACTAAGCTCTCCCAGATAATGCAACTCCTTAACTATAGACAGTCAAATAATTTTCTTGCTTCGCTTCTGCCTTTCTCTGTAAGTCTTCTCCCTAGCTCTTGTTGTTGGAAACCTCCTATCCGTTTCCAGTTTGGCATTGCCCAACTTCAATTGATTTTTGCTCCAATAAACTTCATGTTTTGTTCTCCACAAATAAGTGGAGAAACATATATAACAGATGAGAGGTATGTGTGTGGATGGGGACAGAGGTGTAATCAAGTAAGCTAATTCCAACATTATATGAAAACGGAAAAAAGAAGAACAAGGTAGAAATACTTGCCCCGTCAGAGAGTAATTAAGATAAACTGACCAATGAAACAGAATGAACAACCCTGAAATAGACCAACATGTATGGTAAACTGGATTTGTTATAGAGCAATTATCAATTGCTCTGTCACAAATGACCCCAAAACTTCATGTCTTAAAATTACAGCAACCATTTTATAGTTCTTACAGTCCTATGGATTAACTGGACAATCCTAGTGTTCTCACCTTGACTCGGTCATTCCAATTGCATTCAGGTAGTTGAAAGTCCAAAAAGACCGCTCTCCTATGGCCGGGGCCTTGGTGCTGACTGCTGCCTGGGGTTCTGTTCTCTTCTAGATGACCTCTCTCTATTTGTTAAAGCTAGTAGCTAGGCCAGCCCAGATTCAAGGGGAAAGGAAATAGGCCCTACCCTCTTGATAGGGCAGCATAGTTATAAGGAAGGAAGGAACTGATCATGGCCATCTTTGGAGATTATTGAACACAACTGTAATTACAGGCTAGTGAGAGATGGAGGGCCTATACAATGGGTTAAGCATAGTAAATAAAATGTAATTGGACCCATACCTCACATATATTTTTAAAAACTGCAGATGAGTTAAAGGCTTAAATGTAGAAAGTAAAACTATAAAACTTACAGAAAACAAACAAGAGAATATATTTAAGACCTTGGAAGGGAAGATTTCTGAAGCAAGACACAAACAGGCATAAATTCTAAAAGAAAAGATTGGTTAAAATCAACCACATTAAAATGCAGAATGTCAAAACAGGGACGCGGGCAAGATGGCGGAGAAGCAGGGAGCTCTGTAATCTGTGCACACCCGCATGGATTGAACTGAGAAGGACTGAAGTGATAAAACTCGGATTTGCAGGTGGGGGAAAGAAGCAACAGATGCCAGAAAGAAGACAACCTCAAAGATGCCTGAGTGAGTGACTGTGATCTGGGAAATTAGGGAACGGGCGGGTCCCGGTGGTGCAGGGGGAAGGAGCCCCAGCCCAAGACAGGGAGAGCACGCTGTCCCCTGGAGAGACCAGGGGAAGAGAAAGAGAGACGGAAAACGCTCATAGAATCATCTCTAAGGACCCTAGAGGAGAAAGCAGGAAACAACCTCTGTGACCTCAACCGCAGCAATTTCCTACGTGACACATCCCCAAAGGCAAGGGAATCAAGAACCAAAATAAACTATTGGGACCTCATCAAGATACAAAGCTTCTGCACTGCAAAGGAAACAATCGAAAAAACTAATAGGCCACCGACAGAATGGGAAAAGATAGTTGCAAATGACATATCGGATAAAGGGCTAGTATCCAAAATCTACAAAGTACTCACCAAACTCCACACCTGAAAAACAAACAATCCAGTGAAGAAATGGGCAGAAGACATGAAGAGACACTTCTCCAAAGAGGACATCCAGATGGCC
>CM053571.1:14542902-14633708 GCA_028646485.1 Cryptoprocta ferox
CACACTGTTTTCCATAGAGTCTGCACCAGTTTACATTCCCACCAACAGTGTAGGAGGGTACCCGTTTCTCCACATCCTCACCAGCACCTCACCACTGGCGTGAGGTGGTATCTCAGTGTGGCTTTGATTTGTATTTCCCTGATGATGAGTGATGCTGAGCATCGTTTCATGTGTCTGTTGGCCATCTGGATGTCCTCTTTGGAGAAGTGTCTCTTCATGTCTTCTGCCCATTTCTTCACTGGATTGTTTGTTTTTCAGGTGTGGAGTTTGGTGAGTACTTTGTAGATTTTGGATACTAGCCCTTTATCCGATATGTCATTTGCAACTATCTTTTCCCATTCTGTCGGTGGCCTATTAGTTTTCTTGATTGTTTCCTTTGCAGTGCAGAAGCCTTTTTATCTTGATGAGGTCTGAATAGTTCATTTTTGCTCTTGATTCCCTTGCCTTTGGGGATGTGTCACGTAGGAAATTGCTGCAGTTGAGGTCAAGGAGGCTGTTTCCTGCTTTCTCCTCTAGGGTTTTGATGGTTTCCTGTCTCACATTCAGGTCCTTCATCCATTTTGAGTTTATTTTTGTGTATGGTGTAAGAGAGTGGTCTAGTTTCTAGTTTAAAGAAAAGTAAAAGGGAACGTGTGAAATTAATTTTTGGTTGATTTCAGTTTTTAACTTTTATATTGTAAGAAAAATAGGACCATAGATATTGAAAACCTCATGCAACAAATGTATGGCTTAATGAGTTATTACAAGGTAAGCACCTGTGTAACTACTACTCAGGGTAATAAATAGGGCTTTGCTGGATACACCAGAAGCCTTTTCATGTGGCCTGGCCCAATCTCAACCCAAGCCTGCTTCTATATGTTATCTGTTCCCTGACATTTTTAAAGACATCATTTTTAGAACAGCTTTAGATTTATAGGGGGGGAAATGAGCATATAGTACAGAGTTCCCAATATGCCTCCACAGACATACCTAGCTTCCCCTATTATTAACATGTTACATTTGTAGGGTATATTTGTTACAAATAATGAACCAATACTGATACACTAGTATCAGCTAAAATCCAAAACTTATTCAGGTTTCCTTAGTTTTCACCTAATATCTCTTTTCTGTTCCAGAATCCAATCCAAGACATTTGTCATGTTTTCTAGTGCTTCTCTTGGCTATGACAGTTTTTCAGATTTTTCTTGTTTCTGATGACCTTGAGAGTTTCTGATGACCTCGAGAGTTTTGAGGATTTTTGTCAGGTATAATATAGGATATTCTTCTACTAAAATTTGATTTTTTTCCCCATGATTACATTTAGGTTATGGGTATTTGTGAGGAAGACCACAGAAGTAAAGTGCCATTTTCATCATATCATATCAAGGGTATATTATCAACATGACTTATGACCACTGATGTTGACCTTGATTACTGAAGGAGAAATTAATTCTAATAACATATTTTATTTGATCTAATTTATCTAAAATATTGTCATTTTGACATACAATCAATATAAAAGTTATCAGTAGGATATTTTACATTTTTTAAAAATTTTTTTAAATGTTTATTTCTTCTTGAGAGAGACAGAGCATGAGTGGGGGAGGGACAGAGAGAGACGGAGACACAGAATCCAAAGTAGGCTCCAGGCTCTGAGCTGTCAGCACAGACAGCCTGCTCTCGGAAGCAGGGCTCAAACTCACAAACTGTTGAGATCACGACCTGGACTGAAGTCCGACGCTTACCAACTGAGCCACCCAGACGCCCCTATATTCTTTTTTTATACTAAGTAAAATCTGATGTGTTTTAGGCTGACACACATCTCAATTTGGATTAAGTACATTTCCAGGGCTGGAGAGCTGCAGGCACTGGTGGCTACCGTGTTAGTACAGTTGCAAGAGGCTTCTGCCTCCCAAGGTTCAGACAGGCAAATGGGCACGGGTTGCCTTTTCCTGAATTCCTCAAATATCTAGACATTCAATCATAGTTGACCCCTAGTTTTTAGCTACTCTCAGAGATCCTGCTGTCCTCAGGATCTTTGCATAATTGGAGGAGGGGGCAGATATCACAAGTGGCTTAGCAGAAATTATCCACATCTTTTAATTCTGCTTAGGTTTTTGATTTGTTTGGTTTTTATCTGCTTGTTTTGTTTGTACCTGAAAACCAAGAATTTGAGGACTGTATTCCAATGGTCCTGCTGAGTCTCCTTCCCTTTGGGGCAACTGAAGTTGTCCAGTCTCTTTGAGGGACTAAGCCACGTGGTAAATAGGAAGAATTTCAAAGGATTTTTTGGAGGGGGTGAAGAGAGAGAACATTCTAGCTACAACTCCACAGTATCACCTTGTCACACTCATGAATAACCCTTAAAATGAGATGTAGTCCTATAAAAGCTCTAATGAGAACAGTGACATTAGCATACACTCACCTGTTCATGTCATAGACTGTAAAGTGAGCCATATACAAAAACATGCATCGTTATCTTCAGGGAAAGTCATTTGCAGCTAGTTCACAGTACCCCTCCCACCCCATATTCTTGCATTTTTGTCTCATTTGTGAAAGTCAACATTTGACTTCAAACTTATAAATGTTTCGTGTTTTAAAAGATCTAAAGATGTTATTGAATCTCAGTTCAATGAAAACAATTTTGTCAGGGTGCCTGGCTGGCTCAGTCAGGGGAGCATGCTACTCTTGATCTCAGGGTTCTAAGTTCAAGCCCTACAATGAGTGCAGATTACTTAAAAATAAAATCTTTAAAGAAAAAACAACAACACAATTTCATCATTAGTTTCCAGACTAGTTCCCCCAAGCCTATTTCATTCATATTGTAGCTAAATAAATTGCATTTGAACTGAAAATTATAGAAAATAATACTGTCACATTATTTACAAGAGCCTTCAGCATAGAAAGCTACAATAAATCTGTGTTACTTATACAGAAATGGCCCTGTAGGAAAAGCTGATCCAGCTAAATTGGACTCATGGTCTCTGAAGCTCTTTCCGTCTGTACTCTCTCAATTTTCTTCTGAACTCCTGGGATTTCATCACAGCCAGGAACTTTTACCCTCTTTTTCCTTTTCATCAGTCTTACAAAGAGTAAAAGCTTTTAGGGAAAAAAAAATTAAGAGACTGTTCTCTTAGCTTGGTGTCCACGGAGGAGGTGAGGTGGAGGGTTGGTGATATATACAGAAAAGATTATTTTAAGCAATAAAATTTTTTAACTCCAGTTTCCCTTAAGTCTTTAAGTTCAACATACAAATTTTATTATTCCATGAATAAGTCTAGTGTATTTTAATAAGAGGCTTTAATATACTCAAGTTGGACAAACTAAACTCCCTTCAACCAGTTATGTTTACTAGCTTAGTTTAAATTTTCCTTAAATGTTTTAAACTGCACTAATAAATTTAACATATTCAATTTTCTTCTTAAGTACATTAAGCTACAAGCAAAACACTCTCAAGTACTTAGAGACTAAACTAAATTTATAAATTTAACAAATCTCTTAAAGAGTCCAATACTATACTGCTTGCAAACCATAAAATCCTCTTACACCTTTTGGCAATAAATTACAAATGTAAAGTCAATAACTCCATTACACATTTCAAGTTGGAATCAGAAGGCTAATCTCTGAGATATTATCATATATCCAATTATTTAAAATGTTAAAAATACTGTGAATACCAAATATACACAGATTGATGTATTAACATTGATGTTAATACAAAAGTGTTAATAGTGTAGATTTGGTCTCTTGATTTTTCTATATTTAATTTTAAATCTTCCGAAGGCTGAAATACATACACACACTAGACTAAGAGAAGAGTTACAGCATCTTAAAATTACTTGATGTTCCCATCCCAAGCAAGTTGCATTGATTTCTTGCCAGAGATTTTTGGCCCAAGGCAGGATCTGAATTCCAGGGTTATTTTTCCAGCACCAAAAATAGATGCACTCGCCTTTTAAAAAATTAGTCACTTATTCCAACTGGGGGCTTTAAGCCCAAAACTTTCCAATGGAAATGGTTGGTGTCATTAAGCCCGCCTTCTGGGTTTCAGTTACACTATTATCTAATTCTTTGCCTTTATTTGAACCCTCAACCCAACCCATCCCCCACGGTGCTTTAATTGGATTCAACTCATCTTTTCATTTTTGATTGAATCAGGCATTATTTTAACAGTTTTATTTTTGTCTTTGTCTGCTATCCGTGCAGTCTTTAAGTCTTCACTAAAGGCATGTGTTTGGTTTAAGGGGAGAATACTGCCCAGCATCACTTTTATGCTGTGTTTGGTGTAAAGCAGTAATAGGGGAGGAGAGCTTGCCTGGGACACAAAGATAGTGGCCATCTGTGTGTAATGAAAGAGGAAAAAAGCTGACTGGACATCAACAAGTGTGTCCTTGAGACAAGAGGCATAATGATAACAGGGGCTCAAGGTATGGATCCTCTACTCTGTAACTCGTCACCCCGACCACTTCCAAACTCTGTCCTCAGTTTACTATGACCTCCATCTCTCCTCCCAGTGAGATGGTGATGGTGGGGGAATTGGTAGGGTCTTATCTCACTGCTATAAGGAAAGATGGATTTCTGACATCCAGTCATCCCAAGTATCTCTAGTATTTCCTTGCACACCAATGTGAGCTATTGATAGCCACTCATACCATCTTTTTCTGCCAGAAAATTCATTTCTAAAATGTGGCCTTTGCTGCTTTGCTTTATCTTTCCGTGTACACCTTCCTTTCTACCATTCCCCACATTTCCCCTTCCGCTCCTCAGTAGCCTTTCACTTCCTGCTTGCTCTCAGTGCCTGACCTTTACTCTGGCCTTACTTCTGCCGATCTCCTTCCCCTCTCCCACCCCTCACCTTTAGCCCCAGGTCTTAGTTTCAGTTCCACTTGGCTTAACTTTTTTCTTCATAAGCTCCAGGATTCTAATAAACTTCCTCTTGGGTAGGACGTACATCTGGGTTGGGATTCCTTTTCAATGTGGTCTTCCCCATGGCTCCACCAGGGCAAGGACTGTGTTTACATCCACTGTGTTTACATCCAGTTACATTCCCAACACCTAGCACATATCTGGCACATAACTGTATAACATACTGAAAAGTGCCCAAATCAATGTACAGCTTGTTGAGTGTTCACAAAGTGAGCACTTTCACGTAACCAGCCCCAGATCAAATACTGTCACCAGCTAGACCCTAAGACTTGACATTTACTGCCAACCTCTTTGTATTAACTAACATTTGTTTTACATTTTCCCTTAAGCTCTTTGTTCAGCTTACTTTTTACTCTTAACTCAAGCAAATGAAACCCAAAACCACCCTGTAGTGATGGTGACTGCCCTGATAAGACCTCTCGCAGGCCCAGACCACCCAGACCTTTTGAGCTAAACCCCATCAAGGCCCTTACTTGCACCTATGCAGATGGACCATGGAGTGACTTCTGGAAGGACCTACAATCCTTTATTATGATACTAAAATCTCCACCTAAGGAGGAGCCTCAGCCTCATTTATATAACATACAATGTACGTATTAGGCATGTTTTCTTAAGGCACTTACTTGACATTATGGCCATCTCTACGTAAGATGACAAGGCTTCCCAGTCTAAATATTCATCCTAACCCTAAACAAAAGGAACCCATTCAGGAAAGCCTGTGTGGCTCAGTCAGTCAAGCATGTGACTCTTGGTTTCAGCTCAGGTCATGATTTCATGGTTTCTTGGGTTTGAGCCCCGTGTCGGGCTTTGCTCTGGCAACGTGGAGCCTGCTTGGTATTCTCTCTCTCCCCCTCTCTAACCCTCCCCCACTAGAACTGCCTCTGTCTCTCTAGAAATAAATAAATAAAACTTAAAAAAAAAAGCAACAAGGGAGTCACAGCTTTGGAAGCCATTCCCCGTGTTCTCTTTATTTGCTGCAAATAAGAGTTTTCTTTGTGCGGCAACTCAACCTGGTGCAGTTTCTGACTCACCAAGGAGCCAACTCCCACTGGCTCGGTTACAATAACACAGCATTTCCAGCACCACAGAAGGCCTCCTAGGGACCCCTAACAATGACTTTTATTTTTATTCAACATAAATTTAAAAATAACAATTTCTGGGGTGCCTGGGTGGCTCAGTTGATTAAGCGTCCAGCTCTTGACTTCGGCTGAGGTCATGATCTCACTGTGAGTTTGAGCCGCATATCGGGCTCTGCACTGACAGTGCAGAGCCTGCTTGGGATTCTGTCTCCTTCTCTCTCTGCCTCTCCCCTGCTTGCTCTCTATCTCTCTCTCAAAATAAATAAAAATAAACTAAAAAATAAACAAAACAAATTTAAAAAACTTTCTGATGGTATTTCATTGCTGGTAGACATTAATAGCACCGAGTATGAATGTGTGATCTTGGGCAGCTTCAATCTCTGTGTGCCTTCCCTCACCTGGAAAATGGAAATTATCACAGTAACTTCATAATAGAGTTGTTCCTGGAATCCATAGTAAATATGAGCGATTGAATTAATCACAGTTTAGCCAGGAAATAGGAACCACTTTAAGCCTTTCAAACAAAGGGCAGATAACAAAGGGAACCAGTGTTGGAAGAGCTAAGAAGCCAGTCTGGTGAGAAAACCCAGAGGTCACTCACAGCAGCACGAAACTACCTAGAGGAACAAATAGAGGAGAGAGTCTTGTCAGAGCCTAGAAGGCAGGCTATGAGGAGTAGGGGCTACCCCAGGCAGAAACTGGCACCCCAAGAAAGGGGCAGTCCAGCTGGTAGCAGAACCAGGGAGTCGCAGCCAATACCAGAAATGATGTCACAAGAAATAGTGGTGGCTGGGAGGAGGGGTAGATGGAGATAAACCCCAGCTTCTTCTTTCCTGTCTAATGCCTATGCCTCCCACTGAGCAAACCTATCTGGAAGCCAGAGGGCAAGGAGCCTGGAAAAGATGGTTTCACTCAAATTCAGAACAAAACACATAAGAGTGCATATGAACCTAAGAGGAAAGGCAATTGTGCAGTATGGATGCTATTATTAATGTTACTATTACTATTTTCTAATTTCAAAATGCATATCTTTGTTTATCCTTGATAAAAGTACTTCATTGGTGTTAATCTTACATTTATCAATAAATACGAGAATTTTGGGAGGACTCACAAGTGGTGTTATGTTACCATTGCTGTTGCTCAAGAACAAAAATTTACCCCAGTAAGTGTGAAGACCTAATTGGCTTTATTAAGTAATTCAGGGACTGGGCAGCATCCTGTCTAGCAAGCAGAGGGGAGCTCTTGAGAATTGCACAAAATGAAGGTTTTTATAAAAAATCGTGGTGCCGCAAGAAAGTTATTAGCAAAAGAAAAGAAAAAAGTTCCAGGCAAGGTCACTTTTCCTTAGCGGGAAGGGCAGGGGTTTTTGTTAGGTAAATAACTTCAGTTCTCCTTTGGTATGAGGTAGAGAAGGTCCATGTGACTAATTACCTCATTGGTGCTGATCAGAAAATTCACGACCGACCAGTAAAGATTTACATTTCTGGAGAGGTTGAAACTGCCAATAGATTAGGTATTAAGCCCTGGGTTTGGCGACTTGGCCTACATGACGCCATCTGGGGCCTGTGGTTTTCTTTTTAACGTTGTGCAACGAACTAAAACTTAGTGGCTTCAAACAGCAGTAATCATTAATTTGCTCACAAGTGTGAAATTTGAACAGAACTTGGGAGGGACCTGTATTACATGGCACGTCCGCTGGGAACAGAGGACCCTTGTATCTCCAGTGCTTAGAACAGGGCCTGGAAGATAAGTGTTATGCAGTTGGTTAGGCAGGAGTGAGGGGGGATAAGGCAGATGCTGGCCATCCCCTTGGAGCCACCCACTAGGGGTAATAGCCATACCTTTAGAGCCTGGGCTGGGGAGTGGTCCCAAGCTTTTGTGTTAAAACATGCAGGGCAATGCCCTCCTTTTCATGGGCATGAAGTTAAAAAGTTTTGACTGGGTTGTGTGGGCCTATCGCGTAGGTGCTCTGCATAAGAGGCTCTTTAAATTGTCCATAGCCAGCTGTTGTGAGGGTTCCCAATTAAGGGGAGTGGAGTCTGATTTGGCTTCTAGGGCCTCATAAAGAGATTGGGCAATAACTCCATAGTTGGGAATCCAGGTTCCGCAGTAATCTGTCAGGACCAAGAAGGCCCTCAGGTGCTTTTGGGTGGTAGGTATGGACAGGTTAATTATGCCTTGGATTCCTTCTGGGGAGAGACTGCATCTCCCAGGGGTTAGGATATCTCTCAGGTAGGACACCTGCTGCTGTATCAGTTGAACTTTGGATTTGGATACTTTATATCCTTTTTTTGTCAAAAAGTTTAGGATTTGGATAGTCTATTGGATGGCCAGCTCTTGAGTAGGGAAGCAAATGAGGAAATCGTCCTCATTTTAGAGGATAGCTCCCCCCTCCACCACCTCAAGTTGTAAGTCTTGTAAATCCTTAGGGAGAGCTTGGCCAAACAGATGGGGACTATCCCTGAATCCCTGTGAGAATACTGTCCAGATAAATTGTTGGGTAGGCTCACAAGGGGGTTCCCATTCGAATGCAAACAGAAATTGGGATTGTTGAGCCAATGGGATGCAGAAGAGAGCATCTTTAAGGTCCAGGACCATAAACCAGAAGTTGCTTGGAGAAATGGTACCTATTGTGGTATAAGAGCCTCATGAATGACTCCTAAGTCTTGGACTAGGTGATAGCTGTTGTCTTTTTTTTTTTTTTTTTTAACTGCTGGGATGGGAACGGTGCAGGGTGAGGTTGTGGGGATAGGAAGCCCATGTTTTAAAAACTTGGTACTATCAGCTGTATCCCCTGTTTAGCTTCAGGTTCGATAGGGTATTTTTTTTATGAGGGCAGAAATGGGGATCCTCAAGTTGAATTATAATGGGTGTGGTTGATATTGCCCTTCCAAGGATTTCTTGATCCTAGCCATCTGGGTTAACTAGGGAATCCCAGTTTTTTAGTATTTATGTTGGAATGGGTGAAGGTGATGTTAAGAGAGCCCTCAGCATGTTCCATAGACAGTTTTTAGTATGACACCCAAAGATGACTTTGGCCCTCCAAGGTAAGGGTAAGAGGTTACCTAATAATGGGCTGAGACATTCAGGCACAATTAGGAAACTATAGGTAAATTCTGTCTCTCCCAAATGCAGAATAGGGGATCAGTGAAATGTCTGAGGGCTGGTGGGCCAGATACTCCCATGATGGTGCAGGTTTTAGGGGAGTGGGGGTCTGGAGAAGGAAGTCAAGACAGAATACGCAGCCCCAGTATCAAGTAGGAAAATAGTTGGCCTACCTGCCATATCCATTTGTACCCTTGGCTCTGGTCCAGTGATGTGGATCCTTGAAGGTGGGACTGACCAGAGGGGACCTCCTCATTCTTAGGCAATCATCTAGTAGGCTACTGGTGGCCCTTTCCCCCACTGCCCCCCATATCAAGGGACAAAGAGTAGCCCAGTGCCCATGTTGCCCGCATTTGTAACAGTCAGTTGAGAGAAAATTGTGTTTATTAGGTCAGCCTTGTGCCCAATGCCCCTGTTGTTGTTAGCAAATATGGCATTTACTTTTGCTTTTTTTCTTTTTCTTCCAGGGTGCCTTTGAAGGTGGCCTGGCCTTGTAAGTCAGCTAGCATTTGGGCATGCCTGACTTCCTTTCTTTTCTGCTTCTCCTGAACCCTAACCTCTGTCTCCTGATCACGGTTATAGAAGACCGTGGAGGCTGTGGCTAGCATCTCATCTAAGGTAGACCCAGGTTCTTATATCTGTTTTCATAATTTGCATCTGATGTCTGGGGCTGATTGGGATAGGAATTTTTCCTTTAGAATTAGTTTGCCTTCATAGGAGTCTAAGTCAAGATTGGTATATTTTGTGAAGACCTCTTTTAGCCTATTCAGAGAGTTGGGTTTTCTTCTGGACTTTGGCTAATGGCTGTTACTTTGGAATAGTTGATGACTTTATGGCAGGCCTTGAGTCCTGCATTAATATAAATAATGAAGTGATTTCCTTCCCATTGGTGAGCTTCATTGTTAAAGTCCCACCCAGGGACCCAGTGGCCCAATTTCACTCTTGATAGTGTACTTTTTTACTCAAGAAACTCTATAAACTCTATCTCCCCATTCTGGTCTCAGAACTCCAATTCTTTGGTGCATCTGGGACAAGAACAGAGTGGCCCAATAACAATAAAGATATATTTCAATCAATTTTTTGGCTGACCAAATCAATCCCAATTTGAAACCAGCCTTATGCCTAGATTTTCAATCATCTGGGCCAATATATTTTCTTTCAAGTCAGTTTGAGCTGTATTTGCTATTGCTTACAACTAAGATTCTTTTTTTTTGTTTATTTATTTTGAGAGGGAAAGAGCATGAGCAGGAGAGGGGAAGAGAGAGAGGGAGAGAGAGAGAGAGAGAGAGAGAGAGAGAGAGAGAGAAACACAAGTAGGCTCTGTACTGTCAGTACAGAGCCTGATGTGACTCTTGAACCCATGAACCATGAGATCATGACCTGAGCCAAAGTCAAAAGCAGTCAGATGCTTAACTGACTGAGCCACCCCGGTGCCCCTACAACTAAGATTCTTAACTCATAAGAAGGAGATTCGGATGTGAAGCAGAATAGAGTATCTCGGAGAAGCAAGGAAAGGGGTTCAGATTACCAGAGACTAAGAAGAGATGCTACTAGGAATGGAAGAGGAGCAGAGGTCCCCCATACCTCTTAGTGGCAGTGTCCCAAAGAGTTGGCAAGGTCCTAGAGAGGTGGAGTGATGACAGAGGGAGGTAGCTGCCTGGCTGGGGTGAGGAGAGATCTCGGCAGCAAGAAGCAAACTATCATTCTGTAGGTAAGGCACAAACTCAGCAGATGGCACCCAGGTCTGAAAGGACCATGTGAGAGAGACATTAACCATTTCTTTCTTTTTTTAAAAAAAAATTTATTAATTTTTTAAAATTTACGTCCAAGTTAGTTAACATATAGTGCAATAATGACTTCAGGAGTAGAATCCACGGATTCATTCACATATAACACCCAGTGCTCATCCCAACAAATGTCCTCCTTAATGCCCCTTGCCCAATTAGCCCATCCCTCCACCCAAAACCCCTCCAGCAACCCTCAGTTTGCTCTCTGTATTTAAAAGTCTCTTATGGTTTGTCCCCCTAACATTAGCCATTTCTGCAGAGGTGTGGAGGCCAGTATGGCCAGGTGACTGAGGACCCCCCAAATGTGAGCCCCACTGCACAGGACCATGTAATCTTGACATGGCTCCCAGGAAGTGAGAGAAAAAGTCCAAGAATGACTAGGATAGATTTCCTGCTAACTTGGCAGAGCATGACATGAGACATTAAGTTGATTTATAGAAAATAATTTTTCTCTGCATCTGGCTCTGTGGACTGAGAGTCACACAGCTAAGTAAGAGTTATAAAGAGCTTGCCTGAGGTGGAATTATGTTTTGAAGACTGGAGCAAATGTGAGTATGGGAGTGGGGTTGGGGGGCTGGTGGGGATTAGATGCAGAGTGCTCAGTAGGTCAAGGTCCCCTTGAGAGGGAAAGTGACTTGCAAGCTCTTTTACTACAAGGGTTTCAATATACAAATTAGTCTGAATGTGATTGGTTAATAGAGAAATGATGTCAGAAAAAGGCAAAAGTTGTGTTGATTCATACGCAATTTTACCCAATATGTTATCATTTTGTTCCACTAAATCAGTTCCACAACAGCTGAATGTCAAAGTGGGTGCTCATAGCTGAACACAGCAAGCTGCAGAGGAATGCAGTACTGTATAGAATACCCATGATTTATCCCATATTATTCATTTGTCTTGATTTAGCCATATCCTCTGTCTTAGAGTTAGAATTCTACCTGATCTTTATGTATGGAATTCTTGTCTCCATAAATCAATAGCCTCAATCTGTTCTTATATCCTTTACATCCAGCAACCTTCACTTTTAAAAAGTAAATCCCTCTACTTATTTATTAGGGATTAATTGTTTTTAATTGTACTGTTAATTCCTTAGGATGGTTATTTTTTTGTTAGTGCTGTAGTTGTTAGGTTGAATACATTTTAAGTGGTCTGTCTTAACCGAATGTTTTCCATAAACCTTATTTAAAATTTTTTAAAGTTTATTTATTTTGACAGAGCGAGTGGGGGAGGGGAAGAGAGAGGGAGAAAGAGAGAATCCCAAGCAGGTTCCTCCTTGACAGCCCAGAACCTGATGCGGAGCTTCCATAAATCTTATTGTTTTAATAGTACCTCTTTGCAGAATGAAGATTTTTCTGAATGTATGTATGGATTCTTGAGGAACTGCTTGTACTTCTTGCACTAGCCACCAGGTGGCATGACCAGCCCCAGGCAACTTCTTCACTTTTCAGGAATTTTGAGAGGTGGGGACCAGGGAAAAGTAAATAGCAGTTTGGGTAGTGCCTGTTCTCACACCAGCATATACACCTTGCCTCCTCTAACTTATTCTTCTTCTTCTGCCTTGAGTTAATGATACTGGTCATCTATGAGTATTTTCTTTCTTTTAAAGATTTTTTTTAAGTTTATTTATTTATTTGGGGGCAGGAAGGGGCAGAGAGAGAGCAAGCAAGAGAGAATCCCAAGCAGGCTCCACACCATCACCTCAGAGCCTGATGCGGAGCTTAACCCATCAACTGTGAGATCATGACCTGAGCCTAAACTAAGAGTCGGATGCTTAACCAATTGAGTCACCCAGGCGCCCCTATGAGTATTTTCTGGAGGGGGATTTCCTGGAAGTCCTTTATGACCTTGGTTAACTTATGAAGCCACTCCGAAATCCACTTCTCTACCCCAATCCCTCTCCAAGCGCTACCATCTGAATACAACAGCAGCAGAAGTGTCTGGTTTACTCCTCTCTGAATGCTCAAGCACCAGGGAGATGAGCCCTTTAGAAGCACTTCAATAGCTCTGAGCAACATGGAGCACAATTCAGTGCCATCCTTTGCCCTTTGCATTATGGCCCTCTTTCTTACCAACAGGCTGTATGGATGACACGGGTAGAAAAAATACCCTTCAAGTTTCGGTCACCGCCCACTAGGGTTTCAACTTGTATATACTTCTTCACTATGTGAACATTTTGTTTGTTTATATATTTAGATAGAGAGAGAGCATGTTAGCAGGGGAGATGAGCAGAGGGAGAGAGAAAGAGAATCTTAAGCAGGTTCCATGCTTAGCACAGAGCCCTGACAGAGGGCTCAATTCCACAACCCTAGGATCTTGACCTGAGCCGAAGAGTTGGACGCTCAAGTGACTAAGCCATCCAGGCACCCCAACATAAACATTTCAAATAAATATATTACCTTATGCTGCACAATCATCTACTCCTTTGGAATCCTTTCCTTAATTCCTTTAAATTAAAAAATTTTTTTTAATTTTCCCAGTGTAAATGCTACTTTCTACTAGAAGTTTACCTGGATTCATCTTAACCAGAATTATTCAGCCTTCCCCCACACTTGGACAGTTCTTATTCTGCACTTATAAAGGTGCTTATAAAAGCACCTACAGGGGAGCCTGGGTGGCTCAGTGGGCGGAGCATCTGACTCTTGATTTCGTCTCAGGTCATGATCTCAGGGTTCAAGAGTTTGAGCCCTGTGTCAGGCTCTGCATTGACAGCTTGGAGACTGTTTAGGATTATCTCCCTCCCTCTCTCTCTGCCCCTCCTCTCTCTCTCTCAAAATAAGTAAACTTTTTTTTTCAAAGGAGCGTGTGCTGAGGAACCTACAGCCATTGGAGCTGGGAAAGCCTGGGTTTATTTCCAGCCTTTTCTACTTTTGAGGGTAAGGTATGAGGACTTCATTGTTCTGGGCCCCAGTTTTCTCATCTATAAAACAGGAAGAGTAATATCTATCTCATGTGGCTCTTATGAAAAGTAAATGAAATCATGTATCTGAGGAACTTACATAGTGCCTAATATAGTAGGTCTGTGTCTGGCATATTAAGGGCTCAACTGATTTTGGATAATTACAGTATTTGGGGTATTTATCCATTCACGCACTTTGTAAAGTGCGGGTGGTCTTGTCTGTTAGAGCTGCTGTAACAAAATACCACAGGCTAGGGGGCTTATAAACAACAGAAATGTATCCTTCACAGTTCTAGAAGCTGTTAGTCTGAGATCAGGTGCCAGCATAGTCAGGCTAGTAAAGGCCCACTTTGGGGTTGTGGACTGCTGACTCCTGGTCATGTCATGCCCATGTCCCCGTTTGGTTGTTGGACACAACCTTTCATGACATTTTGCATAATGCTATCCCCCTTTGGCAAAACCCCTTAGTTGGTTTTCTCTTTTGGCTAAGCTTTGCAGCCCTCTAAGGAAGAAGGGACATGAAGAAATATCTCTCTGTTCTCTTAGCCAGCAGGAGGTTTGGCAGGGCCTTCCAGGCATTCTCTGTCCAGTGGCACCCCCTCATAAGCTTTTGTTCTGGGCCCCAGCAAAGTGTTATGGGAACTCCATGAGGTCAGCCGCCAGAAGTCAGATGGGAAGTTGGCCTAAGTGTCTTCTACTCTCAGAATACCCTAAGCTCATCTAGGAATCTGGAGCTAATCCTAAAATAAGGATAGGTGAAATACTATCTTCTTGTTTTAGAAAAGATTGGTGCATCTCTGTCTTATTTTTCTTGTGCACAGATCTCAGCTTAAAGAATTTTTACATAGTGTTGGGAAAAGTAGAGGGGAGCAGCAAGTTCTTCCGGATTTACCTCTGGATCTAAGCCCTTGAATTTAGAACAAAAACACTGGAACACCTTTGTCCTCAACTTCTGGCCTTCTGAGGCAACAGAGGACTCACATCCAATGACCTGAATGGAGATGGTCACAGGACAAAAAAAGGATCTGTGGTGTAAAAACATTAGCTAATATTTCACAATATCATATTGCCACATTTGTAATTATTTACACTTTCTAAATGCATTTGGTCAACAAAAAGGACAAGAACCACCAAGAAAACTGTTCACAAGTACATCTGTGTGGACTCAATTAGTTAACAGATTGTATCAGTCAGTGTCCAATGAGGAGACAGAAACCATACAGTAAATCCACCAGGGAATGGTTCATAAGAAGAATTATTAATTATAACAGGGGACTTATAATTAATTATAATTAATGAAAAAGGGGTAAAGGGAACTATGACAAATGTCCTAGGCCTGAGGGACTGTACCTAAGGAAAGAGAAACTTTGGGGAATGCCTGGGGTCTTTTCCAAGGGTGGGAGTCAGACCCCTGGAGACGGTGTAGTAGTAGCTGAATGATCTGAGCATACAGTGTACTTCACTATTTGTGTGTTGATAACACATGCCAAAAATCACCTCTGCAAGATGGGGTCATGAGAGAACACAGGCTTTCAGTTTAGAGGCTGACACATTTTTATCAAGTGTTCTCATGAAATTGAAGAGATATTGATTGTTTCAACATTGTTAGCAGTTAAAAGAATGTTTAACAGGACTCTTGGTAGATATTTTTGAGCCTGTGTCAGGGCTGTATTCGTAGAGTCCTAGAATTTTTAAATAGTAGAGAAAACTTAGAAATCATCTAATCCAATGTACTCCTTTTATAGATGCATTAATCAGGCCAAGAAAGCCTATATGACTTGTTCAAGATCATCAACTAATTAATGGCTAGCTGAGATTATTGCCCAACCTCTTCTTCTTAGTCCCATACTCTTTCTACTCCATGATGTTAGAGCCAACCAGAACTTCACAGATTCTGACAAGGCTTCCCATCCCTCCTTTCCCCCTTTAGACATGAATACTCTGAAAAAGGAGAGGAATGGTGGTATCAGTGAGGGATAGTGTGTATAACAAAAGACCTTAGATTCAGAAACAGTCTTGGTTTTTCTTTATTATATATATATATATATATATATATATATATATATAGCATACAGTACCTTTTATTTCCACACATGATTTTTTTTAAATGTTTATTTATTTTGAGAGTGAGAGCAGGAGGAGTGGGTGGGGGTGGGCAGAGAGAGAGAATCCCAAGCAGGCTCTACTTTGCCAGGGCAGAGCCTGAAGCAGGACTCAAATCCATGAACCGTGAGATCATGACCTGAGCTGAAACCAAGGGTTGGATGTTCAACTGACTGAGCCACCCAGGCGCCCCCAGAAACAGTCTTGGATTTTCATCTAGTTTTACTATTTATTTGTATTTCTGAGCTTTAGTATCTTCAGCAGCAAAGCAGGCATAAATCATTGATAAATAATGATAATAATAAGCTGCCTCAGATTATTATGAGGGTTAATAATAACCTAATATGCTTGTCACATAGTAGGTGCTCAGTAAGTCATAGCTATTATTAAATGGTTACTCTTTCTCCATGATAGATTTATTAAAGTAACTATCTATGTGCCATAAAAACCCTTTAGTCTTTAAGAAATGCACAGATGACAGTACTGACACTTTTATAATAAATCAGTACTTTTATGTATAAATGAATGTTACACATCCACCCACATACAGCTGCCTGTTAGGGAAAAAAATCTGTTTTTATTAAATGAACAAATGGCAGACACAAGTCAACTCTACACAAATCAATATTTTCTCTCTCCACTCCACAATTTCATTTGGATACTTGAAAACAATTCTTATGTCTTTAGACATAATATACTTACTTTAAACCTGCCTAAAGTGAAACACAAAACACTGTATTTTAGAAAGTACACTAGACCCTGGAGAATGAGGCAAAGCCAAGTGAGGGCAGAGCTCTATGTGCCACATGCTAGGCATAGACGATGGACCCTTCAGAGTGGTAATTACCCAAGACTCATCTCCACTGATAAAAAATGACAAATACTTAATACTTTATAGTGAACAAAGGGTTTTCATACGTATAATTTTAAATGCTCCGAAGAAATCAAAGAAAGAGTGCTATGCCCTTTTAATGGCAATAGAAGCAGGGTTATGAAAGACCATCCAGACATCGGTTGGTTAGATGACTGAATTTACATTACCGCTGTATTAGTTTGCGAGAGCTGCCATAACAAAGCACCACAAAATGAGTGGCCCAGAACAACAGGAATTTATTGTCATAGTTCTGGAGGCCAGAAATCTGAAATTAAAGTGTTAGCAGGGTCATGCTCCCTCTGAAGGTGCTAGGGAAGGATCTATTCCAGGACACTCTCCTAAGTTTGAATAGCTCTTGGCCGATGGCAGCAGGACTCCGATCTTCACGCGGCATTCTCTCTGTGTGTGGGTCTGTCTCTGTGTCCAAATTTCCCCCTTTTGATATTACTAGTCATATGGGAGTAGGGCCCTCCCTAATGACATCATCTTAACGTCATCACCCGCAAACACCTTATTTCCACGTAAGGTCACATTCACAGGTTCGAGGGATTATATGAATTTTAGAAGGACACAACTCGACCTGTAACAACTGCCGTATCTTCCTCCTTTGAACCTTGTCTGACACATTGGCGGCAGACAGCATTCATTCATTCGCTGGTTCATTCAACAAACATTGGAAAGCATGTGTCAGGCTCTAGACTGGGTACTGATGATGCAAAACACAAACTGGACAGACCCCCCCCCCTCCTTGGGAAGCCACACTTTAGAGGGAATCGGAAACACATTATTATGATAATAAATATGATTACTGAACACATACTTCATGCTATTAAAGTAGGTACTTTTCATCTTATCTTTACAACAGTATGATAAGTAATGTAGCAGAGACACACCTGGGGAGATGGGTATTCGTCCTAAATCTGCTCTGATGACAGGAATATTTTCACAGATTAGGTGGCACTTCATCTGAGTCTAAAGGGATGTGTAGAAATATACGAGGTAGCTCAAAGGTTGCTGTGGTGAACAGCAGATTCTAAAGAAGAGTATTTTATATAGGAAAAAAATAGCACGTGTAAAGGTTAAGAGACATATCGTGAAGTCCACCACGGCTGAGGTTTTTTCCTATCTCTTTTCTGTACCTCTCGCACTCTGAACAGTGTCTGGTTCATTCAGTAATCGTTTAACGAATATAAGGGCATCACATGCGGAAAGGAACGACATGGCCTGACGCTCACTGTCGCTAGAAAGGTAGACAAAGGCCCCTCATGAAGAGTCTGGTTACCCACACCAAAGGTAAGAAGTCAGGGCTAACAGGTTGATGATACTTAGACAGTACTAAGGTATCCCGCCCTGCCCAGTACTCCTATTCCCCACAACACGTCCCAGGGTGCCGCCCCACGAGGGACAGAATGGGAGGTACGCCAGCTCCACACGCTCCAAAGTAGGGTTCTTTGGCCAAAGCTGGATTGGAGCACAAGTGTAACAGAGCTTCCTACTCTCCTTCTTCCAACTCATTCCGCCCTCACTCTCCGCCGGACTCCCCCGCCGACTCTTGGCTGACACTCGGCTGTTCTCAGTCCTTCCCGGAATCCCACGGGAGGTAACCCTGAGCGCGCTCCGGACGGCCGACCGCGCCCTCCTTCTCTCTGGAACTCACTGAAAGCGCACGCGCGCCGTCCGAGCCGAGCGCGCGTCCGCGAAACTGCCCGCATCCCCGTGCTCATCCGGGTCTCAAGTCACCTCAGCCAATAGGGGACGCTCACGGCCTCCGGGGGCGGGGCTAAGCCTTTCCTCACATGGGGCCTGTGGTCACCGCGGGCCCTTGTAGGCGCCGGATCGGCGGAGAAAAGGGGCAGAGGCAGGGAGCCTAGCGACTGGGAGAGGGTCGACGGCTTTGAGTTCAAGCAGCTGCCGCCCCCTAGAAGCGACTTAATCGCGAGCCAATTCCTCAGTCGGAGCCGCTGTAGTAAACACACTTCAGAAACGTGAGGTGCCGGGGGTCACGTGGGGAGCACCCCCTCCAATGAGGAGCCGGGGGCGGGGCCGAGGCCGCTGACGCGGCGGTGGCGGCGGAGTCACCCGGGCAGCCTCGGGACCGGTCACCGGCCGGCAACGGTCCAGCGGCCTCGACCGCCACCTCGGTGCTCACTCCTCTTTCCCGGGCCGAGAGACAGCGCGGCCGACTGTACCTGAATCCCCTCTTATCCCTCTCGGTGGCTCGTCTTAGGCGGACCGTTTTCTCCTCCCGGGCCGCCTCGGTGGGGCGAGGTTTCCGTGACGAATCTCCCGGGGCTGCCGGGGCCGGCCGGGGCCGTCGTGGCGGCTCGGGATCGTGGAACGTGCTCACTCCCCGGGGTTCAAGGCCCTCGGAGCGATGCGCCTCGTCCCGGCGGTGGCGGCGGGCTCCGTCTCGTAAAGGGCGTCACACCCGGACTCCTCTGACTGGGCAACCTCCATTCATCCTCCAGCGGCGCCTCCAGCGCCCTTTCCTTCTCCGGTCCCCTCCTCGGACTCATTTTTTCCTTCCCCGCCCCCCCCCCCCGCCGCCCTCTCCCCACTCCTCGGGTGTGGCGGTTCCCCTGGAAGCGGAGGTGTGGGTTATGAGCCGGCCCTTCCTTCCTTGAATTTGTCGCTGGGGGAACTGGGCGAGGACCGCCGCCCGCCGCGCCCCCGGGATGGGGGTGAACGCCGTGCACTGGTTCCGAAAGGGGCTCCGGCTTCACGACAACCCCGCACTGAAGGAGTGCATTCAGGGCGCCGACACCATCCGCTGCGTCTACATCCTCGACCCCTGGTTCGCCGGCTCCTCCAATGTGGGCATCAACAGGTGGCGGTGAGTCGAAATCCCGTGGGAAATGGGTTTCGGTGTTTAATGAATCGGGACTTGACTTGCAGGGGGCAGAATCTGAGGATTTAGACCCGGGGCCGCCGTACTTAGGCGGTTTTAGAATTAAGGGTGCCCTGAGTACTCGACAGAATTGACCTAATAGTTCTCTGGCCAGAGAGTGCTGGCCTCCGGGAACACCCTGGCCTTCCTGCGTGAGTTACATGCCTCTGCGCTGATGGAAACTCCTCCCCTGATTTTACGGAGAATTCTTAGCGGTGGAGTTAGACGCCCTCGCAGCTCGCAGGGGCGCAGGGACTGGTTTTCTTGGCCTCTGGTGGCCTTCGAAAAGAGTGCGGCTTTGAGTGTTTAGGTTTGTGTGTGTGTCGGTAACTCATAGTGTGGAGAAAATCATTCAGTGCAGGCACCTCCGGATCCACTTTTCTTCCACCTCGAGGCTGCCGTAGGAAGAGCAAGGGACCCAACCGGGTCTGGTTTCCCTTTGCTCAGCCCTTCCTCTCAACTCCTCCTTGTGGTTGACTAGACAAAGCACAGTTTTTCTTTCTAGGCAAAGTATAAAGCCTTCTAGGGATCAGAGCACTGGAAGGAATCTTAGAGAAGCTCTGTGATCTTTCCCTGAAATAGGCTAGCTGACTGTTCGGCCCCCGGGTGGAAAGGGGAGCGTTTGTTTAACAGATAGGTTATTGACCACCCACGTTGTAACAGGCACTGCTTTCAGCACCGGGGATATAGCAGTGAATGGAACCGACAAAAACTCTTACCCTTTACAGCACACGTCCCAGAAATTCACATATATGGGTGTTTGATGGCGATAGAAGCCGTGGGGAATTACAGAGCAGAGAAAGCGGGGTTATCCTTACAGTTTTAAGTACGGTGATCAGGAAAAACCCAGAGAAGGGGGCAGTTGAGCAAAGTGATGAAACAGGTCATGAATTGCAGATATCTGAGGGAAAAGCCTTCCGGGCAGGAGGAGGCGGTGAGGGAAAAGGCCCCGAGGTGGAAAAATGTGGTTAACTTTTGGAAGAAGCGGCAGAAGAAGCAGTATGCACGGGTCAGAATAGCGAATGGTGCTAGTAGTTGAGGTCAGAGATGTGACAGGGCCGGACTGAGTAGATGTTTACAGGCAGTTGTCAAGATTTGGGCTTTTACTCAAAGCAAAGTGGGAACGATTGCAGGATTATGAGCAGAGAAGGAGTGTAATTTAACCTAAGGGTTTTTTTTTTTTTTAATGTTTAGTTTTTGAGAGAGAGGGAGGCAGAAAATCTAAAGCAGGCTCTGAGCTAATAGCAGGGCTCGAACTCCCAACCGTGAGATCATGACCCGAGCCAGAGTTGGATGCCCAACTGTCTGAGCCACGAGGTGCCCCTAACTTAAGTTTGAAAAAAATTTCTGTGATCACAGTTCTGAGAACAGGCTGAATTGGGGGGAGAAGGTGGACAAGAACCAGGAGGCTGTTGCATTCATCCGGGGGAGAGATGGTAATGGCTTGGACCACAGTGATATCGGTGGATGTGGCAAGAAGTAGTCGAATGCTGAGTATATTTTGAACGGAGAATCTGCAGTGTTTATTGGCAGACTGGATATGTGTTGTGAGAGAAAGAGAAGGCATCAGGAGTAATTTCAAAACTGTTGGTTCGAGGAACCAGAAGGATAAAGCCGCACTTGGCCAAGAGAGTGAAGTCAGTTGCAGAAGCCATTGGAAGGGTGATTGGGGTTCTCTTTTGAACTCGATTAAGTTTGAGATGTGTTTATTACACATCCAAATGGAGATGGCAGATTGGCAGTTGGGTGTATCTGGAGTTCAGGATAGATTTCCAAGCAGGAGGTAGAAATTGGAGAGTCATCAGTTGGTAGATAATATTTAAAACCGTTTACTCATCCATCCATTCGTCGAACAAATATTTGTCATGCACCTTCCACATGCCAGGCGTTGCTGTAGGTTCAGGGGATTTGGCATTTGCAAAAATAGCTGAAAAATTCTTACCCTGTTGAAGTTACATTCTAGTGGAAACATGAGACTATATGAGAACATGAAGAAAGTGAGTGCAGGGGCGCCTAGGTGGCTCAGTGGGTTAAGCATCTGACTTTGGCTCAGGTCATGATCTCTGGGTCCGTGAGTTTGAGCCCTGCATCCGAACTGCTGAACTGCTGGCTCAGAGGCTGGAGTCTGCCTTGGAGTCTGTGTCTCCCTCTCTCTCTGCTCCTCCCCCCACTCACACTCTGACTCTCTCTCTCTCAAAAATAATTAAACAAAAAAATAAAAATAAAAATAAAAAGAAAGTGAGTGTAGATAGAAAACAGAGGAGGTCCAAGGACTGAGCCTTGGGTACTCTAATGTGTAGAAATTGTGGAATGGTGGAAGAATTTACATAGGAGATTGAGAAGGAATATCTAGTGAGATAAGAAGGAAGCCCAGAAGAGTATGGTGTCTTAGAAGCCAAGTAAAGAAAGTATTTCAAAGAGCGTGTTTTCCCTGTGTCAGGTGCTGCTGTTAGATCAAGTGAGATAAGGACTGAAAACTAAAAATTGTATTTAGAATTTTGAGGTCATCGATAGTCTTGACTCCAAGTGGTTTCAGTAACGTCAGGGGCAAAGCCTTTCTGGAATGGCACAAGAGAGGCCGAGAGGTGAGAATTTGGGAGATAACTCAGACAGCTCTTTTAGGGGGTTTTGCTGTAAGGGGATGAAAAAATGACACGGTGCCTGGATTGGGATGTGAACTCAAGAGAAGATTTTTTTGGTGTGCTGATGGGAATGATACAGCAACTGTATATAAAAACGCTTATTAGCAGAATTGATTAGTAGTTCCGGGAAAAGAGAAATGTGATATATTTTAATGTATTAATAATATCTTAATATGGTTTTAAGTCCCTTTTCATAACATTGTTAAAGAGGATTAAATTAGTTAACAAATGTAAAATGCTTAAAATGTGACTGGTAGTAGTAAGTGCTTGTTTGTTATTTGCTACAAAATTGAAAGCCCTAGGTGAATAATATCTAATTAAATGTTTGCAGTCAGTTTCTTCTAGAGCATTTGATAAGTTTGTAAAATCTAGACCGTAAGCTTCTGTAGAATAGGGGTTATAGGGGCACCTGGGTGGCTCAGTCGGTTAAGTCTGATTTTGGCTCAAGTCATGATCTCATGATCTCACGGTTTGGTTTGAGAGTTTGAGCCCTGCATCAGGCTCTGTGCTGACAGCTCGTAGCCATGAGTCTGCTTCTGATTCTGTCTCTCTCTCTCTCTCTCTGTCCCTCCCCCACTCACACACACACACACACACACACTCTCTCTCTCTCTCTCTCTCTTTCTCAAAAATAAGTGAATAAACATTTTTGAAAAAAATTTAAAAAAGGATAGAGGTTATATATTGCTTATCTTTGTATACCCAGCAACTCACAGTGTCAGTGAGTGAAATAAAACTTGTAAGCACAGTAGAATAGTCCCATATTTTTCTTTTTAAAAGATTTTTTTTAACTACTACATATTGCCCTTTCTAAAAGATGGGTAAAGATGTAAATAATGAATAGAGAGACTTTTTTTTTTCCTACTAAAGACTAAGTTATAAAAAGGCAGGAACAGTTTTATTTAGTCTGTTCTCATAGCACTGAATTCAGTGCTTTTCATATAGTTGTAGCTCAATCACTGTTTGTTGAATGAAATGACATCTAGGAGTCAGTAATTTTATACTTACACAACTTTATGCATTTCCTTACTGACCATAGGATAATGTGCAATCTCCTTAGCTTGGCATTCAGGCTATCTTCCGGGTTTCTACCTTCTTTCCTTTATGTCATTTCCTTCAGTCCACAGCATTTTCTAGATTTTTGGATTTAATGAAGTTTATTTTACCTAAGTAAATTAACAAAGCTTCCTTTTAATATTGCTGTCATTTCATTTTAAAAGGATACTTTAACATTTAAAAAGAAAGTTAGAAGGACATTGTTGCAAAATAAAGGACAGTCCTTTGACTTGAATAAATGAAGCTCTGTGAAAGTCGACTTTGCCTCATCAGTGAAAACATTATCTTGAATTTGTCATATTTGGGATCGAATGATTTAAAATATTTCAATTCCAACTCATTTGGTAGAGCATGTGACTCTTGATCCCAGGGTTGTGAGTTCAAGCTCCATATTGGGTATGGAGGCTACTTAAAAAAAAAAATTAAAATATTTCAATTCCTTCCTTATCTCTTATTAAAATTATACCACATAAACATCTATATACGAATGTTTATAGGACTATTATTATTCATGATTTATAATTTTTATTAGTTAAAAGATAGAAACAACCTAGATGGCCATCTACTGATGAGTGGTTAAGCAAAATATGGAGTATCTGTACAATGGAGTCTAATTCAGTCATAACAAGAAATGAAGTATGGATACATGCTAGAGCATGGATGAACCTTAGAAACATTATGCTAAGTGAAGAAGCCAGTCACAGAATTCCACATATTATTTGATTATGTTTATTTGAAATGTCTAAAATAGGCAAATATACAGAGACAAAGTAGATTAGTGGCTTCTTAGGGCTAGGTGAGAGTTGGGAGGTGGTAGCTAAGGGGCACAGGTTTCTTTTTGAGGTGATGAAAATGTTCTAGAAGTTGGTGGTTGTACAACACTTTAAATATACTAAAAAAAACATTGAATTGTACACATAAAAAAATCTACTCACCCCTTTAAGGTCCAATCCACACACCACTTTTCCTTAATATTGTTTATATCCCCTTGTCTGGGATGCTTTACAGTCTTGTGAATTCTTTTTTTTTTTAATGTTTATTTATTTTTGAGAGACAGAGAGACAGAGCACGAGCAGGGGAGGACAGAGAGAGAGGGAGACACAGAATCCGAAGTGGGTTCCAGGCTCTGAGCTGTCAGCACAGAGCCTGACCCGGGGCTTGAGCTCACCAGCTGTGAGATCATGACCTGAGCCAAAGTTGGATGTTTAACCGACTGAGCCACCCAGGCGCCCTCAGTCTTGTGAACTCTTATGCCGTTTTTTTGATATTGCTTTCCACATCACCATAGTATTTATTTCATAATTTCTAAATATTATATAGTCCTCATATATTCATTTCTCTTTCATTTAACAGATTGTAACTCTTCTTCCTGAAGAGAAGGTACCATTTCATTCAATCAAAAATTTATTTTTCATTCATATTTATGGCAGGCACTGTTTTGGTACTGGGGATACAACAGTGAATAATAGAAAGTCCCTGCCCTTGAGGTGCTTCTAGTCTAGGAGGAGAAACAGGCAATAAGACAAATATAATATGTCAGGTTGGCAAAGTGGAGAGAAATAAAACAGAATGTGAGAGCAGAGACCTAAAGAAAGGGAAGTAACAAGGCTCTGCAGATTATCTGGTAGAAGAGCTCTCTTTGTATTCTCCGCAGCGTCTAGCATAGTTTCTCTTACACAGTAGGCATTTGATAAAAGTCTAGGGTTTAGGAGTGAGATAGTTACTTCATTTAACTTTGACGCTAAGGTGTATTGTAAACTCACCAGTCTCTTCAGCTATACCCCATTTTAAAAACTGGTCACGTTTTTCATAGCTTTATTGAGGTATAGTTGACAAATAAAAAATGTATATATTTAGCTGTACAACATGATGTTTTTGTATCTATATCTCTATATATAGATATAGATGTTTTGATGTTGTGAATCTCATTTTTGATCTCTTTCATCCTTTTTCTCTTTTTTTTATGTTTATTTTTGAGACAGAGAGAGAGAGAGAGAGAGAACAAGAACATGAGCAGGGGAGGGACAGAGAGAGAAAGAGACACAAAATCTGAAGCAGGCTCCAGGCTCCAAGCTGTCAGTCAGCACAGAACCTGATACAGGGTTCTAACTCACAAGAACCCTGAGATCATGACCTGAGCTGAAGTCAGATGCTTAACCAACTGAGCCAGCCAGGTGCCCCTCTTTCATCCTGTCTTTATTTTTGGTTTGCCTCTAATCAGCACTTAAACATGCTATAAGCATAAGAGCTCAAAAAGAACAGGAAAACCAACAGAGGAACAAAAATCTCCCTGAGTACATTCCTTTCCTGCAACTGTGTTTCTAAGTTCCTTTGTAGCCAAATTTCATGACCAAGATGTCTAATACTGGCTGACTTCATTTCTTTATCTTCTACTTACCCTTCAGTCCACTCCAAACTAGTCTTGGTTCCACCTGCGCCTACTCCATCAAAACAATTTTCATTCAAAGGATACTTTTGAACTCTTCATTCCTTAACTTTTTACTATGTTTCACGTATTTGATCACACTTTTTCTCTTCTTCCCTTTGCTTTAGTTAGAGGACCCTCTTGTTTTTTTCTACCAGAGCTATTAGTGTTCTTTCTTGACTTCTCTTTTTCTGTTCAACCCTTAAGTACCCTTGAGGTCTGTGATCTCCACCCTTTTTTTCATTTTACATAATTCCTCGGCAATCTTCTCTCTCTTTGAAAAGTCAATTACCATTCATTTGCCCAGAAATCACAAACCAGCGTCTTCCACTCATATTTCTCTCCTGATTCCCAGATATGTATCCGTAAAACAACCCTAAACTCACCTTGTTCAAAACAGAGATCATCATCTCTGTTAACCTCTGTCTCAAAAACAAACTGACTTTTCCTGTGTTTCCTATCTTCATAAATAATACCACTATTTGCCCAGTTGCTCAATTGACAGATTAGACTATTAATTATGTATTAGTTTATTCAACACATATTTGAATTCCTATTGTGTACCAATCACTTTGTTAATTTTTGTGGGTAAATGGAAGTCAGTGGATAATTTCTCTGTCCTCAGAGAGTTTACAGTATTTATTCAAAAATAAAATAATCACAGAAATACGTTCTTCTATCTTCACTGTCATTTTAGCCCAAACTTCCATTTTTTTTGTCTAGATAATTTGAATAGTTTACGAATCATTGTCCCCCTTGCCCTTCTCTAATTCATTCTCTATACAGCAATCAGAGTGATCTTTTAAAATTGCAAATCTGTTCATGTCCTTTACTCTTTAAAATCCTTTCATGACATTTCTTTACCTTTAGATTAAAGTTCAGAAAGCCATAGTACAGTTTAAAATCCCTGTGTATTCTAGTCTTTTGCTTCTTTTTCCAGCCTTAGAGGATTGCTTCACTGAGGTATTTGAACTGAGCCTTGAGATACGAGATGAATCTTACCACAGAATAAAAGGAAGGGAATTCCATCCAGGCTGAGGGAAGAAAATTTCAGGCTAAGGAAATAACATGAGGGAATGCATAGTATTCTGCTACTGGTATAGATGTTGTAACTGAGTCATATGCTGCGTGAAAAGACAGGAGATATTGTTTTGTACTCTTTTGGTTTAGTGCTCTGATGGTTTTGCCTGACTCAAATAGGCTTAAACAGAAAGAGAATTGATTGACAAATGTAATTGAACAATCCAAAGGAAAGCGGCTTTAGACTTGAGTTGGTTCCAGGGCTCAGAAGATGTTTCCGGGACCAAATTTCCCTCTTTGTATCTCCAAACTTCACTTATTCTGAGTTGGCTTCTCAGGCTGTCCTCTGGTGGTAAAATATAGCAATAACAATGGCAGTTATAGTAGTAAAAAGCATATGCTCTGCCCCAGAAATCTCAGCAAAAGTCTGTGGCACTTTAATGGCTCTGTTTGGACCAGTTTATGAAACAGTTATTGTGAGCCTCTGTCTGAGCTGCAGGTGTGTGCCTTACAGGTGGACTCAGTTCTGAAGTTACTGAAGTAGAATGAGTAGAAAGTAAGTGGGTGCCCTGAAACAATAGATGCCTATTATGTAAGAACTCAGATCAGAAGGTGGGACCAAGTCAGAAAAACTTGTTGAAGAAATATAACTTTGGCAGCTTAGTAAATGATCAAGAAGAAGGAGACAGTATAACAGTTTGGAGGCTTTATCAACAGTCCATTGAAAGATAATGTTGGGTTTAATTAGGGAAAAGTGTATGGTGAAGGGGAAGATGCAAGAGAGTGATTTGGGAGGTACAATGGGCAGTGTAGGTCACTGTCTGAGAAAGGTAGTTTCAGAGAGCCAGGAGAATGAAAGATTCTCATACTTTGTACCTCTTTGACAATTAGACATTAAGTTAGAGAACACAGGAATAGACCATATTTAGATGAAGAAGAGAATGAATTTAGTTCAGGTCATCAGTGAATTTGATCTACTGCTAAGATATCAACAGGGGAAATGGAGAAAATAAAAGTTCAAGTTTGGGGATTATAGATGTTAGAACTGTAGATATGGGAATAATTCCTATGTAATTAATGGGTGAAGCATGACTGATGATATTGGATAGAATAAGATGCATCAAAATCTTGTTGACTATTATATTTAAGATGAATAGAAACTGGTGAAGGGAACTGAAGAGAATCAGTCAGAGGTGGAAGAGGAGCCAGGTGTATTATTGGAAACCCAAGGTGGAAAGTATTTTTCTTCATTGTGCTGAAGAAGGCAGGTTAGGATGAGTTTTGACAGTTTTTAGGAAAAATTGCCGACGACTTAGAAATGGACAGAAGAAATGACTGCATGTCTTGAATACTGAGCAATGGACCTTGCTGAACCTAGAGGACCCTCCAGAAATTATATTATTCTGAGTTAGGGGTATGTACTTTTGTCCTTGATTGACTAGACTCTTTTACAATTTTATAAAAAGGTTTAAAGGCACAGTGTAGATGAAAGTTATGGTGCTGGGAAAACTGAACAGCTACATGCAAAAGAATGAAACTGGACCACTTTCTTATACCATACACAGAGTAGACTCAAAATGGATTAAAGACCTAAATGTGAGCCCTGAAACCAAAAAATTCCTTGAAGAAAACACAAGCAGTAATTTCTTTGACATCAGCTGTAGAAACATTTTTCTAGGTGTGTCTCTTTATGTAAAAGAAACAAAAACAAAATTAAACTATTGTGACTATACCAAAATAAAAAGCTTTTGTATAGGGAAAGAAACCATAAACAAAATAAAAAGGCAACCTAGCAAATGGAGAAGATATTTGCAGGTGGTATATCCAGAATATATGAAGAACTTATACAACCCAATACCAAAAAGCCAAACAATTTGATTAAAAAGTGGTCAGAGGACCTGAATAGACATTTTTCCAGAGAAGACATACAGATGACCGACAGACATGTAAAAAGATGCTCAACGTCACTAATCATCAGGGAAATACAAATCAAAACCACAATGTGATTATCACCTCATACCTGTCAGAATGGCTAAAATTAAAAACACAAGAAACAAGTGTTGGTGAGGATGTGGAGAAAAAGGAACCTTTGTGCACTGTTGGTGAGAATGCAAATTGGTGCAACCACTGTGGAAAACAGTATAGAGATTCCTCAAAAAATTAAAAATAGAAATACTGTATGATTCAGTAATTCCACTACTGGGTATTTACCCAAAGAAAATGAAAGCACTAATTCAAAAAGGTGTATGAGCTTCTATGTTTATTGTAGCATTTTTTACAGTAGCCAAGGTATGGAATCAACCCATGTGTCCATTGATAGATACAGGATAAAGAAGACGTGATATGCATGCACACACACATACACACACACACTCACACTAGAATTTTACTCAGCCATAAAAAGGAGCGAAATCTTGCCATGTGCAACAATATGGTTGGACCTAGAGGGTATAATCCTAAATGAAATAAGTCAGAGGAAGACAGATACCATATAATTACACTCATATGTAGAATTTAAGAAACAAAGGAACAAAGAAAAAAGAGACCACCACCAACAACAACAAAACTAGACTCAAATACAGAGAACAAACTGGTGGTTGCCAGAGGGAGGTGGATGTGGGGGTGGGTGAAATAGGTAAGGGGAATGAAGAATACACTGATCTTTTTTTATTTATTTTTTATTTTTTGTGAGTCTGTTTTTTTTGTTTTTTTTTTTTTTTTGAGAGAGAATGCTCAAGTTGGGGAAGGGCAGAAAGAGGGAGAGAGAGAGAGAGGGAGGGAGACAGAGAATCTGAGAGAGAGAGTGAGAGAGAGAGCTCAAGTCAAGGAGCGGCAGAGAGAGAGAGGGAGACAGAGAATCCAGAGCAGGTTCCAGGCTCCAGGTTCCGTGGTGTCAGCACAGATCCCGATGCGGGGCTCTAACCCACGAACCGTGAGATCATGCCCTAAGCCAAAGTTGGACACTCAACCAACTGAGCCACCCAGGTGCCCCTATTTTATTTTATTTTATTTTATAGAGAGAGAAAGAGAGAGCATGTGAGCGTGGGAGGGGCAGAAAGAGAGGGAGACAGAGAACAGGTTCCTGGCTCTGAGCTGTCAGCACAGAGCCTGATACGGGGCTTGAACTCACAAACTGTGAGATCATGACCTGAACCGAAGTCTGACGCTTAACTAACTGTACCATCCAAGAGTACATTTATCTTGATGAGCGCTGAGAAATGTATAGAATTGTTGAATCATTATATTGTGCACTTGAAACTAATATAACACTGTATGTTTAATTACACTTGAAAAAAACACTTTTTTTTAAAGTTAAGATTTAGAAAACTGATAAATAGAGGGGTGTCTGGGTGGCTCAGTCAGTTAAGCATCTGACTTCAGCTCAGGTCATTATCTCACAGCTCTCATGTTCGAGCCTGGCATTGGGCTCTGTGCTGACAGCTGAGAGCCTGGAGTCTGCTTCAGATTATGTGTCTCCCTCTCTCTCTGCCCCTCCCCCCTTTGAACTCTGTCTCTCTCTCAAAAATAAATAATAAACATTAAAAAAAATAAAATATAAGAAAACTGATAATAGAACAAATGTTTCCTGTCCATACCAATGCAAATTATTCCTATTCATGTCATGCAAATGAATATCGTACTATGGGCAGGGTAAATCTCTGTATGCCAGATTCTCATTTAAATCAGTTTTAACATCTAACTGGTTTCTTCATTATAATGAGTTAAATAAAATCTTTGTTGTATACTCATTTAATATTTTTATGAGAGTCATGATTTTACTGTTTTGAAAATTATACTTTAACTGTTACAAAGCCCTTTGGTAAATGGAGAGAGTAGCTTCAATGTAGTTGTAAGATCAGAAACCAGATTATATAGGGTATTACTGAATTTGTGTATGTGGCTGGTGTCGGGGAGAAGGGCAATGATTGAAGGATTGATGAAGAGAGTTTTTGATGGGAGAACAACATAAGTTGGTTGTACAGATTCTGGACAGGCTGAGGAAGGTGAGTTTTGGGCACATCACCTTACAGTTAAGACAGGATGATAAATAGGAAATAAAATATATAGATAACATGATGCCTGAATGTAGTGTTCTTTGAATGACAGACTGAAGTGAGTTTAGAGTATCTGGCTCTCTGAATTTAGAGTATCTGGCTCTCTGAAAACCTAGTTTCTAATCCCTACTTTTCTACTAAGTAGCAGTGAGACTGACTTTGAGTAGGTCATTGGCCCTTTGTTTTATTCATTCAGGAAGCATTCATTAAGAACCTGTTTTCTGACAGGCCCTTCGCAAGTCACTGGGGATTCAAAGATGGAAGTCAAGGCTCCTGCCCATAAGGAAACTTTCACACTATTGAAGGACACATAATTAGAATGTAAAAATAGGGCCTCTGTAGAAATATGCAAATCTTTGGAGCACAGAGGAGAGACAACCCTGGGGGAAGGAGAGGGAAGAATTAGGAGTAGAGTTGGCTAGTGTGTGTGAAGAAGGGGGTGAGAGGAAGGAGGGAGTGAGATACTGGCTTGAGAGAAGAGGAGTTCCAGAAATTTCCAGAATACTTCTGATGAAGTAGATTCTTGAGTCTGTCCTAATATGAAAAGGGAGGTACCAAAAAAACCCTAATACCACTGGAGTCTGTAGTTAGTTATTTGAAAAAGGCAAACATAAAAAAGAACACACATATAAGTGTATATTAATTTGAAATCTTTTGATGTGAGGCGAAATTCCAGAGCTCACTTCTCCTGTTCACTTCTTTATTCACATCCGTTCCTTAGGTGATCCCATCTAGTCACATACTTGAATACCTCATGAATTCCTATCATGCATTTCCTGCCCAGACCTCTATCTTGAGCTCCAGACCTACATATCCAGTGTTTTTATTCAGATTCTGAATAAGCATCTTAAGCTTGGTTTTGCATCCATCTTATCCACCTCCCATGGTTTCCCTGTATCACAATAAGTGGCAGCATTCACCTTGGTGCTCTGTAAAACCTGGGAGCCATTTTTCCCCCCTCATAACCTTATGTCTTGTCCTTCAGCAATTATTATGGCTTTTCCTTTAAAATAACTTTCATATTCTTTCAGATCTCACCCTTCCATTGCTGTGAATACTATCAACATTTTTTTCAGGATATTGTAATAGCCTCCTAACTTTTCTACTTAATATTTATACCTACCTTCCCAGCCTGCTCCATGTGGAAAGCAGAGGAATATTTTAAAAACCTTAACCAGACCAGATCATTCCCAGGCTCAGAATCTTCCCATGGCATCCAAGGTGTTTGCATTTTCTGCTTCTCTACCCAGAGTGTTATTATCTCAGACCTTAGCAAGGCTCATTCCTTCAATAGCCCTTCTCAGACCTTTTCTGACCATCTTATATAAAGTAATTGCCCCTGCTCCTTCTATATATCTCTCACTGTTCTTTCCGTCTCCTTGCCCTGTTTTATTTTTCATGCATCTATCACTACCTGAAATTATGTATTTATTGATTTACTTCTTTATTGTCTTACTCCACCAAATTACACAAAAGAGGGGTAGATTTCATGTTGCTTCCTCATTATTCAGTATTGGCTCTTCAACCCGATGATAGCAGTTCTCAGGGGTTGGTCCAGAGATGCTTATGGATTCCTGAGACTCTTTTAGTTAAGCCAGAACTACCTTCATAGCAATACCAAGACATTATTTGGCTTTTTAACTGTCACTCTCGTATGTATACAGTAAGTTTTCCAGAAGCTACCTGAGAAGTAATGACATTATTTCCATGGTGGCTAATGGAATGTGTGCTGGTGTAGTCTTATGTTTTAAAATTTTCTCAGCTTTAATTTCTTACATAAGTGTTTATATTACCTATAAGACAAAGCTCTTTGGGATTATTCAGTAATTTTTAAGGATATAAAAGTTCCTGAGACAAAAAAGTTAACATAGGTATTCACCATGTACTTGTGGGTTGAATGTATAAATGAATATTGTTTTGCTGATTTTGTTGGAGTTTCATGTTGGCTTTCATGCATAAATTACAACCACAGTCAGTTACTGCCTATTATTTTCTTTAAAGTTAATTAAAACCTTAAAGACCCTTGTGAAACAAACGAGTGCAAAATTTCTTTGGTTAATTTTTTTCTTAAGGTCTATTTTAAGTATCTTATTCATAGGTAATAAAGTTTTTTTTAGTGATTTACCTATTATTGAACCATTTTGAAATATACAATTTGTTTTTCAATAAAACAGTTTTTTTTAAAAAAACTGAAATATAGTTAACACAGTGTCACAATAATTTCAGATGTACACCATAGTGATTTGAGAAAAAATGCTTTCTTTTTATAGTCATTTAATGAGTATACATAAAGTTTAATTTAATTATGTGATTACAGTAAGAAGTTCAACTGACATAAGCAAGTTTGGCTCTTACCATACCTAGAACTTTATTTTTATTTTTTATTAAAATTTTTTTTAATGTTTATTTTTGAGAGAGAGAGAGTGCGCGAGTAAGGGCGGGGCAGAGAGAGAGAGACGCACACAGAATCCGAAGCAGTCTCTGGTCTCTGAGCTGTTAGCACAGCGCCCAATGTGGGGCTCAACCCATCAATTGTGAGATCATGACCTGAGCCGAAGTTGGACACTTAACCAACTGAGCCGTTCAGGTGCCCCTATTTTTTTTTTTAATGTTTACTTATTTTTTGAGAGAGAGACAGGGCACAAGCGGGGAGGGGCAGAGAGAGAGAGGAAGAATCCCAAGTAGGCTACTCACTGATAGATAACATGGAGCCCAATGTGGGGCTCAATCTTACAAACCATAAGATAATGACATGAGCCAAAATCAAAAGTAGGATGCTTAACTAAACCACCCAGGCGTCCAACATGTCTAGAACTTTAACTGATTGAAACAGGAATCAGATATACTGGAAAGCAATAGCCTGCTTTTCTCAAGCTAAAATTAGTCTTGGCTATCAGTCAGTGTTGGCCTCTGTATGTGTTACAGAGGATTAGGAGGAATTGTATGATTTCTGTGATGGTAATAGGAAAAATAATCATTACTAATATAAAAGATGTAACTTCAGGTGTTTAAGATTGTGACATTTTAAAATTAATTCTCACATATTTTTATTTGGCTTGGATTGCATATTTGTTTTAATTGGATATTAGGGTTTCCTAGAGATGAAAGAGAAACGCTATTTTAAAAATGGGATTCTATTGACTCTAATTACTTTTGCCATTTTTATCTTACTCCAGCTCTACCCCCTCAGTAGCAACAATAACAACAAACTAAATATCTTGATGACATTTGTGGTGTTTTATTTAAGTTTTGCTGTTTTAAGTGTTATAAGCCAGCAGGAATTAAAAGGCTATAAATAGAATGACTTAATATTAAATTACTGTGCTGTAGTGTATATATACTGGAGAATGTGCTGGGCAGTCCTTTTACTGGTATTAACATGTGATGGGTAGTCAGTTCTCACTTTAGGGTTAAAATGCTTTTTTTATTATAGGGTTTAGTGTTGCTCTTTTTTGTAATGAGGGTCATAACTTTGGGTCATATAATAGGAATAAAAGGCAAAGATTGAATCAATGAAAGGGAAATACTAAAAAAGACACATATGGGAGGTCTTAGAAAAGGAGACAACAATGATAATTTCAAGTCTTGAGATCACGGAAATGGAGACAAATTTAGAAGGAGCTAGTTTGGGGGTTAGAATGATAAGCATGGTTTAAGGTGTATTAAAGTTAAGGTAATGGTAGGATATCCAGGTATAGTTGTTTAACAGGAACTGAAACTAGGAAGGGAAATTGGAACTAGATATATGTATAATTGGAAATAATCATTTGTGAGATAATAATTAAAAATAGAAAAATGATGAGAATACGGAAGCAGGGACATATGAGAAGACAAAAAGAAATGGCAGTCTTTGTGATTTTTGAAAAAAATATACATGTTAAACTTTTGTACCCAAACTTTTATGGTTTATATCATTAATAATAAGCTTCAAAGGGCCTTTCCCATCCAAAGGTGATACAAATATTTACATACATGCTTTTCTAATACACTTATGTTTTCATTTATACATTAAAAATCTTTCTTCTATCTAGAATTTATATTGACACTAAGGTTGAGCTTTTACTTCTTTTACCTTCAAATAATGGTCATTTTCCCCAAAATGGTGGTCAGTCATTCCAACCAGTATTACTGATTAATATCCCCACTGAACTGTTATCTTAACCATACACTAAGGTTTTAATATTTTATAGTCTGTTTCTAGGCTACTTAATTTTCAAAATGTGACTCTTTTCTGATGAAGAATGACTATAAAGAATTCAAACAATGTGAAGAAAGTATCTTTAATATCACTCCTAAGAATTATACTATTGGTAATAGTTTAAAAGTATGAAAATATGAATGCATAGGAATATGCACGCTTATTTACATGTACACTTTAGCATCTCTATGAAAAACTGTAAATAATTCGAGGCACGTGGGTGGCTCAGGTCATGATCTCCTGGTTCGTGAGTTCAAGCCCCACATTGGGCTCACTGCTGTCAGCCTGTCAGCGCAGAGCCCAGTTTGGAGCCTCTGTCCCCCTCTCTCTACCCCTCCCTTGCTTGCGCTCTCCCCCAAATAAATAAATTTTTTTTAAAAATGTGATTAATTCATTGAACATTGCTTTGGGAGTTAATTTTGTTAGGTTTGTCATAATGCAATCATATTAGCCTTGTAAAATAAATCTGTAACTGTATATCTTTTTTGTGCTCCTTAACAGAATGAATAACAGGAATTTTATGTTCCATAAAGATTTGCTAGAATTTCCCCATAAAGTCTTTTGGGTTAGGGGCTTTTGGCAGGAGGCAGATTGTTTTATAGCTGTCTCAGGGTATCTGCCCAGTTCACACATTAAACTGCCCACATCAGAACCCTTATTGAAAGGATGAATTTAGCTTTTATTTTAGTAGCTTATGACTCTGTACTCTTATTTTTCCTCTTTCTTCTGTGGACAGTTGATTGGATCTAGAATTGATACTTGACCCAAGCTTTACCAGTTTGGAACTTGGAAGTTTCAGAAAGGTATATGGAGACTCTAGTTGGTTGGTATTGGGCCTTGACCTTGAACAGACATAACAAACTAGGAATGTTAGTACAGGAAAGTGATTGTAGAAAGAGGGAAAAAACTGGGACATGTGTAGAAAGGAACAAACGAGACCATTCAGTTCCAAAAAGGAGCAGGAATCCTGGGTTCCTAACATTATACGCTCCCTTAGCTTGACTGTGCTCCGTGGGTCCAGGTTCCAAGAGATAGATACTCCAGTATTCTCCTAAATAGTTTTCCATTTGTTTTCTTTTGGTTGACTTAGTTTGAGTAGATTTCTGTTTATTGCAGTGAAACAATTCCTGACTTAGATCACCTTTGTCATACTTTTCAATTCCACTGGTGTTTATTTTTTTTAGATTTTCTTCTAAGTCAGTTTGGTAATTTAATAATAATTCATATTTTCCGAAAATGTCTACCATTTAATCTAAGTTTTACATTTTCATATGTATTGCCAAAGTTGTATGCCCTATTCTTTTATTTTAATTATCACTAGAATTTCTGTTACAGTCTGTTTTTCACATTACTAATAGGTATTTGTATTTTTCTCTTTTCTTTATTTTTTAGTTAGATTGTCAGGTGCTTTTCTGCTTTATTGATCTTTTAAAAGCACAGCTCTTTACAGAGGAATACAGAATATTGTCAAAGAGTTACTTCTACAAAAAGTATTAGGCCCAGATAGTTCCGTAGCATAGCTGGATTCTACAAAACGTTTAGGAATATGTAACTTTGGTGCTATAAAAAGCACTGTTCTAGAGCATAGAAAAAGGAGAGGAAACTACAGTCCAATATTATTTAGGACAAAATATACACATTTATCAAATAGAATGCAAAATCATATTTAATAATACATTCTATGTGCATATTGAAAATGCAGGGATAATTCAGTATTGGAAATACATTAACATAAATCTCTATACTAATATATCAAAGAAAAATCACATGAGCATCTTCATTGATGCTGAGAAAACTTTCTTTCTTTCTTTCTTTCTCTCTTTTTCTTTCTCCTTTTCTTTAAGTAGGCTTCATTGCCAACATGGGACCTGAACTCAAAACCCGGAGGTTAAGGGTTACTTGCTCTTTTATTCTTAATAAAAATTAGTGCTAAGCAGAAGTAGAAGGCTACTTTTTAATATGGTTATATAAAAAATAAGCTCAAAGTTAACACCATACTTAATGGGGAAGTTTTGGAAGAATTTGTATAAAATTGAAAATAAGATACAAATGTTTGCTATCATCACTATTGTTATCTTTGTGCTAGAGGTACTACCTAATGCAGTCTAAGAGGTATAAAAATGGAAGAGAAGGTAAAATTATTCCTATTTTTAGATGATACAGTTATACACATGAAATATCCAGAGTCAATTGAAAAAAATGTTACTACTAATAAAAGAACTCAATGATGTAGTGGGTACAGTTTTTCTTAACCTTAGGTGCAGAAAGTTTAATCATTTGTTCAAGACAAATGGTTGGTTTAAGTTGGTTGTGTTAAGTCTCTGTCTTATTTTCTTTCTTTATTCTTTATCTATTTGAATTTCCCTTACCCCATAAACAGGTGTTTTAATATGTTTATATTATGTTATTTTCAGAAAGTAATTGTATAGTGTATGCTATATTGTTTATATTTTAATATATTTGTTTATTTTTTTGTAATTGTGTTCTTGCAAAATATTGTTTTGTGTGCACTGATTTTTAAATTTACATGAAAGTTATTCATTGTACACCTTATTCTTTTTTTCATAGGTATTAACATTTTAGTTTTAAAACTAGATCTAGTCATGTTGATACTTCTAATCTATTGCTTCTAATAGCTGCAAAATACTTTGTGAGACATTTATCTCATTTTACCTATCTGTTACCTTAGTGATAGCTACCTATTTCTAATTTCCTGAAATCACAGATTGGGTTGCAGTGAACATCCTTGTACATGATTCTGTGTAAGGATTTCTTTGGAACCTATATACAAATGAGTAGAATTGCTGGGTTATAAGATAGCCCTATATTTTGTTTGACTAGGAAATGCCAGATCGCTCTCCACAATAGCCAAATCAGTCTGTATTTCCCGTTAGCAATGAATGAGTGTTACTTTTTTTAATGTTTTATTAATTTTTGAGAGAGAGACAGAGTGTGAGCAGGGGAGGGGCAGAGCGTGAGAGACATAGAATCTGAAGCAGGCTCCAGGCTCTGAGCTGTCAGCAGAGAGCCCAGTGTGGGGCTCCAACTCACAAACCACAAGATCATGACCCGAGCCAAAGTTGGACGCTTAGCTGACTGAGCCCCCCAGGTACCCCTGTTCTTACATTCTTATATCCCAACATTTAAAAATTATCCAGCTTTCTAAATTTTACCAACCTAATGAGTGCAAAGGAATATCTGATTATTTTAATTTGTGCTTTCCTGTTTACTAATAGGTTTGAAATTTTTCTTGTAATATTAGCTTTGGAGATTTTTCTCTTATGTAAATTGCTTTACATAAACTTTGCTGGTTAGAGTGCAGCCAATGTGGAAAAGTTTGATAACTACAATTACCATATGACCCAGCAATTCTACTTTAAGAATTCCAGAAGAATTGAAAATAGTCATTGAAACAATCATTTGTACATGATTGTCCATACTAGCTCTGTTTACAAAAGGTGATAACCACCAAAAAGGTGATAACAGCTCAAATGTCTACCAACTGATGAGTAGATAAAATGTAATATATCTATACAACGGGATATCATTCAGCCATAAAAAGAAAGGAGACATACAACAACATATCTGAAACATTATACTAAGTGAAAGAAGCCAGACACAAAAATCACATATGTATAGGATTCCATTTATGTACAATATCCAAAATAGGTGAATCCATAGAGAGAGAAAGCAAATTAGTGTTAGCCTGGGGGAGGGAGCATGAGGAATGGAGAGTGGTTAATAGGGACAGGATTTCCCTTTGGGGTGATGAAAATGTTTTGGAACTAGAGGTAATGATTACACAACATTATGAATTGAACTAAATGCCACTGAATTATGCACTTTAAAATGGTTAATATTATGTTATGTGAATTTTATCCCCGAACTACAAATAGCTTTCATTATATATATTAGAGTTTGAAAACATTTTGTGTAAAGGGTCAGATGATAAATATTTTAGACTT
Organism: Cryptoprocta ferox; assembly: GCA_028646485.1. Classification (NCBI taxonomy): domain Eukaryota; kingdom Metazoa; phylum Chordata; class Mammalia; order Carnivora; family Eupleridae; genus Cryptoprocta; species Cryptoprocta ferox. The sequence continues at coordinate 14,581,900 of CM053571.1, forward strand.
TGTGGGCTAAACAGTCTCTGCCACAGTACCCAATTGTAGCATGAAAGCAGCCATAGTAAACAAATTAACTTGTCTGTGTTCTAATAAAACTTTATTTATAAAGCAGGCAGTAGCTGGATTGGTCCTTGAGCCAGTTTGCTGACCCCCTCCTATAAGTAAACAACCGGTTAGAACCTTAAGAAGAGAAATCCTATCTACAGTAGCAACAAAGAGATAACAACACCTAATAATAACTTGAATTCAGATACAGAGAGATTGGTGATTGGATTTTATTTTTTTCTGCCTAAACTCTTGTTTTCAAATAAGGGATGAGGGAGGAGTGGAATAGTTAGTAAGTTGCTAGTTCATGACCCATGAGACTTCCTTGAGAACATTCTTTCACAACTCAACAAAGAACATTGAAGCTTTCCAAAAAGAAGAGGCAACAAACGTTTATCAGTTATCATTCAGTTTCAAGGTTTCTTACAGAATCCTGCTTATTTTCCTCCTCTTCTTCCCTAAACTTTTCCAATACTTCCCTCCCCATATTAGTCTGCAGTCTGGAATTCTGCTGTATAGATTCTATTCCTTTTCTCCTTTTCTTCAGGAAAGCTACAATAAATTCCAGGTGTCTCAGTGCTTTAAAATATAAAAAACAAAACTATAAAACTTATAAAAGAAAACTTATGGAAATTTAAAAAAATTACCATTAAAGTAGGTATGTCTTTCTAAGGTGCAATCCAGAAACCAGAAAGAAAAAAATTGATAAATTCAATTCGATAATCAAATAAAAGTTGTACATGCCAGTATCACCACAAAGAAAGTCTGATGACAGCATGCCAAGGGAAAAGTGTCCATATGTGATAAGAGTCTGGTTTTCTTAATATGTAGAGGCCTCCTATATCTAAGTGAACTGTGAATTATAGTCTATTGTGTTTAAGGTCAATAAATTTTTTTTAAATATAATTTACTGTCAAGTTAGCTGACATACAGTGTATACAGTGTGCTTTTGGTTTCAGGAGTAGATTCCCAGGATTCATCGCTTAACATACAACACCCAGTGCTCATCCCAACAGTGCCCTCCTCAATGCCCATCACCCATTTTCCCCTCTCCCTGCCTCCCCTCCATCAACCCTCAGTTTGTTCTCTATTTAAGAGTCTCTTATGGTTTGCCTCCCTCTCTGTTTGAAACTATTTTTTTCCCTTCCCTTCCCCCATGATCTCTGTTAAGTTTCTCAAGTTCCACATAGTGATAACATATGGTATCTGTCTGTCTCTGACTGACTTATTTCACCTAGCATAGTACCTTCCAGTTTCATCCACATTGCTGCAAATGGCATGATTTCATTCTTTGTCATTGCCAAGTAGTATACCATTATACATATAAATCACATCTTCTTTATCCATTCATCAGTTGATGGACATTTAGGCTCTTTCCATGATTGGCTAATTGTTGAAAGTGCTGCTATAAACATCGGGGTGCATGTGCCCCTATGCATCAGCACTCCTGTGTTCTTTGGATAAATTCCTAGTAGTGCTATTGCTGGGTCTGTAGGGTAATTCTATTTTTAATTTTTTGAGGAAACTCCACACTGTTTTCCAGAATGGGTGCACCAGTTTGCATTCCTTCGGGTCAATAACTTAAAGGGCTAGATAGTAAATATTAATGGGCTTTGCGAGGCATACATATATTCTCTGTCTTAAATTCTCCTTTTTCTTTTTTTTAATATTTTTATAATGTAATAGTTGTTCTTATCTTGTGGGCCATACAAAAACAGGCCATGATCAGATTTTTCTCCTGGGCTAGAGTTTGCTGACTATTCTTTCTTTCTTTTATTAATTTTTTTTTTACCTTTATATGATGCCAGTGTTGCCATTCCTGCTTTTTCTTTGTTTTGATTTGTCTGCTATATATCTTTGCTTTTATTTTTTTGTGTGTGTCTCTTACAAACAGTATGTAGCTAAATATTTTTAACCTGATTTGGATTTTTAATCTTCAGTACCAAAATATGATCCACTCACATTTGGCAGATTCAGTTCCCTATTTTAGGAACATTTCTTCTGATATATTTTTGAATATTTTTTCTATTGCATTTGTTATATTCACTGTTTGGAGTTTACTAATTTTATTGGCTTTGACTTTCCTATCTTTTTATGGTTTCAGTCATTTCATTGTTTTTCTCTTAAATTGTGACCTACTTGCTATAGTCCCTACATGTTATAGTCATTTGGTTATACAGAAGTGGATTGGATTACATTTGGTTATACTGAGGTGGGTAGTTCTCCTCTTTTCTGAAAGTTTCTAATTTAATTATTTTATAAGGGCCTTTTGGTTTTTATTTTTCTTAGCTCTATAATTTTTTATCTCATTCTGCTATTTTATCATTTTTGTGTTCAAGTACTTAATTGATTTGATGTTTTTAAGTTAATCTGAAGCTACAGATCTTCTTGGCAGATTTTTCTTTCCTGTGTTCTGCTTTCTTCTATACTGGATTGTTTTTTTTTTTTTGCTGGCAGTGAAATTTTTGTCTTTTATTTGCATTAACATCACCATGTTATTTCTTTTCATCCTATTCATGCTTGGTATGGGGAACTGTATTTTACATCTTAAAAAATTAAGTTAACATATAGTAAAATTAACTCTTTTTGGCATACAGCTCTGCGAGTTTTGATTAATGCACAGAGCATTACAGCTACCATCAAAATCAAGATACAGAATGGTTCCATCATTCCAGAAAAATTTCCTTGTGCTATTCCTTTGTATTTAAATTCTCCCCCATCCTTAGCCCCCTGGCAACCTCTGATCTACTTTGTATTTTCCCGAATGTCAAAGTCTGTTGCCTTTTGAATTTGGTGTTTTTCACTTAACATAATGCAGTTGCTATTCATCCATGTTGTTGTAGGAAGCAATAGTTCATTTCTTTTCATTGTTGAATAATATTATACTGTATGAATATACTGCAGTTTGTTTAATCATTTCCCAGTTCAAGGAATATTTGGATTTGTTTCCAGGTTTTGGCAATTACAAATAAAGCACTATGCAGAAAAGAGTTAACATAGCAGGCCTGAGATTACTGCTCATAGGCCTATTTGCAAGGTTGGCTTGTGGCTGGAACTTGGATTTCAAGGGTATTCCCACTATTCTCTAACTGATAACAATGGTTTATATGTCTAAACTGTTCATGCTAAACACCTTCTTTGCTTCTGGAAGTATGGAATTTTGGTACATGCTAAGCTAGGGTAAGTGTGTGACCAGCCCCCAATAAAACCTTGTATCCTAGGCTTAGGTGAGTTTCCCTGGTAGATGGCACTTCACACGTGGTGCTGGAAGGATTAACTACACCCTGCTGGGAGAGGACTCATGGAAGCATACACCAGGCTTACACCAGGCTTCCAGCTCTACCCCATATGCCTTTTTCCTTTGCTGATTTTCTTTCTTTGTGATAAATGTTAGCTGTAAGTATGATGAAATGCTGAGTCCTGTGAGTTCTCAAGTGAATCATTGAACCTGGTGTTGTCTTTGGGACCTCCAACACAAACACTATAAACATTCACATATAGGTTTTTGTGTAAACATGGCTTTTCATTTTACTTGTGCACATATATAGGAGTGAGATTATTGGGTCTTAGGTAAGTATATGTTTTAACTTTATTAAAAACTGCCAAACTGTTTTCCAAAGTGGCTGTACCTGTTTAGTTTCTTAAATCGCATATATGAATGAAATCATATGGTATTTGTCTTTCTCTTACTGACTTATTTCATTTAGCATAATACTCTCTAACTCTATCCATGTCGTTGCAAATGGCAAGATATCATTCTTTTTTATGGCTGAGTAATATCCCACTGTGTGTGTGTGTGTGTGTGTGTGTGTGTGTGTGTATTTCTTAGTCATTCATCAGCCTATGGATACTTGGGCTGTTTACCTAATTTGGCTATTGTAGATAATGCCACTATAAACACTGGGGTGCCTGTCTCCCTTTGAATGAGTATTTTTGTATTCTTTCTTTGATTTGTTTTAGTTTTTATATAGGTATGGTATTTGTCAAGGCTCATGTTACATATGGATCTCAAGTGATTTCAGCACCATTTATTGAAAAGACTATCCTTTCTCCATTGAATTGCTTTTACATCTTTGTCAAAAGTCACTGTGTGTATGTGTACTCATAAATGTGAATTTATTTGTGGTCTCTCTTTTCTGTTCCATTGATTTATGTAAATGTCCTTTCACCAACAGCATACTGTCTTGAAATCAGGTAGTGTGAGTCCTTCAAATTTGTTCTTTTTTAAAATTTTTTATTGTTCCTTTGTCTTTTCATGTAAATTTTGTAATTTGTCAATATTTACAAAAAAATCCTTCTGGGATTTTGATTGAAATTGCACTATATCTATAGGTCAGTTTGAAAGAATTGATATCTTAACCATATTGAATCTTCCAATCCATGAACATAGTCTATCTCTCCATCTATTTAGGTCTTAGATTTTTTAAATCTGACTTATAGTTTCAGCATGCAGAGCCTACGAATTGTTTTGAAGCCTTCTGTTTTGATATAATTCCTATCTATCTGAGACCTTTAAAAATTTTCCCTAGAAACTATACTTTGAGCTAAACCATTGCATTTAATCTACTTCTTTTTACTTGAGGGCATTGATGTGTGTGTGTGTGTGTGTGTGTGTGTATTAAAGGATAGCTCCATTAGATTATAGATTTTGCTTTAGAGCTGAGTTCTGCACTGTGTTAACTTTTGTTAAAATTCTGTGATAGGGTTCTTTCCATGTTGACTGAGAATTACCCTTTTTTTATGGGGGCATATTCTCCGGTTTTTAATTGTGAAGCTGCTTCAGCTTGGAACTTTGGAGCTATATTTCCAAAATGAAAGTCTGTCATGGTTCTTTGAATCTTTAAAAAAAATTAGTCACCTCTATTTCCCCAGATATTTATATCTCCTTAGGCAAAAACTGATCAGGGTTACTGTCGGGTTTTGGCCCTATTGTTGGTTGGTGAAAATGGGAGTAGTGAATTAGGGAGAGAGCTTCACCCTGGGATTTTTATGTACCTTTTCGGGATCTTAATTATTTTCTGTTTCATTTTCAGTTCTTGCTAAAACTTTGTTGATAGAAGTAAACATTTCTGCTTAGTTATAGTTAGGACCACTGAGTTTTTCCTTTTGTCTTTTCCTCTAGCCTAGAGGGACCAAAATGTCAAGCTCTGATAATTCCTCCCTCTTCTACAGAATTCCTGCAATCTTGCAGTTGATTTTTATGGCTTTCAGTGGTCGTGTGCATTTCTTTACAGTACTGATGCCAATACAATGTTATTTCCATGACTGCTAGTGGCTTACTTATTAAATGGTGTGCCTTAATGACATGTTACAGTTTCTTGAATGTAGCCAAAATGATCATTTTTAATGTTGAGGATACATAACAGGATTTCCAAAGATTGAACTATATAGTATAGATGGCTTGATAGTAAAGTTTGACTCTTTTCTAGCACTGGCTGATTTTGTTCACTTGTTTAGAGAAAGGAATTAATGACGTAGTAGTAGATACATTAACAAAAAATGTATATGTTTGTATAGCAATAGAATTTGAAGAAAGTCCAAATGCAAAAAAAAAAAAAAAAAGGATTAGGAATCCGTTTGTCATTGTTTCCCAGATTGAAGCATTCAACTGTCAGCTTTTTTTTGGGGGTGGGGGGAATATATATATATATATATATATATATGCTGAATAGTCATTAAAGCCATGAGCCAGATAATTTAATAAACACTAATAAAAAGTAAAAAGATCCTGGTTTGTATTCAGACAGACCTGGGTTCAACTGCTGACTTCATTTATGTTAACAATCTTTGTGACCTGGGTACGGCATTTAACTTTTATGAATTATTTCTTTATATTTTGAATGGAGATAATACTATCCATCTTATAGACTGCTTTGAGGATTAAATTGGTTAAGGGAAATTATACTCAGTAAAAAGAAGTATTATTTATTTAAATATTTAAATGCATGTAATATTACTAATGTTTTATTCTTATATGTTACATGTAATAAAAAAGGATGAGGCCTAGACCTAATAACTCTGATCCCAATTAAACTTGGTCTCAGATACCAAAATATTTATAACACACAATATTTATTAAATACTTACTATTTTATTTATAGCCCAAGCCTGCATAACTGACAGATCCTCTGACATCTCGTAATAAGCTTATAGTTAATAAAGCCTCCAGGTCTTTTAATCTGACTTGCTGCCAGGCTCTGTTTACTTGTTGAGGGTATTTCTGAACCTAATTGTAGGCCCTTACCTCTGTAGATTCATCTTGTTTTCAACCCAGTGTTTATCTATTTGGTATAATTCTGAATTCCATCACTGTGAAATCATTGTTCTTGTTTCTGTCAGACATATATCATCTACTTATTTGACACCATATATTATATGTCAGTATCTAAATTAGAGAAGTAAAAATTTTAGGGCTATAGGTTACTTTGGAAGTCATCTAATCCATTTTTTCAAATCACAGTTCATGCCCTATTTTTGGTTATGAAATCAGTTTTTTGAGTTGTAATCTTCATTAAAAACAATGATACAGAATAGGAAATATCAGAGGCATTGTGTTATAAGGGTGTTATTTTATGAAACTTTTAGTTACACCAACACATACATGATTAGTTGTTCTCGATCATATTTCTTATTATGGATCACTGTTAAAAAGTTTGAAAGTCACTGATTTAGTCTCCTTATCAGATGGAGAAAATGGTTCAGTGAGATTAAACCACTTCCCCTTCAGCCATGTCTGTGCTAATGATATCGTAACATAAAACATGATTATTACATTTAAAATCCTTCTAGCTTCTTTGTGTAATTAAAAATAATGATCAAATTGTCAGGAGATATAGGAGTAGAGACAAAAAGCCTCATGGTGTCTCATACTAGAGTCCATACTTCAGGTTAACATTAACTCATTCAACAGTACTCTGTAGAAAAAAATTCATATAGTTAAAAATCTTATCAATCAGTTCAGAGTTTTCAGTCTTACAGACAGAAGGCATCGTTAACTTTGTCATGTATCTACCAGATTTATAATCCTGCCAGAGAGTGAAGAGGTTATCTTGACTTGAATTTATCAATGATTGTGTTTTTGTTTTTAGAATAAGTTTTGTTTTCTGGGTGCTCTAAACTTTAAGTAACCCTTTCTGTTATTTTCCAGGGTCAAATAATCAAACTTCCTAGCTTGTACTTTTGGAATCTTCCCTACATATACGTAGTTTTAAAAAAAATCAGGCTTAGGGCATCTGGGTGGCTCAGTCAGTGGAGCATGTAACTCTTGATCTCAGGGTTGTGGGTTCAAGCTCCATGTTGGGTGTAGAGATTAATTGAAAATAAAATCTTTTAAAAATCAATAAATAGAAGATGTACTTATACACACATACATTCATACCATGGAATACTGCTTGGTGATTAAAAAGAATGAAATCTTGCCATTTGCAACAATGTGGATGGACCTAGTGTGTATTGTGCTAAGCGAAATAAGTCAGAGAAAGACAAATCTACGATTTCACTCATATGTGGAATTTAAGAAACACAACAGATGAGGGGCACCTGGGTGGCGCAGTCGATTAAGCTTCTGTCATGATCTCACAGTTCATCAGTTGGAGCCCCGTATCTGGCTCTGCACTGAAAACTCAGAGCCTGGAGCCTGCTTCAGATTCTGTGTCTCCCTCTCTCTCTTTGTCCCTCCGCCTCTTGTGCTCAGTCTCCCTCTCTCAAAAATAAACAAACATTAAAAAATAAACACACACAACAGATGAACATAGGGGAAGGGGAGGAAAAATAAGATAAAAACAGGGAGAGAGGCAATCCATAAGAGACTCTTAAAGACAGAGAACAAACCGAGGGTTTGTTCCTGGAGTGGAGGTGGGTGGGGGATGGGCTAAGTGGGTGATGGGCAATAAAGAGGACACATGTTGGGATAGGCACTGGGTGTTGTACGTACGTGATGAATACTGGGTTTTACTCCTAAAACCAGTACTACACTTTATGTTAACTGACTTGAATTTAAATACATAAATTTAAAACTCACTCAACCTGAGTATAGACTTGAGCTCTCGTTAATTTTCTTGCCATGAGCATGATTTTTTAAAAGGGATTGTGTTGTCATCTTCAGTGTGTGTGTTTTTTAAAATTTTAGCTTTAACGTTATTTGTAAACGTAACTTTTTGTAAGTCTTTCTACTTGGCATTTACCAATCATCGTTTACACTTAACCGTGTGACAGGTACTTTGTAATTCTTTCCACTTGGCATTCTTTTTGGTCTTTATATTATTTTTCAGTCTTGTCCAGTCAGTTCAGATTTTTCAGTCTTGTCCTACAAAAGCATCACTAAGTATTGTCCAGCAATTCCTACAATACATTATGGTGTTTATATAACGGTTTCCCTGCTATATTGTAAATACTTTGAGAGCACGTAAGTGATTCTAAATACGTATTTGAGTTGGGTCACAAAACTCATACTCAAACATTAGTGGTGTGCAGTGTTTTAAAGAGCTGAAAGTAGAACCCGGATCTTCTGATTATCAAATATGTATTCTTCTCCCTAAAATAGGAGTAACTTGGTATCCGTGTGGAAAAAAATAAATCTGGGACCCTATCTTGAACCATAACGCAAAAATCAACTGTAGATTGGATGTGAAAGGTAAATCAGTAATGCTTTTAAAGAATAAAATGTAGGAAAGAATCTCTATGAGACAGAGGAGGTGAGGATTTCTTAAACATTAAGATGCACACTGTCACATGTGCACACACACATATTAACTGTAAGGGAAAATTTGATTAATTTCATTAAAATTAAGAACTTCTGTTAATCAAAAATGGCAATTGAAGAGTAAAAAGGCAAGCCGATAAGAAGCCAGTAGGGGGAGATATTTGAAGAGCATATAATTGACAACGGAGTTGTATTAAGAATGTATAAAGGACTGAAAGTCAGTAAGAAAACTACAGATAACTCTATAGAAAAATGGGCAGGAATTTGAATTGGCATTTCACAGAAGAGAGTATTCAAAAGACATGCTTTGGATAGCCTAAAGAAATGGTAAAAATTGCTCAGCCAAATTAAATGTTTGGAAAATGTAAGTTAAAATCACAGTTGAAACACTATACCATTTTGATTGATTAGCTAAAATTAAAAGATCTGGCAGTACAGAGTATTGATGGATTGCTATTAGGAGTGTGAACACTTAACACTTTGGGAAACTATCAGGCTTTTTGTTGAATGTTTGCATTACCAATAACTCAGCCATTTCATTCCTAAGTATATACTCAATAGAAATTTATGAACACTTGTAGTTGAGTGCACATTATATTCATAGCAACATTATTTGTATTAGCCCCAAACTAGAAACAACCCAAATGTCCATTAACAGTAAAATGGGTAAATTGTGGTATACACATATATTGGAATGTGTATGAAAAAGGAACTAACTACAGCTATACAAAATGACATGGATAAAACCTACAAATATGTTTAATGAAAGAAGTCAGAAACAAAAGGATATATATACTATATGATTTTATGAAGTAAAGTTCAAAACCAGGCAGAACTAATTTATGGAATTAGAAATGAGGAGAGTGGTTTTCATTGCAATTTGGGAAGGGATGGGAGGGGGGAGTTTATCTAGATTGTTGGTTATGTTCTGTTTCATGACATAAAAGTGACTAATCAAGGATGTTTGCTTTATAGTATTTCATTGTGAAGTAACCTATGATTGGTATGCTTTATTGTATACTTGTTATACTTTAATTTTAAAAGCTTTTTAAAAGATAGTATTGGGGTAAACAATCCATTCATTGAAGAAAGATTGGAAAGAAAGGGAAATTATTTTTTTAAGAGTCAGGGTGAGCGGTGCCTAGATGGCTCAGTTGATTAAGCATCTGACTCTTGATTTCGGCTTAGGTCATGATCTCACAGTTGGTGAGTTTGAACGCCATGTCGGGCTCTGTGCCAACAGCATGGAACCTGCCTGGGATTCTCTCTTTCCTTCTCTCCCTGCCCTTCCCTAACTTGTGTATGCATGCATGTGTGCATTCTCTCTTTCTCTCAAAATAAATAAACTTTTAAGAAAGTTTTAAAAACTTAAGAAAAATGATTTCTGGCTTTCTAAGAGTATTTTCATCTATGTGGTTAAATTTTATCAAATGCCATAAATGTAATATACTGCATGACTTAAAACATTTTTTTTTACTGTTCATGTTAGAGAGAGAGACAGAAAATGAGCATGGGAGGGGCAGAGCAGGGGAGGGGCAGAGAGAGACAGACACAGAATCCAAAGCAGGCTCCAGGCTGTCAGCACAGAGCCTGACACGGGGCTGGAACCCACAAGCTGCAAGATTATGACCTGAGCCAAGGTCGGACGCCCAACCCACTGAGCCACCCAGGCACCCACTGCATGACTTTTAAAGTGATAAAAAAAAAAAAAAAAAAAGGTGAGAACTGTTTCAAATCTAATGTAAATCTATACCTTTTTGCCTTCTTCCTGCACAGTACAAGGAGCCTAGAACATTTAAATTTCATTATTCCTTTCTATAAATGAACTTTAAAAAATGTTTATTTATTTATTTTGAGAGAGAGAGAGAGAGAGAGAGAGAGTGCAACAGAGGGAGAGGCAGAGAGAAGAGAGAGTCCCAAGCAGGCTCCATGCTTTCAGCTGCAGAGCCCCAGGTGAGGCTTGATCCACGAACCCATGAGATTGTGACCTAAGCTGAAATTAAGAGTCGGATGCTCAACCAACTGAGCCACCCTATAATTAAACTGTACTGTGTTTTAATTCTATCATTAAAAAACAAAACAAAACAATTCCACTAGGCATTACTACAATATTGTTTTATCAAGTTTGAATTCATTTATATTCACCCATATAGTTGCTACTTTTATTTTCTCTTTGTTGTTCTTACATAATTACTTGTCTGGAATCATTTCACTTGGGCCTGAAAGATATCATTTAGAATTTCCTTTAATGAGGCCTTTTAGAGACAAAGCCTTTTATCAAAATATATCTGTATGTTTGTCTCAATACTTGAAAGATATTTCCTGGATATAGAATTTTAGATTGTTGGGTTCTCCCCCCTGCCCCCAGTTTATTGAAAAATAGCATACTGTGTTCTAGTTGTCATTGTTGCTACTGAGGACTGTTACTGCTTTGAAGGTGATTTGCCATCTACCCCTATCCTTAGCTGCTTTGAGGATTTTTCTCACTATATTTGAAAAGTTATTTGGGGGAATTTCCTGAGGCCCAGGATAAGGGTGCCTTTCACCAGAAAGAATTTGTACTTCTCAGTGGCTCTAAGTACTTAAGAGTCACTTAAACTTAAGGTTTGAACTTAAGGGACACTTGAAATTTATGGTTTGAAGTGTGTTGGACAACCCTGATGATTTTTATTTTGGGCTGGAAATATGCTCTAGAAGCTGGTCAGTGGTTACAACCTAATGGAGTCTCTTTTTTTTGTTCCCTTATTTCCCCCTCTCCTTTTCTACTTGAATGCCAGGGCATCCTCTCCTCAAGGCATGGTGTGGAAAGAGGATTTTATTTCAGGTTTATTCATTCCCAAGGGAAGTGTGTAGCATTTTGAAATCTTGGCTTAATGTTTTGGGTGTCTTCTTTTAGAAGAATCTTTGGCTGATCCTAAGTTTTGACTTCTGTCCCCCTTGCGTCATGAGGTGATCAAAACTGCTGTTTAGATTCTTTGGGATTAGCAAATTCTTTCAGGGCAAAAGCTGATCATGTGTTCTACTTAACTTTTGGTTTGGTGATTCTTTATTGTCTTGTCTCAACTCTTAGCTGCTTTAAGATGTTTTATATATATTAACCAATATTTTTATTTGTTTTTAATGGGAACATTGATCTAAGCTAGTTCATTTCTTGAAATTGTAACCCACTTACCTTATTTTTTGTGATTTAAATGTAAGTAGCATCTGTATTTATTTTGCCCTTTTCATTCTTTATATTGCTTATATGTGTCTTCTTCCTTTTTGTTGTGTTGAATTTCATCAAAAGTTGATTAATTTTTCTTTCTTTTTTTAATATATATTTTTGAGAGAGAGAGAGAGAGTGCGCAAGAGTGCATGCAATGGGGACAGAGGCTCTGAAGTGGGCTTTGTGCTGGAAGCAGCAAGCCCGACATGGGGCCCGAACCCACAAGCTGTAATATGACCTGAGCTGAAGTCAAACGCTCAACCAACTGAGCCATCCAGGTGGCCCTGATTAATTTTTCTGAATTGAAATAGGTGACACACAGTGTTCCATTAGTACAGCAGTGATTTGACAAGTCTGTACATTATGCTGTACCGACCAAAAGTGTAGCCACCATCTGTTACCATACAACACTATTACAGCACCATTGATTGTATTCCCTGTGCTGCACCTTTTATCCCCATGACAGAGGTTGACTAATTTTTTTAAATATAACTTATTGTCAAGTTAGCTAACATACAGTGTATACAGTGTGCTCTTGGTTTTGGGTGTAGAGATTCCCATGATTTATCGCTTACATACGACACTCGGTACTCATCCCAACAAGTGCCCTCCTCAGTGCCACGACCCATGTTCCTCTCTCCCCTACTCTCCCCCCCTCCAGTCAGTCCTCCGTTTGTTCTCTGTATTTAAGAGTCTTTTATGGGTTTGCTTCCCTCTCTGTTTGAAACTATTTTTCCCTCTTCCCTTCCCCCATGGTCTTCTGTTAAGTTTCTCAAGATCCACATGTGAGTGAAAACATACCTGTCCTTCTCTGACTGACTTATTTCACTTAGCATAATACCCGCCAGTTCCATCCACGTTGTTGCAAATGGCCAGATTTCATTCTTTCTCATTGCCACGTAGTATTCCGTCGTGTACATGCACCACGTCTTCTTTATCCATTCACCAGTTGATGAACATTTGGGCTCCTTCCATGATTCGGCTATTGTTAGAGCTTGATTAATTTTATCATCTTTTCAGAGAACTAACTTTTGTGGTTATTGATTTTCTCTATTGTAGGTTTGTTTTCAGTTTTATTAATATCTATTATTTTTATTCTATTTTATCTTTTTCTTACTCTGATTTCTTGGGGAACATGCCTTGCTTATTAATTTGAAGACTTTTTTCTCCTAATATAAGCATTTAGCTGTGTAAATATACCTTTAATTGCCACTGTAGTTGTAGCCCACGAGTCTCTTTAATGCGGTATGTTCATTATCATTTAGTTCAAAATATTGCCTAAATATTATTATGGTTTGTCTCTTTAGAAGTTATTTAGAAGTTATTTGAGTTATTTAGAAGTATTTTTTATTGTTTATAATTATAATACTATATTTCGAACATAGAGAATTTGTCTTTTTAGGGTTAATTTTTAGCTTAAATACATTAGTATAAGAGAATATGCTGTGTGTTATTTAAATTTCTTGAAATTTGTTTAGACTTTATTTTTTATTTCTTATTTGTTTAAATGTTTATTTTTGAGAGAGAGAGAGCGTGAGTGGGCGATGGGCAGAGAGAGAGCGGGAGGCACAAAAGCTGAAACAGGCTCGAGGGTTTGAGCTGTCAGCACAGAGCCCGACGCGGGGCTCAAACTCCGGAACGGCGTGTTTATGACCTAGGCTGAAGTCCAACACTCAACCGACTGAGCCACCCAGGCACCTCTAGACTTTTTTTAAAGTTCCAATATATGGCCAGTTTTTTAAAAATGTACGTACTACTTTTTTCTCCTTGCCTACTACTATTATTAGATGGAGGGTTTTGTTTGTTTTCATTAGGTCATAGTTGTTAATGTGTTGTCCATATCTTCTATAATCACCTTGGTCTGCTTGTTATCTCAAATATTATCCAAAAAATGTTGAAATGCCCCCAATTTAATCATGAGTCTCTCTTTGAAGTTCTGTCACTTTTTACTTAATACATTTGAAGTTATTATAATAGATGAATGTCCTGGTAAATTGATGCTTTTAGTTTTTATCATTATGAAATGTGATGGATGTAGGTATAAAATATATATTATTAGGTAATTATTATATTTTCTTGGCTAATTGAAGTGTCTGTTATTATGAACAGTGCCTTTATACTATTTTCCCTTGAAGTCCATTATATTTGTATTAATACAGTTATAGCAGCTTTCTTTCATTTTTTTATGGTGAACTTTTTGTATCCTTTTGTTTTCAATTTAGAACCTTTGGTTTTAGATGTTTATGAAAACAGCATACTTTAGGGTAATTGGTCTGACAATTTTTGTTTCCATTTTATTATTTATTTATTTAAAAATACTTTTTAATGTCTTTTAAAGTTTATTTATTTTGAGAGAGTTGGGGGGGGGGATTAAGAGCAGAGAGAGAGAGAGAGAGAGAGAGAGAGAATCCCAAGCAGGCTCCATACTGTCAGCATGGAACCCAGTGTGAAGCTCAAACTCATGAACCATGAGATCATGATCTGAGCTGAAATCAAGAATCAGACACTTAACCAACTGAGCCACCCCTCAGTTGGTGGTGCCCCTCAATTTTTATTTTTTAATTGAAGCTTATTTACATTTTTTGTATATACCAAGGTATTTGGAATTGTATCCACCATCTTATTTTGTGTTTTTTTTTCTGCCTGTTTTATCTATCTTCCCTCCTTTTAAATTAATTGTTGTAACGTTTTCCCAGTTCTTCCTGCCAGCTTTAAATGATACATAATTTTAACTCTTCTTTTAAAAGAATACTAAAATACTAAAACACTTTTAGTATTTATCTGAGAAATTACTACAGGCACACTAATCAATATCTAAAGTTAATAATTTTGTCCCTTTTTAGATAATACAATGCCCTTGAAACACCATTTTAAAGTCCACTTAGTTTCCTGACTTATACTAATTCTGTCTCTTTTTTGCTTTTAAAAAATACAAAATACATTATTCTTTGTTGTTTTATAAGGCTAATGTTTATCTACATATTTACCACCGTCTGTGTTCTTTATTCCTCCTAGCATCTCCAGTCTTCCACTTAGAATCACTTTCTTTTATCACTGATAATATCTTTTTTAATCTTCTATAGTGAAGGGCTGGTAGTGGCACACTCAAGTTTCGTTTGTCTGAAAGTTCTTTCTGTCCTTATTTACATTGGGTGTAGAATTCTAGGTTGACAGTTATTTTCTTTCTGTGTATTAGAGATACAGTACTATTCCTTCCATTCCTGCTATTACTTTATTGAGTGTATTATTATTATTATTGTTGTTTAATTTTAAATCTTTTCTTTCTCTGGTATGTTCTTCAGTTTTTCAGTGATGGATCTAGGTATCAGTTTCTTTTACATTTATTTCTCTTGATTGTAAGGCTCCGTGAACCTGTGAGTTAGTGTCTTTTATTAGTTCTGCAAATTTCTCAGCTGTTACTTTTCAGATAGTGTTCCTATCTCATTCTCCTTTCGGAACTGTATTTGTACACTTGTTAGATGTTTTCACTGTATTCTTAACATCTTACTTGTCCATATTTTCCATCTCTATGTTTCTGTATTTCATTTTGTAAAATTTCTTTCTCTTTCATGTTAGAAAAAAAATTTTTACTCCGTTTTTTACTCTCTAAACTTATTGTTTTTGGTTCTTGCTTGTTTGCTTTTTTTTTTTTAATTTTAAACATATCAATTTAATTACATTGGCTCTGCTTTCAAAATGTATCTGAGCTCAGACCATTATCTCATACCTATATATTAATCATCTTGACCAAAGCCACGACATATAATGTTGCAGAAGTTTCCTTTTAGAATTCCCTAGTTCTTCCTTTCCTCCCTTTTAACCTGTTATGATTCTTCATAATCATAAGTAAGATTAATCTTTTCATGATATCTCAGAGTAAAAGGCGATGTCCATACAATACTTTATAAGATACCGTATGAACTGGAACTTGATAACTTTTAAACTTAATTTCTTAGCACTCCACCTTTCATTCTCTGTGCTGTAGCCATACTGGTCTCTTGAGTATTCTTTTAAAGATATTATGTATATTTTTCATCTGGATTGTACGTATGCTGTCCCCTCTGCACAGAATGTTTTTCTTCCAGCATGGCTTGCTCCCTCACTTTCCTTCAGTTCTCTACACAAGTGTTCCATTATCACTGAGGATTTACCCCTACAGTCTTATGTAAAATAGCATTCTCTATTCCTTTATTTTCTAAAATCATTATCCCCTCTTTAATATTGTATTATTCATCTGTTACTATCTGACTGATTTATTATTCTGTCTGGCATCCCTCCCTCACTAAAACATAAGCTACACAATCAGTGATAGGAATATCTTTTTTAAAAAATGACACAACTATGTGGTGAGAGTAGGTACTGTCATTTTAGGAAACAGTCACAAATCAAATATATTAGAATACTGTGGCTTACTTTCTGTGAACTTCTTGATTTCTTCTTTTTTCTTTTTTTGAAGGAGAACATTCTTATTTGGTTACTATTGGGAAAAACCTCTGGCAAATTTGAGATGATTGTGTACAATTTAGGCCATACATCAGAGGAATCAATATAACCTTCAGCATTTTTGAATATTTTTCAGAAAAGAAATTTCTTTCAGGCTAACAACAAAAAACCATTATTTATAGCTCTCCAAGATAGTTTGCCTTTAACAAATGTTTAACAGGTTTTATTTAATTCCCAAAAGTCCCCTAAAGCCCCAGAATAGCTCTCCTATCTGATTTTGCCTGTCCTTTTGAGGTCAAAATGCAGTGCTTCTAAAAATAGACAAAGATTAGTAAGAGACCTAGATTACAAATACTTGTATGTGATTTTTTAAGTAGGGTAAGTTACATATACATGTACTAGTGTAATTCAGTACAGAAGTATGTGATACTACTATTAAAGATCTTCTTACACTACTATCATAAAATGCAGTGCTGTGATAGTAAAAGACCCATACATATCAGACATCTTTGTGTAACTTCGTGGTCCCCTCTTAACAGATTTGACTTCATATGTTTCCTTAGTGCCATGAAGTTTTGTAATATTTAATAATAGTTTATTTTTAT
Source organism: Cryptoprocta ferox (assembly GCA_028646485.1). Lineage (NCBI taxonomy): Eukaryota > Metazoa > Chordata > Mammalia > Carnivora > Eupleridae > Cryptoprocta > Cryptoprocta ferox. The sequence continues at coordinate 14,598,893 of CM053571.1, forward strand.
ACCATATTTTCATTAAATTTGGGAGGCTTTAAGGAATAAGAATCTGTATTTATTTTTGTATCTGAAGAAAATACCTAAATGTTGATTTAATGAATGAATGAATGAATGAAAGTGCTACTGATATGCTTTTCTGTATTTTATTGGTCATTAATAATTTACTACGAAAGCATAAAAATGGTATGGAACACCCGACCAGGGGACCAAAAAGACAGTAGCAGTTAATACAGGCCAATATGTGACTTTTTACCTAAATAAGATATTATATTTCACACAGTTCATTAACTGGACTTCTGTTGTTATTTTTTCTTTACTTAGAATGTGTTTTTTTTTTTGTATAATTATGTAATATCTATGTGGTCAGGGAACATTTCTTATTTTCAAATATGCAGACACATGCAATTAGAGTTTGCGGTCCATGACAGGTCCAGACCTTCTTGTTTGGAATTTAAGAAAGATTTCTCTCTGTCTCTGTCTCTGTCTCTGTCTCTGTTTCGGTGTCTGTCTGTGTCTTTCAGTCATTGAAAACTGTGTTATATTAGGGACTGTCTTAATTGGATTTTTTTCATTCTTCCATTTTTCTCCTTTTTATTTTTTAAGAGCTCTTATATTGACCTCCCATTGTCCCTCTCATCTAAGTGTCTGTCTTTTCCTTCTTTTCCTCTTCCAATTACCCTTCCCTTCATTCTTCCTGCCTCCTAACTTCCTAATTGGCATCTAGATTATCTATCTGTCCTTTCTCAGTTTGGTTAGTTTGTCCTTTCAAAGGCTGGTTATTCCATCCATGTCATTCTTCCAGACATCTGTCTTACAAAGGCCTATCCTAAATGCCAGTTTTTCTTCCTTATTCTGTCTCCGTCTCTTTTTGTATGTGTGTGCCATCTGCTTTCCTACATTTCTTTTTCCCAGACTCCTTCCCCTTTCCATCTTTCTGCCTAGCCCTCCTCATAGTCTCCCCTGTATCATCCCAGTTTGCCCAGCTTCTTCTCTTACCCATTCTTTCTGTTTTCTTTTGGGAAATATGCTTTTGCTTTTTTGAGGCTTTCCTTCTGCGATTCCTTTTCTTTTTACTTCTATCTAACTATCATTCTATATATATGTCTAGTTTTATACTGTTAATACCATTTATATGATGAATTCCAAGTTTATATCAAGGTATCTTTCCTGCATATTAGAGTTCCATACATCATTTGATAATTAACAAGCCCACTTGGATATCTAATAGACACCTCAAACTAAATATATGAAACTGAACTCTTGAGTATTCCTACATCTGGAAATAGTGAATTGGGTTTTCTTAGGGTAACTTAACTGCTAAAAACACCTAGAAAAACTGGGAGAAAATCTCTTTGATTTTGGAGAGTTACAAAGAGAGTAAGAGTTGGTGGAGCTAATCACCAGAGACTCTTAATGATAGAAAACAAACTGAGGATTGATGGGGGGAGATAGGTGGGAGATGGCCTAGACAGGTGATGGGTATGAAGGAGGGCATTTGTTGTGATGAGCACTGGGTGTTGTATGTAAGTGATGAATCACTAAATTCTCCTCATGAAACCAATGTTGCACTGCATATTAACTAAAATTTAAATAAATAAATAAACAAGAATTGGTGGAGCTAAGATCTAAAAGAAAAGGAAAGTGAAGAGAATTGAACCTGCCATTTGATACTGCTTTTTCCTTAATGTAGAAGTCAATTCTGGAAATTAAAATGGTGACTAAGAAGCTGAGCAGAATTTCTGGCACTGTATTGGGGCCAGGAGGGGAAAAAAGGGAGTTCAGAGCCTACCAAGGAATAGAGGCCCTGGAAAATACTCAACTTTGGCCTGAGACCCTTGAAGAGCTATATCCCAGGAGCAGAGTTTGAATAAAATAACCTGTTGAAGCACTGAAGTCCAGCATGAAATCAACTCAATCATTGATTAATTAATGATATTAACCTGAAATTTAGAAGCCTGACACAAGCAAAAGTTAATAATTCTCTAAAGGAGAATATCTGCAGGTTTTTTAAAATACATAATGCTTGGTATGTGGTCAAAAATGACAAGACATGCTAAAAGATAAGAAATGACTGAAACCAAGAAGAAATAAAAGAAAAAAATAATTAGTATCAGATGCATAAGAAATCCAGATATTAATCATGTTACTTTAAAATAATTATGATTAGGGGCACCTGGGTGGCTCAGTCGGTTAAATGGCTGACTTCAGCTCAGGTCATGATCTCACAGTTCGTGGGTTCGAGAGCTGTGTCAGGCTCCGTGCTGACAGCTCAGAGCCTGGATCCTGCTTCTGATTATGTGTCTCCCTCTCTTTCTGACCCTCCCCCACTCACGCTCTGTGTGTGTCTCTCTCAAAAATAAATAAACGTTAAAAAATTTTTAAATTAAAAAAAATAATTATAATTAATATTTTTCAGAAACTGGACAAAGGAGAATCTTGGAAAAGAGCTATAAAAGTAATCAAATAAGAATAGTAGAAATGAAAAAATATAACAGCTGAAATTAGTAACTCAATGAATAGGTTAAACAGAGAATTAGATGTAGCTGAGGAAAGAATTAGTGAAGCTGGAAGATAGTTCAGAAGAAAATAACCAACCTCTGAGGCAGAGACACATTAGGATGGAAAATATGCTTGAGTGTGAGAGACATATGGGTAATGGCAAAGAGGTCTAGCATATTTGTATTGAAATTCCAGGAAGAGAGGAAAGAAAATCATCCAAGAGTAGCAGATCAAATGTGAAGAATATTCTAAAAGAGGTTTGTCAGGCAAAAGAAAAATGATTATAGATAGAAATACAGAAATACGTAAAGATATGAAGAGCAATAGAAACCATTAGTATGTGGATACTGAATGAATAAGTGAATACTAGCTGTTCAAAGCAATATCTTTTGTATATATATATATGTGTGTGTTAAATGGAGTTAATATATTCTAAGTTCTTACATTGTTAGAGAATCAATAAAAATACTAATTTATATTGGACTTTAAGAAATTAGGGATGCATATTTTGATTTCCAGGTAACCTCTAAAAGAAGTTATAACAAACAATCTAAGAATGGAGGAAAATGGCCTAATAAAAAATAATTTAAAAGAAGACAAAGAAGGCATAGAACAAGCGGAACAAATATTAAGAAGGTAAATTTAAACCTATGTATGACAGTAATTCTATTCATTGTAAATGGGCCACATTTTCTAATTAACAAAGATTGTTTGGATTAAAAAATTAAATATGAGAATGAGCTTTGAAATTCCTGGTTTTGGAAGTCAAACAGTATAATATTAACAATTTCATGTAGTTCAACCTAAAATACACTGCTTATAAGAAATACATTTTAAATAGGGAGATTAAGATGGGCTCAAGTTAAAAAAAAAAAGCATGGAAAAGGATATACCTGTGCATACACTAATAGAAAGCTGGTATGGTGTTACTAAGATCAGATAAAGTAGAATTTAAAGCAAGAAGCAGTTTTACTAGAGATAAAGAGGGATATTTTACGGTTATTAAAATGGTCAGTCCTCTAGGAAGATATAACAGGTGTGAATTTTATGTGTAAAATGTAGCCTGAAAATACAAAAAGCCAAAACTGATAAAACTAGAAAGAGAAATAAATTCATAATCTCAGAGGAAAATATAAATACATTTCTTTTAGTAACTAATAGAACAAGAAGACCAAAAAAGAGAAGTTGTAAAAGATTGAAATAACACAAAAGATTGGAACAGTATGATTAACAACCCTGACTTAATTCACATGGAGCATTTTTTCCAACACCTGTAGGATGCACATTCTTTTCAAGTGCACACTGAAACTTAACAAAATTAATTGTATCTTGGGTCATAAAACAAGCCTTGTATTTCATAATTGAAATAACAGAGAATATGTTTTTTAACCACAATGAAATAAGCTAGGAATTAATAAAAAAAATAAATAGAAAACCCCCAAATGCTGATAATTAAGCAGTATTCTTACAAAAAGTTTTGGGGCCAAAGACGAAATTATTGTGGAAATTTGAGAACATTTTGAACTAATGGCATATGACGATGGCAATGGCATATTAAAATTTATGGAACACAGCTACAGCAGTGCTTAGCTAGATGTTTATGGCCCTAAAAGCATATAGTTAATGAGAACAAAGACTGAAAAATCTGTGACCTAAGGGTTCATGTCAAAAAGGTTGAAATAATCAGAAAATAAACTGAAAGAAAGTGAAAGGAAGAAAAATGTAAACAAAAAAAATTAAAACTGAATGCTTTATTTCCACCCCTTGAAACAAACAGAATAAAACAAACAACAAAATCCCCAAATCCTCTTTATCCTGTATTCACATCTGAATAAATAGAAATTTCATCCTGGCAAGTATTCTGAATTTCGAATCAACTTAACTTCTCTTGTTTATAACTCACATCGAATCTATCAAGTGATCCTGTGGGATTTACCTTAAAAATATATCCAGAATTTTAGTCACTTCTCATCTTCATTGATGATAGTCTGTCCTAAACCATCATCATCTCTTATCTGGATAACTGCTATAATTTTTTAATTGATCCCTCTGTCCCCACTCTACCCAGTTCCTCACACAGTAGTTAAAATTGACTTGTAAGACTTCATCACTCTTCTCATAACTTTTCAAGTCACTTTCCATTTCTCTAAGTATATAATACAAAGAAAGCCCTTACAATGGCCAAGGAGCCCCTAAATATTTAGCTTACTTAGTCTTATTTTTTGCCCTTTTCTTGTCCCTTACCTTGCTGCAACCACACTGGCCATCTCTCTTTTCCTCAGACTTGCCATTGAATATCTGGGCCTTTGCACTTGCTGTTCTTTTCCCCAAATATCCACATGGCTTACTGCCTCACTTCAGAATTCTGCTAAGTATCCCCTTATTAATGAAATCTTTTTAAATCAGCCCTTAAAACAGTAACCACCATCCCCTATACTTGGCACTCCCTAGTTCATATTTTTCTCTGTAATGTATGCCTGGCACTCAAGTATTATTTGTTAAATAAATAAGTGCATGGATGGAACTATTGAACTGATTACTACCATGGTGGAGAAGTGGAAATACTATTCATGTAGGAAAGAACTTTCCAGATGTATTTTTTTCAAGATGTGATACTCTGACTCATCTATTTTTGTTTTGTTTTGTTTTTATTTTGAGATAATTTTAGACTTAGAGTTACAAAAATAATACAGAGATTTACCATATAACCTTCACCCAGCATCTCTTAATCTTACATCTTACATAACCATAGTACAATTAAGAAATTAGTATTGGTACATTACTGTTAACTAAATTACAGACTTTATTTGGATTTCACCACTTTTTCCACTAACATCTTTTTCTGTCCCAGAGTCCAATCCAGAATTTAGTGCATTTGGTTGTCATGTCTCTTTAGTTTCCTTTACCCAGTGATAATTTTTCAGTCTTTCCTTGTCTTTCATGACCTTGAGACTTAAAGGTGATTGGGCCATCTTTTTGTAGAATGTCCCTCAATTTTGAATTCTCTGATGTTTTCTCATGATTAGATTGAGGTGTGTGTATATATATACAGATAGATATATAGATATATATCTAGATAGATATATATCTGTGTGTGTGTATATATGTGTGTGTGTATATATATATGTGTGTGTGTGTGTGTGTGTGTATATATATATATATATATATATATATATATATATGAAAAATAACAGAGGTAATTTGGCCTTTTCCTATCAGGAGAGATGGGGTATCAGTATGTCTTATTTCTGGAGATGTTAATCTTGATCATGTGGTTAAGAGAGTGTCTGCCTGGTTTCTCCATTGTAAAATTACTTTTTCCTTTGTAATTAATATTTGGGAAGAGATACTTTGAAGCGATGTAAATATTCTATCTCATACTTTACTTTCAGCCATTAATTTTAGTATTCATCAGTGGATCTAGCCTGAAGCAATTGTTATGTGCTATTCTAATGATTTCTCATTCCTTCTATACTTATTAGTTGGAATTCTTATGTAATGAAGAGTTGTTCCTTCTCCCCCATTTATTCAATTATTCAATAATTTATTTATAAAAGAATGCACTCATGAGTATTTGTTACATACTTTGGGTTATAAGTCTGTTACTATCACTGTTTATTTTGTTTTTGTTTTTTGTTAATTGTCCAGCTTTGGTACGCATCCTATTTTTTCAACATGCACCCATTTGATTTCGATTGAGTATTTTCCTACTTCCTGGCATCATGAGATGCTGCAGCTCATCTTGTATTTTCCTTGCTCAGCTCTGGAAACAGCCATTGCTCTGTGGAACCCTAGTTCTTTATTGGAGAAGGATGTTTAGAAACCAAGATCTGGGTGCATGTTTCATCTTTTATAGTCTTTTTTTCTTTTCTGGCACTTTTTTCCCCCCACAGTCTTCTTACCGTGATAACCTCTGAAAAACTTGACTTATATCTAGAGTAAAATTAGGAGAATCTAGAGTAAAATTTTTAGGAGAAGAAAACCTTTTGGTAGGAATTTCAGAAAACCAATGGTATATGTAGCTCTATCATTTGCTTTTGTACATGTGTTGAACAGGTTTTATTTTGTTCCATCTTAATTCTCTAAAGCCTAGGAGTAGATTTTAAATGTGATTTTTGGCCATCCCCATGGTGTTACAATGCAGTGTTTTCTAAAAATACACTCTTATCTATGCCACCATCATCTCTCTTCTAGAGAAGTATAGTAGCCTCCTAAGTGGTCTCCTGTTTCTGCCTTTGCCTGATGGCCCATTTTCTACCCAGAAGTCCAAGGGATTATTTTAAAAGTTAAATCATGTTGTGTCCCAACCTCTGCTTAAAACTGTTCAAAAGATTCCTGTATAAATCAGAGTGCAAGTTAAAGTCTCTGTGTGAGTTGACACCTACTGCATCCTTAACACCATTTTCTTATTATTCTTTCCACTCACTGATTAGCCTCCAAGCATAATTTTTGTTCCTCAAACATGAGACCTGATGTGTCTGAGTCTTTACCCTCTATGGATATTCTCTTTTCTCAAATGTCTGTATAGGTCATTTAGTCTCTTAAGTGTTTCTCTCTGCACACATGATATCTTTATTCTTTCATATAAAAAATAAATTTAATGAATTCAGTGAGCAAAAGAGGCAAAAACTCCACTCTTGTAGAACTTAAATCTAGATGGTAATGGGAAATAATATATCTTAAGATGGCACATGTTAAAAAGAAAAATATAGCAAGAAAGGGGGGGTCTGGATTACTAGGGGCAGAAGTGACGGGAAGTCCATTTTAAATAGGATAGTCAGGGCATCACTTCAGGGGTGACATTTGAGCTCAAAGACCTGAAGAAAGTGAGGAATTGAACCATGTGGATATATGAGGGAAGTGTATTCTAGATGGTAAGTATAGCCTATGCAAAGGCACTGAGGTAGGAGCATTTCTGTCATATCCAAGTGATCCCAAAGAAAGTCTGTGTCTAGAACAAAGGAAAGGAAAGGGAGAGTAGTAGGAGATAGAGTCAGAGAGATAACTATGCCCCATGTTCATCCTATGGAGCCTAGAAGATCATTTTTTTTTATAGTTTATTGTCAAGTTGGTTTCCATGTAACACCCAGTGCTCTTCCCCACAAGTGCCCTCCTCCATGTCCATCACCCCCCTTCCCTTTTCCCCCTCCCCCTTCAGCCCTCATTTTGTTTTCAGTATTCAAGAGTCTCTCATGATTTGCCTCCCTCCTTCTTCCTAACTCTTTTTCCCCCCTTCCTCTCCCCATGGTCCTCTGTTAAGTTTCTCCTGTTAGACTTATGAGTGAAAACATATGGTATCTGTCCTTCTTTGCCTGACTTATTTCACTTAGAATGACACCCTCGAGTTCCATCCACATTGCCATGAATGGCCAGATTTCATTCCTTCTCATTGCCATGTAGTATTCCATGGTCTATATAAACCACATCTTCTTGATCCATTCATCAGTTGATGGACATTTAGGCTCTTTCCATGATTTGGCTATTGTTGAAAGTGCTGCTATGAACATTGGGGGTGCATGTGCCCCTATGCATCAGCACTAGAAGGTCATTTTAAGGACTTTTTTTTTCAATGGGATGGGAAGTCATTGCAATTGGAAGGTTTGTTCATGACTGGGGGCTTCATCTTTGGATGAAGACTGGGGGGCCATGGGCACAAGTGTGGAAACAGACCAGGTAGAAGGCCACTGTAATAATCTAGGTCAGAAATGATGGAGGATTGAACCAGAGTGGTAAAGTAAATGTAGTGAAAAGTAGTTATATTCTGGATATATTTTGAAGATACAACTGATAAAATTTCCTGAAGTTTTACCTGTGGACTATGAAAGAAAATGGAGTCAAGGAGAACATGGTACTGCTCACCAATATCCAATTCACCTTTTTTACCTGGGCATATGAGACATTTCCCTTTGTATCTCCCTTTGCTGTTTGGGGAAGCCACATAACTAGTTACAGCCAATGAATTGTATAAGGATGTGCTTGGCTGAGGCAGGGTAAAGCCCCTCTATACTTCTCTGGTTCTTCTCTTGCTATGAAGGAGGGCTTGTGTTGAAATTATAGAGCCACAAGATTAAAGGAACTGGAATGGTAAATAAAGTCGCCATTTAGAGGATAGCTCCTGGAGTTGCAGTGAACTTTTTCTTTGGTCAGGCTACTGATTTGAAGGTTGTTTGCTACCCAACCAACATAAGCATATCCTGTTCTGACCAATCAGTTGACATGTTGGCCTGAGTAACTTGAAGGATGGAATCATTAGTAACTAAAATTGGGAGACTCTGTGAAGTGAGTCTTTTCCTTCCTTCCTTCCTTCCTTCCTTCCTTTTTCTTTCTTTTCTTTTCTTTTCTTTTCTTTTCTTTTCTTTTCTTTTCTTTCTTTTCTTTTCTTTTCTTTTCTTTTCTTTCTTTCGCATGAGCCCAGGGGAGAGGGTTGGGGGAGTGGGGAAGAGAATCTTAAGCAGGCTCCACACTCAGATGGATCCCACCACAGGGCTTGATTCTACCACTGTGAGATCATGACCTGAGTTGAAATCTGGAGGCAGACACTCAACCAACTGAGCAACCCAGGCAGGCACCCAGGTTTGAGGAGATTTTCAAAGGAAGATGTTGAATAGGCTATAGGATATATATTAAAAAAATCCTTCTGTGACCAGTCTATATGAAATTATAGTCTCCTCCAGTATCCCTCTACCCTATTTTAGTTTTTCTCCATAGAAGTTGTCACAACTGAAATGTAGTATAGTAGTCCAAGAGCTTAGAATCTGGAGCCAGGCAGGCTGAGTGGGTTTTAAATCTTAGTTTTGCTACTTTTCTATTCATGGGTTTTGGGAAAATTACTTAATTGCTCTTCGCCTCAGTTTCCTTACTTATAAAAACCTATATCAAAATGTTGTGTGTGTGTGTGTGTACATGTAAAGTGCTTAGAGCAACATCTTCTAACACACTTTCTAAATGTTTGCGGCTATTGTCATCGTCATCATCATCATCCTGAAAACTCGTGAGACCAGGCACTTCATTTTGTTTTCTCCTGTATCCCAGGGACCACAACAGTGTTAGCAGGCTTTCAATAAGTTTTTAGTTGGATAGATGGAGAGATTGCATTGGGTGACTATTACTTTTTGCAGTAATGTCAGTGTGGGAAAGATCTTGACCACTGGCCAAACTGTAGACAGAACTGTATAACATGTGCTAGGTCATAGATTTAGAAAAAAAATTTTTTGGGCATTATTAGTCTTTTTCCTCCACATATGAAAATTGAAAATTTTTTAAGTGAAAACTGAAATTTTATTAACTTTCCCCCAGCTTTATTGAGATATAATTGTGACAGAAAACTCATTTTTTTTGAAGGAGAAAAATTTCAAATAGTACTACTATTAAGACTACAGAAAAGAATTATACATAGATCTGGGACAGCATGCTATTGACCACATGTTGGACAGATTTTATTTAGTTGTATGTAAATCCTTTAAAGCCCACAGGTACATCTTATCCTAATTGTGTTCTAACCTGGCAAAGTCACAGTGCAGTGGCTTCTAAAATTAGACAAGGAATAATAAGAGTTCTAAATTATAAATAGCTTTGTGTGATATTTGAGATCAGAAAGGCATGAGTTACATAGATTGTATTAGTGTAAATTGATTCTAGGAATTAAGTGAGTTTAGCCCCTTTAAGCCCTAATATTCAAATAATTTTTCTGTGTATTTCTTTTTTTATATTGATAGTACCGACACTCCTGTCATCTGTAGATACTCATGCTTTTGTTTCTCCCGCCTCCCATCCTTATACCTTGAATCTCTTTCTTTGTTACTTCAGTGGTTAGGCTTGCTAGCCAGTTTTAGTAGAAGTTATGGTAGCAGGACTCCTGGTCTTCTGCCCGATCTAAAAGAAGTACTTCCAACACTTTACTGTTAAATATGTTTTCTGTAAGTATTGTTTTGGATGTCCTCGTTCACGTTAAGGAAGTTACCTTCTAGTCCCAGTTTATTGAGGGTAAATGGAAATTGAATTTAGTGACTGTTCTTTCTGCATCTGTTCAATTAGTAATAAGATTTTTTCTTCTATTCTGTGAATGAGGTGAATTTCACTAACCAATTTTTAACATTAAGCTAATCATCTATCTGAAGATAAGCCCAACTTATTGTGATGTATATTTTTTATATTTTGCTGGATTTGATTTGTGGACATAATGTGCTTAATATGCTTGTGAGTGAGATTAGTTTGTATTTTTCCTTTTGCTTTCTGTTTCGTTTTGTTAAAATTTTTTTTTTACCATTTATTCATTTTTGAGAGAGAGCAAGCGGGGGTGTAACAGAGAGAGAGGGAGACACAGGATCTGAAGCTGGCTACAGTCTCCGAGCTGTCAGCACAGAGCCCAGTGCAGGACTCGAACTCATGAACCATGAGATCATGACCTGAGCCGAAGTTGGACGCTCAACCGACTGAGCCAGCCAGGCACCCCTGTAATTTTCCTTTTGTACTTTCTTTGTCTAATTTTGCTGTTAAGGTAAATATAACCTCATAAAATGAGTTGAAGAGTATTCCTTTTTTGTGTATCCTTTGTATGAGATTAGACTTCTCTATAAAATTAGAGTTATGTATCCCCTGAAAGTTTAGTAAAATTTTTCTGTAAAGCTAACTGGCTCTTGTGTCTTGCTTGTAAGATTTTTAATCACTGATTCAGTTTCATTAGTGGCTATAAGACTATTCATATTCTTCATTTTGCTTTTGAGTCAGTTTTGGTAAGTTTTAAATTTCTTCTTGAATCAGTGTTAGCGAGGAATTTATCCATTTCATCTTAGTGTTCTAAGTTATTGGCATAGAATTGTTCATATTACCTAATTTTTTGTTTAATTCTGGCAGTACCCGAGATTATATCTCCTTTTTGTTCTTAATATTGCTTATTTTGCCTTCTCCCTTCCCCCCCCTTAATTATCTCTTCAAACAAAAACTTTTGGCTTTGTTTTATTATATATTTGTATTATGTTCACGAATTCTGTTATCATTTCTTTCCTTCTATTTCTTTTTTTTTTTAGGATTTTTTCTATTTTGCTAACTCAATTTCAAGTCTTCTAATAAAGCAGTTAAGTGTATACATTTTCTTCTAATACCACTTTTTTTGTTTTGCATTCTTCACATTCTAGATATATTTTCTTCATTATCATTCAGTTCTAGGTATTTTCTAAAATCCATTATGATGTTCTTTGTCCCGTAAATTGTTTAGGAAAGTGTTTTTAAATTTCAAGATAGAAGAAAATGACCAATTCTTTTAAATTTGTTAACTATGGTGTTATGACCTAGTATAGGACCATTTTTCATAAATATGCCATGTGCACTTGAATACATATTCTTTACTTATTGGTATAATTGTATTCTGGCTGTTGTATATACTGTGTCTTTGGTTTTGTGTAGTTTCAGCAGGATGTGTCTAGATGTAGATCCTCCATCTCTGTCTCTTAACTCTCCCTCTCTATATCTCTGCCCATTTCTGTCTGTTGTTTATTTCTATCTTACTTCCCCCACCATCTGTGTCCTACTCCGGATCTCCTAACCCATGTCCCTCTCTTTCTTACCTTGCTTGGGATTCATGACCTCCTTGAATTGGAACCTTATAGCAGTTCCAGAAAATTCTCAGCCATCTTTAGGCCTCTCATTCTGCAACTCACATTAAGTTCTTGTTTCTTTGAGTATTTTGTGATTGTTTGATTAATATTTGATGAAACTTTTGTGTGTGTGTGGATTTGAAGCATGGGTTTGAATCCAGAGAGAATTTGTAGAATTGTTCATATTATCTTTTAATAGTTATCTCAGTTATCTTAGTTCACAACCAATCTGGAACCCTTTTAAATGCAATGATATGCTTGAGGTGTTTAGGACCACTTAAATTCTTTGAATTGGCATTGAGATTATGCTTTTGGGGAGGAGGGGAGCACAAGGTTTTTTTTAAAATAAATTTTAAAAAATAATTTTAGATGTATAGAAAATATATAAAGGTAGTACAGAGAATTCCTATGTATTCTGTACCCAGTTACCCCTAATATTAACATCTTACACATAATCTTATAAATGCTAACTAAATCCCAGACATTATTCAAATGCCCACTAACGTTCTTTTTTGTTTTGTTTTTCTGTGACAGTTTCTCAGGTTTTCCTTTTTTTTTTTAAAATGACCTTTATGATTTTGAGCACTGGTTATGTATTTTGTAGACTTGCCTTCAATTTAGGTTTGTCTAATGTTTTTCTAATGATTAGACTGGGCTTTTGGGTTTTGTAAAAAATTCCACAGTGTTAAAATGTTTTTCTCATCACATCATGTCAGGATGAACAGGGCATCAACGATGTGATGTTTACTCTGATTATGTGGTTAAGGTGGTTTTTGCCAGGTTTCTCCACTGTAAAGTTACTATTTTATCCCTTTCCATTCGGGAATGAGAGATTTTATTTTTTCAACTCAGACTGAGCAGAGACAGGCAAATTTCCTGGTTGCCCTATGCTGTGACTTGAGATTTATGTTTTACTTATATTTGAACTATGGCTGGAGCTTTTTGAAGCCCAGATTTACATTGAGGGTCTCTTACTAGCTTCCTCACTTTGGATGGGCCTTGGGCTTTATTTCCGTCCTCCTCAACTTGGATTAGCTTCAGAGTTTCCAGTGCTCTATAGAAATCCTCAAGGCTAAAGCTGACCTTAGTAACCTACTTAACCTCTTATGACTCCTTACTTTTGGGGCAGTCCAGTGAATTATGTTTAAAAATTTTCTTTTGTTGCTGTTTTTTAGTTTGTCATTAGATATTTCTGTTAGGGTATCTTAATTCAGTGTACAGTCAGCAGTAAAAGTTGGTAGGTTTCTTTGACATTGATTTGGAATATATTTTGAAGTGTTAATACTGGGTATTAACTAAGTTGGATGGGGGAATCCATCTTAGTATTAGAAAGTGTGATACTTGCAGTCATTCTCCCACTTGCCCCCTGCTCCCCACACACATGTACACAGTTCCTAAGAATTCCTTGATTTAACTGCCTTGATTGTCCTTTTATACTTTATCCTCTTGATCAACACCTATTGATTTCAAACACTGTTCAAATGTTTTCTTCCTCATGCCCTCCCATGTTCCCTTTTTTCTGCCCCCACAGACAGAGTTAGATTTCTTCTGTGTTGCCATAAAACACCATTAAGAAAGTCACCATGTGGTACATATATATCAGTTTTGGTTGACATATTATGGTGGATGTTATCACTGTTTACCATTATTTGGTGTTACTTCTTGCAGGAAGTTTATACCTTCAGCCGTCTTGAAGCCTGGCTTGGCCATGTGACCTGCTTTGATCAATTAAATGTGAACAGAAATGCCTTACCTGATCTGCAATAGATGGGTAGCATGAATGAAAAATAAACTTTAGTTATTTTAAAACACTGAGCTTTGTCACCTCAGTGTAAACATACTCTGTCATAAATGACACACATGCCTGTCCCCCCATATTAAAGGCAAAAACTGTATACTGGCTGTCTTTTTTATGCCCTTAAAGCTGTCAACTAATTATTTTAAAATGTTTTAGAAGTAGCATTATATAGTGGAAAGAACATGGGTTTGGGGCCAGATATATTCAAATTAAAATTTTTACTTTATTGTTTAGCTGAGTTACTTTGGAAAATGTCCTTGATGAGTTTCAGATTCATCATTTTTTAAATGAAATAGCTTATAAAGTTGTTGGAAGTATAATACATGTAAACTACCTAGTACAAACATTCAGAGAATGTTCTTTTCCTTTCATGTTTCCATTCTGCTAATTAAGGAATCAATCCCATTTATAGTTGATAAAGTTGATAAGATACCTAAGAATAAACCTAGCCAAAGAGGTGAAAGACCTGTGCTCTGAAAACTATAAAACACTGATGAAAGAAAGTAGAGATGACACAAAGAAGTGGAAAGACATTCCATGCTCATGAAATGGAAGAACAAATATTGTTAAAATATCTATACTACCCAAAGCAATCCACACATTTAATGCAGTCCCTATCAAAATACCAACAGCATTTTTCACAGAGCTAGAACAATCCTAAAATGTTTATGGAAACAGAAAAGATCCTGAATAGCCAAAGCAGCCTTGAAAAAGAAAAACAGAGCTGGAGGCATCATAATTCCAGACTTCAAGTTATATTACAAAGCTGTAATAATCAAAACAGTATGGTATTGGCATAAAAAGAGACACATCGATCAATGAAACAGAATAGAAAACCCAGAAATGAATGCACAGCTATATGGTCAGTTAATCTAACAAAGCAGAAAAGAATATCCAATGGGAAAAAGATAGTCTCTTCAACAAATGGTGTTGGGAAAACTGGACAGCGACATGGAAAAGAATGAAAAGTGGACCACTTTCTTAAATCATACAAAAAAATAAATTCAAAATGGATTAAAGACCTAAATGTGAGACCTGAAACCGTAACAGTCCTAAAGGAGAACATAGGGAGTAAACCTCTTTGATGTTGGCCATAGCAGTTTTTTTCTAGATAGGTCTCCTGGGGCAAGGGAAATAGAAGTAAAAATAAACTATTGGGACTGCATAAAAATAAAAAGCTTCTGTACATCAAATGAAAAAATCTACAAAACTATAAGACAACCTGTGGAATGGGAGAAGATGATTGCAAATGACATATCTGATAAAGGGTTAATATCCAAAATATATAAAGAACTTATAAAAACTCCCCCAAAATGAATAATCTCATTAAAAAATGGCAGAAGACCAGAACTGACATTTTTCCAAAGAGGACATACAGATGGCCAACAGACACATGAAAATGTTCTCAACTTCAGTGATCATCAGGGAAATACAAAACTGCAATGAGCTATCACCTCACACCCGTCAGAATGATTAAAATTAAAAACATAAGAAACAACAGGTGTTGGCAAGGATTTGGAGAAACAACAAAAGAGAACCCTTTTGCACTCTTGGTGGGAATGCAAACTGGTGCAGCCACTGTGAAAAATAGTATGGTGATTCCTTAAAAAGTTAAAAATAGAACTGCTCTGTGATCTAGCAGTTGCACTACCAGATATTTATCTGAAGAGTACAAAAATACAATTCGAAGGGATACATTCACCCTCGTGTTTATGGCAACATTTTGTACAATAGCCAAATTATGCGAACAGCACAAGTGTCCATTGGCTGATTAATGAATAAAGAAGTGGTACACGCACACACACGCGCACACAATGGAATATTATTTGGCCATAAAAGGAACGAAATCTTGCCATTTGCAATGGCATGGATGGAGCTAGAGAGTATAAAGCTAAGAGAAATAAATCATTCAGAGAAAGACAAATACTATATGATTTCACTTATATGTGCAATTTAAGAAACAACAAACGAGCAAAGGGGAAAATAAAGTGATAGAGGCAAACTAAGAAAGGTTCTTTTTTTTAATGAATATAATTCATTGTCAGATTGGCTTACATATAACACCCAGTGCTCATCCCAACAAGTGCCCTCCTCAGTGCCCATCACCCATTTTCCCTCCCCCCCACCCCCTCCATCCACCCTTAGTTTGTTCTCTGTATTTAATAGTGTCTTGTGGTTTGCCTCCCTCCCTCTCTGTTTGTATCTATTTTTTCCCCTTCCCTCCCCCCATGGTCTTCTGTTCAGTTTCTCAGGATCCCCATATGAGTGAGAACATATGATATCCGTCCTTCTCTGACTGACTTATTTCACTCAGCATAATACCCTCCAGTTCCATCCGTCCACATTGCTGCAAATGGCATGATTTCGTTCTTTCTCGTTGCCAAGTAACAGATCTTAATTATAGAGAACAATCGATGGTTACCAGTGGGAAAGTGGGTAAGGGGATGGGTTAAATAGGTGATGAGGATTAAGGAGTGCACTTGTGGTGATGAGCACCAGGTGTTGTATGGAAGTGTTGAATCACTATATTGTACACTTGAAACTGATATTACATTATATGTTAAATTATTGGAATTTAAATAAAAACTTGAAAGAATGCCTTTCTCTTGCCTTCACTATTTATTTGGTTAGTCATTAGATAACTATTTCTTTTTTTTTTTTAAGTTTATTGATTTATTTTGAGAGAGACAGAGCATGAGCAGGGATAGGGCAGAGAGAGAGGGAAAGGGAGACTCTCAAGCAGGCTTTGCACTGTCAGCGCGTGAGCTCAAACTCACAAAACTGTGAGGTCATGACCTGAGCCAAAATCAAGAGTCGGACACTTAACTGACTGAGCCACCCAGGTGCCCCTAGATAAATATTTCTTGAACTTTTATATGTCACGCATTTTCTAGTCACTGGAAAGTAGTGAACAAGATCTAGTCTTAGTCTTAAAGGAGGTTACAGTCCAGTGGCCAGTAATTTTCTCTTCTATATCTGTTATTATAATCATATTAATATTGTAAGGCCTCTCTCTACCATCACCGTATCTTTGAAATTTTTGCTGAAAATTTTCCCCACCTCAAAAAAAGAAATCCAGAAGTGATTTATCCCGCTTGATTTTTTTAAAGCAATATAATGTTATCCATATATGTCTTCTACAATATATGTCACATTCAGCCTAGCAGGTTCTGTTATATTCATGTATATCATGTATATTTTCATGTTTCTTTTCTAGATTTTCAGCTCCTTGAATATTGGACATGACTATCACTTATCTTGAATCCCTCAAATCAATGAAATTGTGTGCATAATGAATAATATCACTCCTTAGGGATGTTTTAGGAATTTGTGGGGACATTTTTGTTCATCACAAAGAATTAAGGTACTAGTGGAGGGTACTAGTGGAATTAGTGAGAAGAGGTCAAGAATGGAAGACATCTTACAATGTTCATGATAGTCTCTCAGAATAAATCATTGTCCTGAATCCCAGTAAGTTTCAAATATTCTACCAGATGTTTCATATAAATGAAAAACTTATAATTCTCTGAATTGAGAGCCTAAATCCATTTTTATGTGTAAATGCTAGGTATTTTTAATGAAATTTTAATATATATTGAGTTTTCTTGGAATATATTTACCACCTATTTAAATCAAGGAAAGGTTGTACTTTGTTTTGTCCAGAATTTTAACTAAGTCTTACTCAACATAACAGAAATTCATGTCATCAAAGGCAATATCACTCATAGGGTTTGAGTCACTAATAATACAACTGTATTGGTCTGTTTTTGTAGTTGTTGAATTTACACTAATTCTAGATGTAGGTGTAGGCATCCAACTAATTCATCCTCTTCTTTTGTCATGCCTAAGTTCTTCCACATATTACAGTAAGCATTGTATTAATGCTTTAAGTTTGTATATATAGATACGTTATATTATCTATAAATTTCTTCTTTTTAATTTTTATTTAAATTTCAGAATTTAAAAGAGAGCATTGCAAAATATGTTATAAAAAAAGCAACATTGTGTCATGTTATAAATTCGCTGAGTTATGACTATTAGAACCTGGCAAAATAAAAATTCACTTTAAAAATATATATATTTAATCTGTATTGAACATTAAACTATTCTCTTTAGGGGTGCCTGGGTAGCTTAGTTGGTTGAGTGACTGACTTAGGCTCAGGTCATGATCTCGCAGTTCGCAGGTTCGGGTCCCGCATCGTGCTCTGTACTGACAGCTTGCCCAGAGCCTGGAGCCTGCTTCAGATCCTGTGTCTCCTTCTCTCTCTGCCCCTACTGCATTCATGCTCTGTCTCTCTCTGTCTCTCAATAATAAATAAATGTAAACAAAATAAAAAAAAAACTATTCTCTTTAGGGAAAATGTGTATCACAAATATTCTGACAATTTGAATAATGAATGTTAGATGGAAGCTTTGATTAAGTAAGTTAGATGAAAGCTAAAAATTTGTTAAAAACCAGAAAAAGACACATGTAAATTTTATTCAATTTATAGAGAGACAAATTGCTGTTTATAATTTAAATTTTTTCTAATAAAACACTATAGACTTTGGTTAATGACTAAGACTCTGCTTGTTATCCTTATTATAATTAATGTATCTAGAACTTTAATTTTTAAAAATTTAACTGTTTCATGCAGAGGACAGGAGAAGATTGATCTTAATTTATATTCTCTAAATTAGTTCTTTAGGGTCAGGAATGAATTGTTTTGATTTAGATATTCTAACTGTAGTTTTCATCTTTGAGCATATGATAAGATATATTTTATAAACTAAAGTACAGAACCAGATGGTTTTATTCTGGTATGATACATATTAATTTGTATGCCTTGTTTTCAACAACCATGGGATTATGTTGTATCTCATGATTGCCTTTTTTGGACTATTTTATAGACAGAACTAGCAATTCTAGTTATATAAAGCTGTTCTAGCACAGGCTAGAAAGTAGGTCATTGTGACGGGGAGTATACCAAACCTCCCACTGGTTGCTATAGCAATGACCTACTTTAAGAAACTATTTCTGTTGATTCATTTTGAAATCATCTGTTGGAAATGGTATAAGGAAACTCACTGCATGTAATTTTTTTCTAATAGCAATAAGGTGGTGATCTCTGGAGATTTTTTTAAAAAGTCTTTAATATGATCTCTGGAGTTTTTTTTTTTTTTAAGTCTTTAATATGTTTAAAGTAAAGAAGTATATTTTCTCCCTTGACATCTTTTCTATTTATTTTGAAGTGATGCAGTTAGTAATGTAATTAAATAACAGGAGAACTGTACTTCTATATAGGTAATACAATTATACAAAGAGATGTGATGAATTTTACTAATGTTTGGCCTGTAAAAACCAACCTGTTGCATGTAGTTAATAGCATTATTAACTGAGTCTCCAAATGAGTATAGTAAGATGCCATATTAGAGAAGATCTGAAAATATGTTCCTATTAAAAGTGTACCCTGTATATTTTTAATGTATTATATTAAATTATTCCATTAAATATTGGATGCCTGTTCTAAGCCACATGCATTTATAATATATAAAGGTTGAAATTGGTGTGTTCTCTGGAATACACTGAATCTGAACTCTGACAGAACTCATTCTTCCCAGTTAAGTGTAAAGAATGGAAGGTTAGATTTTATATAGCACCCTTTCAAGTAACATTATCCCATCAGCACTGAAAAGAAATCTTACATGTCAGTGAGTTGATTCTTGAACCTAGGATATTGGAGGTTTTATTTTATGGTATTATCAAGGAAGGATTATATACTTAGAGATTAGTTGATATATATATATATATATGTATATAATGGAATTATGAAGATGATGTGGTATTTTATATAAATATTATCTGTCAGTAGACACTTGGGCTGCTTCTATAGTTTGGCTATTGTAAATAAAGCTGCAATAAACAAGGGTGCATCTATCCCTTTGAACTAGTGTTTTTGTACTGGATAAATACCCAGTAGTGCAATTACTGGATCACAGGGTAATTCTATTTTTAATTTTTGAGGCACCCCCCCATACTATTTTCCACAGTAGCTGCACCAATTTGCATTCCCACTAACAGTGCATGAAGGTTCCTTTTTCTCCACATCCTTGCCAACACTTGTTTCTTGTGTTTTTGGTTTTAGCCATCCTGACAGGTGTGAGGCGATATGTCATTGTGGTTTTGATTCTATTTCCCTGATGATGAGTGATGTTGAGCATCTTTTCATATGTCTGTTGGCCATCTGGATGTCTTCCTTGAAGAAATGTCTATTCATGTCTTCTGCCCATTTTTTAAATTGGATTATTTGTTTTTTGGGTGTTGAGTTGTAGCAGTTCTCTATATATTTTGGATACTAGCCCTTTATTGGGTTTATCATTTGCACACATCTTCTTCCATTCAGTAAGTTATCTTTTGGTTTTGTTGGTTGTTTCCTTCGCTGTGCAGAAGCTTTTTATTTTGATGTGGTCCCAATAGTTTGTTTTTGCTTTTGTTTCCCTTGCTCCTGTTACATATATATTTATTCACATTTGCCTTGTCGCTGGGAAAGATTTTAATCAAACCTTTGTTCCCAGTCACATTCAGGAGAAGTTATGAGCCCAGAACAATTATACACATAGATGGAGGCATCCAACTAATTGTCTTCTGTTGTCATGCCCAGGTATTTACATATAGAAATGTTACTTTTTTTGAAATATAAATTATTCCCAGGGGAGAATAATGATAACTTCTCCTTAATGAATATCTACCATGTGTGAGTAATTCTGCGAGATGATTTTATAATATTTCTAATTTTTTCAACAGTTGTACCAGACAACTGTATTATTTTTTTAATCCTATATCTAATCTTTTCAACAGAATGTATTGATCACGTGATGATATTTGTTTGCCAAATGTAGAAACCAAAACATAGGTTAAGAAACCTACGTAGTTAGGAGTGAGACACAGATAGTACTTTGAAATTCATGAGAAGGGGAAGGTGATATGTATACGTGATAGCTGTAATGTAAAGTACTATGTGAAAGTGTCTCTAGAATGAAATCCATATGTCCTTTGATAATTTAGAGGATGGAGAAATTACTTTCAGCTGCAAGACCAAAGATTAGTAGGATATGAACTTGAAGAGATGGAAATTGGGAAAGGTGTTCTATGCTGAGGGAAATTCATGGAGCAAATTCCAGGAGAGTGGATGTGTAGGGAGAAGAGTAGGGTTTTTTTTGGTAGATCGGAAAGAGGAGTAGTAAGAAATGAATGTGGAACCCTAATTTAGTGGCCAAGCGAAATAATGTGTCCTAAGGAATGAATCTTTGAAGACCTTTGTACAGGGAAGTGTGCCTCAGAAAGATTTGGTGTAGTGTGTAAAATGGATTAAAGTGGGAAAAGATTGTTGGTACAAAGATGCATTTTCAGGCATCACAGTAAATAATACCAGCAAGAGATACCAAGGGCTAGAATTATTATACCAAGAACAGAAGTGGTAGCAAGGAGGGGACCAAAAATATTAGGTAACACTTACATAACTGAGCCTACTATGCATCAGCCACTGTTCTGAGAGCTTCACATATATTAAATAATTTCATTCTTGTAACATGCTGATATGGGTCCTCTTACTATCCCTGCTTTACAGATAAGGAACTTTCCAGGATTGATTAAAGGATAGTAATTTATTGCTAGGATTGTTAAATTGTGTGACATCAGTGTAATGGGATACTATGAAACCATCAAAATTGATGCTGTAGAAGTATATCTATTGCTTTGAAAAGATATTCACTATGTATTAAACCATGCTTATAGTAAATACAGTATTCTCAGTTTGTTTTACTCTGAAGGAGTGTATGCTCGTTATCAATTTTATACCTTTTATGAAGTTAAAAAAACATGTTTCTCTCATCATCACTCCCCCCTCCATTACCACTCCTCAAAAGTAGCTATTATTAATAGCTTGGTAAGTATTTTTCCAATTATTTTCTTATGTACATATAACAAGTAAATATATGCAAAGTAATTTTTATTTTATCAAAATAATATATGCATACAGTTTCAAAAGTCACAGTGCAAAGGTACTATATTCTTTTTTAAAGTACCTATATTTGAGTCCGCTGTACTTCTCTAATTTTTATGTGAAATTACAGTGATGGAAATGATAATATCTATGGAAGAAAAACATCATAATATGGAAGAGAAATATCATACTTAAATATGTCTATTCCTTCGTTTTATGCAGTGCCAAAACAAAATTATTTGGTTGCAAAACTTTTCCATAATAACACTTTGCTTCAGTCCATATCATTCTGTTTAATGTTTAGTTCATAGGGTATTTATTGAAAAGCATTAAAATTCCTTATTCAGCCTGTTAACAAGAAAGGGAAAAATACTTTTACCCTTAAATCCTTAATTATTAATTAATCCAGGCTTACTTGTTCATTTTATGCATTATTCAGTTTTTTCTTTTCCCATTTTTTTCCATCTATCATTTACCTGTTTGTATCATATGGAAGCATTTACATACTTAAACTAATGGTGCAAAATAGATATCAGGATTATCTCTGTCTTGTATCCTTTCAGGACATTTTAGTTTTGTTCTGTTTAAATTTAAGGAAACTTAAAATTGCTAGTTCATTCAACTTCCTTGATTTTTAATCTGCTACAGTATCTAAAAACTCTTTTGACAACCAAATACATAAAATTAGATGCTTCCCAATAAACATTTATCACCAAACATGATAAATTACTCATAGTTGTGGATAATTTTACAAAACTCAGGTGCTTTTGTATTGGTATAACAACAATAATCTTCTCCCCCAAAGTATTTGCACATTGGTAGCGGTAGATTGGGATGGGGGTTGGTGTTAGAGAGGTGACTCCAAACCCAGACAGAACAGGGATGAGGTGAACTGTAAATGTGAAGATAGAATGGTTTGTTTCCTATTTGTTTAACCACAGTTGTGAGACTTCCTAAGATGATATGGTGGGAGTCCTTGTAAGTCTAGCACTGTGACATTCCACACTGTAGACTGCTAAATCCTAAATGACTCCTAAATGGAAAACAGTATCAAACTTGACTAGTTATACTGATGTCACTAATAACTATAGTTGTGAAAAATTAACAAAACTTTCTTGATGAAATGATAGGATCAGAATGGGCAAAGAGAACAAAATGATCTGAACTGAACAACCTCCTAGAACAGTGGCATCCAGTAGCACTTTCTTCAGTGATGGAAATGTTCTTCACTTGTGCTGTCCAATGTGGTAGCTACTAGGCAGGCACACATGTGGCTGTTGAGAGGCCTTGAAATGTGGCAAGTGTGACTGAGGAACTGAATTTTTAATTTTGATTACTTTAAATTTAAACGGCTATATGTGCCTAGAGGCTACTGTATTGGACAACACATTTCTGAAATGTGCCTTTTCATTTGTATTAACTGTTCCTCACATGTAAGATACAATCAGTGTTCTCAGAGAACACATGGCTTGTGAAAAAGGCAGGCAGATATTTACCTTAAGATCAAATACGTAAAAGAAACAGAGTAAAGAGGAAATAAGATGTGTTCCAATGCTAGGACTAGAATCTAAGTGAAATGTTAGAGAAATTAACATGAGGTAAACAATGAAGTTGAATTTTCCAGGGGTAACATCTCTTTCAAATTTGCTAGAGATTGCTCCATTTCTTCATAATAAAAGATGCATAGTAAGCAGTTTTCTGCTACTGCCCCAGCCTATCTATCATGTATAAGCCTTGCTGGTACTTATTTCATTGAGAATAATCTATAGCTCCACCTGCCTCATGGGATTTTTCTTTTTTTAACTAATATGGCATTCCCTACACTCAGAGTTAATGCAACATAATTTAACATCTATTTATTATCAGTTTTTTTAATTAAGTAAGAAACTTGAAAATAGGCATTATGTTTTCTCTCTCTTAGATGATTACAGTATTCCCTAATATTACTCAAATTCATAAATTACTTGCTCAGAGTGATTAAATAGGATATTTCCATTTTGTTTCCAATAGAGAAATGTTCTAGATTTTTCAGGGTGGCTTTTCTATTTGCACTTGAATTCATTTAATCAATGAAACAATAAAATCAATTCATTTAATTACTTTATTTGTATAATTTTTATGTTTACAAATTAAACTTTGCTAACATTCAATCACTGTCATTTAATGGAAGTGACTTAATTGAGGAATTTTATTAACATCCTGAGAACCTCATGTTGTAATTTAAAAATTTTAAGTATGATTTCTGGAAACAGTAATTTACAGATCAATTAGAAGTAATAAGATGATAAGAAGTAACAAAATTATGAGGTTGGCATGTCAAGTTTTAGAATAACATGATTTTACAATACTTCATATCTTCTAAGTATACATGTTTAAGAATTTTAATAATATTTTTCTCTGTAGGTTTTTGCTTCAGTGTCTAGAAGACCTTGATGCCAATCTGCGAAAATTAAACTCTCGTCTGTTTGTGATTCGTGGACAGCCAGCAGATGTGTTTCCCAGGCTGTTTAAGGTAATCTGAAAAATCTTTGCATAGAATAATAATCTTTTGTCAGAGAAGACACATATTTGATAAATAAGGTATTTGAGGTAATTTAAACTATAGGAAATGTAAGTATTTTTAAACAAAAATTTTGTGGGTTCTTGCACTGCTGGTGGGAATGCAAACTGGTGCAGCCACTCTGGAAAACAGTATGAAGGTTCCTCAAAAAATTAAAAATAGAACTACCCTGTGACGCAGCAATTGCACTACTGGGTATATTTATCCAAAGGATACAGGTGTGCTATTTTGAAGGGGCACATGCACCCCAATGTTTATAACAGCACTATTGACAATAGCCAAAGTATGGAAAGAGCCCAGATGCTCATCGACAGATGAATGGATAAAGAAGATGTATATATACACAATGGAGTATTACTTGGCAACCAAAAAGAATGAAATCTTGCCATTTGCAACAATGTGGGTGAAACCAGAGTGTGTTATGCTAAGCAAAATTAGTCAGAGAAAGACAAATACCATATGACCACTCATGTGGAATTTAAGATACAAAACAGATGAACATAAGGGAAGGGAAGCAAAAATAATATAAAAACAGGGAGGGGGACAAAACATAAGAGACTCTTAAATATAGAGAACAAACTGAGGGTTGTGGATTGTGGGTTGGGAGGATGGGCTAAATGGGTAAGAGACATTAAGGAGGACATTTATTGGGATGAGCACTGGATGTTGTATATAGGGAATGAATCACTGGATTCTACTTCTGAAGTCATTATTGCACTATATGCTAACTAATTTGGATGTAAATTAAAAAAAGTTTGGGTTCTTTTATTTAATAAAAGTTAACACATGGTAAAATTAGACAGTCAAAAAAAGTGCTTTATAATGAACATTTAAATATTTTTCTACCTTAAACTGCTAGTTTCTGTCCGAGAAGCAACAACTACTACCAGTTTCTTATGTATTCATTAGAAATGTTTTTTATGTTAATAAGAATGTATATGTCATGTGTCTACATACATATATATATATATATGCAATTGTGTGTATGTTACCATCCCCCCCTTTTAAAACCAAGATAAGAACACACTATATTTTACACCACCTGTGCCATACTTTATTCACATAGCCATGTATTTTGGAGGTTGTTTCCTGTTGCTTCCTCAGTCTTTTAAATGGCTTCATAGTATTCCATTGTGTAGGTATGCTGATTTCTTTAACAGGCTTTCTGCTGAACATTTAATTATTTTCTAAAGGCCTTTGCTAATACAAATGATGCTGTCAGTGAACATTCTTGTCCAGATATACATATCTTTGCTCACATGTGCTTGTATATTTTGGGGATAATTCTTAGAAGAGGACTCTCTGGGTCAAAGGGCTATAATGAACAACATGCTACTAATAATACAAAAGTGTAGTTTTGTGACAAGTTTTTTTTAACTTGGTAGATTTTAAATCTCCTAGTCTTTCCCTTTTTTTTCCCCTAATGAAAACATTAGTCCTAGAGAGAGTAAATGAGTTGACTAAGGTCATACAGCTAGCTTATGGAAGTGCTCAGACCAGAAGTTGTTTTCTGGCTACCTCTTTTTTGTCCATCCCTTGATATTTATACCATTAGGATTCCTAATGTTTATCTGCTTTTTGTTTTTGTTTTTGTTTTGCAGCTGTTTGATTCATCAAAATTTTTAAATAATAATAATAATATTTTTGGCTAGTGAAAGTTTATTTTATTAAAGTATGTTTTACTATTGTGGCTACTTGGAGTCAGAATTTAACCTAGGTACATGGAAGAGTTCTGAGTAGAAAGCATATCAGAAACAATGGTAATAGTTTATCGGCAACTCATGAGTATAAAAATTTGTGTATCTCTAAATCCATGTGGTATAAGTAAACCAAATCCTAAGAGGATTTTACTTGCAAAAATAACAAAACTTAACAAGTGTTTAAAGGTATGGAGAAAAGGAAACCCTCTTACCCTGTTGGTAGGAAGGCAAACTAGTGCAGCCACTGTGGAAAACAGTATGGAGGGTCCTCAGAACTACCTATGATCCAGTAATTGCACTACTTGGGTATTTATCCCCAAAATACAAAAAAACTAATTCAAAGGGATACATGCACCTCTACATTTATAACAGCATTATTTACACTAGCCAAGCTATGGAAGCAACCCAAGTGTCCATTGATAGATGAATAGATACAGAAGTTGTGGAGTGTGTGTGTGTGCAATGGAATATTATTAAGCCATAAAAATATTATTCAGCCATAAAAAAGAATGAAACCTTGCCATTTCCAACAAATGAGTGGAGTCAGAGAGTATAATGCCAAGCAAAATAAGTCAGAGAAAGGTAAATAACCATGTGATGTCACTTCTGTGGAACTTAAGAAACAAATAAGCCAAGGGGAAAAAAAGGAAAGAGAGAGAGAGACAGACAGACAGACAGATCAAGAAACAGTCTCTTAACTATAGGAAACAAACTGATGGTTACCAGAGGAGACAGAGGTGGGGGATGGGTGAAATATGTGGTGGGGATTAAGGAGTGCACTTGTTGTGATGAGCACTGGGTGATGTATAGAATTGTTGAACCACTATACTGTACCCCTGAAACTACTATAGCACTGTATATTACTATTTTGGAATTAAGATACACAAATAAAAACAAAAAGTAAAACAAAAATTATTTATTATTTGTTTTTTAAAAAAAACTTGTTTTAAGCCAGCAAGTTTTTTGTGTTTTTTGTTTTGAGCTTTCTTCTACTTAAAATAATATATTGTTGGATCAAACTGTCTTCTGCATTTAGATGCTATCCCAGTCTTTGTCACTTTGGCAGAGACGCAGTGGTTTCTGCATGGGTCATAAAATACAGATACATGGACACACACGCATAGAATGCTTACTGTTTTATGCAGGTTGTTTCTTGGGCTACATACAGTAGTCTGTATAAAATACCACTTATGTAAACTTCTTTTCAGATTATACACTATGTCTAGAGCACCTAGAGGGAATTAATTCCTTTTTTATTGCATTGATGTTTTTATTTTTACTTTTTTTTAGAGGCACTACATGCATGTGTTAAAAAAAAGAAAGAAAAAAAAAAGCCTAAAAGGTTATGCAGTAAAAAGCAGGTCTCCTTCCCACTCCCCACCCTCATACCCTGTTTCTCTGAGGGAAAAGACTCTTTTGTCCATAACCAGCTGACTCATTTACATTATTGTCTCTGGTTTTATTATTCTAGTACAAAAAATAGAATTTTTAATAGATAAGTAATCCTATTCCCCACATGGGAGGTAAAACTGTTTTAGACCTGATAATAGTGCTTTAGTTGATGGGGTTGGTGACAGTGGCATCCAATACACAGATGTCTGCTGTGTATCTTCTCTCTATAGCATTCATTCTATTTATATTGAGTGGATTTAGGGATGGGGTCAGGGAATTTTTATACACACGTATTTACACACATATATGTGTGATAAACTATTGTTTTTTTTCTGATGTGCTTTCTACTTAGAAATTTTTCCAGTTAAATTCTGTCTTAATATAGTGCTTTATTTTAACTTCATTTTTCATGTTCTGAAGAAATGATAAACTTAGACACTAACGTAAGCAAAACTTGGATAACATTATTAATCATATGAATCTTGTGTCAATTATTATTATGTAGTTACAACTCGCATCTTCCAGATTTGGTGCCAGAATGGTTAAGTTACCAAGACGTTGTACACTCTAGGCCCAGCAGAAACTTTTAATGAAGAATTTAAAAAGTTGGTTTGAAACATTCTCATTATATCCAAGAAACAGGAACACGTGGCTAAAGTCTTTACAGGTGGATTCATTGAAGCATAACAGAATGTTTTGTCCAAAATCATAGAATAAATCAAAGAAGAACATCTAAAGCCACTAACATTTCACATACGTAAAATTTATGCTTTTTGATTTATTTTGGATTCTTTATTATTTTATGGTACATGCTCATTTGAATAAGAGAATTCATTCAGTAGACATTGATTGTTTGCTGTTACAAGGCAGAGAGAGTTTAATATGCTGAGGATATACTAGTGAACCAAACAGATGTTTCTACCTTGACAGAGCTTATATGATAGTCGGAAGGAGGCAGATAATAAACAAGTAAATATGTAATGTCAGGTAGTGATAGGTGCTAAAATAAAGTGTGGGATATTAAGTGCCAAGATGAGGGAAGGGTAATTATATGAAATCATGGAAGGCCTCACCTCTAAGAGTACATATGAGCAAACCATGTGAAGGTTTGGTATCTGGGGTGTGATACTGTCAATCCACAACATTTTGCAGCTTCTTCTGTCAAAAGGTAGAGTTTATTTTCCCACTCCCTTAAATCTGGGTTGGCCATGTAACTTATTTTGTCCAGCTGCCAAGGGAGACATTGAATTCCAAACCCTAAGCCTCAAGCAACCTTGAAGCTCCTAGTTTGCCATTTTAGAATGCTCCTTGTATCGTGCTGGAATATGGGCTAGAATATCAAATTTTGGGAGATCATATAGAGATAGAAGACCTAATCATGAGCCAGCACCAACGTCTGAGATGTCTGAGAAAATATCTCAGGTCCTCCAGCCCCCACCAAGTTGTCAGTTGATTGCAAGCTCATGAGTGAGCCCAGGTGAGACCAACAGAACCACCGTCTAGTTAACTGACAGTCTTGAGAATCAATTATTTTGATTGATTTGGGGGAAATAATGGCACAGGCAGAGGGAACAGCAGTTACAAAGGCCCTGACGTGGAAGCATGCCATGACTTGTGTAGGAACAGCAAGAAGGCCAGCATAGCTAGAAACCCACACAGTGAGTGAAAAGGAAAGAGAAGGTCAGAGAGGTTTCAAGGAGCTAGATTACAGGGCTTTCTTTATGGACCATGTTTAGGAGTTTGGCTGTTACTCTGGAGTGAAATGGGATGCCATGGAGATTTTTGAGTAGATGAGTGACATGATTTCACTTACATCTTTTTTTTCTTTTATCTTTATTATTGAAGTATAATCGAGATACAGTGTTATATTAGTTTCAGATGTACAGCATATTGACTCAACAGTTCTAGATATTACTCAGTGCTCATCAGAAGTATAGTCACCATCTGTCACCATACAATGTTATTAAAATATTATTGACCATATTCCCTATGCTGTACTTGTCATCTCCATGACTTATTTTGTAACTAGAAATTTGTACCTCTTAATCCCCTCATCTATTTTATATGTTGGCCATCTGTATGCCTTCTTTGGAAAAATGTCTATTCAGGTCCCTTGACCTGAATTATTTAATTAAATTATTATAATTTATAATAAATCAACTTTAATTACATGTAATTTCACATGAATTTTAAAATTAAACGTACTATAATTTGATTTTTTATAATTAAGTGATAATAAACCAGAATTAATAAAAATTGTTTTTATTTAATCAGATTTTGGGGGCATTTTGGTATTGAGTTGTATAAGTCCTTTATATATTTTGGATATCAGATTGATGTATCATTTGCAAATATCTTCTTCCATTTAATGGGTTGCCTTTTCGTTTCGTTGGTATCCTTTGCTGTGCAAAAGCTTCTTGTTTTTATGTACTCCTTATACTTTAATTTACTTTTGTTTCCCTTTCCTGATAAGACATATCCATAAAGATGTTGCCTAGTCTACTGTCTCATCTTAACAATGAGAAGATAGTGAATATGCCACAAAATCATGTTTTTTTAACCTACTAGAAAGTTGAGGACACAAAGAAACCTAAATAAACTAAATTCCATAAAGCAACGAACCTTTCATAGGAAAGAAGAGACTCATGGCTATATCTCTGGTGGCACAGCAGAAAGAGAAGGGAATCCACTATAGTTGAGAGTAAAAAGAAACCAGTCAAAATTTTGCCTAGCTTTCGTGGTCATATATAGACAGACATGGCAGATTAGAATCCCAAGAAACCCAAATTACAGAGCAAGTTGACACTCTCTACAGTGCTTTTGTGGAATACCAGTGGCAGTATACCAAAGGCGAAAAGCAAGGCAGAAGAGATCCCTCTTGAAGTGCTACTGGCCCTTCACTTAGTGCAAAGTAGCAGTCCACTGAAGCTGGGGACAGGACAGCAGGGTAGAAAGATGTCCCCAGAGGTATAGAAAATTAGGGAGCAGAGCTGAAACACAAAGAGAAGTCCACAGCAACCAAAAGGCTGATGGGTAGAGAGCAAGGCAGAGAGAGGTATACTGTTTGTAAAGCTGTTGACTGGGCTGTCAAGCAGAGAGGGACATCTAGAGTCTTGTGTGTGTTTAAATCCCACACCCTGTTGAAGAAGTCTGGATCCTCCCCTTAAAATATTTGAACCCAGTGGTGAATGGAATTTAACTAAGGCAGCCAGAAAGCCAAGACCCACCGCAGTTACAGACTATAGTGATTCAACTTTCAGCAGTCAGAGCCAAGACTTGGCACTTTTCTAGAGATGCACATTATTTATCCCCTCTCCATCCTTAATACCATTGTTTGTCGTACAGTCAAAACTTCCGAGACACACGAAGAAACAGGAAAATGTGACTTGCAATCAAGTAAAAAGAAAAGAAAAAAGAAAAAACAGTATAAATAGCCCCACAGTTGATGCAAATGTTGGGATTAGAATTAAGGACTTTATAATTATTATGCAGTAGGTATTAAAGAATCTAGTTAAAGGTGAAAAATGTGACTGGGTGATAATTTTAGTATAAAAATGGAAATTATTAAAAAGAAGGAAATGAAGAATTCATTCAGTGGGCTTAACCAGATTGGACAAAGCAGAACAAAGGATCAGTGGACTTGAAGGTGGGCCCTTGAAATTATCCCAACTGAAGCACAAAGAGAAGGAAGTCTTTTTAAAAAGGGAACAGTCTGTGGAACAGTAGTAAATGGCCTAAGATAAGGATAACTGCAGCCCTAGAAAAGAAGGGGAGAGAGGTTGGGACAAGAAAAAAATGTTTGAACAGATAATGATTGAGAATTTTCTAAAATTGATGAAAGATATCAACCCACAGTGTCAAGAACTCAACAAACCCTAAAGAGCATAAATATAAAGAAAACTACATCTTGCCACTTCATGGTCAATTAACTGAAAATCAAAGATAGAAAATTTTATAAGCAACCAGAGGAGAAAAGACATATTCAGGGAACCACACAGTAAGAATATTGGTGGTTTTTTATTAGAAACAGTTGAGTCCAGAAAGCAGTTGAATGACATCTTTAAAGAACTACAGACAACTTTGTTAACTTACCAAAAATACTCGTTTAAAACAAGAAGGTAGTCTATGGCCATACCACCCTGAATACAGCCGATCTTGTCTGAACCTGAAAGCTAAGCAGGGTTGGGCCTGGTTACTACTTGGATGGGAGATCATATGGGAATCCTGGGTGCTCTCGGCGATAAACAGATAGATATAGATAGATAGATAGATAGGAGATAAACAGATAATTTTAAATTAAAAAAGAAGGTAAAATGAAGGTATTTTCAGACAGTCAAAAACAGAGAATAATTAATTTCCAGCAGATCTATACTGTAAGAAATGCTAAAGGAAGTTCTGCTACGTGAAAGGAAATCATTCTGGATGAAAGACAGGATGTGCAAAAAAGAAGAAAGCACTAAATATATGGATAAATATAAAGTACCAACTTTTTTGTTATTTGTAATTATGTAGATTTATATATTCTATTTTCTTTAAGACTGTAGACAGGTTAAAACCAACTAATAGTGAATTATAGGAGATAATAAGAAGGGGCTTATAGCATATATAGAAATAAAATTTATAATAGGATCACACAAGATGGGAGGAAAATAAAAACAAGTATATATAAGTTCTTACGTTATTCAGTAGTAACATATGATTTGAAGGTAGACAGTGATAAGAATGCACATTGTGATCTAAAATAACATGAACAACTATTTCAAAAAATTTAATAGAGGAGTTTAAAATGGAATACAAAAAATATTAGACTCGTTCACATGAAGGTAGGTAGGTAAATTTAAGTTCAACTATGTCAATAATTGTATTCAGTGTAAATAGTCTAAACTTCATTTAAAAGGCACAGAATAAAAAAGAAGCAAGAATCAACTAGATGCTGATAAGAAGAGACATTTTAAAAATATGAAGAAACAGGAGATACAGCTTTCCAGTTATGGAATGAATAAGTCACAGGAATAAAAGGCACAGCATAATGAATATAGTCCATGATATTAAAATAGCATTTTATGGTGACAGATAGTAGCCACATTTGTGGTGAGCATAGCATAACATATAGGGAATTTGAATCATTGTGTTGTACATCTGAAACTAATGTACCATTGTGTATCAACTATACTCAAAAACTTTTAATGAATACACAGTTTGAAATAAAAAAGACTGAAAAAGATATGCTTTGCAAACAGTAAGCATAAGAAAGTAGAATTCGAGACAAAATTAAGAGCAATCTTACATCAAGAAGATATAACTATTAAAAATGTGTATGTACCAGGTAACACCATAAAAACACATGAATCTCAAACTGATAAACTCTCTCAGTTATTGATAGAATATACAAAAATCAGTAAAGATAATAGATGATATTGATAGGGAAAATCTGTTGTAAGATGGCTGACAAGACTAATAAAAAAACACCTGTCCCTGATTAATGAGGAATGCAGAAGTAACAGGCTATAAATTGTTCCCTCTGCTAATGCTCTGGTCTCAGACCCCTGGAGAATGATCTCCTCTGAGCCCATCAGTATAAAATAAACCTGCTTTCCAAGATCTCCGAGTGCCACTTGGTTCCTCCACCAGGTGACCAGATTCCATAACAATATGCATAATGCTATCAACTGATATAGTACACTGATATTTCCAGAACACTACACCCCAAAGCTATAGAAAATACATTCTTTTTTAGCTCCTATGAAATTCTCACCAAGATAGACCATATGCTCAGCCACAAAACAGGTATCAATAAATTTCAAAAGACTGACATCTTATGGAATATATTCTTTGACTTCAATAGAATTAAAATGAATAGCAAGAAAATCATAATTATTTATAACTGATAATGGAAAACTATATAAAGATTCATGAGACTCACAACTATACTTCAGTTAAAAATAGTCTTAATATTAGGGTAATTTCTTTAAAATATTAAAATTCAACTTGCCATTAAAAAACCAAAGATTTATGGGATTCAGCTACAGCAGTGCCTATGGGAAAAGTAATAGCTTTCAGTACTCCATTAGAAAAGAAGGAATCAAAGACCTAAGCTTCCACCTTAGAAAGTAGAAAAAGAACAAATTAAACCTTTGGTTTACTTCAATAGTAAATTGAAGAAAGGAAATAATAAACTGAGGAATGGAAATCAATGAAACAGACGAACAATAGAGAAAATAAATGTGCAATAATTAATTTATTGTCTCTAAGCTCTAATTCACCCTTCTGAGTCTTGCTTTGTGATAGTGAAGCTGGATGCTGTAAACATTTCTCCTTTGCCAGCTGGCTTGATATTAGAGTTCCTCAGTAGATATTGTTGGTGGTTCTCTGCAAAGTCCTAGTAGGAGAGAAAAGGCTTTCCTTATTGGTAGTCTTGTATGTTTTTTCCTGCCACATTAGCTGGCAGTTGAGCAGGTTGGAGGCCCAGTAGGATTTACCTCAGCCTCCCTCCTGAGCAAGCCCCAGCTTACCCACACCTCTGGGAAATTTCCCTTCTCCTGAGCGGCCACTTCCACAGACCAGCTGCAGCTCACCCATACCCCTGTGCAGGTAGTTTCTCAGCTACCCAGGTTCCTATGAACCAGGTCTGGCCTTGCCCTTTGGCAAGTTCCTTCCCAGCAGGGAAGATTTTGTGTTGCTGTGGCAGCAAGACCCATGCATTGAGGTGGGAATCTCAGTGGAGGGTTCTTTTCTTTTAAGTTTTTAATTCATTATTTACTTATTTTCTCTTTGTTTAGTGGTGGTCTGTGTTGTACAATTGCTAACTTTGGAGAGCTTTAGACAAGTACTATCCAACAGAAGCCATATACGTAATTTAAAATTTTCTAATACTCACATTTATTTTTTTTATTTTATTTTGTTTGTTTGTTTGTTTATTTTTTTTTATTTTTTTTTAAACTTTATAGTTTATTGTCAGGTTGGTTTCCATATAACACCCAGTGCTCTTCCCCACAAGTGACCTCCACCAAGACCATCACCCCCCTTTACCTTTCCCCCTTCCCCTTCCCCCCTCAGTTTGTTTTCAGTATTCAAGAGTCTCCGTGTTTTGTCTCCCTCCCTCTCCCTAACTCTTTTTCCTCCTTCCCCTCCCCATGGTCCTCTGTTGGGTTTCTCCTGTTAGACCTATGAGTGAAAACATATGGTATCTGTCCTTCTCCACCTGACTTATTTCGCTTAGCATGACACCCTCGAGGTCCATCCACTTTGCTACGAATGGCCAGATTTCATTCTTTCTCATGGCCGTGTAATATTCCATT
>CM053571.1:14633808-14746806 GCA_028646485.1 Cryptoprocta ferox
ATTTTTATTATTTTTATTTTTAGAGATCACGAGTGGGGGAGGGGGCAGAGGGAGAGAGAGACCATCTTTAAGCAGTCTCCATACTCAGTGGCAAGCCTGATGCAGGGCTCATTCCCATGATCCTGGGATCATGACCTGAGCCAAAACCAAGAGTGAGATGCTCAACTGACTGAGCCACTCAGGTGCCCCAAAGTTAATTGTAATAATATATTTTATTTAACCCACAATTTCTAAAATAACTTTTAATATAAAATGAGTATTAAAATTTTAAGCTATTTTAACCTTTTTTTTCATATGAAGTCTTTGAAATCCAGTGTAAATTTTATGCTTGCAGCATCTCTGTTCCAATTAGCTACATTTCAAGTGCTCAGAAGCCACTTCTGTGGGTAGTGGCTATCTGCCATATTGGATAGTGTAGCTTTAACTCCTCCTTTACTCCTTGTCATTGTTGACCAACTTTTGCTTGCTATATTCTTCATAATAAATTTTTCACGTTCAAATTGCTGATGTAGTCTGTGTCTTGACTGAATCCAGATTGATTCAAAGCCGAAAGCTGGGTCTTGAAAAGATTAAATTGATAAATTACTAGCAATATTAATCAGGGTGAAAAAGGGAGAAAATTTCTGTCATAACATTTCTATCGTTCTTTATCAGGAATAAAAAGGGGGACATCACTCGAGATTCTCTAAACTTCAAAAGCATTATAAAGGATATTATAAACATAATGCCAATAAATTAATACAACTAAGATGAAATGAAAAACTTTTTGAAAGTACAAGTTATGAAATTCTCAGAAAAATAAAAGAAAAAGTGAATAGCCCTATATCTCTTGAAGAACTTGAATTTATAATTGAAAACCTTCCCATAAATAAAACTGCAGGCCCAGGACAGCTTTGGTTGTGAATTCTATCATCTATTTGAGAAAGAAATCATACCAATCTTACAGTACTTTTCTGAAAACATAGTTCCCTATGTTGGGAAAACTTGCCCAAAACATTTGTTTTATGAGACCAGCATAACTCTAATGCCATACTCTAATATCAAAACCTGATAAAGAGATTTTAAGGGGGAAAAAAAGGATAGCCCAATGTCCCCCAGAAACAGACTCAGATATCCTTAGTAATATACAAACAAATTGAAATTAGTAATATTTTTAAATAATAATACATCATAATCCCGTGAGGTTTATCCCAGGAATACAAAGCTAGTTCAACATTATAAAAATCAATTAAGGTAATCCTTCCTATTAATAGAATAAAGGAAAAGATATTATGATTATTTCAGTAGATGAAGAAAAAGCATTTGACAGAATTCAACATTGATTCATGATTTAAAAAAACCTTTAAAGTAGGAATAGAAAATTTTTAAATGTTAATATGATAAAGGTTGTCTATAAAAACCATAACTAATGTCATTCTTAATAGTGATATGTTGAGTGCTTTCTACCCAATATAGGGAGTAAAGTAAGGATATGTACTTTTACCACTTACTGAAAGGTAACCAGTGTAATTGGGGGAAAAAGAGAGTAGATAATTAGCTTACTAGCTTATTACTCTCTTCCCCCTATTTTCTATCATAGCATTCTGTTTTTTTCTAATAGTTATTACTTTTTAAATTTATCTCTGCGTTGCCAGTCTTCCTCAGTAAGCTCCAGGAAGGAGGGATATAGTATTGTGTTTGACCTGTATTAAGAATTATAATATTTGATGTATGAGTAAATACATTTAATGTTTGGGGAACCTTCTCTTCCCTATCTTTCTGTGTTTCTTGTGGAGAGATAATTCACTAATTTATCCCCAGAGAAGAAGTGAAAGATTTCATTTTTGAGTTTAGTAGAAGGAGCTAGGTGCGTATAGCTCAGATTGTACTTTTTCTTCTCTTCACTTGCTGAGAGCGCATATCCTATTCTGTTCTCCCATGTCACAAATTTTATAGGAGTAGCCCCCATTGCAGGTAAGGTGTTGCTTATTATTAGGTGGCTAAATCTGTTTTATTCAGGGATGGTGTATTAGGAAGCCTACCTTCCCATAAACCTAATATGTTTTCTCCAATTCATCTTTACTAGTAATGTGGTCTATTTTTTGATACTTAACTGTGTGACTTACTTTCCCTTCCTTTTCAAAAAGGAAAAAGGAAAGAGAGTGCTACTGACTCATCTTAAACTCTATCATCTAACTAAAAAATTATTTATTAAAAAAATCATAGAGGGGTGCCTGGATGGCTCAGTCAGTTAAGTGTCTGACTCTTGATTTCGGCTCAGGTCATGATCCCGTGGTTTGTGGGATCAAGCCCTGTGTTAGGTTCAGCACTGACAGCATGGAGCCTGCTTGGGATTCTCTCTATCCCTCTCTTTCTGCACCTCTCTCACTCATGTTCTCTCTTTCTCAAAATAAAAAAACATTAAAAAATCATAGAATTGCAAACTACTACTTAGGAAAAAAGTTGTAACATACATGGCAGAGAAAGGTTGCTATCATTAAAATATAAGGAGCTCTTATAGGTCCTTATATTCATTGCCATAGAAAACCAAGCAAACATAAGCTGCAACTCACAAAAGAAGAAATATACAAATGGCTAGTAATAATAGCTGCCATTCATTGAGGACTTACTGTATACTGTGTCCTTAACAATTTATCTGCATTATCTCGTGTAAACAGTAACAATGTTTTTTTCATTATACTGTAGCAAATACATAGTATCATATGCTAGCTACTCTCTAAGCACATAAATTCTACATATTTTATAAATGACGAAGCAGGCAGGAAGAGTTTAGCCATTTGCGCAAATAGTTGAGCCAATCTTTTAACTCAGGAGGTCTGACTTTAGTTCCTATGTGTTTTTTTAACATTTATTTAATTTTTGAGAGAAAGAGGATGTGCATGTGTGAGGGAGTGACAGAGAGGGGGACAGAGGATCCAAAATCCAGCTCTGTGCTGACAGCAGAGAGCCTGATGCAGGGCTCAAACTCACCAACTCCCCAATCATGAGATCATGAACCAAGCTGAAGTTGGAAGCGTAACCGACTGAGCCACCCACCCAGGTGCCCTTGGATCCTAGATTTGTAAATGCTATTTTATACTTCTTGTCTATAAACAAAGAAATATAATGCTTTCTTACTCTTATTTTAATTTTATTTTTAAATTTCAAAAACAGTATGTGATTGTACTAACATGTGAACAATGCATCAGTGTGTAAAATAAAAAATAATCACCTTATTTGCAGTCCTAAATTCTACTCTTCAAAGGTAATGGCTATTGACAGCTTGGTATACATTCTTCAAGACTTTCAAGAAAGGAAAATTTTAAAAATGAGATACTATTTTTCTGTGTATTCCGTGTGTACGTGTTAGTGTGTTTTTAAAAAACCTTTAACACATGCTATTGGCAAGTGTATGGGGAGCAAGCACTTCTGTGTACCACCGATAAGAGTGTAAATTGGTACACTGTATCTGTTGGAAAATTTGGCAGTGTCTATCAAAATTTAATGAGCTTATCTTATCCATTCATTGTTTTTCAAGGAACTATTTCTAGGAAAAATAGGGCAAATGCCCCAAAATGTTCAAGATGCATGCATAAAGATAAGGATATACACTGTGTGGTTTATAGTAGCATTTTTTTTTTTATATCCCACTATTGGGAACAGCCCTTTTCTAAACTGTACAGGTTTGGAGAATTAGTTTGTTACTATATAATTAGTTAAGTAATGGTAGAATTGCTGTTGATTTTTTTTTTCTTCGTAAGATATATCAGAGTAGATTTTAGAATTAAAAGCTACTACCCCCTTGGGAAATCACTTAATTACCTAAAGTCACAGACAGTCTCCATATTGAAAATCACTATAAGGAGATGTATATAACTGATCAGTATAGCACCTGATACTCAATAAATAGCTGGTATTATTATTACTATCTCTGTCTCTCCACAGTTAGCATTTTTTGGTAATCAGAAATAAAAAATTATAAAACAGAGTACTTCAGCAAAGGAACATATACACTATTAACTATCAAAGGTTTGCGGAAGACCAATTCTTAGAATCAACAGACATAAATTCAGGTATTCTGGCTCTTTGAGAAAGAACTTGGACAGGTCCCTAAATTTTTAAAATAACCCTGTGTGCCAAATGAAGATATCAACCAAAGTGGTAAAGTGAGGGTTATTTTGAGGAACAAATGTAAATTATTTGAAAAGTAAGTGCTATAGAAACACATTTAGTATAGGAAGCTGGTTTTAAGCATATTAGTAGATTGTCCAGTGCCTAGTACGATGCCTGAAATCTAATGAGTGTACATTTCTTATTAGCATATTTTTGAATTTATAACTTGTGCGGTTTCTTCCTGCATATTCAAAGTTTGATTATGTATAATCGTTTCAAATATAGAGTTTGAGCTTTTCACTTTTTCCAGAATATGTTGTTGTAATAAAAAAATAATTAAAATTTGTGTACATTTTTGTCCCTTTTTCTTATTTTAGGAATGGAACATTACTAAACTTTCAATTGAGTATGATTCTGAGCCCTTTGGAAAGGAACGAGATGCAGCTATTAAGAAACTGGCTACTGAAGCTGGAGTAGAAGTTATTGTACGAATTTCACATACATTATATGACCTGGACAAGTAAGTTTTTCTTTTATTTATTCTGGTAAAATACACACAACATAAAATTTGTTATCTCAACCATTTTTTAAGCATACAGTTCAGTGGTATTAATTATATGGACCAG
The DNA here is from genome assembly GCA_028646485.1 of Cryptoprocta ferox. NCBI lineage: Eukaryota > Metazoa > Chordata > Mammalia > Carnivora > Eupleridae > Cryptoprocta > Cryptoprocta ferox. The sequence continues at coordinate 14,638,527 of CM053571.1, forward strand.
TAAGTTTTAACCTGTGGGACTTAAGTTTGTGAAATGGAAATAACAACAAAAACATAGTAGAATTGTGGGAGAATTATGTGAATATATGTTAAGTCCTTAGCCTTTTAACTGCTGTGGTTTTTTTATTTACTCAATGACAGATGCCAAAATTACAGGCATAGTTAATGCATAAGATAAAAGTACTCAGAATTTCAGTTTTAAAACTATTATGAGTATCACAAAATTTCCTTGACTATTCTAACTCAACCTGTGGTCTTGCCTTTCTGGGCTCTTTGTAATATTAATTTCATAGTTTATATGATATAAAGCTATACTGTGCTTTGATATATTTAGTATGATTGTCTTAAGTTATTTTATTTCATGCATGTATATCTTTTTTTTAATGTTTATTTATTTATTTTGAGAGAGAAAGAACGTTTACACAAGTGTGGAAGCAGGGGAGGGGCAGAGAGAGAGAGAAGGAATCCCGGGGGGCTTGATCCCATGAACCATACATCACCTGATCTGAAACCAAGAATCAGACGCTTGTCTAACTGAGCCACTCAGGTGCCCCTCGTGTCTGTATCTTGTCTGGATTTTAAGTCCATATGCAAATTGTATGTAATATTACTTTGCATAACTGTAGTCCCCTGAAATGTGGCATGATATCATATTTCTCAAAGTGTATTTTTTGAAATGTCATTTCTTGGTGATGCTTTGTCCAAAAAAGATTCTTTGGTCAAGTTTAAATTTAGAAAGTATTATATGCTTTGAATTTTGAAGGCTCATGAGATTCATTAACTTACTAACTTTTGGCATACTGTCATCCTTACAAGTGCTGAACTTGAAATCTCATAATTTAAATCGCCTTTTAAATTATTTTACTTTTTTAGTTATTTACTCATTTTATCTAGTTAATAAAGCTAATTCGGTAAGTTACATGACAAACTAGTTAATTTTATTCTACTTTTCCAAATGTATAAAAATAAAACTCTGATTTGATTCGGGCAGGAGTCTTATTTGATATTAAGCCTTAAGTCATATATCTCTTGAAAATAAACTTGCCTTCTAGTTTACCAGTTTTCTTAACTTTAGGAAGCTGATAGCAAGAAGGAGGTATATATGAGGTGGCGGGGTGGGGGAGGTGGGGTATAGGACTTTTCCTTTTTCCCTCCTCACTTCTTGGCTGGTCTAATAATTCATTTAACATAAGACAGATTAACAGAAGAACAATAAATTTAATTCATATATACAGGATATGAGACTCAAAGAAGTGAGCAAAGCAGGCAGCTTTTACACCTTTTAGACAAAGAAACAATAAGTTAGTGAAGAGTTGGCAAGACAAAGAAGTTGGAGCTTGTGGGTAGCAAGTTTATGAAGAAGTTGATACAGTCTTCTCAGCCCTGAATTACCTGTCTCTGGTGATAAGGATGCCTTTTACCCTCCAGGGTGCTGGGAGAGTATCCTTCACATGGAGAATTTATTTCTTGCTTTCAGAGAGACAGAGGAGGGTCAGAGTGTCCTTCTTAATATTGGCTGTTTCTTAAGTTACTTTAATTCAAAATAATCAATATGCTAAAGTGGCATATTTGGAGGCAACTTGCCCTGAGCCCCATCAAAGGCAAAACAGGATAATAGCGATTGCTTCTAAGTGGGAGATTAGGGTTTTGCATAAAATTGGATTGTTTATTGGATTGAATATGAATATTTACCATATATAATTCACCAAATAAAAATGTAACATACAGAAAACATTTTTCTCAGGTCTTTATTCTGCTTGTTATGTAATTAGCCGTGTCTTCAATAGTATCACTGCAGTATCATTACAGTCCACAAGTTTCATTATGACTCTTTGTATAAACTTAAAGTATTATACTGAAACAAAATTACTAAAGGCAGAGTGGATAGTTCTTGTGGTGATTACTTTCTGAACATACAATTTATATGTAATTATATGTGGTATAATGAAAAATGTACTATTTTTTAATTTTATTTTTTTCATCATGTTAAAAGTGCACTCTTTAATCCCCATCGTCTTTTGCCCCCATACCCCTACCTAACCTCTCCTCTGGTAACCATCAGTCTGTTCTCTATAGTTGAGTCTGTTTCTTGATTTGTCTCTTTCTCTTTTTTCCCCTTGCTTGTTTGTTTTGGTTTTTATATTCCACATATGAGTGAAATCATACGGTATTTGTCTTACTCTGACATATTTCGCTTAGCATTATATTCTTCTAGCTCTTTCCATGTTGTTTCACATCTTCTTTATCCATTTATCTATTGATAGACCCTTGAGCTGCTTCCGTAGTTTGGCTGTTGTGGATAACATTGCTATAAATGTAGAGGTACATGTATTTCTTGGAATTAGTGTTTTTGTGTTTTCCAGATAAATATTTAGTGATGTGATTACTGGATCACAGGGTAATTCTATTTTTAACTTTTTGAGGAGCCTCCTTACTGTTTTCCACAGTAGCTGCACCAGTTTGCATTCCTACCAACAGTGCAAGAGGGTTCCTTTTTCTCCACATCCTCATCAACACTTTGCATTTCCCTGATGATGAGTGATGTTGAGCATCTTTTCATGTATCTGTTGGTCATCTGTATGTCTTCTTTTGAGAAATATCTGTTCATGTCTTTTGCCCATATTTAATTCGATTTTTTTTTGGGGGTGTTGAGTTGTATCAGTTTTTTATATATTTTGGATACTGATCCTGTATTGGATATGTTGTTTGCAAATATCTTCTCCCATTCAGTAGGTTAACCTTTAGTTTTGTTGATTGTTTCCTTCACTGTGCATAAGCTTTTTATTTTGATGTAGTCTCAATAGTTTATTTTTGCTTTTATTTCCCTTGCCTCAAAAGACAATCTAGAAAACTGTTGCTACAGCTGATGTCAGAGAAATTATTGCCTATGCTTTCTTCAAGGATTTTAATGGTTTCATGTCTCATATTTAGGCCCATAATCTGTTTTGAGTTTATTTTTGTATATCATATGACAAAGTGGTCCAGTGTCATTCTTTTGCATATAGCTGTTCAGTTTTCCTAACAGCATTTGTTAAAGAGATTCTTTTTTCCAAATGTATATTCATTCTTCCTTTGTCAAAGATTATTTGACCATATGTAATTGTGGGTTTATTTTTGGGTTTTCTGTTTTACTCCATTATTCTGTGTGTCTCTTTTTATGCCCATACCATACTGTTTTAATTGCTATCGCTTTATAATATAACTTGAAATCTGGAATTGTGATACCTCCAGTTTTGCTTTTTCTTTTTCAAGACTGCTTTGGCTATTTGAAGTCTTTTGTGGATCCATAAAAATTTTAGGATTGTTTGTTCTAGCTCTGTGAAAAATGCTGTTGATATTTTGATAGGGGTTGCATTAAATGTATAGATTGCTTTGAGTAGTATAGACATTTAAACAATATTCTTTTATTATGTTTTTAAGTTTATTTATTTAAGTAATTTCTATACCCAATGTAGGGCTTGCACTCATGACCCCAAGATCAAGAATGACATGCTCTTTCACTGAGCCAGCCAAGTGCCCCATCAGTATTTGTTCTTTAAATCCACGAGCATGGCATGTCTTTCCATTTCTTTGTGTCGTCTTGAATTTCTTTTATCACTTTTATAGTTTTCTGAGTACAAGTCTTTCACCTCTTTGGTTAAGTTTATTCCTAGATATTTTATTGTTTTTCGTGCAATTATAAATGAGATTGTTTTCTTAATTTCACCTCCAGATTCATTCTATGAGGCCAGTTTAGCCTGATACCAAATCCAGATAAAGATACCATAAAAAAAGAACTACAGGCCAATATCTCTCATGAATATAGATGCAGAAATTCTCAAGAAAATATTAGCAAACCAATTCCAGCAATAAATTTAAAAAAATCATACATCATGATCAAGTGCGATTTATTCCAGGGATGGAAGGATGGTTCAGTATTTGCAAAAAATCAAGATGATATATCACACCAATAAGTGAAAGGATGAAAATCATATGATCATTTCAATACATGCAGAAAAAGCATTTGATAAAGTACAACATCCATTCATGATAAAAACCCTCTGCAAAATAGGTCTAGAGTGAATATATCTCAAAATAATAAAGCCTTATATGAAAAACTCATAGCCAATATTATATTTAATGGTGAAAAACTGAGAGCTTTTCCCCTAATGTCAGGAACAAGACAAGGGTATCCACTCTCACCATTTTTATTCAACATAGTACTGGAATTCCTAGCCACAGCAATTAAACAACATAAAGAAATAAAAGGTATTCGAATTCGTAAAGAAGAAGTAAAACTCTTGACTATTTGCAGATGCCATGATACTGTATATAAAAATCCCTAAAGACTCCACCAAAAACTACTAGAACTGATAAGTGAATTCAGTAAAGTCGCAGGATATAAAATCAGTGTGCAGAAGTCTGTTGGATTCCTGTATACCAATAGAGAAAAATGGAATATAAGAAGACAAATGAACATAGGGAAAAGAGAGAGAGAGACAGAGACAGAGACGAACCAAGAAACAGACTCTCAACTATAGAGAACAAACTGATGGTTACTAGAGGGGAGGTGGGTGGGAGGATGGATTAAATAGGTAATGGGAATTAAGGAGGACACGTGATGAACATTGGGTATTGTATGGAAGTGTTGAATCACTAAAGTTTACACCTCAAACTAATACTGTATGTTAACTAACTGGAATTTAAATTAAAAACTTTTTAAAAATGTACTATATTCGGATTAAGGAACCTTGATTTGCTATTTATTAGATAGTTATGCAGCCTTGATTAACTTATTTGACTCTTTTGGTAGGCTCTAGTTTCTGATCCATAAAATGAAGGAATTGGATTTTACAGTAATTCTTTTTTAGGGCTGTAAATGCTAAGCAAATGGCCATAGTAAAAGACAATAACTGGTTATTACCAAATATTGTCTAATCCAAACTACCATTATCAAAGCTAATTTTTCTTTTTAATATAACTTGACTGAGGCAATTAGTGATCAGAAGTAAATATAAAATGTACATGAGATACATTGGCTGGCATTTTTAACAAAGTCATGATGAGCACAATAGAAAATAGCAAGTGATTATCACTACAGTAATACAGAATCCTAATTAATGAGATGTACTTACTGCTCCTTGATATCATATTGGTCTGGTTTAGTTTTAATGTTTTTACCTTTTCATATGTATTATTTTTATGTTATTGCCTTTAGGCTAATTTAGCCACTTGTTTTTTTCACTCATAGATGCTTAATGATACCCTTTGTCTTAAAGGTTTTGGTATTTCATACTGTATATTTTCGACAACTAGCAGATGTTTAAAAAATTGTGAGAATGGGGGCGCCTGGGTAGCTCAGTTGGTTGAGCGTCCAGCTTCAGCTCAGGTCATGATCTCACGGTTCGTGGATTCGAGCCCCGCATCAGGCTCTGTGCTGACAGCTAGCTCAGAGCCTGGAGCCCGTCTTCAGATTCTGTGTCTCCCTCTCTTTCCTACCCTCCCCTGCTCACACTGTCTCTCTCTCTCTCTCTCTCTCAAAAATAAGTAAAACATTTTAAAAAATTCTTTAAAAATTGTGAGAGTGATTTTTAGATTTATTAACTATTTTAGTAACTTTTCTGGTCGTATACGAAGCTTACATTCGCCTAGAAGTCTTAAGTAACTAATTTTATTTTCTGATTTTAAGCCTTTTCAGAACTTATCAGTCAAATTATATTGTTATTTTACTAACTTTGTATTAGGATCATAGAACTCAATGGCGGACAACCACCTCTTACTTATAAAAGATTCCAGACTCTCATCAGCAAAATGGAACCACTAGATATACCTGTAGAGACAATTACTTCAGAAGTAATAGAGAAGTGCACAACTCCTCTGTCTGATGACCATGATGAGAAATATGGAGTCCCTTCACTGGAAGAACTTGGTAGGTGTAAGTGGTAATAAAGGCAGAGCTTAAGAATTAATAAATCACTCGGGAAATCTCACTTCTAATTTGACATGTAAAGTATTTTGCATTTAAGGGGGAAAGAAAGGAGAAAAAAAATCTAAAAGAAACTCTTAAACTAAGAAGTGATAAATCTGTACATTATTTATGTGTTCTATAAGGGTGATCTATCTGTTATCACCTTAAGATGTTCATCCTAAACACTAGAGACCATGATATATCCTTATATGTGAGGACCTATCCGGCGCCCTCAATTCATATTTATGTTACTGTCATAATTTTTCTGCAAACTATTTTTTTCCTACTTATTGAGGTTCAACAAAAATTATTTTAGTTCCAGAAAAATATATTTTTTTTTTTGTTGTTTTTCTTTTAGGTTTTGATACAGATGGCTTACCCTCTGCAGTATGGCCAGGCGGAGAAACCGAAGCACTTACACGTTTGGAAAGGCATTTGGAAAGAAAAGTATGATAATATAGATCATGCTTGTATTTCCAAACTGGCATCTAAAAAATAATTTCACTCTTTTTTAAAAACCAAAAAATAGACTGTTGAGCAAGAGGAATTGAGAGAAATAGTTAAAATAGCACAGACCTAATTGTTTGAAAATTGACAACCATCTCTTCATGTAGATATTTTTTTTCCTCCTCTGCTGATTATTTCCTTCTCTTTAGCTACTACCAGTACTACCTCTTCTATTCTTTCTGTATAAGCTGGTATCTGATGACCATAACTTTGAAGCTAAGATAAAGTTCTTCTTTTTCACCTTTACCTCAGTGTCAAGGAGACAGGTTGAAAGTGCTCTCAGCTTCGTGTTAGGAATTTGAAGGTAATTTATTTCATGAGTATGTGCTACGCGAGGATGGCTAAAACAAAAGAATGCTCACTTGTATCCTGTTGTCTTTTTTGTTAAAACATGTTTGTGGCTGGGATAATAAGATATTATTCTCCACGAAGTATATAACTTTTTTTGGTTTTGTTTTTGAGAGAGATTAGAGAGTGTGAGCAGGGGAGGGGCAGAGGGAAAAGCAGAATCTTAAGCAGGCTTCATGCCCAGCTCAGTGCCCAAAGCAGGGTTCGATCTCACAACCATGAGATCGTGACCTGAGCAGAAATCAGGAGTTGGACGCTCAACCAACTGACCTGCCCAGGCGCCCCAGAACTATGTAACTTTAAAGAAATATATATCAGTTTTAAACACTCTTTAAAATGGAAAAGGCAATTAGTTAGCATAATGCTTTCTGTGTATTTTCAGGCTTGGGTGGCAAACTTTGAAAGACCTCGAATGAATGCAAATTCACTGCTTGCTAGCCCTACTGGACTCAGTCCTTATCTTCGATTTGGTTGTTTGTCATGTCGACTATTTTACTTCAAACTAACAGATCTCTACAAAAAGGTACTATCTAAAACTGAAGCTTGATTTTCAGAATACTTTTTTAAAAAATTGCTGATAATATTTTTTTGCATTTTAACCTTAGGTAAAGAAGAACAGTTCCCCTCCCCTTTCCCTTTATGGGCAGCTGTTATGGCGTGAATTTTTCTATACAGCAGCAACAAATAATCCACGCTTTGATAAAATGGAAGGAAACCCCATCTGTGTTCAGATTCCTTGGGATAAGAATCCTGAGGCTTTAGCAAAATGGGCAGAAGGACGGACAGGCTTTCCATGGATTGATGCCATCATGACACAGCTTCGTCAGGAGGGTTGGATTCACCATTTAGCCAGACATGCAGTTGCTTGCTTCCTGACCCGAGGTGATCTATGGATTAGTTGGGAAGAAGGAATGAAAGTAAGTATTCTGCTGACTAATATAGTACAGTCTTATTTTGAAGGACTCTATACTTCATTAAACAATTCCTATAAGTGGTCTTTTATGTAGATTCATTTATAGTCTAATTTTTTCAGTGGGTAAAGAATTTAAATCTCTGAAGAGGCACACTCTAGGAGAGCAGAATGGTATAATCAGACAGGAAAAATGATGAGAACTGGTTTGATTGACCTAAAGTCATTTCAGAGGCTGAACCAGCCTAGCGATCAAGGGAACTATAAGGTTTAATAACACTCTGAACTTATTGGATTAACATATTTATAGGTGATGATTTCTCCTACAAAAAAGGATTCACCCAAAAATTCTTAGAAATAGTGAATTTATATTATAAAATTTAAGTACGTATCATTTCACCTTCAAAATCACAGCATTTTAATAAGCTAGTCTGTAAAAGTGAAACATACAGCATTCTATGACATCATCTTGTGGTTATGGTTAATAGGACTTGTTTTACCTTCCTGCCTATATCATAAATTTCCCCTATCCAAGGACCATTTCTGATCCATTTAAAACAATTTTTTTAAATGTTTGTTTATTTTTGAGAGACAGAGTGCAAGCCGGGGAGGGGCAGAGAGACAGGGAGACACAGAATCTGAAGCAGGCTCCAGGCTCTGAGCTGTCACCATGGAGCCCGATGTGGGGCTCAAACTCATGAACCATGAAATCATGATCTGAGCTAGAGTCAGACGCTCAACCAAGTGAGCCACCCAGGCTCCCCATCTGATCCATTTTTTTTGCATCTCCTATATTTCCTACTACAAAGTTGTACGTGAGGTAGACATATCACTCATAATGAATTTATAAAAATTCATTTTAATTTGGTTAAGGAATTCCAAATTTAAACTCTATAATGCTAGTGCATTTTTAAAGGTCGTTTATATTTGAGTGCTCCCTATATGTAGGCCAGTGTACCAAGCTTCTAAAGTTTTGTTAGTGATTTATTTGGTTACATCTTTGCTTTTGTAAAAATGGTTACTGCTTTTTTTCTTTCATTTTTTATTTGAATCATTGACTTGAATAATTATTTTATCCTAGCCCAATACCACTGCAAAGATTAGAAGAGTAAATTCTATTCAGAAATTCACTTATATTACTGATATTTTTTCTTTCCCTGAAGTAACTCATTATAGAACAGAACATTGACAAGGAGGCTGACTTTGGAATGTTTAATTTTACAGTTCTGTGCTAGATTTTCTTTGCCTTGATTTTTGAGCTACAGAGACCTGGAAAATGCTTGCTTTGAGAATTATGTGTGCATAAACTAATTGGTTACTGTTACTTCTGAAGGTGTTTGAAGAATTATTGCTTGATGCAGATTGGAGCATAAATGCTGGAAGTTGGATGTGGCTGTCTTGTAGTTCCTTTTTCCAACAGTTTTTTCACTGCTATTGCCCTGTTGGTTTTGGTAGGAGAACAGATCCCAATGGAGACTATATCAGGTAAATCCAGGGTGATTATTATTCAGTTTGGAATAACTAATCCAGGAAGAAATTTTTATGTTTAAGCAACACTTAAGGTTTTCCCCACTCATCATGGGCAGCAGAGATGAGGAGATGGGTAAACAAATCATTTAAATGGTATTAACTTGATTTTGGTCATCCATAGCTAAAAATTAGTTTGTTATAATTTGCTTATAGTTCATTTTATTAATAATTTTTCTTCCTTCTCCCAAAAGGCGTTATTTGCCTGTCCTAAGAGGTTTCCCTGCAAAATATATCTATGATCCCTGGAATGCGCCAGAAGGTATCCAAAAGGTAGCCAAATGTTTGATAGGAGTTAATTACCCTAAACCAATGGTGAACCATGCTGAGGCAAGCCGTTTGAATATTGAGAGGATGAAACAGATTTATCAGCAGCTTTCACGATATAGAGGACTAGGTATGTCAGCAATTACCTTTTGTTTGTTTCTTTGGCAGATGTTTATGTATATGTTATGTATATCCTTGAATTTGATCTTCAGCATAACTTAGGAAATTTTTCCCTTTAGGTCTTCTTGCATCAGTGCCTTCTAATCCTAATGGGAATGGAGGCCTCATGGGGTATTCTCCTGGAGAAAATATTCCAGGTTGTAGCAGCAGTGGAAGTAAGTGAAAAGGAATTTTCTACACTGAGTAACATAAAGAGATTAATAATCAAATATATTTTTATTGAATCCTCACTATGTATTTTAAAAATTTATCTTTTTTAATCTATCTTTGTGTAGTAGGTTCTTTGTATACATGCATACATGTGTATATACATGCACTCACACACACACATACCCTCATTCCATTAGTGACATTTTAGAGATGAAAAACATCTTTACACGTAGTAGAATTTAGGTCAAGGTAAAGATCTTGCAAACTGAGTGAGCAGGGCAATTTTAAGGGTAAAATGAAACTCAAATATCATGATTACTTCTTTTCTTTTTCTTTTTTTTTTTTTTTTTTACTTTCTTTAGGTACATATTAGCTATAAGGTAATTAGTTAAGGTCAGGAGTCCTGGGACTCTGGCTAAAAGATTTATCATGCAGATGCACAGGGCCTCTAGTCCTTTTTGCGCATGAGTTTTTCTTTACAGTCTGTTTGTAGTGGTTTTCTGTATGGTATATATTTAGTTGCCACATATATTCTTAATGTGCGACATTAATAATATCAAGAAGCCAGTGTTTATCGGAAATTTGAATCACTGTATCAGTTTTCAGAGGTTCTAACCAAAAATAGCATGAGGCTAATTAATTTGATTAAAAACAAGGCAGCATTTGAGGAATGCTTATTTTTCCCAAAAAAGTCAGATGTTTAAAATTGATAATTAAGAATAAAACCTTTGGGGTGCCTGGGTGGCTCAGTCAGTTTAGTGTCCAGCTTCAGCTCAGGGATCTTGTGGTTTGTGAGTTCGAGCCCCGCATTGGGCTCTGTGCTGACAACTCAGAGCCTGGAGCCTGCTTCAGATTCAGTGTCTCCCTCTCTCTATGCCCCTGCCCTGCTTACACCCTGTCTCAGTCTCTTTCTCTCTCAAAAATAAGTATTAAAATATTTTTTTAAAAAAATAATAAAGACTTAAAAAAACTGAACCTTTCTGGGGCATCTGGGTGGCTTAGTTGGTTAAGTGTCAGGCTCTTGATTTCATGTCAGGTCATGATCTCCTGGTTTGTGAGTTCAAGCCCTGCATGGGGCTCTGCACTGGAAGTGTGGAACCTGTTTGGGATTCTCTCTCTCTCTCTCTCTCTCTCTCTCTCTCTCTCTCTCTCTCTCCCCCTCCCTCCCTCCTTCTCTCCCCCCCTCCTCCCTTCCTCCCTTTTTGCCACTTTCATGTACACTCTCTCTCTCTCAAAATAAATAAACAAACAAAAAAAAAAGATTGAAACTTTCTGATTCAGAAATGCGCTGCATCCTTTTGAGAGCATATACTTTATTCTCCAACAATTAGATTAAGGAGAAAGGAACAAAGCACTCACATTTTGACTACCTACTTTGTGCCTAGTACAAGAGGATTTTTGCCACATTTTCACAATAACCTGGAGAGGTGGTGGTGGAAATAGGTCAAGAAAGGTTAGGTAACTTAACCAAAATCTCACAGTTAGTAAGTAGTTGAGCTATTCAGATCCAGGTCTGACTACTTCTAAACTTACTACTGGGCCTCCCTTGCAAATGTAATGCCATATGTAGTGTTTATAAAATTAAGTCTTTTTTACTGGAATGTGTCTCACCTAGCAGTCTAGTAGTTACTAGTGATGGAAGTCTACCTCAGAAATGTTCTTTTCAGAGTGTCCTACAATTTGAACTTCAACAAGGTGTCAGTTCAGTTTTTCTGTCAGATCTCTTGTTTAAGTTCACAGGCTGCTTCCTCTGCCCATACATGAGTTTGAGGGACAGAGTTCTGTGAACACGAAAATAAGAGGCAGGTAACAGAAGGGTGGGAAGTGACAGGGTTCTAGGTGCCCAGCTGATGGATAGTGATGGTATGTACTGCTACTTGTTCCACTCAAATCTGTATTCATTATTTGGAGTTAATCTGCAGAAATGAATCATGGTATCAAGTTAAATTGGAATAATTTAGCTTTAAAAATTTTGTACACATTTTATGATATAATAGGATTAATAAATCTTGAAAGTACTCTAATCATGTAAATAGTTGCCTGTAACACACTTTGTTTGTAGGTGTTTGTGGGGCTTTCAATGTAAATGAGAGGAAGGGAAACACGAATTTTAAAAAGTGATAAATCGTAAGATGCTGCTTCTACTTGCAATAGGGGAAAAAAGACCATTGAGAGCTGAAGGAACTACAGAAGTTTTCTTGGAAGATTGTGGGATTGGTAGCATTTGGGTAGGCAGATGAGGGAGAGAGCATTGTGGGCCTGGAAATGGGAGTGATTGTGGAAAGATCCTGAGTATTTGGACTGTGCTATTAAAGCGTTTCTCTCCTCCAGTTTCTGTTCCATTTGAAAGGATTAGATACTTCTGAAGCATATCCGTTTATGCCCTCAACTTATCGTGTTTGTAGGCTTTTATCTTAGAGTATCTCACAAGGCATATCAAAGGGCAATGTTCTATATAACTTGCACACAGATGTATTGAAGTATTTTTGTTCTTAAAATAAAACAAAGCATAATCTAATTATACTAGTAATGTATTTTAGGTATTATTTATTTTTTAATTTCATTTTTTCCTTTTCTTTTTAATTTAGAGAGAGAGAGCCTGAGTGGGGCAGAGGGGTGGGGGAAGAGTGGGGAGGGGGGAGAGAAGAAAAGAGAGAGAGAGAGAGAGAGAGAGAGAGAGAGAGATTCTTAAGCAGGCTCCACGCTCATTGCAGAGGCCGTTGTGGGGCTCAGTTCTGCAATCCTGGAATCATGACCTGAGGAGAAATCAAGAGTTGGAAGCTTAACCAACTGAGCCACCCAGGCATCCTATTAATTTTTAATTTAATTTTTTTCTATTAAGAATACCCATTTAGGGGCACCTGGGTGACTCAGTCAGTTAAGTGTCTGACTTCAGCTCAGGTCATGATCTCATAGCTTCTGAGTTCGAGCCCCACGTTGGGCTCTGTGCTGACAGCTCAGAGCCCGGAGCCTGCTTTGGATTCTGTGTCTCCCTCTCTCTCTGCCCCTCCCCAACTCACACTCTGTCTGTCTGTCTTTCTCAAAACTAAATAAACATTAAAAAAAAAAAAAAAGAATACCCATTCAGCATTATTAATCATCAGGGAAGTGCAGATTAAAGCCACTAAGAGGCAGTCCTTCACACCCACTTAGGTGACCAACTATCACTGATTACCAGGGATTGAGGGGTTTCCTGGGACATGGGACTTGCAGTATTAACACCTGAAAAGTCCCAGACAAGCTGGGGTGAGTTTGGTTACCCTGTACCAACTTGCGTGCCTAAAAAATGACAGACAGTAACAAGTGTTGTAGAGGATGTCAAGAGACTGGAACCCTCAAACGTTGTTGAGAGATGGACTGTTAAATGGTACAGCCACTTTCAGAAAAAGTGAAACATAAATTTAAGGTACAGCACAGAAACTCCATTCCTAAGTATCTATCCAAAAGAAATGAAAGCATATGTCTACACGAAGACTTAAAAAATCATAAGAATGCTTTTGATAGCTTTATTTATAATAGTCAAAATGTGGTACATCCATGCAATGGAATATTAATTCATATGAAGGAATAAAATGATGGTACATGCTGCAACATGGATAAACCTCAAAAGTACTGTTAAGTTAAAGAATCCATACAGAAAAGACCGCATACTGCCCAATTCCATTTATATGAACTATCCAGAAAAGATATGACTTTAAAAGAAACTAACTTAATGATTATCTTAGGCTTAGGGGTAGGAATGAGAATGAATGCAAATGGGCATGAAAATGTTCTAAAACTGGATTGGATTGTGCTGATGATTACAGAATTCTGTAAATTTACTAAAAATTATTGAATTGTACACTTAAAACAGGTGAATTTTATGGTATGTAAATTATACCTCAAAACTGCTTTTAAAACAACTATTCACGATAGAGAATTTAGGAAATGCAGAAAAATAGAAAACAAGAAATAAAAATCACCCCAATTCCATCCAGTAGAGACAGTCACTATTAAATTTTTGGTATGTTTCCTTTGAATATCTTTTCTATGCAGTTTTTCCCTACGTAGTATCTTTAAGTTAGAATTTTATTAGTGAAAATCCTTTTGGTGCTATTGATAGTGTAACATAAGAGGAGTGTGATCATACAAACTTTTTGCCCTTAGAAAACATGGGATTTTTAGAAATAAGAAATATGTTTTTTTAAGCTCTTTTCATGCTAAGAGCCCCATCTTATATAATCTTGGCATTTGAAATTTAACTACTGTAATTTCCCTGAAGATACAGTGAATGTGGGGATTTCTAGCTAAGCTAGTCATAACCCAGTTGATCCAGCAAAGCTCTTTTCTCTACTCATTGTCTCTTGTACTGTTATTCTTGTGGCATTTTTATGGGGAAGTTATAGGCAGCTGAGACATTCATGAATTTAGGGACTCAGGAAGACTCTAAGTGGCCTGCTTAACATTTAGCTCTCTAAAGAAATAAAATGTCATCTTAAGGAAATTCTGAATGTATTTATTGAACTTACTAATTTATCACTGCCTCCTCAAAAATAGTCACTCTCCTGATTTCTAATAGTATAATTTTTTGCCCATTTTTGAACTTTATAGAATCCTGTAGTTTGTATTCTTTTTGGTCTGGCTGCTTTCACTCAGTATTTTGTTTATGAGATTATTCTCATTTATCTTAGAACTAGAAGAGGAATGACATTAATTAACTTAAGAAAATGAGATGACTAGTCTGATTTAGCCTATCTCTGTGAATCTTCCAGTAAAATTGACTTTTCCTTCCTCAGTGTCCCCACTGTCTGCTGTAAAAACTTCCCTCCCAGAACCTAATAACACTTATTCATACTTAGTAATTTTAGGTATCTGTCATCTACTTGACTGTAAGTGCCTTAAAGACAAGACCTCGCATCTTAGTAATATTTGTGTCCCTAGTATCTGGAATAGCCTTTAGCATAAACAAGCACTCAACAAATGTATAAAGTATGAATAAACATGATCATTGGAAGTTACTTGTTGAAGTTTTCTTGATTATAAAATATATGTAACATAAAACTTAGCATCTAACCATTTTAAATGTACAATTCAATGGAATTAAGTACATTCACATTGTTATGTGAAGTTTTAAATAAATCTTGTACAGTAATGCAAAGGCAGCAAGTATCGCTATTAGGGGAAGCCCTGCTTATGGTAAAACCAAGAGTAGCACCATTCACTGGTAAATTTGCTGTAGTCCAGAGTCTGACCTACAGCCTTACAAGTCCCAAGAACTGAGTGTTTTTAGTTTAATTAGAGGTGACCATTCTGTGAATGGCACACCAGAAGTTTAAAAATCAGGGCGCTTGTTGTGATGAGCACTGGGTGTTGTATGTAAGTGATGAATCACTGAATTCTCCTAAAACCAATATTGCACTGTATATTAATTAACTAAAATTTAAATTAAAAAATAATAAAAATCATGTGACTTAAAATACCAAGGAACACTAGTTTATTATTTATGGTGAAGGTATCCCTTTCCAATGCTAGAAGGCCTCATCCCTGATCAGGGCATCCACTTTCCCAATTTTGAATACTTTGAAAAGCTGAATTCTTTATCCAGAGGAACTTGATGAGCATGAAATTACAATAAAAAGTAGATTGTCTTGTTCAGACCACAAGGTGACCTGTCTGTAAGGGCTCGAATGTTCATATTTGTCCATTATCTAGACCCATTGACAAAGATGTTTCTCTAGAACCTATTTCCTGTGCCAACCCATTCTCCTGTGACATTGGCTCTTTTTAGAAGGATTGATATAATTGCTTAGGCTAGGTAACTGCCATATTGTGTTACCTCCTTGTGTGATTTGAATTGTTAATTTCTCATCTGGCAGGACCTTACTCACTTGTCTCCAAGGACATATGTTTTGGACAGGCACTGAGGGAAGAATGTGGAATAGAGGGACAAGAGGTGAAAGAAGGATATATATCTCACCGTTGCCCTATAATTTCCTTCTATGATCGAGTGTCTCATTGTCATGCAGCAAATAAATGTTTTTTAGAAAATGATTATCAGTGATTTTGCCTTTGAACCAAAAGTCAACATTTCTATGACCCTAAGTTTAAGTTTTCCTGATTTGGGCGTATGATTTTTGGTTCATATGAAGGATTGAGGTTTAGTCCTAAAAAGCATAAATGCCCTAATACAATTACTAAAACTTGGATTTGTAGTCTTAATATGTACAACTTGGAATTTAAATAATTTTACTGTGTTTTAAATACTAACAGGTTGCTCTCAAGGGAGTGGTAGTTTACATTATGCTCATGGAGACAGTCAGCAAACTCACCTATTAAAGCAAGGTAAGAATGAAGCATTTGAGCATACTGTTCTTTTTACCTTTTCTATCGTAAACATACATTTTTTTAAATATGTAGGAAGAAGCTCCATGGGCCCTGGTCTCAGCAGTGGGAAACGTCCTAGTCAGGACGAGGATACACAGAGTATTGGTCCTAAGGTCCAACGACAGAGCACTAATTAGGTAAATATTTTAGAGCCTTATTTCTTGCTTTAGCGGAGTGTGTGATCAACATAAATTAAGACAATTTCCAAATGGAGCTAATCACTTTTTTCAAACTAGAGAAACTGAGGCATTAACTTTTCAGTGATTGTTACAAAACCATTTAGTTCTTAGACAAAAGTGCATATGTACTGGACAGAGTGCTGCACTTAGGTTTAAAAATGGTCATCCTAATTGATTATCTTTAAATTTGAAAAACTTATGATGTTGTGTGCAAGTTTTTTGTCAGAAAAAGACATCTTTTTCATTTCTTAACTGTGAGTCTAAAACAGTTAAAGTGACTTTTTATTTTAATAGTATTAATATTAATCCCTTCATGAACTTTTCTGCAAATCTTTGCCTCTTAAATGTTTTAAGTTTCTTTTATGTATTATGATACTTCTGAAATCTAAATTCTTTCCACCTAGAGAATAGTTCAATTATTTTTAAATACTGGCCCTTTTTTAGAGGTATCAAAAAAGCCATGGCTATTATATTCAGTTGAATTGATGTGGCATACTATTTTATCAGTTAAATTTATATGAAAAATATCTACATAGTGCATTTGCCAGTTTTTAAAGACGTTTGTGTCTTCAGTTATCTTAAACTTTTGCGTTTTTTAAATTATTGCTAATTATACTTATTAGGGTGAGCATTGAGTAACGTACAGAATTGTTGAATCAATGTGATTGATGTACACCTGAAACTAATATTTTATGTCAGTTATACTTAAATAATATTACATATATAAACAGCAATAATAAAAAATAAAAATTTTTAAAAATTGCTGTTTAGTGCCAACCTAATTAGACTGTAGCTTTCTTGAAAATCAGTAAACACTCATCAAATTTTTCTTATTTAATTCCTTGCAATCAAACTTTACCCAGTTTCTTTTTCCCCTTAAATCACAGAAAACATTCAGGAGGAATACTGTTGCAGCTGAAATTGGTGGGGAGTTCAGTACTTTTTTCAGTTAAATTATTTTAAAATGTTCTTCATTGATGGAAAGCAGTTACATTTTGAAATGCCTTGTTTCTAATGACATTTCTGTAGTTTTAAACTTTTTAATGAATTTCACATAGGAAAAATGGTAATTTGTATATAAAGAACTTGATTTAAAAAAATGCTTAATGTAAATAGAAATAGTCACAGTTAGTATAGACCCATCAATATATTTTTGATAATTTTTCATGTATGGTAAAAGTTAAAGTGGCAAACTGATATTCTGATATAAAAATTAATGTTTTGAGAGTCAATGTGGGAAGAAAGGAGGTTTTTAGACTTTCTTAAAAGACTTTGTTAAAATTTTAGGACAAAATTTTCTTGACATCATTGTTTGATCTAACTTTACACTCTTTGATAATAATGTTTTAGAAAATGTACGCAATCAAAATTGGTAGTTACAGCCTCTGTTAATACAGACAATATATGTTTTAAAGCTTCATGTATGCCTGTTTTGACCCAAATCTGTGGAAGTATCATGTGTTAAGTTTTCCTTGTCTCCCTTTGTTCATTTACAGCTAAGTGACCTTGTTATTAAAGTATATGCATATATGGAATCTTGTGTATGTGGTGGTGGTTGTTTTTTTTTCTTTTCCTCTTTTTCAAGTTTTTGTTACAAGATGTGATTACAAATTAGAGACAGTCTATAAACCACATGTAACCATTCTGAATGAAGAAACAACTCCCATATATTTAATAAAATAGTATGTTTCAGAACTTCCAAATAAGATTACTATCTTCCAAATACTTTGTACTTTGAAAAATAGTTATCTGCAAGAAAGATTTAAAACCAAAGAGATTTTTTTCAGGTAATAGGATTGTAACTATAAGTTAGTCACTACAATTAATAATGTGGGCTCTGGGATCAAAAGGCCACGCTCTGCCACTCATTAGCTTTGAGATCTTGAGTAAGTTATTAACCTTCTGTGCCTTCTTTTTCCTCATCTATGAAATGGGGATGAGAATAGTATCTCCTTCATACTACATATGAAATGCTGATAACAGGGCCTGGCATGTGATAGGATACTCGATAAGTGTGAGCTGCAGGGCTGCCATGCTGTGTAGCTCCCTGGATTGTGCAGTGCGCAGTCTGCTTAGCTGTATGCTGTACCTCTGGTTAGCTGTCATTATTTTCATTACGATTATTATCTCATTCCTGTCTCTTGTAGGCAAGTTTTTGCCTTTTGGAATTACAATCTTTTATTTTTTATTTTCCCAGTCTTTACTTGTGGTAGATATTCAGTGAGGTAATTGTATTTAAAAGTAAAGTAAGAATAATTTGAATCCAAAATTCAGAAACAGTAGCATTTTTGTATGATACGGATTTCAAAAAGTATCCTGGATAATGAATTAATACTGATTGATAAGCTCCATTACTGAGAAAAGAAAAAAACATGCCTTATCTTCTTTCACCACTGTTAATAAGGAGTAATATTTTCATTTTTTTAATGTTTATTTGTTTTTGAGAGAGAGAGGGAGCCATACAGAACATGAGCGGGGGAGGGACAGAGAGAGAGGGAGACACAGAATCTGAAGGAGGCTCCAGGCTCTGAGCTGTCAGCACAGAGTCTGACGCAGGGCTCGAACTCATGAACTGTGAGCTCATGACCTGAGCCAAAGTTGGATGCTTAACAGACTGAGCCACCCAGGCGCCCCAAGGAGTGATATTTTCATTGTTTTTATGGTACTTGTATGTAACAAGCTACTCTTTGGACCTGATTGTACTGTAGGGCATTGAGAAATTCATAGACCTAGGATTTACCATCACCATCCAGGGGAATAAAAGATTCAATTTTAATGTGAATAAATATTTTAGTAAAAGAACATTGTTGTAGCATAGGCATTGATATTTTAGTTTTAAATGTAGGGATATTTGGCTTTTAGGGGATTTTTTGGAAAGCTTTTTCAGTTTGGTTTGAATTGCAAATAAAAACAATCACTGAAAGGGAAAGACCGGTAGCAGTCAGTGTGTTCCAGTTGAGCAGATGTTTGAATGCAGTGGTTTCCCCTAACTAGAAGGGTTAGTGTTCTGAAAACCCTGCTTGTGGCTGAGGGAGTTAAGACCTTTTGTTCATTCAGGAAATTATATCTTGAAATCTTATTACCAAACTTGTTCTGTTCTAGCATCTTGAAAAAATTGAGTTGAGGAAACCAAGCTTTTGAAAGAACCTATGCAAAGTCTTTATGTTTTTACATTCACTTGAAATAAATTAGTAAACTAGGGATATAAAAGACTGATAACAGTTTTATTTTTAATGCATCTCTTAAGTACTACAAACTTCAGGATCTTCCCACAATTTCAAACATGTTTGTAATTTTCGTATAGGTAATACGCATTATACTGGCTTCTTTCCTCCATTTCTCCATTTTTTAAAATTCTGATTGGATTATCCTAGAAATTCACTAAATATTTGGAATAGAAAAAACTTTAGGTAGGGTTTATTTATTAATACAGTTGGCAGAGCTGACTTGGTCAGTTTCAAGTTTTGATTACAATGCACAGGGTAATTGGTACTGCCATTTCTTACCTAAGTCTTTGGAGCCCTGGTGCAAGCTAAGCTGCCAGCCCCTGGTGTACATATCTGCTCCCTCCTCCTGACCAGTGACTGCAGCATGCAGTCGTAAGGTGCTTGAGTTTACATCCTTTTACTTCCTTTTCTACTCTGTATCCTACTCCAATTCCCTTTTCCAAAATGCAGTGAAACATTTTGTTTAGTCTGGACCCCAAATCCCTATATTGCTGGAAAAAGTGTTCAATAATGCCATGAATAATAGGATTTTTATATAAGGGTAACTCAGGGGGGGAAAGGTTACTGGACAATCATTCCCTGACCTCATCATATATATTAGCTACTCATTTAATTCTAGAATGTCCTGGAGATCAAAGCTGATCCTGAGAGAAGGAGCTAGGATTCTTGCTGCTACTCTGTGTAATTAATTAAAATGCAAATGTTAGTCCCTCTCAAAAAGCCTTAGACTCAAATTAGCATTTCCTGAGTTCCTATCATGTGCCAAATATTCTTCATGGGGAAATAAATTCGTAAGTATCCACAAGGAATTCACAGGGTGAGAGGGCAGTCTGGAAGAATTACAGTGGTGTGAGTTCAGGCTGTTAGAACTGTGCACAGTGTGCTATCAAACACGTGAAGGGCGAGACCTCCAGCCTGGGAAAGTCACAGCTTTCCTGACTCCAGCTCTACACAGGAGCATAGGAAAAGTCGGCAGGGTCGGGGCACCCTGTCTTTGGAAACATTTAACTGTAGTTGGGATTAATCGTGTTATCGGTTGTTCCTGTCTTTGTCCTCCACTGTCCTACATGTAAACTCCATCAGGACAGGGAATGTACTTGATTCCCCCTTGTCTTGTCCACCGGTGTCTTCTCATTGCTGTTTCACATGCTTGGCACAATAATAGGCATACCATAAATATTTGTTGATTGATAAATGTGAGAAAAAATGGGTGGACACCGAGACTGGTTTTAAAGAGAAGTTAGTTTATAAGTTGAGCATCACAGGTAATAATTAGAATGGAAACCACTAGGCGGTTTATTGGAAAAAGCAAGTGTTTAGGTGAAAGCGTCAGGAGAGGCTTTTAAAGACGAAATCAGACACAGTCGCTGACTACTGGGGGCGAGTCGGAGGGGTAGCCGGAAGGCTAGATATGTTCCAAAGAGGTTTGGGGGTGGTTTTGTTTTTTGTTTTTTACATTTCTTTTATAAATTAGTTCTTTACCTATCGAGTTATTTTGGGAATTCTAAATGGCTATAGCTTAAAGATGCAGCGGCTTCTGAATTCTACGTTTTTTCTTATGGGCTAGTGACATTCCTCAAGGGACAAAACGACCGGAACTCCCGTTTCCTAAATGCTGGTGAGGAAAGGGGGTGAAAACACCGGCCGCAGTAATCGCCGGCACCTGGCTGCGTTCCCGGGAAGGCTGATGCCCTCACGGGCACGCCTCCTCCACGCCGCCCCGCCTTGCGTGTGGGTCACGTAACTCGTGTCCTGGGTCCTGATTGGTTGCGTTGGGACTCCGGGGGTACGTCTGCGGGCTCTCGGGCCTCCTGCGGCCTGATTGGCTGCGGGTAGAGGGGCAGGTGGCCCGGACGGCACTCCGGAGGGAAATTCGCGGGGTTCTTCGGTCCCTAGTTCCGGGGCCTTGCCCCCGTTCCCAGGCAGGCCTGGGGGAGACGGCGGGCCCAGGGGAACCTCCACGGGGAGGGCGGGAGGGAGGACCGAGCCAGGGGCCCGGGACCGATTGCGGTTTCGACGGAGCGGACAGGTGAGTCACAACACTTTCTCCGCCCCTGGGGGTGAGCCTCACCGGCGTCGCGGGGGCCGACAGGCGGGGTCGGGGACTGGGGGCCGCGGGCCGCGCGCGGCGAAACCGGACTCCGGCTCGGCCGCCCCGCCCCGCCCCCTGTCTGCCTGGCGTGGGCCGACGCCTCGGCGCCGCCGGTCCGAGGTTTCGCGGGAGACGCGCAGGCCCCACGAGATGGATGTGTGGCTTTCGATCGCTCCTCGAGAGTCTCTTCCTTCGGCCCTCGCTTTTACTTATGAGCATTGGGGTTGGTTCGAAACTGTCAGCAGAGCGTACATGTTATAAAAGCAGCACTTAAATGGCTGGGGTTGTGGAGGGGACTGCGTTAAGGATGAAAATGGTGCGTTTCACTCCTCAGGAACGCTTCAGAAACAGCAAGTATCAGGCAGTAGCCCACACGGTGGTCTTGCTAAGCGGATTACCATGTAGGGCACAGGGAAAGAGCTGGACCCTGGAACCACGTTGTTGGGTTTGAATCCGAGGCCTGCCCTCTGTTAGCTGAGCAACCCTGGGCAAGTTACTTTGCCTGCATCTGTTTCCTCACCTTTAAAATGGGTTGTTGTAAGAACTTAGTAAGTTTTCTGAATACTCTGTAAGTAGTTTATGGTATTAGCTCAATTTAGTCTCCACAGTCACCCAGGATGTAGGGGCCCCCATTTTCCTGACACTCCCCACTGAGGCGCAGAGAGGTGACGTGACTTTCTTAAGTCACAGCACAACTCATGACCAGGAATTAAGCCCGTACAGATCACAGTTGTACCCAGCGCATTAGGGTGCCTCATGAACTTGGTTTGCTCATTGAGTTTCAGTTAACAAACACTGATTTTGTTCCCCTGTGGACCAAGTTCTTAGCCGGGTGCAAGGGATAGACCAGTGCTTGCAGTCTGGTGCGGGTTGTCGATAGCCGGGCTGCAGGGGGCCCACCAATCCTGGGGAAATGTTTCGCAACATGTCGTGAGTATGGGTCTTTTCCCCTCTCCTTTTTCTGTTTGGAAAGAGAGTCTGTGGCTCTCACCAGTTTCTCCAATGCTGTCTGTGATCCAAAGGTATGAAGAAACATTTTAGCAGAAGAGCTAGTATCTAGTGTAATGTCTAACAACACAGCATGAGCTTAAAAAGAAAAAAAAAAGAAAAAACGTAGGTTGGATGCGTGAGGAACTTACAGGAGTTTAAGTGCTGTAGAAGGGCCAAGAGCAGGGTCCGGTGGAAGAGCACGCACAAAGGTCCACCTGCCCAGCCTCCTAGAGTCAGCAAATGCCAGTCAGGTGAAGGGTAGGGAAGAATTCATTGGAGCATGGTGATGACCTGTGTCTGCCCTCACGGAGGGTGACACAGAAGCAACACCTGAACAGCCGTAACAAGGACCAGTGGCACCGAGGGGCAGTCCGTGGTACTGTGAGAGCCGATGATGGGGACAGGAGGCTTCGTCAGTTCATGAGAGTCAAGGAAGTCTCCTTGAGAAAGTGACACTTTAGACAGGGGTACTGTGGGCATGGGGAGCAGCCCTCAGTCTTCAGAGACCCTGTGGTGCAAACGTGCAGAGCACCAGGGACTGAAAAGAACTGGGTTGGGGTTATTTGGGGTGGGGGTGGGGGGCTGCAGGCACAGATTTGGGTGGTGACAGAGACCAGACAGAGAGGCCTTTAGGCCGTGGTGTAAGGCATTTTTATTTTGTTTTATGTCTTTATCCTAAAGTGCCATTGAAAAGTTTGTTTCAGGGAAATGACAAGATCACATTTTGAGAAGCTGGAAAGAAGCCAAATGATTAACTGAAGCCCCGGATGAAGACAAGATCTCTAAGGAGAAACTGTAAGGTAAGAAGAGGAGACAGGGTCTAGAATCAAGCCTTGAAGATGAGCCTGCAAGAGAGACCGATAAAGGGAAGTCAGAGTGGAGGAAGGAAGGGGGAGAACCGGGAGGATGGGAAGTCCTGGAAATCAGGTGAGAGAATAGTTCATGGAGAAAGTGGTCAACTGTGCTGAAAGCTGCAGAGGTCAAAAGAGATAGGAACTAAAAGTGCTCATTGGCTCTGATCACATGGAAATTGTCTTTATTGGGATCTATATAGGGAGGAGGAAAGGAAATGGAGAGAAAAGAAGGATCTGTGAGAATCGACTGACAGGAAGAGAAAATAGGGTTTTAGGTGGAGTGGCAGTGAGAAGAGCCTTTGAGGTGAAGGGTGGGAGCTGCAGAGAGGAGGACACAGCTGAAGGAGTGAGTTTACAAGGAAGAAAGGCTCTGGATGTCTCAGGCCAGAGAGGTTGGGATCAGCATAGGAGCAGGGATTACCCTGGATACTGAAGGGTATAATTGTAGGGCAGGGGAGATACCAGAAGGTTTGAGTTTGGTGTGATGAGTTGCTCTCCTTTCTTTGTACAAATAAGAGGCCAGAGCATTGGTTGGGAGTGGAGTAGGGGTCGGGGGAAGCTGGAGGTCCGAGCTGAAGAGATTTGACATCCTTGGTGGGGGATGCGCAGAGTGAGTTGCCCCAGAGATTGTTTTGAATGATCTGGCAGAGGGGGCCAAGTGTGCAGCAAAGAAATTAGCCTCCTGGCTCATTCAGGGAATTGCAACGTAGTAGGGAATTGCAGATCGAAGCTAGGCAGAATCAAAAGCTGCATTTATTTTTTTTAATGTTTATTTATTTGGGGGGGTTGGAGAGAGCACAAACTGGGAAGGGACAGAGAGAGGGAGAGAGAGGGTCCCATGCAGGCTGCGCACTGTCAGTGCATAGCCCAACTTGGAACTCAGTCTCCTAAACCGTAAGATCATGACCTGAGCCAAAAGCAAGAGTTGGATGCTTAACCAACAGAGCCACCCAGGCGCCCCAGAGCTACATTTAATGTATAGTAAAGGAGTCCTTACAAATCATGGGGAAGGAAAGGACTGTTCAAAAACAGTGCTTGGAGATGGCTAAACTGTTAATAATCTGTTTAGGCTTGCAGCTCATAACAGAAATTTCAAGTGAATTAAGAGCTAACTTTTTAAAATCAAACAAAAATATGGAAGGACATATGGGTGAGTTCTTGTCATCACGTGGTACATAAAGCAGTAGGAATCATCAAGGGAAACTTCCATGCCCCTTTAACCACTTAAAATTACCCACTTTGTTCTGACACATGCTATATTATGTATGAACCTTGAAGACATTATGCTAAGTGACAAGCCAGATGGAATGGGACAAATACTGTTAAGACCACTAATATGAAGAAACAGGATAGACAAATTCCTAGAAGTTACCAGGGGCTGAGAGGAGGGGGTGAGGAATTACTACTGTTTTATGGGAACAGAGTTTGTGTTTGGGGTGATGGTGATAAAGTTCTGGAAATAGTGGTAGTGGTTGTACAACATTGTGGATTTACTTCATGCCACTGAATTGCATACTTAAAAATGGTAAAAATGGGGGTTGCTGGGGTGACTCTGTCAGTTGAGCGTCGGACTCTTGTTTTCAGCTCAGGTCGTGATTCCAGGGTCGTGGGATTGATCCCTGCATCGGGCTCCATGCTGAGCATCAAGCCTGTGGATTCTCTCTCTCTGCCCCTCCCCTGCTTGCACACACACATACACCACACACACACACACACACTCTCTCTCTCTCTCTCTCTCTCTCTCTCTCAAAAACTAAAAAAAAGTAACTATTTTGGTGTGCTGATATGTACCTTCAGCAACTAAAAGTGAACTGGAAAAAATCTTTCCAAAAACAGGATTGTTTTCTTAATACATGAAGAGTTTATAGAAGTGAATTTTTAAAAAGCAGAAAAATTGCTGTTTATTAAAAAAAATTTTTTTTTTAATGTTTGTTTATTTTTGAGAGACAGCGTGAGCAGGAGAAGGGCAGAGAGAGAAGGAGACACAGAATCTGAAGGAGGCTCCAGGCTCCGAGCTGTCAGCACAGAGCTCGACACGGGACCGAACTCACGAACCGCGAGATCATGACCTGAGCCGAAGTCGGACACCTCACTGACTGAGCCACCCAGGCGCCCCTATTCCTGCTTTTTTAAACAGCAATCTTTCGGGGCGCCTGGGTGACTCAGTCGGTGAGGTGTCCGACTTCGGCTCAGGTCATGATCTCGCGGTTCGTGAGTTCGGGCCCCGTGTCGAGCTCTGTGCTGACAGCTCGGAGCCTGGAGCCTGCTTCAGATTCTGTCTCTCCCTGTCTCTCTGTCCCTCCCCAACTCATGCTGTCTCTATCTCTCATAAATAAATAAACTTAAAAAAAATTAAAATAAAAAGGCAGGAATATGGGCGTCTGGGTGGCTCAGTCAGTTAAACATCCAACTTTGGTTCAGGTCATTATTACCTCAATTCACAAGTTCAAGCCCCAAGTTGGGGTCTGCGCTGACAGCTCAGAGCCTGGAGCCTGCTTCAGATTCTGTCTCTCCCTCTCTCTCTGCCCCTCCCCCACTCATGCGGCACGCGCGCGTGCGCTCCCTCTCTCTCAATAATACTTAAAAAAATTTTTTAAAAAGGCAGAAATAGTTAATTCACTTAAAGGAAATAGATGGTCAAAATAATTCATGAAGCTGTGCCTCATTCATACAAGAAAACGAAGTTAAATTAGTGTTGTGTTTTCACATAACAATTAAAACTGATGAGAAAATCAGTCATACTGCTTGTGACAAGGACAACTGATATTTGTTCTGGATAGTAAATTAACAACCTAGCTTTTCAAGTGTTCATCCACCTCCTCTTCAATAATTCTACTCCTAGGAATTCATCCTAAAAGAAAACAATGAAATGTGAGCAAATAGCATATAACAAATAATTACAAACAGCTCAAATTCTTGATGTTTAGAGAATGAATCACAAAATTCTAGTATAACTATCACAAAATTCTAGTATAACTATCCCATATGTCATGTACTCATTTTAAATGTTTAGAGTATTTTTGATGCCAAGTTTTGACTTAGAATGGATGAAATAAAAGAATAGATAAATTGTATACATAATGTGTGTTGGCTACAGAGGAGTCACAACATTTGTGCTTTTCACTTTCCCTTGCAGTCAGCTGTGTTTGCTCATCAGAAAGAAAGAGCAAGACAGGCAGCTTTAATGATGAGACAACTCACCTGAGCACATGATAGTTCACCCTGGAGCAAGCCGGAAATGTGAAGCGGCCTGCTTTGTCCTCAGTCTCACTAAGCAGGAGCATCTTGCTGTGGTCAGTGTGGTGCTAGGGTTTAATCTGTCATTTTCTATAATGTGACCCCCACACTAAGCCAGCTGTTTCATCTGGTGCTTAGCCAAAACACGGGGATCTGTTCCAGTGCTCGAGGAACCCCTTGCTGCACTGGACTTACCTAGAAGACGTTATGTTGGTATTTGGTGTGGTACCTGTTTAAGAAATTTTCAAGAAAAATTCTGAGTCTTCACAATTTCAATTTGTAGGCTGAACTTCGACCCTAATTCTCATATACAAGGTAGCCTTGCTTTATATGGTTAAAAATTATAATAAAAGGTACAAGAATCAGAAAAAAACCAGACATGTATGTCAGATATGAACCGTGTCTATAGGTGGTAGAGTTGTGACTTTTTCCACTTCCTTATTCTTTTCAGAATTTGGCAGATTCTCTCTAGTGAGAATGTATTGCTTTTAGAAACAGTTATTGGGACGACCGAAGCATCTAAAATCGTTGTCACAGTTTTTACTTACTCTTTGTAAATAATGTATTTCTGTCTAAAATACAATTTAAACTCCTATTACTACAAGAGTTCTAGCTCCAGGTATTTCCTAGGAATGGCTACTGAGTACTTACTATGTACCAAGCTTTGTGCATAGTCCTGGGCATGCATTTGGACCCTCACAGTATTCCTGTCAAGTTTATGTACTTTGTCTCTATTTTACAGATGGTACCATGAGGAGGAGGAGTACATTTATTGTAATGCAGCAGTACTGAATATTTACTGTGAGGCACTGTTATAGTCACTACTTGTTTACTTGCTCAATCTGAGGCTAAGTAACTTTCCCAGGATGACCCCAGAACCAGGACTGAGCATGAGCATCTTGGCCATAGAGTCCATGCTCCTTCCAGCATGTGGTACAGATGTGAGGCCCAAGACTGTGGGGTGTGGGGCTCCAGACTGGATCTGCATGTGCCCATCATTTTTGCAGTATGTCCCCCTTCCTTCCTGTTAAGATCCGTGGTCCCCTAGAAATTTTAGAAAATAGCCTAATATTTCTATCTTGGCTATTTAGGAATCATCTAAAGGAAACTAGTATTAGGAATTACATTTAAAAGAAAAAAACTGGTTGAACCACTAGAAGTAAAACAGAAACTATGCCTACAATTATCTTGGAAACCATGGACATTAACAATGAGCTATTATTTGGTTTACAAATGGTAAACCAAAATGAGTACACTGTTACTTATTATTTTTCCTTAGAGAATAGTGATTTATTTGCATTAGTTAGGACAGGCTTGAAAGTGAAAAGTCCTTGGCATGTGTGGCAGTGGCATTATTAAAGGCCAGGATTGGATTATGGCTTTTTTCAACTTTCCTTCAAACCTACAAATAAGGGAAGGCTGTTAACTGGCTAAATAGTTGAGCGCTGCATGCTTTTATGGCAGGGATGTGACACTTATACCCCCAGGTACTGAAAGTTAAAACAATAAACTTGGCATGTTTTCATTACCAGAGAATAACAAGAAAATAGTGCCAAAGTCAATAATGCAGTATAGCCATTTCTAGGTACCTAAAGCTGTCAACTGGGGACAGCTGGTTAGACTGTTGTGAAAGTATAGCCCCTGTTCCACTTAGTGTGATTGCCCATTTCTTCACTGGGGCAGTCACACAGCATTTCTCATTTTATCTGGCTAACACTTACTTTAATTTTAGGTTTATGAAAAGGATTTTCACAGAATTCTGATGAAAACAAGCTTACACTTATTATTTTAAATAAATTGGCTTTGGGTAACAATTATTCAGCAAATATTTACTCTAAAATATAAAATTAGAGATGACTCCCCCCCCCGTAAGTATTTGTTTCAGCTAAATATAAACTTGACAATGTAAAATGTTAAAAATAAAAACTGTGTGTGTATGTGTGTGTATAAGTAAAATATGTCTCCTAAAGAAAAACATAACAAGAGTTGCAGAAAAGGGAATTTGTGTCAGAATGACATTTGAGGTCTCTGAATCTTTGAACTGTTTGTGGCCTTACTCCAGATCTCTAAAATGGAAACTACTTAACAAGGTTGTGGCAAAGCTCACATAGACGTGTGTTTATAGTGTAGAAGATGTCTAAGTTGTGGTGAGGTATGTTAGTTACTTTATACATTATTTAAGAGGATATGTAATAGTCCACAAAAAGTTTGAAGCCAACTTTGGCAAAATTCAGTTTTCCTGTCTAATTTACATCCATGTTATTTCTGTGCTTACTCCTTACAGCCCAAATTTGTGTTTCTCTATTAAAAGTCAGTGCCCCATATAAAACCTGCATTTTCTTTCTTACAGGTGCAAGAAGTATATTCTGAGTCCCAGGACGGTGGCAATTAGCCAATGGTTGCAGGCATGCTGTGGAAGTTGCTGATAAGATCCCAGCCCTGCAGGCTGTGTTCTTTCAGAAAGATGCTATCGGCTCCAAACTACAGACCCTTTCTAGCATGCTTCACCTATACAAATGATCATCAGTCAAACAAAGAAAATAAAAGAACAGTGGAAAAGCTCTATAAATTTTCAGTTGATATCAGGAAAATCCGCAGATTAAAAGGATGGGTACTTTTTGAGGATGAAACCTATGTTGAAGAAATTGCAAATGTTTTACAGCAACTAGGTGCTGATGAAACTGCTGTAGCCAGTATTTTGGAACGCTGCCCAGAAGCAATTGTCTGCAGCCCAACAGCTGTTAACACCCAGAGAGAACTCTGGCAGTTGGTCTGCAAAAATGAGCAAAAGTTAGTCAAGTTAATAAAACAGTTCCCTGAATCTTTCTTTACTGTTAAAGACCAGGAAACTCAGAAGCTGAATATTCAGTTCTTTCAAGAGTTGGGACTAAAAAATGTGGTCATTAGCAGATTATTGACAACTGCATCTAGTATTTTTCATAATCCTATTGAGAAAAATAAGCAAATGATAAGTATTCTCCAAGAGAGTTATCTAAATTTAGGTGGCTCTGAGGGCAACATGAAAGTTTGGTTACTGAAATTATTAAGCCAAAACCCATTTATTTTGCTGAATTCTTCTGCAGCTATAAAGGAAACACTAGGATTTCTCCAGGAGCAAGGTTTCACAAACTTTGATATTCTCCAGCTTCTCTCCAAACTCAAAGGATTTCTTTTTCAACTTTGCCCCGGAAGTATACAGAACAGCATTTCCTTCTCTAAAAATGTTTTTAAATGCACAGATCATGACCTGAAGCAATTAGTTCTGAAATGTCCTGCCATTTTATATTATTCTGTTCCAGTTTTGGAAGAGAGAATTCAGGGATTATTGAAAGAAGGAATTTCCATACCTCAGATAAAAGAGACACCAATGGTTCTTGAGTTAACACCGCAGATAGTACAGTACAGGATAAGGAAACTGAATTCCCTAGGCTATACAATAAAGGATGGACATCTAGTAAATCTAAGTGGAACAAAAAAGGAGTTTGAGGCTAACTTTGGCAAAATTCAGGCCAAAAAAGGAAGGCCATTATTTAACCCTGTGGCACCATTAAACATTGAAGAGTAACTTGCAGACTGCTGCTTCTAGCATTGCAGAGTAAAGCTGAGTAGCAGACTTGAGTCAGTTTTGTAGGCACTCGTAATTTTAAGAAACTCCTTAGCTTCTGAGTTGTCTAAGTTACATCTATATAGATAATCTGACTCATTTGCTGTATTTTAAACTATAAACTGCATTTGTTTTAAATAAAGTTTGTAATTCTAACTATGAGCTATTTCAAAAACTCCTATACTAGTAAATGGCGCATCAGAGTGTTCTTTTGTGAATCATTTCTAAGATACTGACAAGTACACTCCCTTAATTCAAAGTATGGATATATTTTTATTTATATAGCACATTTCATCTGGAACACAGACTCAGCCTTCTTCCTCGCCACCAGCTCTGAAACATCACTCTAATGTGGTCTGAATTCTGGCTTAGTGTTAAGGGAAACAATAAGCAAACTTCTAATACATTTTTTAAGAGAAAGCTGACTTCATCTCTTGGTTGGGATAAGTGAGTGCCTTTAAGAACGAGGTATTTCTCATCCAAAAAGAATAGAGCTTGCTTGTGTGGGGAGTTTGAAATTGACCATCTCAGAGAACTCTTACCTGCATTACTTTCCCCATTTTACAGATGAGGAAACCAGCTTACAGAAGCCTGCCTGCCAAGTGACAGCCCAGATTTACTATGATCTGACATCTGTTCAAACCTGTGAACAAAAAAGGATTGCTTAGAGGAGTTGACATAAGAAAAGTCATGCCCTTACCTGACATGCCAAAGGAGTACTAACAACAAAGGGATTTTTATGAAAATTGTAAAATTTCTTAAATATGAAATGATCTAACTTACATGCATTTGAAGTAAGCAGAGTTTTAGAAAACTCTGAAAATCTAGGTCTGGCTCCAAAAGGGAAAGTGCGTGATGGTACTGATTTTAGTAGTAGTCTAAGTTTCTCTTTCTAAGTTTTGTTCCAAGGTAGATATTACCCGGATAAAGACTGGCTCACGTTCCATCTGTGGAGTTTGAACTCTGTAACAAATAGACAACCAGACAGTTGACTCTGACACTCAAAGCATCTGTGTGCTATGTGTGCATGGCCTTCTTAAGTAATGAAAAACCTGTACACAGTACAGGCTGTGTTTTTATTCATTCAGCAAATGCAAGTAACCCTTACTATCCAAATCTGTTTGGTTCCTTAGGATAGTGAAAGATATTCCTATACAGCACCTACTAAGAGCCAGGCATGTGCTTTAGAACCCTTAAAGTTGAGTACCACCATTTACTGTTCTATAGATGAGATGCAGGCAGATAAAGGATAAGTCGCCTACCTGAAGTTACACAGGAATGTCTGTTCAAGGAAAAGAATGGCAGCCAGTAATAGCTGGGCCCGGACTGTGTGTCAGGGAGAATGAGAACATCACAATGCCATCTAAGGGACATCCGGATCTCACTAAGTGTGATGGGAAACCATTGGTTTAGTTTGCTTATTGTCCTGACAGAATTATCGATGGTGCACTTTATCTTTCATTTTCAAAAGTGTCCTAGTTTTTAATATATATTTTATATGGTTACCTCAGTAGTTCTATTTTATTTTGAGATGCCTACTAGATATCTGAGCAGAGATTTCAAACAGGCAAAAGGCAATTCGAACTGTGACAAGTCAGGACCAGAGATACTCCAGGACCATCTGAGTATCTATGGTATTTAAAGCTACAACTTTAAATGAGGTTGCCCAGAGACAGATTATAGATTTGTAGTACTGGCTGGCTGTGTCTGGAAAGGCACAAGTCTGCCCAGGACAGAGGGCAGTGTCAATAATACTGAATGCCATGGAGTGGTCAACTAAAATACAGGTAAGTGACCAATGGATTTGGCAAAAAGGAAATCACTGGTTGGCCCTATCAAGAGTAACTGGTACAGTGAGAAAGGTAAGGCAACTAGAGTGGGTTGAAGGAACAGGAAAGGAGTAAGAGGCAGGGCCTATATGAAGTTTTTCAAGAAATGCTGCTGCAAAGGGAAGTAGGAAAATGGAAGTTGTAAGATTAGGCGTAACTTTCTTTGAAGAAAGCAAATACCAGAACATGTATATGTTGATGGATATGACCCAGGAGAGAGATGGAGAAGAGATGGAAAAACTGCAGGATTAATATGCTTCCGGAAGTGAAAGTGGACTGAGTGGATCAGAGCAGAGATCGTAGTCCTGGTCCACCTGGGTGCAGATGCAGGCAGGTTGATGGAGTGGGTGGTGTGAGAAGAGAGGTGCGGTCAGGTTGCCTCTTACAGAGGGCAGGAGGATGGGCGGGAAGTACTGCAGAAGGGCTGGAAAGACAAGGTATGAAATGGTCATTTTGAGGAGTAAGAAAATGAACATACAAGAGGGTATATAAGAATATTTGGCAGAGTTGAGTGGCCATTAATTTTAAAAAAGCCTAGTCAGTACGTCAGCAAAATGCAGGTGCTCAGGTCCAGACATGGAAAACCAGAGGGAGTTACAGTTCTAAAAATCATTTGTAGCTTACTCTGATTGACAAGATTTTTTTCTTTAATAATTTTTTTGAGAGAGCAGGAGACTGTCAGAATCTTAAGCAGGCTCCATGCTCGGCGAGGAGCCCAATGCTGGGCTTGATCCCATGACCATGGGATCATGACCTAAGCCAAAATCCAGAGTCAACGCTCAACCAACCGAGCCACCCAGGCACCCCTGACAAGATTAATTTTTTTTAGAAATCCACATTTCACAGCAAAACATGCAGTATACAGACTTTATTTTCCCTTAGACCAAATCCTGTTCCATTAGTTTTTAGCCCTTGGACCTTTCTGCCTTTTTCCGTAATTGCACTCTTATTCAGCTCTTCCTATGAATAAAACTTAAAATATTCAAAATCAACTATATAGCAAGGAGATCCTTCTATCCTTACATAGACACTAGCGTCAAGTTTTATTTCCTCTGTGAAAAAAGGCTGTAATAAAATTATTTCCTTTAAACAGTTTATAATTACACTAAATTCGCTAATGTGACAAAATGTAATTAACTGCCAAAATAAATAGGATTATACGACTCCCAGGGAGCTCAAGTTAAACAGCCTGGTAAATCAAGTGTATATAGTCAGCACTGAATGCCAACAGCAGAATGAAGGACTAGTTACTGAGTAGCCCCATTTCTGTTTCTGGATATAAGCTGGAGAAATTGTGACTTACATGAATTCAAAAGTGATAATGGGAAATTTCAACCAACACTGAAAGCATGTTTCATATTTGTAAAAAAAGAGCTACTTTCCCCATACTGATTAAATCCCAGAGCGTATGGCCAGCGCCTGGCGATAAGTAGATACCCAGGAATCAATTTTCTACCTTCCTCTAAGTGGTTCCCAATTCTTTGAGTCATTTCTGTCCCGGGACGGGTCTAAGTTGATTCCACAGTTACTTTGGACAGAGTGAAGTGTTCCCTACTTCTCCATCAGGTCCCAAGTTGTAGAGTGCACGAGGATCCCCTGTGGAGGCTGTTCAACGCAGTCCCAGGCCCCACATTGCAGAGACTCAAAGTTGGGGCCACACCTGGAAATCTGCATTTTTAATCTTCATCACAGTTGTCTAAGATTTGTATTTCATTGTGTTGGTATCAAAATACATAGAGATGGTTTGTCACGTTTGTGCATTAGTATCTTAAAAACAGGCTACAGTGCTTTCTGAACCGCTATGTAACTAAAAATTTTAAGACTGCCCTGTTTTTCCTTTAAATTTCCTTTATTTCCTCAGATCTTTATGAACCATTTTATCTTTTGCAGATCATAGTGCTTTATTAACAGATTTATGTATTCTTTCCCATTACTTCAATACAAACAAAATTTTATTCAATCACCAGTTACCTTCATCTGACATTTCACTAAGTACAGGATTCATGATGTCAACATTATTAGATCAGTCATTCAAGTGGGTCACACAAATTTATCTTCGTTGTGCCAAATACCCACTCAAAAGAGAAACTGAATAACAGGTGCCTCTAGGTGTCTATGTCAACCTTTGCTTCTTGAAGTGAACCAGTACTGCTTCACAGGTCAAACTGCTAAGTCTATGAAAATAAACTGGAAAAGACTCAAGTATACAGCTGTACATACCATCAAATGGCAAGTTCATTTCAACAGGAACCTCTAGAACTAGCTGCTCGTTTGTACAGTTTTCTGCTATCCTTGCAAAAGCCTCTCCTGAATCAAGTTATAGTTTAGAGTTTAAAACAAACTTGATGAGAGAAAATGTACCAGGTGGCTCTTCTGTGGCAGAAATTACAACCATTTTTCCTCAAGCTTAAAGACAAAGTTGAAAATAAATGTGCAAGCACACAGTAAACTAAAGTCTATATTTAGAAATTCAGGTACAAAAGCACAGCAGAGCCTATGACTATAGAAGATAAATTAGAAATAAAACTAGCAACGAAGCAATAATTTCTTTCGAATAGCAGGAAACAAATTCTCCAATACCATTATTTAGATCACTGTTTCATGTTCACCTATGAACTCTGGAGTTTCTTTTAAAAATCCCTTTTCTGATTATCACATTTGACCAAGATATAACAACAAATAATACCTTAAATCATGGTGCATGAAACAAACGACCATTTAGGTCCTGATGAACTCAACACAACTTTTCAGTTTTGTATATAGTGGTAGGTTCAAGAACCTTTGTAGGTTTGCTGAAAATCCTACTGGCTTTTATAAAAGCTTTTAAAAGTTATATTCTTAGCTGTTTGTTGTTCCACATTATTAACGTAAAACTCTCAGTGGTTTAGAAACAAACATTTAAGCTGCAGGTGTTGGAGTGATCTGTTTTAAGTTCTCAAGGATGTATTCTGACTTATTTACTCCGGAGCATCACCTCCTTTCCTCCCTCACACATACACACACGTCTGCAAAATGGAGGCAAATTTCCAGACTTAAGTAGAAACAAAACTAAGATTTTTTTCAGGCTTGGATTATAACCCTTAGCTAACAGGAATGCCAAGTATATGTGCCACTTTTAAATTTTTTATGAAACTGAATATGAAATAAAAAAGATGAATTCCAGCTAAGTCATATTCTTTGAGAATGAATGAGACATGATGAGGCATGTTAAGAAGACATGACACACTTATCATCCATCATCAAAAACTTCAATTCCCTGCCTGAAGTTGACATGGAAATGGTACAAAATCTACAACTTCTTCAAAGGACTGTAAAGTAACATTTTAAAATCCTATAAGCCATTGAAAGCACTTAAATATATTTTACATTCAAAACTAATCAGTGGAGCCCATTTCATTCAATTTAAAAGCCCCCACATATTTGTGGCCACTTATCCTGTGTTTTTAGAAGGGGGCACTAACATCTTAAGCCATCCTACAGTCAAACTGGTGTGAAGAGTTCTTTTTGTATCTTGGATGCTTCGGGTGATTCTTAAGAACTTAAAATTGTCTGTTCCTCCTTAATATGAAACTCTTCCAACATAGCTTATGACCAGCAAAGAAATGTTCCTTAGGCACTGTGAGGTGTATTAAAGATGGAGCATGAAACCAGGATGAAGCATACGGTTTGGCTGTTAGCTATACTGACAGTTAACAAAAAGTTACTAAGCACTATCTTATCTGCTGAGAGCAAGAAATGCCTTTACCCCACTACTCCTGAGATTCTTAAGAGGGAAAACCATTTTCACAAACAACTTTTAAAAGAATCCATATATAGTTCTAAGAACTGCACATATTTAGGGTATTATAAAAGATGTTTTCTTTTATAAGGCATCAATGATTAATGTAATGCATATCTAACAAAAGATGGTTAACACTCAGTATCATAAAACCATTTTTCTCTTCTCTTAAATTTCTCTAATTCCTGCTTTTACCAGCTTAAATAAGAAAAGAATGCCTCTTGGCCTAATCAACTATGGTTATAAAAAAAACTAAGACATCTGAAACTATTAGGCACATCAAAGGTACAATTTATGTAGTTCAAGGTTCCCTTCTTAAGGGGCAAATGAGTTACCTGGCACATTATACATATGGAACTGTAAAGATCATCAACTAAATTCAACTTTCACATTTTTTAGTTAAACTGAAAGACTTATAGTAAATATTCAAATATACCATATCTTCAGTTACAACTGAATAAGTGTAACATTTTACCAGATAAAAAGCTGGAATTTAAGTATGAGAAACCTTCATACACTGTGCTAGTATTGGTCTCTTCTTTTTTAGACAAGAGCCAGTCATCAATACTTTCAACACAGCAGTTTAGAAGATAAACGTCCAAACGGGTGACTTGGTTGTAGTCCATAATTTAGCAATTCAATGCCACTGGCATCATAATGCTGTGGAGAGCAAGTGTATCTCCATAGTTTAGTCAGATTTGTCTTTCTTCTTTCCTGTTAAGGGCACTTTGTTTACAACAGCAGACCCAACAGCTGTAACACCTCCAGCCACAGCAGACACGCCCCCTTTCACCAGCCCTATTCCCATGGAAGGCACAGTTGTAACAGCCGTTTTGGTCACCTCCAGACTCTTCCCACCAATCCAAGCCACACCACCAATGGTGGCACCAACGGCTCCCTTTGTGACACTGAAGATACCCCCAGTCACTCGGGACAACATGCCTGGTTGCTGCTGTGGGTGATCTTTCATTGAACCTAATGAGAGAAAAAATCGTGAAGACAGTCAAAGAGAAGTCATTATGAGAACAGTACAAATTGTTAAGTATTCTAAGACTTCCTAATGATCAGGAGGTTGTTTTGATAAGGTAAACCACATAAATACAAATCAGATCAAGACACTGAAGAGCTCTTCCCTCAAGACCATAGTTGGACATGTTTTTAAAACATCTTGGTTCAATGCTAAGCCTTAGTATCTATGAGAAAAAATGCTTTAGAGACTAGATAACTTTCATAAAATAGAATAAAAATTTTAATGTTTCCTTGATTTACAGTTTTGTTGCTGTTAATAATAAAAACCTTTATATCCTAAAAGGAGCATGAAAAAAGAAGATAAATACATTTAGTCTTCATTTCATGATAGAATTCAATCATTACTGAAAAAAACCTTCATTTAAAGCAGTGGTTCTCAAGGTATGATCTGGGACCCCTGGGTATCCACAAGACCATTTCAGGGGCTCTGCAGTATAAAAATTATTTTCATAATACTACCATGTCATTTATCCTTTCACTTTCATTCTTTCACATTTTCTCACAAGTCTACAGAATTTTCCAGAATCTAAGTGATATGCAGTAACAAAAAAGACTAAACAGGGAAGCAGCTGGGAGAATCTGGCTGTCTTCTATTAAGCCTAACATTAAAGAGATTTGCAAAAAAATTAAAAACAATGTCACCCTGTTTACAATTTTTTTCCGTTTTGGAAAATAGCTGCTTTTCAAAAACTATGTTCATCATGTTACTGTGTGATGGGTCTACTGGAGTGTTTTAATGAATTATTTAATTTGTCAGTTTTATTATTTATATGGCAAATATCACAAAGACACAAGCTCTTGGGGGTCCTGAATTTTTAAAAGTGTAAAAACATCCTGAAACCAAAAAATTTAAGAACCACTAATTTAAATATATATGGGTATCTGCTCTATATGCTCTTTAATAATGTATTTAAAAAGTAATGCTATGTAAAAATAGTAAAATTATTTACCTTTTAAAATGTTACCCACCTAAAATCATTTTTGTAGCGTTGAGAAACTATAGCTATGGTTAATACTTTCACTGCCTCAATAATTCTTAAAAGAGACAGTATGTGATTTAAGCATCTAGTCTGTAAAAACTCTTCAAATACTCCCAGAAAAGGTAATATCAATATGAAAAATTCAGATTTTTTAAGTCATGAGTTTGTTCTCTGGTTTGTTTTGATAGAGTCATTCAAATTGGCATGTAACCTAAAACTCAGGCATCAAATTTCATAAAAATTTGCTTGTGCCAGCCTCAAACGGACACAGGTCCTTTCTCCTTTGCAATCGAATGATTTAGGCAGCAACACGTAAACAACGGTGTTTATATTTTTCTAAACTTAATGGAAAAATACTTGGTCACTAAACAGTTTAGGCTTTAATCACTGAAAAGGTACAAGTCACACAAAGAAAAGTAAATTCTTGGGTATGTTGGCCCAACTAAGACCACCAAAGAAAGCTACCAAATCCCAGCAGAACGTGGTTATCACGGAAGATAACATTGGGAAACTGGTAATATTTGGTGGAGAAAATATTCTGAAAATTAAGCTTTTCTAATACAGCACTAATTTACCTTGATATAGATTTTCTTCCCATGGTTTAGAGGTTTTACATCATGTCGCAAGTATGAAAATCTCACTGACTCGTCAAAATAGCTCATGACTATACAGCAATGGCTATATTTATAAAAACCAAATTTTTAATTGAAGCTATTTGAGTAATAAGCATATAGTTAGTATAAACTTTTAAATAGCTGAAATAAAAGACAAGATATGGAAAAGCATTTGAATACATTAATTTTAAAATTACGATAAAAAGGGTTATGTAATAGGTTAATTCTTTTGTAATCAAAGTCACTAACTCTAGGAAAAAGGAAAAAGCCTGATTTGAGGATAAAACAGGTAAGTGCCGCATGCTGTATACCCTCATGAGTATCCTGCTATATGCCAAATTTGGTGCACATGCATTTAATGACAATTTTCTTAGTCAAGGCAAATAAATATTAATGCTACTGATCTCTTTAATTACAATGTGCTCTCAATTAACACCATATAAACTACCTGCTCTGCAGACTACCTTAGTGTATAGCAGGTTGCCATATAAAGACATTACTAAAGCACTTTCTCTTCCTTGACAATTATGCTCCTGAATGGTCTATCTCTTTTCTGACTTTATCCCTACAACATCCTTATTAACTTTCTCATTAAGCTCTAACTTTTCTTTTCAGAACTCTAGGGGTCTAGACCTAAAAAATAATAGCTGAGCTAATAATTTTCCAGGCTACTCCTCTACCAAACAAAACTAATCAGCTAGTTACCTCCATCTTCTTTTAGGCTTATATATAAACTTTTCATTGTGTTTTCCTAACAATTTCATTTTTGTCTACCAACATAAGAAATATAGGAAGAAAATTTTGGACAGTGAGTAACAGAACTGGGAAGAAAATACAATACCTAGAGTCACATGTTCCAGCTCTACCTTCTTCCCAGTGATATCGAGTCTGTCTGCTACTCCGGTCTGCTCTGCCGGCCACTGATCTCTTATTCTTCAAACTGATTCTCTATGTTACCTATTATGACTGTCCTGTACAAATTCAGCTCTCCAAGGAGATCACTATTTGGTTTAGTAATATTCTACACCAAAAGCACAAACAGAAAATGCTTAAGACATTCAGGTATGCAGTTAGTGTTTCCAAGGATTTTTGAAGTATAAGAAAATGATCCATGATGTCTCAATTTTCAAACTAAAAGAGGATTTAAATTATGTAGACCCTAAGCCCATGTATTCATATAGGAAGAGAGCTACCAATTATAAATAACCACCTAATAACAAATCTCAAGTGCCTCTTGAATTGAGTTTTTGTATGCATGACATGAAAGCTAAGCATAGTCCACCCTTCCTCTGCACCCCACACCCATTCTCTACAAATGAAAGGATACTCTAACTTGTGAAATGGTCTTAATAAAAGAGTAACAAAAGAATAGATCTTATATAATAAAACAGTTGCACTGTGTCCTCACATTCACCAATATCTGTGTTTTCTTCTTAGAGGCTAAAAATGTTTATCTTCAATTATTTTTGGAACATATTTACGGACAAGGTAAACAGACTATTACTTTAAATTTGATAAAAACAGGGGCACCTGGGTGACTCAGTTGAACAACTGATTCTTGATCTCAGCTCAGGTCATTATCTTGTGGTTCATGGGATAGAGTCCTGCGTTGGGCTCTGTGCTGACAGTGCAGAGCCTTCTTGGGATTCTCTTTCTCCTTCTCTCTCTCTCTCTTTCCCTCTCTCTTCCCCCCCTCCGCCCCTCCCCCAACTGTGCTTGAGAACATGCTCTCTCAAAATAAATAAACGTTTAAAAAATGAATAAATTTAATATAAACAATCAGAACTTTTAGTTTAATTCACATGCTTAGTGTGTCAGATGCATACTTACCTTCTGGTGGTTCATCACTAAGGTATGATGGGATTTCTTGATTTTTATCTGCCTGATTCATGATCTCCTAAAAAACACATATACGTTTCATTGTAATCTCAACACGTGAGACTACTTCTTATCACGTTCTCAATTAAGACTTAATTTTATTCAGATAAACAACATTTCAAAACACTGCCACAAGGCTACTTCATCTTATTTCTCTCATACTTTGTGATGTTAAAGAAATACTTTTAATTACACTACTGGACAATCGACATCTTATCTCAAACACCAACCAAAGAGTAACAGGCATAGTTAAAACTTTCCTACGTTGTTACTACTGCTTACTAACTGAAAGAAAGTTGGAAGCTGGGAGTTAGCAGCCAAACATTTTAAAGTGCTTCCTCCTACGGAGTATTGAAACCTGAGGACATTATGCTAAGTGATATAATTCAGACAGAGAAAGGCAAATACTGTATGATCTCATATGTGGAATCTAAAAAAGCTGAGCTCGTAGAAACAGGAGGTTGGTGGTTGTGAGGGGGGAGGTGGGGGAAATGAGATATTGCTCAAAAGGTACAAACTTCCAGTTACAGAAGGATGTATAGTATAGTGACTATAGTTAATACTATATTGTGTATTTGAAAGTTGCTAAAAGAATACCTTAAAATATTTGTACCATAACAACTGAAAGGTAATTATGTGAGGTAAAAGATGTGTTAACTAACCTTACTATAGGAAACATTTCACATATATGTGTATCAAACCACCACACTGTAAACCATAAACTAACACATGCTGAATGTCAACTGTATCTCAATGAAGCTGTAATAAATAGATATTGTGAAAACTAATAATGAACTTCAATATACTGATTAGTTAACAAATACTGATTGACCACTTGCTATAGGCCAGGTAATGTTTTAGGTGCATAGGATATAGCATTGATCAATACAAACCAAAAAATCTCTGCCATCATGAACATCCCATTTCATCTAGTGGGGAAAGGCAATAAACAAAGAATATACTGTCTACATCAGAAGGGGTTAAATGCTGTGAAGGAAGGGATGGAGTGAAGATGTCAAATTTTAAATAGGACAGTCTGTCAAGGCCTCAATGTGGTGACACTGTAAAGGAGGTAAGGATACAAGATACTTGGGAGAAGAGGCCTCAAGGGATAAAAAACAGCCAAGAGCAAAGGTCCTGAGGTCGGAGCTTACCAGAAGCAGCAAAACGGAATAGCCAGAAAAGTGCAGCAGGGGTCACGGCAAAGGGCACCAGGAGAGGAGGTCGAAGAGTGAGTGAGGTCTACATCTAATAAGCCCTTACAGGTCTAGGTGGTGATTAGCTTTCTAGCTCTGAGATGGAGAGCCAGTGAAAGGCACTGAACAGAGGGGTGATGCGTTCTGATTTACACTTTTAAAAGGTAGTTCAAGCTGTTATGGACAGAATAAGCAAAACAAGAGGAAGAAGAGAGGCAGAAAGACCTGATAGGAGACTTAACATAACGTTTTCAAGATTCATACACATTATAGCATGTATTGGAACAAAGTGGTTAATTTTAAGTGGTCAAGGGAAGGTCAGGAAAGTTTCCCTTTATGATTCCTACTGCTATTAAGCTTCAGATAATCGGATAAAAATTCATCCTTATTTTCTTCCATATTTCAATAATCCAGGCAAAACATGTTGATGGTAAATGATGGTAGTGATATTAAGGTGTGGGATTTTTCAAAGGCAATTTTAACCTCATGCAATTCAACCTGCAAGGCCTGTCAAACCTAAATCCTATGTCAGATGGGACTTCAATGCACCCACAGAGCCCAGCAACACAAGTCATGTGTTTGCTTAAATACCTTTTGGTTGCTCTAGTGAAAACCCTGACTCAGGTCAACAGCACTTAATCTTATGCTCGTCCAGTTTACGTGAATTCAGCACATTATAAGTGATTTAGCATAGCTAAAGTGTGTATGCATACACACTTAACATTTAAAAAGTAATAGTACATATATGTAATCTCTGACAAAAAGAAAAACAAAACAAAAACGGAAAGAACATCAGCTACTGCATTACTGGGAGAAGGAGTTCTTGACTTATTTGCCTTAATTTTGAAACTCCCTTAACTTCCATTCATATTTATCTTTCTTTAATTTGTCATCATGGTAAGAGCATGAGAAATTATACAGCATAGTGTTGAAGGTTCTGGGCTCAGAAACCCTGAGTTTCAATCCCAACTTGACCATAAACTGTGTGGCAAAGGACAAATAACTTTATCAGATCCTTACTGTTCAGGAAATATAAACAGAAATCAAAGATATACTAGCCCTAAATCTAGGATGAGAATGCTATTTAACAAATTTAAAACAAAACATGCAGAAATTCCTGGCAGAATGTGTCTCCCTTTCTGATGAAAAACTATTGTGGAGCCACTTTCTTCCCCACTAAACTGTTAATTGCAAGAGGAGAGATTGTTCACTTGTTCATCACTGTGTTCCCAGTATCTGTATACAATACACATACAAATCCAGATTGCCTGGCTGATCAACCAATCAATGGATGCTACCAGACCCTGCACAGAAATGTGAGGAAATTATATACACACACACATCCTACCTATGTTAGCTAGAGTTTAAAAACAGGTGTGATAGGGGGACAGCTGGCTAGCTCTGTCTATAGAGCATGCAACTCTTGATCTCAGGGTCATAAGTTCAAGCCCCACGTTGGGCATAAAGCTTACTTAAAAAACAGTTGTGATAGTAATTGCATACATTTCAAAACTGCCTTTCTGTATGTAGCCCACAAATCCCAACTAAAAGACTTACCTTTTCTTGCTAAGAGAGAATCCCTTAAAAAAAATCTTAATTTTCCCACATATATCTTGTAATTTAAAAAAGAAAAAGACCACCATTTTAAAAGATTAGAGCAGCTTTATAAAAGACATATGCAAGTTCATCTATATACTATGAATTGACTTTATCCTCCTATGGGTAGGCAAAGAGGACCCATGACAGGGTAACATCATCAGATCTGTGCTTCAAGAAGTTAAATGAAGGGGCGCCTGGGTAGCTCAGTCGGTTAAGCATCCAACTTCGGCTCAGGTCATGATCTTGTGGTCCATGAGTTTGAGCCCCGCATCAGGCTCTGTGCTGACAGCTCTGAGACTGGAGCCTGCCTTGGATTCTGTGTCTCCCTCTCTCTCTGCCCCTCCCCAGCTCATGCTCTGTCTCTGTCTCTCAAAAAACTAAATAAATAAAATTAAAAATATATATAAAAAAAAGAAGTTAAATGAAGCAAAAACAGATGAAAGTCAGAGAGCTTAAACACAGTAAGTGGCTACTTTAGTAGTCCCGTGAGATGGAGTAACAATTCAAACTCTGCCAGTTTTTCCTGTATAAACGAATGTCTGGGCAAAAA
This sequence comes from Cryptoprocta ferox, assembly GCA_028646485.1. NCBI lineage: Eukaryota > Metazoa > Chordata > Mammalia > Carnivora > Eupleridae > Cryptoprocta > Cryptoprocta ferox. The sequence goes on from CM053571.1 coordinate 14,682,361, forward strand.
CCTAGGAGTCACTCTTGATTTCCTGTTTTTTACATTCCCATCTAATCATCAGTAAATTCTGTTGCCTAAATAAGTCCAGAATACAACCATTTCTCATCACCTCTACTGATATCACTTTCAATTAAACTATCATAATCTATTACTTGGGCTGCCAGAAAGTTCTTCCTTCAGTCTAGCCCTGCCATACTCTGCTTAAACACCTACAACTGCTTCCTGTTTTGCTCAGAATAAAATCCAGAGTTGAGGCCTGACATCTAACACTCTGACGGCATCTCCTACCATCCTGCCTCTCACTCACCAGCCTAGCAACCCAGGTTTCCCTGTTCATCCTCTCCTGAAAGGCTTTTCCCCAAGATATGTATCTGGCTTGCCTCCTAACTTCCCTCAGGTCTTTATGCAAATGTCCATTTCTCAGAGATCAGTCCAGACCACCTAACAATAAATAGATTAGCACCCTTCTACTCCTCTCCCTATTATTTCACCTAAACCTGCTCTACTTTCTTCACTGCTCTTACTGTGGTCACTGGATATATAGAGATCTGTTTACTTTGTGTCTCCCACAATTGGAATGTAAGCTCCATGAGAACAAGGCTTGGTTTTGCTCACTGCTCCATCCCTTGGCCTTCTTCAATGTTTGATGCATGGTAGACAAATACCTGAATTTTTTGTATGAAGTAGAATAGAGAGCTTGGGTATAAATAAGAGATAAAAGGAAAACACAGGATGTAAAATTTCTAGCAACTAAGTATACAAAGATGATGAAGACCGGACAGGGGATGAGAACACTTCTGAGAAAAGATGAAGGACTTTAAAAATTCTTATTTTATTGTGGTAAGAACATTTTTAACATGAGACCTACCCTCTAAAACATAAGCAAACAATACATTACTGCTGACTATAGGTATGATGAAAGGACTTGTTTTTGAACAGCTGGATTTAAGATGGCCTCAGGGTATCCATAGGACATGTTTAGCAGGCAACTAGATTTAAGGGGTCTGAAACTCAGCATGAAGTCTGAGTTAGAGTTGAGGTCCTGAGAGTGGTCTGAGTGACAGCTAGAAATGTGAAGGATGGGTGATACAATCAAGGGAAAAAATGATAAAAGAGAAGTAGACAGATAACCTTGATTGGACTGCTCATATTTAAGAGGTGAGTAAAAGAGAAGCCAGGAAAAACAAATACATTTGAAAGTATACAAATGAGTACAGCCTCATGGAAGGCAAAAGATGAATTTATAAGTTTCCTAGACACACACACACAGTGCAGACATTAAAACAGTTCATAAATATCAAATACTATGGGAAAATGCTAATGTTACATTTAGATAATATAAAAGGCATATATCATATGATCCAATTTTTTAAATATACATAAAAAGCCTGAAAGTATACCAAAATATTGACAAAGATTGCTACTAAGGGGTAGAAAAAATACACACACACACACATATACACACACAGAGACAGACAGACACAGAGTGTGTGCAAGAGAAAGAAATATCATCCCCGTTTATATATAGATATTCATAAAAATATATATTTTTTTAATATCTATATTTTAATTTTCTACCATAAACACGCATGACTTTTGTACATATTTTTAAGTCTTGGAAATCAGTGATATTGATAAAGGATATTTTCAAAGATTATACAGTTCATCTACCTAGTTTTTATCCTAGTTTTTTAAGGCTTTTATCTTCAAGTCAAGGTGATCATCTAAAAACAACATACTCAAATCAAAACATGCTGATTTGAAGAAAATGACATCACTGAGTTATGTCCTCAGTAAGGAAACCCCGACAAAGAGGCTAATGCAGGCTATTACTACACTGACTGTACCACACTGTAAAGAAATTACCTACTACATCACTTGATAGCTCTGATATGGAGACATCACTTGATAGCTCTGATATGGAGGTCCACATAAATTTCTTTAGAGGTATTCAGAAAAACTTTTGTTTCCACCACATATTTTAGAACATTTTCTTCTCTTTGAGAACTATGTACTTTCCTATTTAAAAGATACAAAGAAAGATGTGATATCTCCCTTTTCCCTTTGACTTCCAGGAAGCTTACAGCTAAAATCCCAACTTAGCTGAGTAGGTTCATATGACTCACCCAGTTGTTCTATTTTCCCTCAATTTCCTACTTCCCCAACACCTCCACTCTTATTGCTGTTCTCCCTGCCTTGCAATTTGAGTATCTTATCCATATTCTTACCATTTTGTTCGTAACGTTTTTGTTGCAAGCTGACACACAGTATTTATGGAATAAGTGGGATAAAATTATCATTTGTATCCACATTAATTTTAAACATAACAAGAAAAGATGCATACCAATATATGGTACAAATTTTCATTAAAAAAAAAAAAAAAAGGTGCCTGGGTGGCTCAGTCAGTTAAGCATCTGGCTACTAGTTTTGGCTCAGGTCATGTCATGATTTCATGCATTTGAGCCCCCCCATCATGCTCTGCACTGATAGTTTGAAGCCTGCTTGGGATTCTCTCTCTCTCCCTCTGCCTCTCCCCCACTTGTGCTGTCTCTGTCTCTCTCAAATAAATAAATACACTTTAAAGAATATTTTAAGCTAGAATCGTGCTTTTCAAATGTACTTATTTAAGAGTAGGCAGTAGTATGCCAGGGGCTTTAAGAACCACAGGAGAAGGATGCATACATTTTACTACACAGTAATTTAAAGTACTATTTTGTGTTTAAATATACACTAATTAAAAAGATAATTGAAAAGTGCTTGGGAATTTTTTAAGATAACTAGATTTTCAAGAAATTTCCTTTTTTATTTAAACTTTTTTGAGAGAGAGAGAGAGCACGCGTACGCATAAGCAGGGGAGGGGGCAGAGGGAGAAAGAATCTTTTTTTTTTTTAAATGTTTATTTTGGAGAGAGAGAGTGTGAGCAGAGAGTGTGTGAGCGTGAGCGAGGGGAGGGGCAGAGAGAGGGAGAAAGAGGATCCAAGGCAGGCTCTCTGACAACAGAGAACCCCATACAGGACTCAAACTCACAGAACCCTGAGATCACAACCTGAGCAGAAGTCGGATGCTCAACCAACTGAGCCACCCAGGAGCCCATCAAGAAATTTCATTCTCACTTGGAGCTTCCTCAGGATGTACTCTCAGGTTTACCAGCTCTCTCTCACCAGCCCACCACAGTCTCACCTCCCCCATGAATTTACTTTGCTCTTAAGTTAGGTGTATTTTTGGTATAAGAGTTTGAAATGTAGGAATCTAAATATTATTATACAGAAATATCCAGTTACAGTTAATATTGTTAGTAATAGTTACCAACAGGATTATCAATAAACAATAAAACAGAAAATCTGGAGTCCTGCAAGGCTAGAAGCCTGGCTACCTAGAACAGAGGAACTTGGTATTACACGGTTTTGAAAACCCTAAGACGCCATAGAGACTGATTTTTATTTCGTATACATATTTTTTAACGTTTGAGTTTCTTGTACATCATTGATGGTAACAGCAAGTATGCAGTATTAAAATTCCTCTAGAACCTCAGGGTAATAAAAATTGTGTAAAAGCTGCAAGTATATTGTCATTTTCTAAATTCCTAATTTTGTCAAAAGGCACCAAATGCCTTATGAAAGTATTTTTGCTAAAATCCTTAACTATCTTAATGCTACCTGTACTTTTTACTCACATAAATCATTCCCAACCTCTACACACACATATGTGCCAAACTTGTAGTGATATTACCTCTTTACAGACACTACCACTTTATCACCAAAGAGAAATATTTTTTGAGTTACCATGCTGTTCATTATCACCATTACAGGGGACGTGTTTCTCTTAAATTGGGAATTGTGAACACAAACACACTCCTAATCTGTTAACACTGGGAAAAGTGAAAATATGCTTGTAAAATTTAAAAGCATACACATGGTGGGGCTCCTGGGTGGCTCAGTCTGTTGAACAGCGTACTCTTGATTTTGAATCAGGTCATGACCCCAAGATCATAGGATCAAGCCCCGGGTTTTTTCTCTCCCCCTCTGCCCCTTTCCCCACTCCCTCTCTCTCTCTCTAAAATAAAAAATTAAAATTAAAAAAGTATACACATGGACAAGTAACTGACAGGAAAAGTGTCAAAATGACCATTTGGGATGCCTGGGTGGCTCAGTCTGCTAAGAGTTCAACTCTTGGTTTCAGCTCAGGTGATGATAATCATGGTCTATGAGATCAGGCCCTGCGTCAAGCTCTGTGCTGGCAGTGTGCAGCCTGACTGGGATTCTCTCTCTGCCCCCTTTCTCTGCCTCTCTCTTTTTCAAAATAAATAAACATTTTTTTAAAAAATGACCATTTAAATGTTACCCTTAAAATTATTAAATTTATTAAAATTATTAAATTCTATGCAAACCATCTGCCCTAAACTCATTGAGTCATTAGTTCACCATATACTTGGGACCCTAGAATGTGCCAGGCATCCTATTAGGCACTGAGATTTCGGTGTGATTCAGCACACACAGGACTTCTCTAAACCAGTTTACCCAGTTTTTCCACCACTTATCAATTTAGTTTCATGCAAAAACCAAAAGATTATCTGCTCTCTAGGAACTCATAATGCATGAGCTTCTATGTAAAAAGTACTTTTCTAAGGCAATAAAAACAGAAAACAGCCTTTAGATCAGGACAAATAACTGAATTTATTCTATGGACATAAATTAGTTTTACCATATGAACAAACTCAGGAGTACCAACTAAAACTGGTTATAAGTGTATGGTTTTTAAGAAACTGTAAAATGTGAAAGACTTCTTTGCTGTAGACTGCAATTCATCAGCAGTTAATTTAGGCATTTTCGGCCAAGGAGAAACAATTCTTGTCCAGCACAACAGTATCACAGATATAGCAGCTGGCAAATATATTGAGCAAGGATTAATAACAACACTATTCCCTAGAGGGTAATTTCTTCCAATAATAGAAATAAGCAAACAAATACCTCAGTAGGAACTTTTTTTTTTTTTAAAGGAAAACAGATGAATCAGGCTTGTTTGTGGATATCTACAACATTTTATACATAAAGTTTTCATTAACAGTGAAAACAAAGTCTGAAAACAGTACACAAATTTGCCCATGGCTGAACACCCCTCTCTGTGCCAAAGGAAGTTACATAGCACTAACACATTACATAAAGCCTAATTACAAAATACAGTACACAACAGTTTACCTTCAAAGTCACTTCATAAACGTGTTATTAAGTAGTAAGTGCCAATTTCCTATAAGAAAAAGACTATAAATGAATTAGCTAAATTCTTCTACACATTCTCTACATAGGAACTTTGCCACATCCTCACTCCCCTGCTTTAGCCTCTTTGCCAAATAACTACAAGGAGTTTCAAAATATATTTATACAGAGCTTTATCACACATACACCAATAGGCAGTGTATATTAAAACACCAGCTTACTGTGTTTAGACTTCTCTAGTTAACCAACTATCCTGAACAGGCTGCTTTTAAACATGGCCCCCGCCCATTAAATCAACAGCAAACAGGCTACAAGAAATGCATTGAATCTGGCAGGGAAGAAAAGTAATCGGTCAGTTAAACTTTTAAGTGACCCCCTCAGTGACAAGTAACAGTCAACAGTATCAAGATGGCAATTTTTTTAAGTGTTGTCTTGAAATGAAACAGTCAAGCGGAATCACAAGATGCTATCAAGCCAGATAACCAGTACCTTGGTAATCTTCACTAAATTATACCTCATTAGTTCAACATATATTTGTGCCCCTACCATGTCAGACACTGGGTCAGGCACTGAGGTTTCAACCAGAACACGCACGTGAAGGCCCTACTCTGAAGGTGTTTATATGTAATCCAGTGAGATAGCTGCAGGAAGTAGCAAACCAGCAAATGCTCAATGACTGAAACAAAGACAGGTGGAGATTTTCCTGAACACACACACACACACACACACACACACTTTAAACTTTCCTAACCATATTCTCCACATAGGGACACATTTTTATTAAACTTGGTTTCTGGTACATCTGCCAGAACGCAGACCGAAGAAATGAAAGTGGGGGGAAAAGTCAAAACAGGGTGAATATAGGTTTATTAAAGATTACTTTTCTTTAAAAAAAAAAAAAAAAAAAAAAGCAGGCACTGCCACATACATGCAAACAGACCTGTTGATGTGTTATCAATATTCCCGGTAGCTCTTAGAGCACCCACACCAATGGATATCCTAAAGGTTAAACAATCACACAGAGCAAATCATCACGGGTAGCAAATAAAGTATTCTCATTTGGAATTAGCACAAGGGTTCACAAGGACATAATAAAATAAGAACTCTCCTCTTTAGGTGTTTGTAAACCTTTCCCGGCGGCCCTTCTCCCCCCACTGATCTCTTTAGGCACTAGCAAGTCTTTTTTTTTTTTTTTTTTCTTTAGCAGAGGGAGTGACGTGGCAGGAGAAGCAGAAAATGACCCTGGAGAAGCCGTGACTAGGGCTAAGCTCAGCACCTCCTCCCTCCGCTCCACGTTGTACACCCAGCACACCCCCCACTCCCACAGGGTTCCAGAATTTCTGTCTTCTTACACATTAAAGGGGATCTGTTTAAGCGGGGATAGGATTGGAAGCGGGAGCATGGGGGCCAGTCTCGGAGCTGCGTGTGCACAGCAGGCACGGTTTTTATTTAGACCTGGGAGGCAATGATGGCACCAACGGGTGCTCCAGCGTTCCCCCATCACCGCCTCTCCCCATTCCACAATTTCAGCCTTAGGTTAGGCTTGAGGGTAGAGCCTTTCTACCCAGGAAGAGCACTGGGGACCAAGGCTTGGGTGCCTGAAGCCAGGAGAGTGGTTTATCAACAGGTCAGGAGGTGGTGTGGCGGAGAAGCCCAGCACACAGCCCCCCTGTCGCATCCCTCTCCTCTCCCAAGCTGTTGACGCCCTCCCACCCACATTTTCCCAGCCTAACACCCAAGGAGCTAAGAAGTGGAGCGGAGGCTTCCAAGAGAAGTCCCCAGTCACAAACCACCGCTGGGGAGTCCGGGACACGTAAAGAAGAATAACCCCGCCAGCGAACCTCCGTCCGCCCCCAACATCGTCCCGCCCCTCCCCCTTTCCCGCTCACTCCCCCCAAAAGGCTCGGCTCGGGGAAGCCAGGCCCGAGATGGTGAGGTGCAGAAGAGCTAACGGAAGAAGGCGACAGAGGAGGACAGGAAGCCGGGATGGCGCCCCCCGCCCTCCCAGCCCCGCTTACACACCTCTGGGGTCGAGGGTCGGCGTCTGGAGCCGGGGCTGGGCGGAGGAGGCGGGCAGCACCGAGGACGGATGCAGTTGCTTGAGCGGCTGGCACAGCCCCGGGCAGTTGCGGGCTCCAGAGGCGCCTCCTCAAGCTTTGGAGCCAGGAGACTCCGTTGGCGACGGCGGCAGTAGCGGCCTCTGGCTGCGGACGTGGCGCCGGACGCGACCCGCCCCCTCCGCCGCCTCCTCAGCTCCCGCCTCCTCCCGCGGCTCCGGCTCCGACGCGCACGCGCACACTAGGCCCCGCCCGCGCCCACCCGGCACACACCCACCCGTTTCTCGAACTGCCCTGCCCTCCCAGCAGCCCCCAGCCAGCCGCCTCAGAACGCGCGCACGCGCGACGCCCCCGCGTCCTGTTCCAGCCCCTTGGCCCCCCAGGTGCCTCCGCGGGAACCCCTGGCCCGCCTGCGCGCGCGCCTTGTCCTGGGGCCTCCCGCCCCCTTTCCTCCGCCGTCCAATCAGATCGGGCGAGGGGCGCGGAGCCCAGGGAACAAGCTGTCCGCGGTCCTCAACCCCCAAGCGCTCGCCCAGCGGCTTCGCGAAGCTTTCGTTCCGTCACGAGTAACGGTCGGTCGGAATTCAGAACCTTTGCACTAGGGACGGTGGGACAAGTCGCTAATTTCTCTGTCTCCTTCTTGGCCCAGGGGCCTCAACCTTCCTTCCTTCCCTGCTTCCCCTCATTACAGTGACGAGCTGGGCCTCCTGTCAGCCCTTGCGTGTGGGGCTCTCGGCGCGCCCTCCCTGTCCAGGTGACAGGGGTGACGAGAGGGGCGTTGCTCGCTTGTCACTGTTGTTATTATTAGAAAGCTCCCTGCCCCGGAATTGAGCTTGCGGGCCGTGAGAGCCGCTGTGGTTGGTGGCCGTCGCCCGGCTTGCTGCAGTGCTGAGGGCTGGCCGGGCGCGCCAAATGGGCTGAGGAGAGCGGGCATTTGGTGGTGAGAAGTGAAGTTCGACAGCGGGCTTTGCGCGGCTCCCTCGCCTCCTGCTGACTAGCGGGGTTGCTCTCCTAGCCTCCCCGCCTCGGCGGAAGCTCCGCCTGCCGTTCTGGAAGGTGTTGGAGAAGCGTGTGGCGCTGGGAGGACGTGCGTGGGAGGCGTCTCACCGCGCTTCAAAGTAGGGGTCGTAGGATGCACGCCACAGGTGTTGTGGCGACCAAAGGAGATAGTGGCGCCAAGGCTGCCCACCTGGGCAAATGGTCCCCCCTTCACCTTTCTTCGCCCTTCTTACACCTTCAGGTGAAGATGACAGTCAAGTCCACCGTAGGTTTTTTGAGACCCTGCAAAGAGATGGGCGGGAGAGGGCTTTACAAAATGCGAATTCCTATACAAGTGTGAGATCCTCCCTCCCAGCCTAGTCAGCAAGACAAAACACGCGTGAAGCAACCAGCAAATAACCTCACACAATGTTTGTGTTGGCTCCCCCGCCCCCACCCCCGAATGCAAAGCAATCCGGGTGATGCAACGGAATAGTAACTGTTGACCAGGCCCAGAAAAGGACACTCGAACCAAGGAAAGCATCCTGGAAGAAGCTGACTTTGATCCAGGACATAAATGTAGCAGACTACATACAGGTTGTGGTTTCAGCTTACTCACTGATTTATCAAAGCAGGAAATCAAATCCACTTAGGCCATTGTTCTGAGACTGTCAAGATATTTTAGTTTTTCAGAACTTAAAAGGGGAAATTAAATAATGTTTTCACTTTAAAATACGATTTTGGACGATTAGCAAGCGCGGTGGATTGTCGTGTTTACCCAAGATGTGAAGAGTCCCATACCTACTCTATTTTCTTACCATCACAGAAATCTCTGTCCTTAATAGGTGACTTTTCCATGCTGAACGCTAGGCAGAATTACAAGTTGTACAATTACACTTGTTTTTTCCTTGACTTCTTTCTCTCTCTGCAAGATAATTTAATCATTATTGAAGTATAAATGATTAATAAAACCAAGGCTGCTCCTAGGAGATTGTACATTTCTACAGTTATTAAAGCCGTAAGCCAACCAAGATGGAGGGGAGCTCTTTGGGAGGTTGTGAGTTGACCAGAACCTTATAAAACGGCCAGTATAGATAGTCATGTATTTCTTGTAAGGCTGACACTAGTCATTTCTTATTTCCTGTTTTCAAACCTGTAAAAAATGAATAGCACCATTCAGTGCCCACCCACCTCTAGATCTAAAGTGAAAATAAATATGATCTTGATGGAATGGCGTCTATAGAAGGATGCTCTCTTGATTTGGGGTGCCTTGGTGCAGCAGAAGGAGCCTCAAGAAACTCAGGCCCTCTTCATTTTATGGACTGAATCCATTCAGGTCTTGATTCCCATTCTGTGAAATCCCGTTCTCAGATTATTAAAATGAAACTACTTCTAGATGTTATTTTGAAAGATTGTATGTCTGAGTTGATGAATCCTTACAGCCTTGAGGCAATAACTTTCTTTTAGTGGAACAAATTCTTAATGCAGCCTATATCAATTATCCAATTTCTTAAATGGCAAAGTGTTCCTTTAGTTGTTACACACAGAGAGCCTTCTGCATTAATGGAAAACTAGAAATTAGATGTGACATTGCATGCTTACCAAGATGTGGTGTTCAAAAAGTAAGGGCCAGAAAGAAACAAGATGTACACCAGAAATATGAAAGGAAGAAAGGAATTATTTATAAGCATTGAAGTTGAAAGGGATTCCAGTCCAACTTTCTGTCCATCACATGAATCTATCTCCTAGCATATATGCACATAATAGTTTTCATTGTTGAGTTTTCAACCACTCAGTGTTTATATATGAAGTCATTTAAATGACAAATCACTTGGTATAAGGTCTACATATTTTCCTATATTCCATGTTTTTATGAATGTTTTTATGGTTTTTCAATGCTTTTATGAACATTTTTATGAATGTATTATATTATCCTGGCATTTTGAAATGAGCTGGACAGTTTATAGCTTTATACAGATTGTCATCCAATGTAAATTATTTTGTCTTTCTATTCTCAGTTTCTTAATGTTCTTTAACTTTCTGGCACAATTACCTAGACTATTCTTGGTTTTCCTTTTTGTGTTCCAGTAGCCTTCTTAACCTTTTCTGTGATATAATAATAACCAAGATTTGTTTGACAAGTTATTAGCACATATCTCATTTCTCCCAACAGCCCAATGAGGCAAGCACTGTTATTATTCCCATATTCATATGAGGAAACTGAGTCATAAAGAAGTTAGATAATTTACTCAAAGGCCCACAGCCAATGAAGAGCAGATCAAGCGTGGTTTTTTTTCTGACTCTACAGCCTAAGTTCTCAACCACTATATTCTGAGAAAGAAAAGCAGTCTTTGACATTAAGTGGTTGACCTTGTGCTATCAGCCAGGTCTTGGTATTGCTGGGAGCTGGCCTGGCATAGGTAAGTCTTCCTTGATGCATCCTGTGGAACAGTTTCAGAGAACATCAACATCAGAAAAGGCTACTCCCATGATCATGATGGATCAGGGCAAAAATAAGACTACTCCATAACCATGTCTGAACACAGACAAAAACGAACCTTTGTTCGAACCACCTTTGTCGATAACGAACCTTATCCACACCACCAAATGGAATATACAAACTGAAGATACCAAACTAATGTGAATAGCTGTTGCTTACCCCTGCTTCCTGACAGCATCCAATTTAAAGCAAAATCCCCCAAATGACCTAACACAAACACAAACCTTAGTATAAGTGCTTTCTAATACCCTCTTACTGAGATGTCTCCCTGTTCCCAAAGTGTGTACTTTCCCTTGCTGAGATGAGTAATAAGCTCAACTTGTTCAACCACTGGTGTGTTCCTGGTAATCTCTGGCTAGAGAGCATTGACGGTTCTTTCTGGACTCTCCTATACTATGCATATCTATGGAGCAGAAAGCACACTACTTATGCATTTTATGCCAAACAAAGTGGGAACTGTCCTCCCATCTCCCGCCATAGGATTGTCACACCAAAGCTAGAGGATTTCCTTCCTTCATGTAGATTGTATATAGAGTGTCTGCCAAATGGAACCTTACCAAAAGATAGTGAAAAGAACAAAATTCTGGAATAATTGGACATTATTTTGCAAGAAAAAAATTCAACCTGTCAACCTATATCTTGCACCATATACAAAATAACTCAAAATATATTATAAATCTAAATGTAAAATTATGAAACTTTTAGAAGAAAACAGAAAATCTTTGTGATCCTGGGTTAGGCAAAAAATTTCTTAGCTACAACACTCAAAGCACAATCCATTAAAAAATTAATTTATAAAAACTTCTCCTCTTTGGATGACAGTGTTTAGAAAGTGAAAAGTAACAGACTGAGAGAGAATATTTGCAAAACACATATATAAGTGACTGTATCCAGAATATATGGAGAACTCCTACAACTCAATAAAAAGTAAACCAGTTTTTAAAATATTGGCATAGTTGAACAATCACATAGGACATATATGGATGGTACAAGAAATGATACTCAACATCATTAGTCATTAGGGAAATGCAAATCAAAACCACAATGAAATATCACTACTTGGTCAAAGTAAAAATAATTCCAAGTGCTGTTGATAATGTGGAACAATTAGAACTCCCAGACATTTGTTGGTGGGACTGCATAATAGTAGAGAGACACTTGAATAAACAGTTTGGCAGTGTTTTATAAAGTTAAACATAAGATGACCATATGACCTACCAATCCCATTCCTAGATATTTACCCAAGAGAAATGAAAACATGCTTCCACAAAAACCTGGATACACATTTTATAATAGACAAAGACTGGAAACTAAGTACCTTTTAATTGGTAAATGGGTAAGCAAATAGTGGTGTGTGTGTGTGTGTGTGTGTGTGTGTGTGTGTGTATATACACATCCACACACATCGACACAATGGAATCTGCTTATCAATTCCGTTATCAAATCCATTATCCTTGTTGAAAGGAACAAACTACTGATACAACAACATAAATTAATCTAAAATATATTACTCTAAGTAAAAGATGCAAATTCAAAAATCTTCATACTGATCTTCCATTTATATGATATTCCATAAAAGCCAAAACTATAATAGATCAGTGGTTGCTTGGGAGTTAGGAAATGTTGACTACAAAGAGGCTCAAGGGACTTTTGGGGATGATGGAACTGTTCTTTATCTTGAGTGTAGTGTGGGTTTCACACTGCATCTTTCAAAATTCATGGAACTGTACACTGAAAAGAGCAATTGTATTGTGTAAATTATATCTCAATAAGCCTGTTTCAAAAGATGTTGAAATAGGAAAAAAAAAGTTGAGGTAGGGCCACAAGGCACCGTGAATATGAAGGCAATAACAGTAGGTCACCGGATTAAATTCTAAATCTTAAAAAAAATGATAAATCATTAGTGCATAATCCACATTATGAAAGAACTTGTACTTTCATGTAGAGTAAGTTCATAGTACATTGTAATGTTTCCATTACAAATGAGGAACTACTTGGTTTATGGTGGATAACTTAAAATTGGAAAGTCATTGCCAACTGATGATCAATCACAAATTAAGATAAAACATCTCTGAAACTAAGAACTTTGGGAAAATACCATTGGATTTCAAAAACTTTGATTTATAGCTTTGCAGGAACATATTCATTGCACAAATGAGGTTCCTAATGCTGTACTGTAGAGGTAAAGGCATTTGAGAGCAGAAAGCAGCCAACACTGGTCAAGTGTGAGGAAGTAGGCAAAAAACACAGAAGCAAGTTGAGCATCTTTTTTTTAATGTTTTATTTATTTTTGAGACAGAGAGAGAGTGCACGCACAAGCAGGGGAAGGGCAGAGAGAGAGGAGAACCTAAAATCTGAGGCAGGCTCCAGGTTGTCAGCACAGAGCCGGACGCAGGGCTTAAACTCACGAGCTGTGAGATCATGACCTGAGCTGAAGTCAAACGTTTAACTAACTGAGCCACCCAGGTGCCCCACAAATTGTGTATCTTTGAACCTAGGTTGTATTAATAAAGGGCTGCCCATGAAGTGGGCGTGCCATGAAGTGCTATCCTTTAGGAACATAAGTGGCTGCTCTCCTCTGGACCTAGGAAAAGGGAGTGAAGTTGAGAATGTTTGCTTACCCATTCACCAATTAAAAGGCACTTAGATTGTTTCCAGTTTTTGGATATTACAAAATGTATGTCCAGGTTTTTGTGTAAACATGTTTTCATTTCTCTTGGGTAGATACATGGTTTAAGAATGATATAAAGTGTGCTAAGACTTTTGTAACCTCTATCATACGATGTAAAGATCTAGCAGAGATACAGGTGGATTAATTTGAGATTAATTTCATGGTTCATACTAATGGCCCATCCTGGACCTCACCCAATAGGTGAGAAGGCCTCCTTTTGATGGGCTTTCTTATTTCCCATTTCGACAGTGACAGTAGTGGCCAGAGTCTTCATTCTGCTTTAAGTGCTCCAGGCTCCTTCTAAGAGGCACTTACAGAAGACTGAACAGTACCTGGAAACCTTTCAGCTTCACTTGTAGAATTCGGCCTCACTTATAATTCCATGGATGAGTATGAAACTTCAGACTGCCATAGAGCCATCTGTTTAAAGGGTCTTAGTGAGCCATGTTAGTTTATCTACCAATTCTTCCAATATCAGTAGCAACTGTTGTCTTTGTTTTCCTGAAGTTTCTTGACAAGAATTCTTTGGCAGAATCCCTAAGTCAAGAAACTTTTTCCTGAAGGAGAAAAATTTGGAAATCAAGCATTTCATATCTGGTAGGTCTTTGGAGTCGACCAGTTGTACTTTCATATCTTTCATAAAGTCATATTGTGTATTCCTAGTTAGGGGCTGCACATCATCAAATTTCCCCTAGCATCTCTTCTTCCTGCTCAGCTGTAGTGAACTTTAAAGAAGACTCTCCATCTGACTTACTCCCATTTTTTAGCCCTGAATTCAAGTTCCTCCTTGACATTTGCCAGTTCTGTTTCCAGTTCTGCAATTCTCTCCAAGTCTCCTACCCTAGACCTGGGACAGAGAGTCTATATTATATTATTTATAGATTCTTATTTCTTCTGTCAGTTGCCAAGTTTGACCTTTTCCACTTTCAGCAACTGAAGGTTTGTCTCTCTCTCTGACTTAGAATTTTCTCAAGCCCAGTCTAGTCTGCATTTTTTTCCATCTCTCCCCTAACCCCTCCATGGTCAGAAGAGACAGCGCACGCTGCAATTTGTACATGTAAATTATGTGCTCTCTTCCCAATAGTTCCAAAAAGGAGTGACTTCAATTATTGAAAAGTAAACAATCAATGTTAATAAAATTTGTGATAGGGTTGAAATAATGCAGGTGCTTTCATAGATTATTGCTGTATTGTAATCTTAGGAACCATTTTATCATATGAAATTGGTTTCTGGAAAGGGATCATTTTGTTATGAGAAAGAGAAACCCGCTCAAGCTAGAGTTAAAAAAAAAAAAAAGGATATAGAATTGGGAAGATGACTGTATAGACATCTCATGGAAGGCAAGGCCAGTAAGTGTGACCAGACCTCATGGAGGCCTATAACCATGAACTGGTAGGCTCTCTATAGTTGAGGAAGCTATTCACTGCTTTTTTTCACTCTTGTTTCTAGCCTTTTTTTTTTTCTTACGAATTCTCTCTCACTCCCATTCTCATTATCTTTCCATACCCCTTACCAGATTAGCTTCAAACCAGCCTTCCTACTAGAATTATTGGAACTCAAGTCTATATGCCTACAAAAAATAACCTAAGTACCTCAGTTTGAATCTGGTTTCCACCCCTGGTTCTACCCTCTGAAGTGGTAGAATGCTAAGTATCCAAAGCCTGATTCTGCTGCAGGCTCTATTCTTCGTATGGGCTGTTTGGCTTTGGTTTCTCTTTTGATAATCTCTCTGATTACTTGGGGTACCTGTAGCCTTTGTTTCTTGTAGCCAGAATTCAACCAAAACATTGCATATTTCTTACATACCATCATGTGTCTAGCACTAGAGGACAGGTGACATAAATCTTATCCCTATGTAGTTTATACTCTTAAGGCAAGACATAGTAGGAACGTTAAGCATTTATGAAACATTAAAAAATAATACAAATAAATGCCAAAATGATGGTCAGAAAATGAGGACTAAATGAATGCAGAAAAGATAGGTATGGATATGGCCTGCAGAAAGCTCCTAGGATAGGGAGGGGGAGGAAGCTATCTTTAATAAGTATTAAGGGCCTACTTTTATAAGGGCTTGAGCTGCATACTTATAAATAGGCAAAGTGGAATGATTACTATTTTCCACCCACATTCAGTATGGATGTTAGACTCATGAAGTGAACTAGTATTGAAATACATCACCTTGGAGCAAAGCACCCAAAATGTTAGCAGAGTTCACCTGGCAAAAGTTTTTTCGACGGTAAAGAGTTAAATGGCAATTGGTGAAGATGGGCAAGGTGGAGCTTTAAACACACACACACACACACACACACACACACACACACACACAGTAAAGCAGTCCAAACTTGAACCATGGGTCTTTATTGTCATCTGAAATAGTCAGGTTCAAAGAGCATGTATATTTACCATGAGATGGGAGACTTACTGAGTTAACATTTTACTTGTGACCCCAGAACACAGTATGGTTTGTTTGGGATTTGTGTGAACTACAGTAAGAGAGCCTCTCAGTTTGACCTGTGTTTGGGAACAATTTTCCACCTATGATTCAGGCAATACTGTATGCATTATAAAGCGTATGGTCCCTCTTTCATAGGTGAGGAAAAATCTGAGGATATCTAGCATCTTAAGTCAAGTCCTCTGTAACCAAGGAAGATGGGTTTCTCCTAACATGAAATAGTAATATCAAACAATTATGCAAAGGCAAATGAGTACCAGGAGGGGAAACCCTGTTTCAGGGCAACTTTTGAAATCTGTCGTGTATACGCACATAGGATTTGAGGGAAATAACTGCAAATCCTTCACCAAGGTGTAAAGGATCCAACATTAATCTCTCCCTAGATCTAAAACTGCCAAGCTAAAATTTGTTGTCTGACTCCTTGACCTACTTTCTTTCTTTGCTTTGAGGGCACATCCTTACATGGGGTCTAATCATTTATTTGCCAAGAGATTAATTAGCTTTTCAGAACGTCTGTGCTAGTTAATAGTCCCAAAATAGACCACTAGTCCCACAGCCCATTGCTTTTTAGGAAGATGGATTATAGAAGTGACAAAATTTGAGCAAGATATATCTGTCAGTGCCTCTGTGCTTATGAAAGATGTGACCTCCATCCCCCTTGGCTCAGTTGGTCTCTGTTGGGTTGCCTTAATTATGCCCCTCCCCACTTCCTTCAAAATTCCTGGAGCCTTGAGTAGATTAAACCTAAGTTTCAAGGTGATGTGACTAGGCAATATGATATGGTGAATAAAAGTCCAGGTACTGTAATTAGACTTGGGTTTTAATCATGATTCTACTGCTTTGGTCAGGTTACTTGCCTCGACTTCTTTTCCTTGATTTCTAAAATGTAGACTGATAGTCCTCATCTCCTAAGATTGTGATGATGATCAAGTAGCAGTGTATTAAACTGCTCACCTACAGAGTAAGTACTCAGTATATAGTAGCTGTTTGTATTATGATGGACACTTGAAGGCATAACATCTTCTCCCTTCAGACTGTTGAGGCCTGGGAGTAAATTGGATCCACTGGGGATGTCAGAGCTTTTGAGGGGCTGAGGAACATAGATGTCTTTGGCTGAATTATTAATCAATATAGCAGAATCTAAATTTTTCATACTATGGCAAAATGTGTAAAATATGTAGCACTCCATGCCTATAACTTGCCTTGATGCTTTTCCTATAACTTGCCCTTTGATGGCAAGCAAAACAATCACAAATTGCCAGTTATATGTAACTTAGTCTCTTTCCATAGAAAAGGTTGATTTATCCTCTTTAGTGATAAATGCTTAGTCTTTCAGGGTGATCTTCCCCATCATTCCCCTTCTCAAGAGGCTGTTTGTTGTGCATGACCTCATGGCAGTGTAGAAGAGGTGGCTGATCTGTGAATGGGTTCTTAGGCTCTCTACTAGTAGCTCTCACTGATGTTTTGGGCTCCAGGTGAATCTTGTGTGTTAGTACCTTCTCATTCTGACTTCTAAACATTGAGTCCCAGGGCTCAGGCTTCAGATATCTTAATCAAAAGTGACCCCCTAGATTGAGTAACTTCAATAACTCATCTAGTTCTAGTATTATGGCTTTAAATATTATATAAATGCAGATTACTCCTAAATTAATATCTCTAGTCAAGACTTCTCCCTTGAACTCCAGGCTTGTATGTACAAGCAATTGTCTACTAGAAGTCTCCAGTGAAGATGTATAACAGGAATTTCAAAGTTAATGTCCAAACCCTAATTCCTGAACTTGCCTCTCAAACCTCATTTCCTATCAGTCTTTCCCAACTTAGTTGATGACAAAGTTGTTCAGTCCAAAATCCTTGGAGTCATCTTGAGTGCTCACTTTTGTTCATATCTCACATCCTGTGTTTGAGAAAATTGTTATCTCTACCTTCAAATGAGTTTTGAGTCCAGTCATTTCTCACCATTTCCATTGCTACTACCACTGTGGTCCAGATCTACTAGATTATTGTAGTAGCCTCCTAACTAGTCACCTTATTCTCACCCTTATACCCATATAGTCGTCTGTCAACAAAGTATTTAGAGTTATCCTTTTAAAGTTTCAATCAGATCATGTCAACTCCTCACTCAAAAGCTTCCAGTGGCTTCCCATCTTATTCAGAGTAAAATCCAAAATCCTTTCAGTTCCTAGAAAGGCCTTGTGGGAACTGTATCCTTTCCCCCTATCCTGTACCTTGACTTAATCTTCTATTCTTGCCCCATTAAACACTCTACTCCAGCCAGATTGATACCCCCTATTTTCCAAACATGTTAAGTATTATCCTTCCTCAGGGACTTCATTCTTGCTATCCTCTCCTAGAATGCTTAGGATTTCTGGCTTCCACCTTACTTCCTTCAGGTCTGCTCTAATGTTACTTTATTAGGGAGGTTTTTTGTGACAAACCTATTTGGTAGTGCAAAACCTAGAAGTTACCCTCCTCTAGCCTCCTTAGGATTATATAACTATTAAATCAAATACAATTTTTAAAAAGATATTCTTACAGTGATACTATAAGAAAATGATGAAAAAGAGCAACAAAATTCCTCTGAAGACAAACTTAACAGAAAAATGTTAATCCAAAGCAAAAGAAAATGATTACTCAACATCTCCACATGACCTTTCAGAGACTCAGTGCTTTATTTGAATCTAAGAAGGGAAAACACACAGCAGAAGTAGAAGAGCTCAGGAAAAAAATGGCAAGATAACAGGAGGTGATAGCTAGATGATAAGAGGGGGTGAAGCATTAAGTGATAGATAATAGGGGAGCCTGGGTGGCTCAGTTGATTAAGGATCTGACTCTTCAATTTCGGCTCAGATCACGATCTCATGTTTCGTGGGTTCCGGCCCCACGTTGGGCTCTGCACTAACAGTACGGAGCCTGCTTGGGATTCTTTCTCTCCCTTTCTCTCTGTCCCCCCACCTTAAAACAAACAAACAAACAAACAAATAGAAGTGATAGGTATCAAAGAAGAAACAAAAGAAAAAAACATTACAAAAAATAAAGACTAAATTATATGAAGCACAAGGAAGACTAAGCATGACTGAAAGCACAGGTAAGGGAAACAGAGAATAGAAGTGAAAAAGAACAGATGAGATAGAATAAAAGAAAGATAAAAAAGACTGTGGAGCAAATGGCAGATAATAGAAGACAGGCAACATACTTAATTCTCCCCTAAGAAGAAAAGCAAAACATTGGAACATACAAATATTTATAAGCAAAATTTTAAAATATACTTTTTCTGAAAAAAATTAAAATCTCCATTTTGACTGATACATAATTATTTATGAAAAATTTGCTCAATAATGGCCAACATAATATTCTACTAAAATCATTGGAGTTTAAAAGATAAAGAATGTAATTTCTAGAAGAAAACATAAGATCCTCATGATTTGGGATTAGACAAAGTACAATACCAAAATCACTTAGATATAACACCAAAATCACTTCCTGAAAAGATAAAATCAATAAACTAGACTTAATCAAAAGTTAAAACTTTTTCACTTCATGAAACACCACTGAAATACAAAGACAAACCAGAGAAAATATTTGCAAATCATATATCTGATAAAGGACTTATATCCAGAATATAGAAAGATCTTAATAACCTAATAGCAAAAACAAAAATGCCCCAATTTAAAAATAAGCAAAATATTTTAATCAGCATTTCACCACAAAATATATATGGATGACTAATAAGTACCTGAAAAGATACACACAATTATTAGTCATTAGGGAAATATAAATCAAAACCATAATGAGATACCACTTCACACACAATAAAATAGTTATAATCAAAAATAAGCTGTAACCTATGGCTATCTTGCTATAGCCATAGAGAAACTGAAACCCTCAGACATTGCTGATGGGGGTATAAAACAGTACAATCACTTTGGAAAACAGTTTGGCAGTCTCTTAAACAGGTAAACAAACATACCATATGACCTAGCAATTCAACTTCTGGGTATCTGCCCAAGAGAAATAAAAGCAAATATTTTCACAAAGACTTGTATGCAAACATTCATAGTAACATTATTCATAATAGCCTAAATGTAGAAATAGTCAAAATGTTCACCAACTGGTGAATAGATTAACAAAATATAGTAGTCAATTCTTATTATTCATGGATTTTCTATTTGCAAATTTGCCTACTTGCTAAAACTTCTTTGTAACCCCAAAATCAACAGGAATTTTCTGGCCATTCTTGGATATGCACATGTGCAGAGTAGCAGAAAATTTGAGTCACCCAACAGACATGTTCCCAGCTGAGATCAGACAAAGGGACACGCTGCCTTCTTGTTTCACCTCTCTTCCTGTACACAGTTGTCCTTTCGCAGTCTATTCAGTGCTCCATTTTTCATAAATTTTTGTGCTTTTTGTTGGTGATATCTGGCATTTCCAAGCACAAGAAGGTTGTGATGTGCCTCGTGGAAAAAATACACATGTTAGATAATCTTCATTCAGGCATGAGTTATAGTGCTGTTTGCCATGAGTTCAATGTTAATGAATCAACTATATATATAATATGGTGTTTTTAAACAGAAACACAAACCAAGGTTATATATTATTAGTTGATGAAATGACATGTTGCAGGAAGCTAACCCTGCATTTCCCCTATGGTCAATAATTCTATATTCACTAAATTTAGTGTTTGAAGATATTTTATAGAAGATAACTACCAGGAATAATGAGACTAGACTGTGTATCCATACAATGGAGTACTGTTCATCAGTAAAAAGGAACAAACTACTGATAGCTGTTGCAACACACTTGAACCTCAAAAACATGCTATGGATGGAGGAGAAATGAGAAATCGAGACCCCCAAGGAACATGCCAATTCATAAATGTACAATTATATAATTTAATAATGGAGCAAAAAATGCCAGAATGCGTACAAGTCACACACAAGTGACTACAAAGCTACAGTGGGTTTTTAGTTCTATTTATCTAGAATTAAAGCTACAGTTGTTATACATTATCCTACTTTTAATCAACAGAAACAGTTTTTCAATTCCTGTTAGGTTAATTGAGCTTGCTCTGACATCATCTTTTTCATAATTCTTTATCAGGCTTACTGTGAAGTCCTGATTTTCATAATTTATCAGGCTTACTTTCATATTCTGTTTTTCATAATTTTTATCAGTACCTCCTATGGTTGCCTCTGTCAGTGCATCTAATACATATGATTAGTCACATGCTTCAACATTCCTCAGTAATATTTCCCACTTGTCAAAGAATCTAGATGCAAAAGACCACATATTGTATGATCTCATTTATGTAAAATTTCCAGAAAAGGCAAATCCCTATTTAATTTTTTAAATGTTTTTATTTATTTTTGAGAGAGACAGAGACAGAGAGAGAGCAGGGGAGGGTCAGAGAGAGAGGGAGACACAGAATCTGAAGCAGGCTCCAGGCTCTGAGCTGTCAGCACACAGCCTACCGTGGGGCTCGAACTCACAAACCGTGAGATCATGACCTGAGCCAAAGTTGGACACTCAACCGACTGAGCCACCCAGGCACCCCGGCAAAATCCCTATTTAAAACTGAGGTATAATTAACATGTAATGTTGTATTAATTTTAGATGCACAACATAATATGTATATATGGTAAAATGATTACCATAGTAAGTTTAGTAAACATCCATCACCACACATAGTTACACTTTTTTTCTCTTGTGAGGAGAACGTTTAAGATCTACTCTTTTAGCAACTTTTGAGTATGCAGTACAGTATCATTAACTATAGTCGCTATGTCATACATTACACCCCAGGACTTAATTATCTTATAACTTGAAGTTTGTACCTTTTGACCACCTTTACCCATTTTGCCTCCCCCTCACCTCTCCCCCCCCACTCCCCACCTCTTGCAATCACTAATCTGTTCTATATCTATGAGTTGCTTTTTGTTTGTTTTATGTTTGTTTGTTTCTTTAGGTTCCACATGTGAGATCATGATATTTGTCTTTTTCTTTGTAACTTATTTCACTTATCATAATGCCCTCAAGTTCCATTTATGTTGTTCCAAATGACAGAATTTCCTTTTTATGGGTGAATAGTATTCCATTGTACATGTCTACTACATTTTCTTTATCCATTGATGGACATGTAGATTGTTTCCATGTCTTGGCTATCGTAAATAATGCTGCACTGAATATGGAGGTGCAGATATTTTTTTGAAATAGTGATTTTGTTTTCTTTAATAAATATCCATAGTGGAATTGCTGAATCACATGGTAGTTCTATTAATTTTTTGAGGAACCTCTGTACTGCTTTCCATAGTGGTTACGCCAATTTGTATTCCCATCAGCAGTACCCAGGGGTTCCTTGTTTCCACATCTCTGACAACACTTGTTAGTTCTTGTCTTTTTGATAATAGCTATTCTAACAGATGTGAGGTGATTATCTCATTGTAGTTTTGATTTGCATTTCCCTGATGATTAGTGATATTAAACATCTTTTCATGTACCTGTTGGCCATCTACATGCCTTTTTTAGAAAAATGTCTCTTCAGATTCTCTGCCCATTTAAAAAATCAAATTGTTTGTTTTTCTATTGAGTTGTATGAATTCTTTGTATTTTTAATATCAACCCCTTATCAGACATATGCTTTGTAAATATTTTCTCCCAATCCATAGGTTGCCTTTACATTCTGTTGATGGTTTCCTTTGCTGTACAGAAGCTTTTTAGTTTTATTTAGTCCCACTTGTTTAATTTTGCTTTTATTGCCTCTGCTTTTGGTGTCAAATCTAATAAATCATTGCTAAGATCAATGTCTAGAAGCTTACTTCCTGTGTTTTCTTCTATAAA
The DNA here is from genome assembly GCA_028646485.1 of Cryptoprocta ferox. Taxonomy (NCBI): domain Eukaryota; kingdom Metazoa; phylum Chordata; class Mammalia; order Carnivora; family Eupleridae; genus Cryptoprocta; species Cryptoprocta ferox. The sequence goes on from CM053571.1 coordinate 14,705,060, forward strand.
TTTTATGCTTTCAGATCTTATATTCAAGTCTTTGATCCATTTTTAGTTAATTTTTGTTTATGGTGTAAAATAGTGATCCAGTTTCATTCTTTTGCATGTAGCTGTCTAGTTTTCCCAGCACCATGTATTAAAGAGACCATTCTTTCCTCATTATATATTTTTGGCTCATTTTTTGTAAATTAACTGAACATATATGCATGAATTTATTTCTAGGCTCTATTCTGTTCCATTAATCCATGTATCTGTTTTTATGCCAATACCATAGTATTTTGATTACTATTGCTTTGTAGCATAATTTGAAATCAGGAAATGTGATATCTTCAGCTTTTTTTCTTTTTTCTCAAGATTGCTTTGGCTATTCAGGTTCCATACAAATTTTAGGATTGTTTGTTCTATTTCTGTGAAAAATACCATGGGAATTTTGATACGGACTGAACTGAATCTGCAGATTGCTTAGCGTGGTATGGACATTTTAAGAATATGAATTCTTCCCCCCAAAAACAATCTTAATTCTTACAATTCATGAGCATGGAATATCTTTCCATCTATTTGCATCTTTTTCCATTTCTGTCACCAGTGTCTCATAGTTTTCAGTGTATAGGTCTTTCACCTCTTTGGTTAATTTTATTCCTAGGTATTTTATTTTACTTTATTTATTAAAAAAATTTTTTTAATTAAAAAGAATTTTGTAGTAATATTTACACCCAACGTGGAGCTCTACCTCATGACCCTGAGATCAAGAATCATATGTATGCTCTCCTGACTGAGCCAGCCAGGCACCCCTATTCCTAGGCATTTTAATCATTGTGATTCAATTGTAAATGGGATTGTTTTCTTAATTTCTCTTTGTGGTAGTTCATTATTCAGGTATAGAAACACAACTGATTTTTGTGTATTCATTTTATATTCTGCAACTTTACTGTATTTATTCTAATAATTTTTTGGTGGAGTTTTTAGGGTTTTCTATGTATAATATGTTATCTGCAAACAGAAATAGTTTTACTTCTTCCTTTCTGATTTGAATGCCTTTTATTATTATTTTTCTTTCCTAACTCATCTGGCTAGGACCTCCAGCACTATGTTGAATAAGAGAAAAGGAAAATCTTATAAAAATAGAAAGCAAATCTGTGGTTGCCTGGGACTGGGGGTTGTGAATAGGGATTTATTGCAAATAGGCACAAGGGATCTTTTTGGGGTGATTAAAAGTGTCTAATACTGGATTGTGGTAATGGTTGCAGAACTATGTAAATTTACTAAAATTTATTATATTATACACTTGAAATGGGAAAATATTATGGTATGTAAATTATTCCAGAGAAAGAAATAAGGAATTATTTTTGCATCCAGGTAAAAACATCAAGTCGCTTTTTTTTCAAGTCACTTTTAAGGGATAAAAAGTAAGTTCTCTTCAGAAACATGCAAAGACTTCTCATAGAAACATCCAACACTAGAAGACAATGAGGCAATGCCTACAACACACACAAGGAAAGAATGTGTAGCTAAAATTATTGTATTGAACCAGTCCTTCCCCCATCTCCCATGATCTTCTGCAATGTGACTTTGCCACCCTCCCATTAAGAAGTGGGGTCTAATTTTTCTCCCTTTGAACCTGGGTGGGCCTTAAGGACTCTCTTGTAACCAATAGAATAAAGTGAAGTGATGTTTGTGACTTCCCACTCTAGGTTAAAAGAAATCTTGCAGCTTCTGTGTAGCTCCCTGCAATACTCACCCCCTAGAATCTCAGGATGCTCAAGAACCCAGGGACCAGGCTGTGAAAAGCCACATGGAGAGCCACATAGAGATGCTCTGATTGACAGCCCCAGCCAAGGCCAGATTTCAAATCATCCCAGCCCAGGTGCCAAACTGAGTAAAGAAAGCTCCAGATGATTCCAGTCCCCAGCTATTTCAGGCACTCCCATAGCCTTTTCCCCAGCTGAGGCCCCAAACATCACAGAACAGAGACAATTCATCTGTGTTGCACCTCATGCAAATCCTGACCCATAGAATCTGTGAACATGTAATATAGTTTTGTTTCCCACCACTGAGCTTGGGATGCTTTGTTAACTCACAAGAGATAATCAAAACAGCAGGAGTATGGTAGAAGCGAGACTGTGTTCTTCTCATTTCCTATAATCATTTGGCTCATGATTTCAATCTGTCTCATTACTCATGATGTTCATTTTGATCACTTGTTTAAGTTGGTAACAGTACTATTCCCTTTGTAATTAATAAGCATTTTAATGTGCAGAGATATTGTGAGACTGTAAATATTCCCATTCCTCATGGAAACATTCAGTTAATTTGTTTACTGAAATCAGTATGGACTTGTGGATTTCTATTTATTCATTAGGTTATAGTCTATTACTTATCACTATTTAAAAAATTGTTTTTAATGTTTATTTATTTTGAGACAGAGAGAAAGCACAAGCAGGGTAGGGGCAGAGAGAGAGAGGGAAACACAGAATCCGAAGCAGGCTCCAGGGTCTGAGCTGTCAGCACAGAGCCTGACATGGGGCTCGAACCTACGAACCATGAGATCATGACCTGAGCCAAAATCAAACACTTAACTGACTGAGCCACCCAGGCGCCCCATACTTATCAGTATTTTGATGCTCAAATTGGCCTACATTTGGCTAGTGGGACCTCCTTTAAAGTTGCCTGCCATGTCCTTTTGACATGTCCCCATAACTCTTGAGCAATTTCTAACTTTCTGCTACAAATTGTTTCAACTTTATCAATGTATGTGGAAACCAAGATCTGGCACTAGATAGGCTCATTGCTGTTAGGTTGTACAAACACACATTTATTGACATATTAATAAAATCTATATTTCTATATGTCTGTATATTGACACCCATAAGTTTACACCAGTACCTCTGATTTGAAATTAATGCCACAGGTTCATTTTTTGCCTTCTCCCTTTCTAATATTTATTTGTCCTTACTCTGACAGTGAGATACCTGGTTCCCATTATCTTTAATGTATTTACTTATTTGATTAATCCCACTCTATGTAGTCTATCTCTTATCAACAGTATGGCCCCATGTTCCATGTTGGGGCCCTCTTCTTCTACTTAAGCTTCTGCACCACAGGGGCAGCCACCCTCCTACACTAATATCTTCTTAACTCCACATGGGCTGTAAAATCCCATACCACTCCTACCCATATGGACATCTTACCCAAATCCTATGTCCTCACCCTGCCCTGGAAGTCTATCTTGCCAGTTCCTTCTAATAGCTTTGGACTGAATTGTCATAAATGCAAGGAAAAGAGAAAGAATAGGGGTAAGGGGAAGAGAAAGAAAAAGAAAAGAGGAGCTTACTTAACTTTTTTTGTTATGAAAGTATATTTTTTTAAAGTTTTTAAGAACAAAAAGCTGATCTTTAAAAAATCAAGTACCACATGTACAGCCAATTATAATTACATCTTAGAGCAACATTTGTCTTTGTTTACAAACACAACAGCGTGTGATGAAACCTAACATCTCAAACAGATTGCTTACTGTTTATAATACAAACAGAGATGTCTCCATCCATATTTTAGGCATTTTAATTTAAAATGTATAGAGAATCGGGGCACCTGGGTAGCTCAGTTAGTTAAGTATCCGACTTCAGCTCAGGTCATGATCTCACGGTTTGATTTGTGAGTTTGAGCCACATATTGGGCTCTGTGCTGACAGCTCAGAGCCTGGATTCTGCTTCAGATTCTGTCTTCCTCTGTCTGCCACTCACTTACTCGCACTCTGTCTCTCTTTCTCCCTCAAAAATAAATAAACATTAGTGGTGCCTAGGTGGCTCAGTCAGTTAAGTGTCCAGCTTCAGCTCTGGTCATGGTCTCGTGGCCTGTGAGTTTGAGCCCCACGTTGGGCTCTGTGTTGACAGCTCAGAGCCTGGAGCCTGCCTCAGATTCTGTGTCTCCCTCTCTCTGCCTCTCCCCCGCTTGTGCATCTCTCTCTCTCTCAAAAGTAAATAAACATAAATAAATAAATAAATAAATAAATAAAATAAACATTAAAAATTTTAAGTGTATAGAGAATCAGTCATTAAATTTGTCATTAAAAAGATAATTAAAATCACAATTTTAAGAGAAATCAGACTTTACAGACTCATTAGAAGTCAAGTTCTACTTGTAAGAAATTGATTTTTTTCAGAAGTATCTTTATCACTAAAACTATATTAGTATAAAAAGAAATGAGATGTTTTCCTTTCATTTTTTTCCTGGATGAAAGTACTGTCATTGCCTGTCACTGAAGAACAGATAGTGGTTTGTTTCCAGTAAGTAAACTTGATGCAACAACATTACATATTGCATCAACGCAGAATTGACAACTTATCCCAATGTAGGACAACCATGATTTACATATGTATTGGCCTGGATTTTTTTTTAATGTTTCCATAAATAGTAGGCTTTACAGCTATGTGACCTATTTGACTAAAAACAAAACAAAACAAATCAGGTAGAACTCAAAAAGAGTTTACTAACTCATAAAAAGTTTACTAATCAAAGCTCAAGAATAAAAATAAACAATGGCTAATGAACTCAATACCTAACAACTGATAATTTCAAATAGTTACTGATAAATATTCCAAGACATAACCTCAAGAGGACCGCATTTATTTTTCTATACACAGAGCAATCATTTATTTAAATTATATAATGCGATAGAGCAATCATTTATTTAAATTATATAATGCAATTGTTTTCAAAAGTGTGTTTAATTAGGGAAATAGTGATTATAGAAAAATGCTTGAATTTATTTGCCAATGGAATTACATATTCTTTTTTTTTTAATGTTTATTTTTGAGAGAGAGAGAGAGAGAGAGAGAGAGAGAGAGAAACAGAGCGCAATTGGGGGAGGGGCAGAGAAAGAGGGAGACAGAACCTGAAGCAGGCTCCAGGCTCCGAGCTGTCAGCACAGAGCCTGACCCAGGGCTTAAAACCACAAACTACAGGATCATACCCTGAGCTGAAGTCAGATGCTTAACCACTGAGCCACCCAGGTGCCTCTAAGTTGCACATTCTAACAATAATCCACATCATCTTAGATTTTAAGTATTTGGCTTCATAAAGTAAACAAATTCTATCAAAGAGCAACTCAATATAATTAATTAAAATAATTGCTTTAAGTTTCATGAAAACCAAGTAAGTATTACATTTGAATGATTTATATTTACATTTTTAAATCTGGCCAGTGAAGAGGTTGACCAGGTTTTATATTGCTCACAGAATAGGGGCAAGGGCAGTGGAATATTCAGGTAGAGCATTTGTCATTAAAAATTCATCAGACATTTTCCTAGCAAGAGCTTAACTCCTCTTCATATTTGAGTGTGTGCTTGGCTTCCAAAAGAGCAGGGTATGATATGAAAAGGGGACGAAAAATATAACTGTACAGCAGAGAAACCTTGCAAACTACCTCAGCCAGATAATCAAGGTTAACATCATCAATGATAAGTCATGTTGATATCCTGTGCCCTTAATGTGATGTGATGGGAATAACACTTTACTTCTGTGGTCTTCCAGTATCCCCAAACTCCAGTCTAAAATGAGAAAAACACCAGAAAAACCCTGATGGAGGGATATTCTACACAATACCTGAGCAGTACTTCTGTTATCAAGGTCATCAAAAACAAGGAAAGTCTGAGAAACTGTCACAATCTGGAAGTACCTAAAGAGGCACAACAAGTAAGTGGTATGTTATCCTGCATGAGATCCTGAAACAGAAGAGGAAACATTAGAAGGAATCTAATGAAATCCAAACTGAGTGTGAAGTTTAGCTAATAGCACTGTATCAACATTGGTTCCTTAGTTTTGTCAAATATACTATGGTAATATAAGATGGTAACAGCAGGGTAAACTGGGTGAGGGGTATACAAGAAGGCTCTCTGCTGTCTTCAACTTTTCTGTAAACCTAAAACTTCCAAAATGAAATAGTTTTGGGGGAAATGAAATGATGCAAATATTAGAAAAAAAGTGAGGGTGAATTTCTCTGTTGTGATTGGGAGACATTTGCTATCTATGTATGCCTCAAAACTTAGACGCATTAAAGAAAAAGACTGATACTTCTGGCAAGGTTTTTAAAAACTTTGGTGTATTAATTTGCTAGGGCTGACATAACAAAGTTCAACTTGGTGATTTAAACAACAGAAACTTATTTTCTCACAATTCTGCAGGTTAGAGGTATGAGATCCAGATGTCAGCAGGGTTGGTTTCTTCTGAGATCTTCCTCCTTAGTTTGTAGATTGCCATCTTCTCTTTGTCTTCACATATTCTTTCCTGGTGTCTGTGTTCTAATCTCTTTATAAAGATATCAGTCATATTACGGCCCATCAATATGACCTCATTTTACCTTAATAACCTCTTTTAAAAAGGTCCTATCTCTAACTAAATACAGTCACATTCTAAGGTACTGGGGGTTAGGACCTAACATTGGAATTTGAGGAAATTTGGGGAAAAAGAAGCCCATAACAAATTGCATGACAATTGCAACACTGTAAATAAAAATACAAATGGCAAACTGAGAAAAAAAATTTTGCAACTTATATCACAAATGGCTAATGTCCTGGGGTGCCTGGGTGGCACAATAATAAAAAATTTTAAAAAAACACAAAAAACAAAGGGCTAATGTCCTTAATAGATAAAAAAGTTCTACAAGTAAAAAATATAAAGATTAAGAATCATACAGAAAAATGAACGAGATATTGAATAGATTGTTCACAGAAAAAGAAATACAAAGGCACTGGAAAGTGTCTCACTCTGGCTCATAATAAAATCTCATTTTCCTATCAGGGCAAAACTCCAATTTTTAAATAGTGTTGTGACAACTGGGTAATCATTTGGAGGGAAAATGTATCCTTTTTTCACAGAAGTATTAAAGGGAAACACAAGTGAAATTTTTTTATCATCTTGGATTTAAGAAGGTCTTTCTAACATCTAAATTCAGATGCCATTTAAAATTTGATAAATGTGGCTATATAAAAATCTAAAACCTCTTCAAGTAAAAAAGCCATAATCAAGGATAAATACTAAACTAGGAAAAATATTTGCAGTCCATATTATAGACAAATGGGGTGAATCACTCTATCAACCTACTATGTAAAGAGCTGCTGGAAATTAAGATGAAATGAAACATCAACACAATAGGAATAGGAAAAAATGGGCAAAATGTAAGAACAGAGATCCAAAAGAAAGACACAAGAAAGAAAGGAAGAAGACATGAAATGATGTCGACCTTCATATCTCATCATACTAAAAGAAATGAAAATGTAACCTATACTGAGATACTTTTTGCACTATCAGATTAGCAAAGATCCAGTTTTTGAACCATACCTTCTCTTGGAGAGGTTTGTGGAAATATATACTGTCTTGCCCTCTACTGAAGGAATGCCCAATGATGAACTCTTCTAAAGGTTGATGGGGCAATATCTAACACAATTTCAAATACACTTAACTTTTGACTCAGCGATCCTACTTTTGGGGATTTATCCTAAAGATTCACATGCAAATGCAGGAAATGATTGATGTATATGGTTATTCATTATGGCATTATTTCAATCGGGAAATGATTAAACAAACCATAGTACATCCCACACAATGGAATACTATGACATTGTTAAAAAAAAAAAAAAGAATGAGCAAACTCTATGAGCTCATTTGTGAAGATTTCCAAGACGTATTGCTGGGTTTTTTTTAAAAATTGTATTGTTTTGTTAAATTTAATGTTGGCTTTAGACTTACACAGAGTTAGTTATATAGAATTTTAACTTTCTTTAGAGTTCTTGATTAGTAGACCATATACATCAAATTTGCTGCTACAAGGTGACCTAAAGAAGGAAGAAAAAACTTGGAAGACCACTGGATTACAGTTAAAGAACAAGAAAAGCCACTAGCCAGAAATCATAAAGCTCTAACAAGCTGATGTGAATTGACAGCACTATCTGTTCACTGTAGGAGTTTTTATTTTATCCATATAGCTGTAGCTGGGTGTCTTGTTTGCTTTTTAATGTTTATTTATTTTTGAGAGAGAGAGTGTGGGTGTGCACACACGAGCCAGGGAGGGGCAGAGAGGGGTATGGGACAGAGGATCCTAGGGCTCTGTACTGACAGCAGTCAGCCAGACTCGGGACTTGAACTCACCAACCATGAGATCATGACTTGAGCCGATGTTGGACACTTAACCAACTGAGCCACCCAGGTGCCCCTAGCTGGGCCTCTTTTTCTTTTGTTAACAGCATGTGCTGTTGGATGATATTCACAGAAGCATGAATATTGTAAGATTCTCTGCTATCATTTTACCTAAAAGACAAAACTGGATGTCACCAATTCATTGACTCAGAATTAAATCTTTCCTGACTATTCATCATAACTTCTCCAGTCCTCAAACATGATTTAGATTCTTTGTTTGTTGGCTAATTGGTTGATTCATATAAACATCCTCCTTGTAGGGATTCTGGTCTTTGATATAAACAATCTGTCTGGATGTATTTTTGAAGACCTGCTGTCAGAACTACTTTCATCTAATAGAAAGTGCAGACGTGGTTGATTTCTACATGTGACCTTTGCTTGCTAGTCTATGTCTTTTTCCTCTCTCATGGACAATGTTTCTCAAATTCAACAGTCTAGCAAAATGTGGAAGGTCCCTGCCCTGTGCGGTCCTCCCTTGCTCCATTTGAAAATAGGCAGTTCATCTTTTGCCATGTCAAGATCATCTGTATGGACTACTGCCAAGGCTCTTAAGGTAGGCACACAAACATTCTTGTTGAGTCTTGCTGCCCCAGAGGCTAATATCTGAAGGAGCTTGGGTTCCCGCTCCTCCCATCAAACTGGAATTCATAGTGATTCCAGAAAATACTGTTAAGTGAAAAGCAAAATGCAGAAGGGTGAATATAATGTAGTATCTTTTATAAAATGAAGGAGTTGAAAAAAAGAATATACGCTTGTATTTTCATAATGAAATGCTGGAATGATATACAAGAAACTCCTAAGCGATGGGGTGAAAATGGGTAGACAAGCGCAAAGGTGGAACAAGACCTTGGTGTGTACCATCTGATATAATTTTCATTTCTGAACCATGCAACTGAATTATCCATTCAAAAGAATTAAAAAATCAAAGTGTAGCACCTTCATCCAATTGAATCTACACAATTGTTCAAATACTTAACTAAATCTATACATATGAATAAGCGGAGACTTCAAAAGTGAGGTGAGGAAAGCAACTTGCAGAAAGCTACAAACAGCGAGATATCATTTATGTAAAAAACTTAAACATAGCCAAAACATTCTATATATTGCTATATTTGTGTATTTGTGTGGGAAATACATAATTTCATGCACTCAAAAGGTCAAACAAAATTCTTAGTAAGGCTATCCCTGGGAAGAAAGGGTAGAAGTTGGAATTGAGGAAGAAAACAAAGGGAAGGTATATGTAAATGTTAATAGTTCTACAAAATATTCCTGAAGGCATTATCTGGAGATATGCTGAACATTTTTGAGCAAGTAATAGCATTATTTGAACTGTCCTTGGGAAGACTGATTTTATATTCCACTATTGGAAAGATTCAGTGAGGAGAAACTTAAAGAAGAGAGACCAGTTAGGAAGTTAATGCCAATGATTTAGATGAGAAAAAATGAAGGACTGTGTTAGAATGAAAGCAATGAAGCTGGGAAGGAGAGAAGAGAGGACTATGGTAGGCAGGATGATGGCCTTCAAAGATGTCCACATCCCAATTCCCAGAAACCATCTGTTCTGTTACATGACCGGGGGAGTTGAAGTTGCAGATGGAATTAAGGTAGTAATCAGCTGACCTTGAATTAGGGAGGCTATCCTGGATTACATGGGTGGGACCAATGTAACCACAAGGACCCTTAAATGGAAGAGAGAGAGGCAGAAGATTCAAGAGGCCATTGCTAGCTTTTATTTATTTATTTTTTAAAGTTTATTTATTTATTTTGAGAGAGAGAGAGAGAGAGAGAGAGAGCACGCGCGAGCAGGGGAGGAGCAGAGGGAGAGAGAGAATGAGAATCCCAAGGAGACACCTCACTGTCAGTGCAGAGCCCAACATGAACTGCGAGATCATGACCTGAGCTGAAATCAAGAGTCGAATGCTTAACCAACTGAGCTACCCAGGTGCCCCCATTGCTGGCTTTTATGTAGAAGGGAGACAAAAGCCAAGGAACACAACAGGCTCTAGGAGCTGGAAAAAGTAGGAAACAAGTTCTCCCCCAAAGCCTCTGCACAGGGTGCCACCCTGCTGACATCTTGATTTTAACTCAGACCAATGTTAGGCTTCTGACCTGTAGCACTGTAAAATAGGACACTTATACTGTTTTAGGCAACAGGTTTGTGGTGATTTTTTTATATCAGTGTTGGGAAACTAAAATGTAGCAAAGACATTTAATGGAAGTAATGATTCTGTAGGTCTTAACAGATGTCCAGGTATCAATGTCTAGGAGGAAAAGAGAATGTGAGTCTGGGTTTAAGGAAAGAGATTGGAACTGGAAAGAGATAGCTGATGCTCTGGAACATTATGTAATGCCAAAGAAACAAGTGTAAAAATAGAGAAGGTGAAGAAAAAACCCAAAGGGACACCTACATTTGGGAGCCAAAAGGAGAAAGGAGGCATCAAAGCACAACAAAGATGTGGCGTGGTCAGAGAAGTGTCAAGTAATCAGAACCACACCACACCAGGAAAGGAAAAGTTTTAAGAGTGTGGGAGAAGGAAGACAATAACAGTCTTAAATGTTACAGAAATATAAAAACTGACACAACTGTCAGCTTATTTTGCATACTGATAGCTTAAAAAGCCAAACCAAAACAAAAAAAAAAAAAAAAAACAAACCCAGAGACCCAGTCACTGCCCCTGGACCACTTAAACCAATCTCTGAAGCTGAGGACCAAAACTCAGGTGATTTTAATGTGTGGTTAGGATTGAGAGTCAGTGGTGCAATTGTTAAGTTGGCCGTTTCCTGCCACCTAGGAAGTGACACTAGGACCTCAGCTGAAAACTGTAAACTCTAGCTCTCCCCCAAGAGAGGCACCAACAACTGGGGCTAGATACCTAGATTCCTTAGTGGTGGAAGTGGAAATGCGGTGTTTGTGGGAAGAAGCTTTCCTCTCTCTGAAGTCAAGAGAGGGGAAGTCCCAAAAATCACTTGAAATATCGGGGTGCCTTGAGTAAGAGAATAGTATCTTATTCCCACTCTTTCATCTGCTTAGAGAAGGGCTTACCCGTCTGTCCCTGTGCCTACCTGAGCAGTAGGAAGAGAATGGAGAGGGCAAGTTTTCCCCTCCATGAAGCCAAGAATTGCTTGGAAAGTTGGTTGTGGGAACATGTGTGTATACGGGGGGAAGAGGGAGGTATCAAGAAGTACATGAATTGTCCATATCTTTCTTTTTTTAATTATTTATTTATTTTGAGAGAGAGAGAGAGAGCGTGACCAGGGTAGGGAAGAGAGAGAGGGAAAGAGAGAATCCCAAGAGGCTCCACACTGTCAGCGCAGAGCCCAATGCAAGGCCCAAACCCCCGAAACTGTGAGATCATGACCTGAGCTGAAATCAAGTCAGACACTTAACTGACTGAGCCACCCAGGTGCCCCTGTCCATATCTTTCTAAACATCACCTCCTCAAGAAAGCTTTCTGTAGTCTCCCAGGGTAGATAGCTTCCCTTGTCACCTGTTCTCCTGGAACAATTTCAGGACAGAATACTTTGGAGTATTTATTTAATTGTGATTGTCCACTTCTTCAAGACTGTCAGCTTTACCAGGGTGGCGGCCATATTTTCATTTTTGTTTTTAATCTCCTCCATTGTATCTCTCCCTGGCACAAAGTAAGCATTTGCTAAATATAGTTGGATAAAAGAATGAACTTTTAAAAGTAAAAGGATCTCTTTTGACAAAAATTATATATTAAAATACAAATATATACACAAGAGAAGCATTAAAACTACTAGATAGACTTACCTGGCTGGTTCAGTCAGAAGAGCATGTGACTCTTGATCTTGGAGTTGAGTTCTAGCAGCACACTGGGTGTAGAAATTACTGTAAAATAAATAAACTTAGGGGTGCCTGGGTGGCTCAGTCATTTAAGCGTCTGACTTCAGCTCAGGTCATGATCTCACGGTTTGTGGGTTCGAGCCCCGCGTCGGGCTCTGTGTTGACAGCTAGCTTGGAGCCTGCAGCCTGTCTTCAGATTCTGTGTCTCCCTCTCTCTCTCTGACCCTCCCCTGCTCACGCTGACTCTCTCTCTCTCTCAAAAATAAATAAATAAAAAACATTTAAAAAATAAAATAAATTTTAAAAATTACTGGATAGATACACACAAAATGTTAACATTGATTTCATTTTAGTTATAGGATTTCAAGTTATTTTCATTTTCTTTGTAATTTATAAAATTTCTACAAAGATGTTAAGCACTTTTCTAATCAGAAGAAAGGAAGTCAATGCTGTAAAATACACCTGCTAGGGGTATATGTTAATGTTGGACCCTGGGCCCAGTGAGAAAGGACTGGGCTTGAGTTCTGCCTCTGCTACTTACCACCCTTGTGACCTGGGGCAAGTTATTACCCATTGACTATCTCTTTCCTCATCTCTAAAGCGGGGATAATCAAAGAATCTCTGCATAGAGGTGGCTATGAGGATTTAAGTGGGAGAATACATGTAGCATTTGGTGTGGATGCTTTTTAAGAGTCGACTATTATTATTATTACTTGAGGGGTGATATCTTTCCCTTGGCACTGTAATGAGTTTATACTGTAAATATGAGTGTAAATTCATTAGGTTGCAGTTCATAACATCTAAATGCTAAACTTCAGCTTTGACAAAAAATTAAAAATAATTTAATGGATTACCAGCAGGTGGCAGCATATCACAATTTTCCCACAACATTGGGCCTGCGGCAGTGTCCTTGGGGGACAGCTGTCCCTATTAACAATCTGTTTTAAAACGAAGAGACTTCAGAACTTATATAATTCATCTCCTTCAATTTACTTACATTGAAACCTGAAACTGAAGTCAAAATAAAGAACACAACCTATTCATTTGCCAGGAAAGAGCGAGATTGGGAGAAGAGGTGGGAAGAACTGTACTTTGCATTGAGTTTGGGATATTTCCACAATATCCCTTTTAGCTAATCAAGAAAACTTAGAACATATGGCAGGAAAAAATTTCTAGTTCTCAAAAAGAAATATCACTTTGGGGAGTAAAGAATACATTTCTTAGTTATGCAAAGTAAATTGTTAGTGAGCCTTAAAATACAGAGAAATTTCCATTGCCCACCTCTTTTTTTTTTTTTTTTTGGTTTTGTTTTAGTGTTTTCCAGTTGACAGAGGCATCACCCTTTGTTATATCAATAGATCCTCATAATCAGGAGTAAGTGTCATCATTTCTATTATACAGATTAGGAATTAGGAAAAAGAGGTTCAGAGAAGAAAATACCCTCTTAAGCAGGGAACATGAATTCAAATCCAGGCCATTCATTCATTCCTTTGTTCATTCACTGAAAGCAGGAATTTATGAAGTTCCTGGTATGTGCCAGTTTTACGCTACCTGCTGGAGCTATACATAGGCTAACCAGGAATATAATTCCATAAGATCTTCATCCCATTAGGGCTATAGTGTCTAAACTGTATGAAACCAAATTCCTGCCTTTTCCCACCACATCTGCACAGTGGTCTACACACATAGTAGGTACTCAACAAATATCTGTTACATTCAGCAGCCTGGCAGCATCCCCAAAGGCCCTTGAGGCCACTGAATTGCAATGGGGGTTTTATTGTTGGTCAAATATTAACAGGCTCAGAATTATTTTTAAAAAAATTTGATTAAGTTTATTTAGACTTATAAAAGAACAGTTCACCCATTTCTCCCATCTCCTACCTTCCACCTCTGGTAACCACCAATCTGTATCTATGAGCTTGGTGTTTTGGTTTTTAGATTCTACATGTAAGAGAAATCACAGTATTTGTTCTTTCTCTGACTTACTTCACTTAGCATAATGCCCTCAAGGTCTATCCATGTTGTCACAAATGGCAAAATTTCATTCCTTTTTATGGCTGAATAATATTCCATTTGTGTGTGTGTGTGTGTGTGTGTGTGTGTGTGTGTATCACAATTTCCTTATCCATTCATCTATCTGTGGAGTTTGGTTGTTGTAACACATATCTTAGTTATTGTAAATAATGCTGCTGTGAATGTAGGGGTATATATCTTTTCAAATTAGTGTTTTGGTTCTTTGGATAAATACCCAGAAGTGGAATGGCTGAATCGTATGGTAGTTCTATTTTTAATTTTTTGAGGAACCTCTATACTGTTTCACATAGTGAGTGCACCAATTTGTATTCCCACCATCAGTGCATGAGGGTTCTCTTTTCTTCACATCCTTGCCAACACTTGTTACTTCTTGTCTTCTTGATAACAGCCATACTAACAAATGTGAGGTGGTATCTCATTGTGGTTTTGATTTGTAATTCCCTGATGATTAATGATGTTGAGCATCTTTTCATGGCTCTGTTGGCCATGTCTATGACTTCTCTGGATGAATGTCTGTTCAGATATTCTGTCCATTTTTAAATCAGATTGGGTTTTTTTTGCTATGAGTTGTAGGAATTCTTTATATATTTTGGCTATTATCCCCTTATCAGTATATTATTTTCTCCCATTTAGTAGGTTGCCTTTTCGTTTTGTTGATAGTTTCCTTAGCTGTGCAGTAGCTTTTTAGTTTTATGTAGTCCCACTTGTTTATTTTTGCTTTTGTTTCCTTTGCTTTTGGAGTCAAATTTTATTTTTTTAATTTTTAAAAAGTTTTTTTATTTCTCTTGAGAGAGAGAGAGTGCGAGCAGAAGAGAGGCAGAGAGAGAGAGGGGGAGAAAGAGAATCCCAAGCAGGTTCCGTGTTTGTTAGCAGCATGCTAATAGCACAGAGCCCAACGTGGGGCTCCATCTCACATACAATGAGATCATAACCTGAGGTGAAATCAAGAGTCAGACACTTAACGGACTGAGCCAACCCTATTCCCCTGGTGTCAAATTTTAAAAGTCATCATCAAAACCTAGGTCAAGGAGCTTACCACCCGTGTTTACTTCTAGGGGTTTTATGGTTTTAGATCTTATATTCAAGTCTTTAACCCAATTTGAGTTAATTTTTGTGTATGGTGTGAGATAGTGATTCAATTTCATTCTTTTCTATGTGGCTGTCCAATTTTCCCCAACACCATTTATTGAAGACACTGTCCTTTCCCCATTGTATATTCTTGGCTCTTTTGTAGTAAATTAACTGACTATATATGCATGGGTTTATTTCTGGACTCTATTCTGTTCCACTGATCTATGTGGCTGCTTTTATGCCAATACCATACTGTTTTAATTACGATAGCTTTGTAATATCATTTAAAATCAAGGAGTGTGAGGCCTCCAGCTTTGTTCTTTTTTCTCAAGATTGCTTTGGCTATTTGGATCTTTTGTGGTTCCATACAAATTTTAAGATTGTTGGGGTGCCTGGGTGGTTCATTAGATTGTGTCTGACTTTGGCTCAGGTCATGATCTTGTGATTTGTGGGTTAGTCCCCCACAGTGGACTCTGTGCTGACAGCTCAGCGCCTGGAGCCTGCTTCAGATTCTGTGTCTCCCTCTCTCTCCCCTGCTCACGCTGTCTCTCTCTCTCTCAAAACTAAATAAAAAACAAAAAAAGAAGTTTTGGGTTTATTTGTTCTATTTCTGTAAAAAATACCATTGTAATTTTGATAAAGATTGCATTGAATCTGTTGATTGCTTTGTGTAGTATCGACATTTTTAACAATATTAATTCTTCCAATTCATGAGCATGGAATATCTTTCCATTTATTTGCATCTTTTTCAATTTCTTTCATCAATGTCTTATAGTTTTCAGTGTACAGGTCTTTCACCTCCTTGATTAAATATATTCCTAGGTATTTTATCATTTTTGATTCACACATAAATAAGATTGTTTTCTAATTTTTTTTCTGATAGTTGTGTACAGAAACACAACAGATTTTTGTGTACTATCTTGCAATTTTACTGAATTCATTAATCTAATAGCTTTTTTGATGGAGAACTGTTTTTTAAATGTGTAAGGATTTGTTTATATATTTATACTCTCTCATGCTCCAGAAAGTACTTAGGGACTGAAAGATGTCTGCATATCCAATGAAGTCTTTGTGTTTTGAATAATAGCCCACAGACCTCTTTTTAAGTGCCAAAGAAAAGCTGGACTCACATGGTCCCAGTTGGATTGCTAGATGGCAGTAGCAGCACATGCTGTTTTTAGGTTCTGGTTAATAACTCTCACAGAGAGGAAGAGGCCTTCAGGAGTAGCTGGTCCATTCTCTCCCATTGTATAGATAGGAGAGCTGAGGCCCCCAAAGAGAAAGATACCTACAAGGTTAGATAGGTAGTTAACCAAATAATCAAAATTGTATTGAGATTACTGACTTCTGTGACTTAGTATTTGCAGGGAAAATGTCCTCTTAGATTAATTGGAAAACTGTTTTAAATATTTGGTATAAAAATGTTTTTTGGGAAAAAAGCAGTAGTACATAAGGATAAGAATGAGGTGGGACGCCTGGGTGTCTCAGTCAGTTAAGTGTCCAACTTTGGCTCAGGTCATGATCTAGCGGTTTGTGGATTTGAGCCCTGCATAGGGCTCTGTGCTGACAGCTCAGAGCCTGGAGCCCACTTCAGATTCCGTGTCTCCCTCTCTCTCTCTGCCCCTCCCCTGCTCATGCTCTCCTCTCCTTCAAAAATAAATAAACATTTTTTAAAAATAATAAAAAAAAAGAATAGGAATGAGGTTAAAAGTAAGTCTACCTCTTACTCCAACCCCTTATTCCCCCAGGTGTCCTCCCTGGAAGGCCCACTGCTACCAAGTTCTTGAATAACTATCCAGAGATATTTAATTAAACATATGTACACATGCACACACATACACACACATGCATTCATGTACCACACATGGCTGTCGTGTATTTATAATATCTAAATTTGTGTGTGTGTGCGTGTTCAGATGGATATAAGGTGTGCATGGAGTATAAAATAATGTGAACAAAATGAGAAAGCTGTGGACTTCAGGAAAATGTCTCCTTCACCCTCCCAACCTCCCCTAAAAAAAAAAAAAAAGCAGGGGAGGTGGGAGTCCATGAAGTGGTTTCCAAACTCTGGAGTGGCTTTATTTTTACTATTTCTCTGTTGATTTAACAGATTAAAACTCTGCCAGGGGCACCAATGGTATAGATCTTGGTAAACCCTGCCTTCTGAAGCTCTCCCTGCTGTAATTAAATTACTGTAAATACAATTAGAAGGCCCCTCTAGGTGGTCTGTGTGACACCAGCACAGAAGGAATTGTCTTGAGATATTTGAACCAAGAGTAAAGAGCAAAGTGGCGGAATCCCCTTAATCTTTGGGGGCCAATTCTTTGAGGATTTGTGGCCACGTTGTAACAGGCAGTCGGTTTTAGACAGTACAAGCGGCACTTGCAGCAGTTGTTTTCCTCAACCATCACTGGCCTTCAGGGTCAGTGTGGGGGCTCCAGCCTCTGCTGCCAACTTCCTCCCCCTCCTCAAAGCCCTCCCTCAGTCTCCACCAGTGATTTGCAAATTCTGCTTCAATCTAGAAGTGGAGAGTCTGGGTAGTTAGTACTTTGCATCCTATATCTTTTTGCATAGGGTTGGGAGCTGTTGCTATGTGGTCCACGTGTGTCACCCAACAAGCTTAAACTTTGCATAGCCCGTGCTAAACTAATTTGCGTCAATTTGTCTACATCATGCCAACAATCGTTCTGAGAGTCTTGAATAGAACATACAAGGCTGCTGATAAAGGCACTAGGAGCAGATGCCACCGGCCATTCTGTGGGGCCTCGCTGTCGCTAGTTCTTCACCATGGTTTCTTCATATCCTAGTGACAATGTTAGTTTTTCCACCCTGGAGTTAAAACTTTTTTTTTTTTTAAACAATGGACAGCCCTATACAACTGGCACTCCAACTGACTTTTTTTTTTTTTTAAGAAAGACATGGCTGTGACTGAATTCTAGCCCCAGTGTTTCCTAATCACTTTTCCCCTCCAAGTTTCAGAGAAAGCAAGTGGAGTTAAGTTATTTGGAAAGGGTTTGTACAACTGTGACAAAGTGTTTTTTCTAATCTGTCATTGTGTTGGACTAAAATTTTAAGTCTAAAAACCAATCACTTTTTATGGAAAGGTTTATTTCTGGTAAATAAGAAATTAACATTCAGACTAAGGACTGTAGAAGCAAATACAAGACAACCAAAGTTATTTGTGCCATATGAACACTAGGAAATAATTTCACATTTAGGAGAAACTTTTTTTTTTTCAAAGCCAGATCTGGAAACATATTGATTTGGTCAGTTTGGGGAAGGTACCAGAGACCCTGGAAGCTAATTGAGTCTCTATAGGAAATCCACTCAGTTCATGATTTATTCACCTGTTTGTGGGTTTTGTCATTCTATAATGGCTCTTCCTACATTAACCCGTTAAATATGATCTAAACACTACCCTGAGAAAACTGATAAATGTACAAATGTTTCCACTTAAGTATTGTATCAGGAGGACATAACACCTGTATAGTGTAGAAGGAACTAAGAAGAATTTATTCAATTCAGTAAGTGATCACTGAGTGCCTACTATGTGCCAGGCCCCCTTCCACACACCTGGGATATAACAGTGACATGGCCTTTGCTACTGAGGCCCCTAGGAAACAGACGCTAAATAAACAGACCAGTAAATATGTACCATAACAGGCAATGGGAATGCCTGATGGTGGAAGGTGCTAAGAAGAAAACTTAAGTGGGGGGCATGCCTAGCTGGCCCAGTTGGAAGACCAGGGGACTCTTGATCTGAGAGTCTTGAGTTCGGGTCCCACGTTGGGTGTAGAGATTACTTAAAATAAATAAACTTTTTAAAAATTAATAAAACATCTTCAGTGGGGTAAAGTGTTCAAAGAGCTACTTTAGATACAAAGGACAGAGAAGATGTCATTGATGAGCTGACATTTGAACAGAAACTCACAGGAGGGAGGGAACAAGCCTTAAGAATGTCAGTGGTCCAGGCAGAGGGAACAAACATTGGGAGCCAATGCCCCTGATATGGGAATGGCTTTGCATGTTCCTGGCCAGTGAAGCTGGAGAACAGGGAGTCAGAAGGGCAAGAAGGTAGGAGATGAAGTCCCCGAGAGTTGAGAATAAACAGGAATGGCAAATGCTATAGCATCATGGGAATTTCCAGAATTTAGTGTCTCAGTGAATCTAGACGTCAGCAGACTGATTCCTGACCTCTCAAGCTATTTTTTCAGAGAACGCTAGAGAAAGGTGGCTAGTTGATAGGTCAGTGGGAGGATTTGGAGCTGATTGAAGCTAATAGGCACATGATGAGCTGCTCAAAATCATTAGTAATTGTTATGGACTGAAATATTTCCCTTCAAAATTCCTTTGTTAAAATCCTAATTTCCAATGTGATGATATTCAAAGTGGTGGGACCTTTGGGAGGTAATTTGACCATGAGGGTAGAGCCTTCATGAATGGGGTAAGTGCCGTTATAAAATGGACCCTAGAGAGCTTTTTTGCTGTCTCTTCCATATGAGGACAATGAGAAAATGGCTATTTGCCATCCAGAAGAGGGTCCTCACCAGAAGAACCCCACCATGCTGGCACCCTGATCTCAGACTTGCAGTCTCCAAAATTGTGAGAAATTCCTGTTGTTTATAAGTACCCAATATATGGTATTCTGTTATGGCAGCCCAAACAGACTAAGACAGCAATTTTTTTTAATTTGTAGATTAGAGCAACAGTGAGATATTACTTTTCTACCAATGATCTGGAAAACCTAGAAAGCTGAATAATGCCAAGTGTTGGCAGAGACATAGGGACAGTGGAACCCTTATGTATAGCTGGGCTGATGGTAGCAGGTTCAGCCATTCTAAGAACAATCTGGAAAGGCTTAAGCAAATTAAATATCTGAGATATCCTATGATCTAGCAGCCCTGTCCCTAGTATTCACATGCTCCATGAAAATTCTATTGTGGAAAAAAGACCATGCCTAGGAATTTAAAGATAGTACTTTGTGAGAACTGTACTATAGGAAGAAAGGGAGGAAGTGCTCACCAACCAGGGCCAGGGGGGGACACCACATTCCAGATCACTTCCACAGGCTGTGCTCCCTCCAGGAATTGCCAGTGCAGAGCTCATACCTACTGAAGGGCTGGGCCACTTACCTTCCAGCAGCAAGGTTGACCACCGTTCCTTCCTCCCCCAGTCCTTCAGGAATCAGCCTCCCTCCCCAGCATGTACAAGGCCAATAAAAGTGTACAAATGGAGACCTACATATCATGTAAATATTTAAAATTTATAAATTAAACTGTTTAATACCTTCTATCCGTCTGCCTTGACAAATGTACCTTTGTGACAATCTAGAAGGCAACATTTGAAATTCAAATTCTTAGATTCCCCAGAGCACAGAGGAGCCAGCTCCTGGCCTAATACCTATTCCTCTGCTCTTCCCACTCTGGACTCCAGCCTGTACAAGAAGGAGACTTGAATGTACATGTGTGGATGCTCAACCTGCATTTCCAAGCCCTAATGGGGAACTGCTGCGGGGCCATCCCTCAGACCCAGCAGCACTTTTTTTTTTTCCCAGAAAGACCTAAAGAAGAGGCCCACACTGGGCTGGTAGATGAACTTGGGCTATCTGAGGTCCAGAGTACCCAGGTGGTCATGTCTCTTTGATTCCATGGACTCTGTCCCATGATGTGTGACACAGCTGGAAAAAAGGCTGGAGTGGAGCCCTCTAAAGTGAGGGGACCAGGACAGAGGCCCCTCTTGCTTGGGTATGAAGGTAGTACTTTTAGAGAGGTGAGCAGGGCCAAGTTGTGATGGAGCCTTGAATTACATGCTATGGAAAGCAGACTTTATTTCTTTTTTTTAAATTTGTTTTTAATGTTTATTTATTTTTGAGACAGAGAGAGACAGAATGTGAGCAGGGGAGGGGCAGAGAGAGAGGGAGACACAGAATCCAAAGCAGGCTCCAGGCTCTGAGCTGTCAGCACAGAGCCCGATGCGGGGCTCGAACCCACAAACTGCGAGATCATGACCTGAGCTGAAGTCGGACGCTTAACCGACTGAGCCACCCAGGCATCCCAGACTTTATTTCTTGAGCAGTAAGAAACAAAAATCAGTTTAAGGCAGAATTTATGATAATAAAACTAGACATGAAAGAAGTAGAACCATTCTGACGCAATTAAAATTTAAGCCACCCACAGTACTGAAATACCATGTACTCACTATGGAGCCTTGCGTGGTTCTATTCAACCTTTTGTGGGCCTCATTTTCCCAATTGTAAAACAGGTGGATTAGACAAGATTAACAATCTCAAAAAATCCCACTGTCAGGACCTCAGTTTTTCTTGTGTGTAAAACAAGTAGGTTGAGCCAGATCATGATTCTCAATATTCTCAGGGCTCCACTGAGGGGACCTCTCCCCACCCCCACTGCAGACCATCTAAGTCAAGATCTCATTTTTCTAAAGTTCCCCCAGGTGATTCTAACTGCAGCCAGGGTTGAGAACCCTTGGACTTGATGATACTTTCCAAGCTCCCTCTCCTGCCTCTACCTGAATTTCTCCATCTGAAAAAGAGCATTTAGGGCAATGTTATCAATCTCCCAGCCTCTCTTATCTCCTTCTGGGACTCGAGGCCTTGTTGAGACTCGGTCAAACCAGAGGGCTTTGTAAGAGGAGGAACCATGGCTCTGAGGGAAGCCTTGGTCAGGAGGTCACCTGCATTTGTGTGAAGCAGTGGGCAGGAGCTGGAGTTTGAGGCCTGGGCAGACAGGTGCTGCTCATAAGAACAGGCCCCACAGACAGGGCTGCCAAGGTTGGAACTTGGCAGAGATGAGGCCATTTCTCAACCAGCGTGAATGGCCTGATGCCTCCTGGCAGCTCCTCAGTCCCACCAAGCACCTGCAGCCCAGGGCTTCTTGGCAGGTGAGGAAGAGTGAGGAGAATAGGGCTTTTCTCAAGCTGTTCCCCAGAACAACATCTCTTGACATCTGGGGAGACGAGGAGTGGAAAAGACAAGCCACTGCGTGTTCCTCTTGGCCTGTGAAAGCCTTGTGGGTGGGGAGGCAGGAAAGGGCATTTGTGCTGAAGTGCCACTTTCCAGCCCTACGTCCGGAGTGTAGCATGTTCCGGGCACCATGAATAAGACCGGCTGATGCTTTGTATCAAATGTAAAGTGGCCTCTTTTCACACGGCTGGCACTGGAGGCCGATGACCACTCGGGTAGGATCCAGAGCTCTCCGGGAGCTTGGCAGGGCTGAGTGTGGGGCCTGAATTGCTGCTCTGTGGGGCAGCAGGGACAATGCTGTCACCGTTGAGCAGGATTCCCAAGCCTCCAAGGAATAACGTTCTTCTGTTAGGGACCAGCAAGCTGCCTCTGCTCTGTGGCTCCTGGAGCCCAAGTCTCAAGTGCAAGGACCACAAATTCCATCTGAGGTGGGAGGTCTCAGATCTGGAGATTGGCTACCAAAATATCAGAATGTCCATGATAATCCAATAGTTTACGTGAATAGTAGGAGAGAGTCTTGTAAGAAGGATTATCTCTGAAAATTTTGGGGTTTAAGTTAAAGTAAGATTTACCACTTTTAAAAAACAAATTAAGCAGAAATTTTATTTCCAAGCTCTTCAGAGATTGTTACAGGGACACCTGGGTGGCTCAGTCAGATAAGCATCCAACTTTAGCTAAGGTCATGATCTCACGGTTCGTGAGTTTCTGCTTAATTTGTTAATCCAATCTCTCTCTCAAAAAAAAAAAAATTTTTACAAACACAAAGTATCCTTTTCAGAATGTCCCAAATTAAATCAAAGACACATCACCAAAGTAAAACACTTGTGACATTAAGAATTCTTTTAGGTTAGGGCGCCTGGGTGGCTCAGTTGGTTAAGCATTTGCCTTTGGCTCTCAGGTCATGATCTCACGGCTCATGAGTTTCTGTGTCTCCCTCTCTGCCCTTCCCCCATTCACACACTGTCTCTCTCTCTTCTCTCTCAAATATAAATAAACATTTTAAAAAATTTATCAAAAAAAGAATTCTTTTAGGTTGTAATATTTTCACATTACTCTGTTTTTAGCCATTTGCAATGTTCTGTAGGTCATATTTTAAGCATTTTTTATTATTTATTTACTTAAAAATTTTTTAATGTCTTTATTTTATTTTGAGAGAGAGGGAGACAGAGAGTGAGCAGGCGAGGGGCAGAGAGAGAGACACACACACACAGAATCTGAAGCAGGCTCCAGGCTCTGAGCTGTCAGCACACAGCCTGACGCGGGGCTCAAACTCATGGACTGTGAGATCATGACCTGAGCCGAAGTCGGACGCTTAACTGACTGAGGCACTCAGGCGCCGCTATTATTTATTTTTTAAAGTATATTTATTTATTTTTAGAGAGACAGAGATGGTGCAAGTGGGGGAGGGGCAGAGAACGAGGGAGAGAGAGAGAGAGAGAGAGAGAGAGAGAGAGAGAGAGAATTCCAAGCAGGCTTCACATGATCAGCATGGAGCCCAATGCAGGGCTCAAACTCATGAAACCATGAGATCATGACCTGAGTCAAAACCAAGAGTTGGATGCTTAACCAACTGAGCCACCCAGGCGCCCTTAAGCATTTTTTAAAGACATGAAATAATTATTATTTTTTTAAAAGTACAACCACAACTATAAAGAAGAGTAACTTAAGACAAAGATCACATCTGTTTCATATACTGCATGGAGTAATCTAATACACAACACAGCATTAATCTTCCCAAACAAGTTTGCTAAGAAACAGCTCCCATGTTTAGTGTTTAAAAATAAAATAATCTCATTTAGAAAAACCAAGATATAATTTGATTAGTAAAGCCTATTCTTCCTCTAATTTTAAACTAGTCTCCATTTATAAATTATAAATCCATGAGAAAAGTACAAATTTTTTTGTTCCCAAAAATCTTGGGAACAACAAATTGCAAATATTCAATTTTTAAAAAAATTAAAATGTTTTCCTTCCTAAAATGTAAACATGTAAGCATCCAGTAAATGAAACATATATATATATATATATATATATATATATATATATATATATATATATATATATTTTCCAGGTATAGAAACACCATTAATTGACTTCTGAAAGAAATATATTTTCATATGTTTGATAATAAGGTGTTCGTTTGTCAAGTATAAAGTACTTCACTAAAAGAACTAGGCCATTTTTATTTAAAAGTTTACTTCTGGGGTCCCTGGGTGGTTCAGTTGGTTAAGCATCTGACTTCAGCTCAGGTCATGATCCCATGGTTCATGGGTTAGAGCCCCACGTCAGGCTCTGCGCTGATAGCGCATAGCCTGCTTTGGATTCTGTATCTCCCTCTCTCTACCCCTCCCCTGCTCATGCTCTGTCTCTGTCTCTCAAAGATAAATAAATGTTAAAAAACTATTTTAAAAAAGTTTAATCCTTTTCCCAATTTCCATATTTGAATTGACTCACCGATTTCTGTAGAATTTTGGCTATCATACCAGACCATGGGAAATGTCCAAAATATCTTAAAGTCATTTGGCTAGAGAGAAGTGTTTCCTTGAGTCATAGGGGCAGTCATTCATCACTTTGTGCTTCAAAGTATTCCTCAGTGAACTTCTTCACTGACCTCAAAACAAAGCCCAAGATCTAGGCTCCTGGAAGGTGTTGCAGCTGGCTGGAGCTCTGACCAGCAGGGCACTCTTGCAGGCAATCTGCATGCAGTACTGTTGCGGCTCTGCAGCAGCTGACACCTTGAACCTATCCATGCCAGCCTCAAGTTTGAGCTGCTCCACCAGGTGGTTGCTGGGCTCCCAGGGTGCGTGAGCAAGGCTGGGCTGAGCCTTGAAAGCTTTACACCTTCTGTGTGCTGGTTCATCTTCTAAGATCCTTAAAAAATAGCCTGCAATGGTGTTACGGGTTGAATTGTGTGCCCTCCCAATTTTTAAGTCCTAACCCCCAACACCTCAGGATGTGACTATATTTGGAAATAGGCCCTTTCAAGAGGTAATGAGGTAAAAATGAGGTCATTAGAGTGGGCCCTAATCCAATACGACTGGTGTCCTTGTAAGAAGACAAGATTAGGACACAGACAATTCAGACAGAGATAACCGTGTGGAGACACAGGGTGAAGATGGCCATCTCTACAAGCCAAGAAGATAGGTCTCAGGAGAAATCAATCCTGCCAACACCTTGCTCTTGGACTTCTAGCCTCCAGAACTATGAGAAAATAAATATCTGTTGTGAAAGCTGTACAGTCTGTGGTATTTGTTACAACAGCCCTAAGAAACTGAGGTATTACTTCCATTTGATAGTGGAGGAAACACTGAGGTTGAGTACGTGAAGCTGCTTGCTCAAGTGCAGGGCTCAAATCCACAAACCGCTAGATCATGACCTGAGCCAAAGTCTGAAGCTCAACCAACTGAGACACCCAGGCGCCCCTCTGGGGAGTCGTTCTAATGTCTTCTTTGGATTCCTAGAGTAATCTGTGACCCACAAAAGGTTATGAACCATTGCTAGAGCCTACTCGATGGGCTTAAACAAACAAATGGATAGAAGTATACCAGGCCTTGAACAAAGTCCTGAAAAGTCCAGGGTTTTGCGGTGGCTCCCTGGGGCACTCTAGAGCCACGGGATCTTTGCTCTCCATCTCATACTGTATCTGCACTTCCTCTCTGTGCCACCTGGCTGGGGCCAGGGCTGGCTGGCACAGGTGTAACAGAAAAGGCTCTGAGTGTGGGTGGATGGGAGCAGCTCCCCAGGAAGCCAGCTTGGGCCAGGCAGGTGCCCGGAAAAGCATCAGGTGCAGCTACAAGTGGGAGGAAGAATAAAGAGCCCACAAAGCCTGGGATTTAAGGAGATTGTCCTTTGAGCTGGGGTTTCCCCAGCCGATCCCCCGGTCTCCATCTCTGCTCATTCCAGTTTTATAATGAGTCAAATGAGGATCCAGAAGCCCAGGGTGACCGGGTATAGACCTCGAGAGTTTGAACCTCAAACTGTCAGGCCATTCCCACGTGCTTACCCTCCCCTGGCCTGGGTCTTATGTGCATATGGTTCTGGCAGCAACTTTGCCCTTTATTCCACCTCACTGAGGGCTGGAGAGCTGCTTTCCCAACACACAGAGTCCACCGCACTTTCCCCTACTCCTTCAACTTAAAAATGGCTTTCTGGTTCGTTTACACTCATTCTTCTGACACCCTCATAATTAGGAGAGCCTGAACTACAGATTCAGAAATGGAGTTTTTACTAGCTAGTTTCCCAACATGAGCTCGTCAGGTAGAACCAGAGCTGTGGCACAGGTCGCTGAAGGCCTAGGGCATTGAGTACATCTCACTTTTTATGATTTTCCTTAAGTGGCTGTGGGAGATCACTTCTGTCACAAGGCTGGGTCTTTGGGATTTGTTCCAGTTTGATTCTCTCTGTTTTTTAATGTTTTTCTGGAACTCAGTACATTATAGTTTGCTATGTTATGTAGCATTCCCTGAGAGGCAGCCCAGGATTTTATAGGTTCACAGTAACTGTGGGAAACCAGTCCAGTTGGACCTCAGAACCATGCAGAACCAGGGACCTCTGCTTATCAACACACTTCCTCCATCCCTGCCTCTCTTTGTTGGTCTCATTTTCTGAGATCAGCTTTCTCTACCGGACTGGAAACACGGCTGTTCGTGATCTGCATGGCTCCTATCTTTTCTGCTGGAGAAAGATTGAGTCTCTCTTCTTCCCATTTCCACTCAAAAAGTTTTAGGGGTGTATCAGTTGGGCCAAACTAGGATATGCTACAAAAACAAATATCCTCCACAATCTCAGTGCCTTAAAACAATGAGGTTTATCACAACACCTGTTGCATGTTGCATGTCTTTTGTGATACTTGTGGTCATGTGGCAGAGATGGATCTGTGAGCCTGCTCTTACCCTGCAGCCTGCCTGGGGCTGCTCCGATGGAGATGACCACAAGATACCATGTGGAAGAAGACACCTACCTCAGCCTAGGAGAGTGAGAAGGGAGAGACACAGATGCTTTCTTAGGGGAGCTGATGCTTAAATTGAGCTTTATAAGACAGCAGGAAGGAGAAAGGTGGAGGTGGGAGGGTGGGTTCTGGCTCAAGTAAAGGAAAAGGCACCCAAAAGGTTTGTATGCATGACAGACATAGAACATCCTGGGGAGAGAAAATAATTCATTGAGGCTTCCCCAGGCCCTCTGCTGAGGAGATTTTGGACAAGCCTCAGTTTCCTCTTCTGTAAATTAGGGACAATAATAGTACCTGTCTCCCCAGGTTGTTATGAGATTTAATAATAATGTCTATATGTCTCTAGCATTGCTACTCTTAAGCTCTGGAGATGCAGTATAGATATGACCAATATTGAGAGGCTGTCAAGTGCCATGGTTAGGACCATGAACTAATGCTGCTCTGTCATTAGTTCCTTGGGGTAGGAGTACAGATAGTACCCAGCTCAAAGGATTTGTGTGAAGATTCCCTGAAGTAATATATGTGCAGGACTGGGTTTGTCTGTGTGGTTGGGGAACAAGTGAGTGATGGATAGAAGAAGTTAGCAGGGGCCAATCATGTCATTCAGTTACATAGATGGAGACAGATCCAAGTTTGTGAGGCCTCATTCTTAGACAGTTCTTGTTACTCTGAGAAAAGGATGAGAAAATTATGAATACAAAGTTAGACATGAAAGGAAATGTTTGGTCAGAAGGATGAAAGGAATCACAATAAATAGAAAATTTTAGCAGTTGTCCAATACTGAAAATATCACAAAATTCAGAAAAATAGACAATTTTTTTATTAGTTACTTGCTATCCTCTATTTATAATTATTTTCCTGCATTGGCTGCATACTCTTTAATCACCTCTTCATATTTACAATGCTTTTGTTATGTTTTCTATAGACAGAATAGACAGAAAAATAATCTAGCTCTTTTGTAGTGTGGTTGATCCAAATTTGTTTTTTATATGGATAGCATGGAAATATTTATTTTAACCCCACAACAAATGTCGTATACCAGCAATGTTATCTACGTTTTTTTAGGATTGTTGTCACATTTGAGGAAATATCAAATTCCTGTTATGAAGGAACTCTAAGGTTTCAGGGCACCTATTCTTGTGGCAGTGTGTATCATATTATCTTCATGGTTGTCAGTATTTCTTGTTTAATGTTTTTTACATTTATTTATTTTTGAGAGACAGAGCACAAGTTGGGAAGGGGCAAAGAGAATGAGACACAGAATACAAAGCAGGCTCCAGGCTCTGAGGTGTCAGCACAGAGCCCGAAGCAGGGCACGAACTCAAACCGTGAGATCATGACCTGAGCCCAAGTTGATGCTTAGCAGACTGAGTCACCCAGGCACCCCTTGTCAGTATTTCTTAACAAATTAGTAAGAAATTCATATCTATCCCCAATAGATCTCTGTGATTCACTCTTCTTCATTAATTAGATCAGTAATCCAAAAGCCTAATTGTTATTTCTACTTGAAATGTGTCTCTTCTCAATAAACAAGGGTATTTCAGATTTTATCTGAAATTGATTTTGTTATTCTTCTCAGTGTCAAAATAATTTCCTTTGATCATTGCTCATCTTTTTGTTTCACATGCCATTTTTTATATGAATTTTCTCTAGAGTATTTCACAAACATGTTTAAAGATGCATCCACATTGGGAGTCTGAAATTTCTCATTTTTTTTAAGTTCTCAAAACATCTTTCCAAATGGTGGTTAGAGTACTCCCAATTCAACCTCCTCTTAGGAAGACTCCAGAATGCCCTCAGCCAGGACAATGCCACCTGATGGAAAAGAAGTGTGATAAAAGAAAGATGGAGTGAAAAGAAATAGTGATTTTAACAAATGGCCATTAAAAATATCTTAATTTTTAAATTTATTAAAAATATATGATCATGTGACCCTTCGCTAGGTTTTTTTCCCAGGGCCTTAAAGGGGCTCACAAGCTTAATTAATCTTCATGGAGTTAAAAGTGAGCCAGCCTCTCTCAGGTATCCGCTACATCTCCACATCCTCCAAGAAGCCCTCTCTGAATGGTCTCAGTGAACCCATTGTCATAGATGTAAGAGTTGCTTTTATCTTAATGTTTAAATATTTTTAGAAAATACTACAAGGTAATAATAAGTTGATTTGAAACAACACTGAATAAAGGTGCTTCTAATCTTGCATTTAAGATTCGGATTTTTTACTCTGAAGGCAGAAAAGAGCCACTACAACGATTAGAATGTACATTTTTGAACGCTCTGCGTCCGTATAGTGGAAGATGGCCCAGTTGAAGGGGACTACCTGTCACACAGGGACTGTTCGCTCTGGGCGGAGCACTGGGAGGAGACACCTGCCCATACCTGCACCTCACTAGGCCCCGCCCTCTTTCCAGGGCCCGCCCTCCTACCATTAGGCCCAGCCCAGTCCTCAGCTGAGCCAGGCTCTCCTCTGTTCCTGTTTAATCTGGGCCCACCAGACTTGGCGGATTTGTGGAAAGCACCAAGATCTGGTAGTTAAGAAAGCCATGAGCTCTGTCGTCTGCGTTCCTTTATCTCTGTTGGCAATTCCGGACCGCGGTCATCAAACTGAAGGCTGCCCTCCTGCCCCTGTTATCTGACCGGCCCTTTTGCTTGGGAGCTGCTTAGGTGGTGGCTGTTGCCTCGTTCTGGCCGGGATTGGGTTTCTGTCTCTGCGCTGAAAGGGGATGAGCCCAGGGGAGCCTCCTGCGGTCAGAGGTTTGCAGAGGTGATGAAGATCCCCGGGCGGCCATCACGGACCTCCAATTCTTCCCAGACCTCAGGCGTCAGGCCTAGGCCCTCCATGGCCAGCAGGTGACAGAGGGGGCCGGCCTAGGACCGGGACGGCGACAGCGGGAAGGCCTGGGGCAGCCTTGCCCAGGTGCCTGGGCCTTGTGGTGTGCTCTGGGTGGCCACACCTGCAATAACACTGAAGCAGGGTGGGGGCGGAGCCTGGCGGGAGGGGGCGGGGCCTTCTGGTGGGTGGGCGGGGCTCACGTGCAGGACCCCGGAAACCAAACAGTAAACCTTTGCTGAACCCTTCCTGTGAGCCAAGTCCTAAGAATACGGTGGTGAGTAAAAACGCTGACAGCCAGGGAGACAGACAGTAAACACAAACATATAATCATGTAATTACAAGTTGTGAGAAGAGTTGCGAAAGGAAAAAACAGGGGCTCTGTGAGTCTCCTGGGGGTTTGGGTAGACTTCCTTCCAGAAGCTTCTTGGATATAGACCGAATTCTGGCTTTCCCACTTAAAAGCTGGGTGGGCCAGCTGGGCCATGGACTCTTGGGTCAGAAATGAGGCTTGATTCTAAAGCCTTGTGTAAACTCCTCTCAAAGAGTAGTCCAGAAAGCCTGGGAACCTTGGCAACTTCTTAGAATATGTATTTATATTTATTTATATAGCTCCATTCTGTGCCCCTTATGCTATGGCCTCAATGTGTCCCCCAGTAAATTCATATATTGAAATCCTAATGCCCAGTGTGCCTGTCTCAGGAGGTGGAGCCTTTGGGAGGTGATTAGGTCATAAGGGTAGAACTCTCATGAATGAGGTTAGTGCCCTTATAAAGGAAGCCTGAGGGAGCTCCCCTGCCCCTTTAACCAGGTGAGGATACAAGGAGAAGTCTGCAACCTGGAAGAGGGCCCTCCCGGGCCTATGCTGCCATCCTGATTTTGGACTCTCAGTCTCCACAACTGTGAGAAATAAATGACATTTGTTTATAAGCTACCCAGTGTGTGTCATTTTGTTATAGCAGCCCGAACAGACTAAGACTTCCTCCTTGGAGGTGTTTTTTAACCTAAGAACTTGAACTGAATTGGAATGCTGTCTAGGTGACCCCACTGTGCCCTGTGCATTAGTACAAAGTACTTGTTGCACTGTCTCATAATTTCTTGTAGGCCTTTCTCAGAAACTCTAGGCTTCTTGGGTCACAGATTGTGGTGGCATCATCTCTCTGAGATCCAGCAGCAGCGGCCTCTTTACCATCATCATCGTCATCATCACAGGGAACACTCGGGCAGTGCTTTCAGTGTGCTCTGCTCCATTCTAACCTCTTTACGTACATCCATTCATTTCTGGCCCATTGTAACCACTGTATAAACAAGTATCAAGTGAATAAATAAGCACAATGGAAGGAGAACAATCACTGATTTTTTCCCCTAAGAGTTCTTGGAAAGCGTCACAGAGGAGGTGACTTTGGGGTGGGTTTTGAAAGCCAAGTTCACCAAGCAGGGATGTGGGGATTCATCATTCCAGGGTGATTTGGGCAGATGTGAAGGCACACATCAGGCATTCAGGGAATGGTAATTAGGTAAGTGCGACTGGGTGTTGAGCATAGGGGGTGAGGACGAGGATAGAGAAATATTAGGATTGGAACACCTACTGAGATATAAGACATACTTGTTCAGAAGGCAGTTTTTGGTTTTGCTTTTTGCTTTTGCTTTTTTAATCCACTATATACATCAGACATCTAGAGCAGTGATTTCTAATGAAGGGGGTGGTTTGCATGCCTCCCAGGGATGTGCTAGGTGATCTCAGGAGGTGTGGGAAGAAAATACTGGAATTTCTATTTTAATTTTTTTATCTTACCCTTTAAACACTTCTATTTTGGTATAAAGTTTAGGACAGCACTGTCCAGTAGAACTTTTTGTGATGATGGAAATATTTTATATCAGCACTTGAAATGTAGTTTATACAATCGAGGACCTGAATTTTTTATTTTTTTAATTTAAATTAATTTAAGTGTAAATAGCCACATGTGGCTAATGACTACTCTGTTGAATAGCACAGCCTTATAGTGTGCATTAATACTATAGTTTATGTGCATAAATTTATACATAAATGAGAAAACACATATGTGCAGCTCAAGTTGTTACTGATGGCATATGCAGTCAAAAATGTTTATAGACCACTGGTCCAGACACCAAAATTAAAATATGGAGCTGGAACAGAAGTACTGAAAAATTGCAAAGATGGGACAGCCCTAAGGGATTAGTCAGAGATGTCTTAGAATTTAAACATCTGAAAATTGAAAGGGATCTTACAGCTCCTTAGTTTTCCTGAAGACAGTAAGCCTTGGGCCAAGAGGGGAAGGACTGAAACTCACAGCTTCAATCCTACTTCTACCTGTGACTGGCCGTCCCATACAAGCCTTTCTATGTCAATCTGCTACCCCTTCGCCCAATTCTCTCTCTAGCACTTTTCTAATTTGTGACAACACAATTGTTAACGTATTGTTCATGTATTGTCCGTCTCCTCCCAACAACTAGGCTGTAAGTTCCATGGAGACAGTGCTGAGTCTCCTGTTTACCACTGTATGGCCAGGACCTGGCATACAATAAGCGTTCAAAATGCATTTGCTCAATAAATGGTTCGGGAGGTGGGCAAAGGGAGACCCACACTGGGAATAATGAGAGATCAGGCTAAACAGATATTGGGAGATGGGGACAGAGATTGATGAAGGGCCTTGAAGCCTCTCTGAGCAGTTAGTGCCACCGAGCAGTTAGTGTCACCAGCAGCCCACACATGTGGCTGGTAACTGTTGGCTAGTGGTGGAAAGTCAATTCTCTTTGAAGCCAAGGGACCTGGATTTGAATTCCAGTTCTATCATGGTAGTATGACCTTAGATAATTTACTCAACTTCTCTATTTAGTTTTCTCAGCTATAAAATGAGGAAAATAACAATACCATTTCTTAACAGTTATTAGTTGGATTAAAGAATGTAATGTATATAAATATATATATTAAGCAATAGTACATAGACTGTATGTACATAGACTATCAACTGCATACTACAGATGCCATATAGAGAGCTCTTATTCAATGTTAACTGAATGAATTAATGACCTGAATGATACCATGTATAGACACAGAGTGGGAAAACAGCCATGGAATCAAAGGACTGATATTCTTTGAGGAAACAAATTGTCAGAGCCTCAAATGTAACTAGTCACAGGGAAATGTGATGCACTGAACTGTTCCTTGAAAATACAGGCTTCCTTACTGGAAAGCAGTTTGGCTGGATGGAACAAAAGCCTTAAGAATGTTTATTCCTTGTTTCTAGTAACTCCACCTCTAGGAATCTACACTAAGCAAGTAATAAGAGATACAAAGATTTTCTTACAGAGCCATTCACTGATGCCATTCCAAGGAAGGCCCAAATCATAAAAACTTAAGTAGTAAGCAACCTAATCAGCCGGCAATGGGGGAATGCTTACAGGCAGTACAACCATGTGAAGCGATACTATGTAAGTGACTAAAAACCAAGTGTTTTCAGAATATAATGTTACCGGGAAGATGTTCATGTTATTAATAATAAGTGAAAAGGAGTATATAAAATTCTCTACAATATGATAACAATTGTAAAATATGTTTAAAAAGATGAGAAAGACATAGTAAACTCTTAGCTGTGATTATCTCGGGTCGCTAGGTTAGTGGCACTTGGGTCAGCTCACTGATGTCCCCATCACTGGTGTTGGCTCCTTGGTAGGGTCCAGCCAGCACGGCTTCAAAGGCCACTTCCTCCATGAGCTCCATGAGGATATTCTGAGTGTCAGCTCACGGATGCACTCTTGAGACTAGAAGGGACTTCTGCCAAACCTCAGTGTGATTCTTTGAAAAGAAGGCTCGTGCTGAGGATGGTAGCCTGGGGGAAAAGGCACTGCACTTGGGAGTTAGAGAATCTAAGTTTAATCCCTGGCTTGGCTACGAAATAGCAGTGGGACTTTGAGCAACTTCCTGTAGCTCTCTGCACCTTGGTTTCATCATCTGTAAAATAAGGGGAGTGGAGTGAGGTGGTCTCCAAGGTACCTCTGGGCTTCAATAGTCTGCTCTCCTTTCACTCACCAAGTATTTATTGAACACTTTCTCTGTGCCAAAAACTATTCCAGATACTGGGGATAAATAAGGAATAAGGCAAAGGTCTCTCCTCTTTCTAGTAAACTCTGTAAACCATAATAGAGTTTTAGCAGTATTTTCTGACTCATCACTTCCTAAAATGAGTTCTTAAGTACCCCTGCCTTCCTGTTAGCTCTTTTCTCCTCACTTCCACTTTTCAAACTTTTATTTTTATATTGTCGAGACCGGTACATTTACATTCTGTTGGGTGATGATACTTACATCTTCTGTACTTTGTTGATTCTAAAATGTTTAAATCACTAACTGTTCTTCATCAGAGTCAAGTCATTGCCTGTGATTACATTTCCTTTTGTGCATAGCTTTTTAAAAAAAAAGTTTATTTATTTTTGAGAGAGAGAGAGCATGAGCAAGGGAGCGGCAGAGAGAGAGAGGGAGACACAGAATCTGAAGCAGGTCCAGGCTCCGAGCTGTCAGCACAGACAGAGCCTGACGCAGGGTTTGAATTCACAAACCGTGAGATCATGACCTGAGTCAAAGTCAGATGTCCAACCAACTGAGCCACCGAGGCTCCCCTTTTGTGCATAGCTTTTCATTTCCTCAAGTTTCTAATTGCCTTTCTTTTTTTCCTTATACAATTTGCCTGTCTCATATATTCAATTTCAAAAGAAAGGGAAAATAAAAACAGAACACTTCCTCATGGCACCCCCCCACTTCACAGTTAGGGTTGGATGAGGGAGCAGAAGCACTAGGCGTGTCACGTGAGATAGGATTTATTACAGAAGCGGCACCACACTGTATCTCCAGATCTGTCCCCACCACGTGTGGGAAAACTACCTGCCTCACACACACCCCCAAACTTCTCTCAAATTCCTTCAAATCATGCATTCTCCAAGATCTAGAGCCTTGCTACTCAAAATGTGCTGTGCAGACTAGCATCATCGCTTCACGTGGGACTTTGTTAGAAATGCAGAATATCATCCCACCCAGTCCCACTGAAGCAGAATCTGCATTTTAGCCAGGTTCCCAGGGCATTTGTGTGTCTGGTAAAGTTTGAGAAGCACTGGTCTAGGTGACTTTGTGGAGCCTGCCATTTCCCTCTTAGCCTGCTCCAGTTCCTTGCAATGAAGTCTCCTGTCAGCAATGGCCCTACAACTGTTAACCTTACTGTGGAGGGCTGTCAGAGCAAATATACGCAGTGCCTGAGAAGGCCCTGCCATTATGGTTATCGATGATGATAATAACAGATGCTATCTATTGATTACTATGTGCCTAGTATTGTGATATGCATTATACATGCATTGTCTCTTTTCATGCTCAACAAGCCTCTATTGCATGAGTATTATAATTATCCCCATATACTAGATGGAAAAATGAGGTTTAAGGGATGAAGTCACTTGTCCAAAGTCACACTACAAATAACTGATGCACCCAGGATTCAGTTCAAAGCTTGTATGGCTCTAGAGTCTGTATGTCTTTAATTTTTTTTCATTTTTTTTTCATATATAGAGAGAACACAAGCATGCATGAGCACATGTGAGCAGGGAAGGAGCAGAGGAAAAGAGAGAATCTCAAGCAGACTTCACACTTAGTGTGGAGCACCACTTGGGGCTTGATCCCACAACCCTGGGAACATGACCGGAGCTGAAATCAAGAGTCAGATGCTCAACTGACTGAGCCATCCAGGCGCCCTTAAGGTCTGTATTTTTAAACCATCCGGATACAATCTACACACAGGCAAGTGCACATTTCACAAATGTACAGCTGCCCCTCCAGCCCTTTTCATGCTTCCTACCAGGCACTCGCCTTGAAAGGGCCATTTCTACCCCAACTTCCACATGTCTACATGCCTAGATTAGTTGCCTGGTTTTGTACTTGATATACATGGAATAACACAGGATATTCTCTTTTGTCATAATGGAACTGTTGAATCAAGCCCATTGGACTTCCAATTTTGGGATGCTACCCTCCCTGGCATCTTTTGTTCCACATTATGTTTGTGAGACTCATGCATATTGTTGCATGTGGTGTAGATTGTCTGTTCTCATTGCTGTGTGAACATAGCACCGTTACATATCTGATCTACTGTTCATGGGCATTTGGGTGCCTTCCCAGTTTCGGGTGCTTATGAATACACAAACATTCCAATGCATGTGTTACGGTGAACATATGGGTGTTGTCCTAGGAGCAGAACTGGTGGGTGATACAGAACATGTTTATTCTAGTCAATACTGGAGTGGATGTACCACTTAGACTCACATCAGCTGTGTATGAGAGAGCTGGTTGCTTCACTCCTTTGCCAACTTACTTGGTCTTTTGGCACATTTCTTCTCTTCCATGTTAGCCATCCTGGTGGCTGTGTAGTCAAAGCCCGTGTATTTCTTACATCTCTTTCGTGGATGCACTTGCTTAGTGGTCACTCCTGTTGCCTACCCAGAATTCATTTTCATCCCCTTCTTTCCCACAGAATCCTGTTTTCCTCATGTCTGCACTCCTTACCAGGAACGTCAGGGGAAGCTGATCTTCGCCCTGGTTCCACGGCTCAGCTTTATTTAACTAAGGATAGTTCCTCTCCCCTTAAGAATAGTCAATCCAGGAAGGGGCAGGTGATTCAATTCTGTCCAAAGAATCTTCAGGAGGTTTACTGGGAGGATTTGGGAAAAGTCTCCTGACCCTTAAGAGGAGGAACAGGGAAAGATAATCTTAGATGTTGTCACGTCTGGGTGTGATGTCTGGACCTTTGCCATCTTGCTCCTAACTTTGAGGTGAAGTGATGTTCTATTTAGCATCATGGAGCTGCTGAATCAAACACTTTGGACCTCCAGTTTGGGTGCCATAATACACCCCATTTGTGAAAATAAAGGAAACCTCATTTACAATTGAGTCAGAGCCCTGAAGGGGGCGCTCTCGGGCAGGCACTCTCCCCACACCCTGAGTCACCAGGCGCAAGAAGGAATATCAGAATTATTTTGACAAGGGAGGACATTTTTCTCATAGGTAGTTCATCTTCTGCTTTTAAGAAAAAGAAGGAGCACCCTCCCTGCCCCACAACAACACATTACCCACCTCTGGCAGCCAGTGAGAGACCACCACAGCCTCCAACTCTTCCCCAACAGATTTCTATTCAAAATACCCAACCTACCCAAGTTTTCTCTTACAACCTAATGAAAGCTGACCTTCTCTTTGTCTCTTTAGAATAGCCCATGGTTCACCATAGCTTGCTTGTGTCAAATGCAATTCCTCTGCTATTCTTGAATAAACTCATTTGCTAGAAAAATAACTAGTGAATTTATTTTTAAGGTTGGTACCTTCTTACTTAAGCCAGAATGAGTACAAGTTTCTGTACCTTGAATCCTAATTGGTACAACTCATTTTAAAGTTAGTGCCCACCGGTATCTCCTTGCAGAGTTCTGAAAACTTAGCTCCTTCCTCCCAGAAGCTTCCGGGGAGGGAAATCTGTCTTCAGCCACTGGGGCAAACTGCCTCCCAGGACTGATAGGAAATAAGAGGAAGCGCATGAGCTCCAGAAGCATGCACTCCTGGAGGTGAATCCTGCGTCTCCTACCTGTTAGAGTGGGACCCTAGGCAAGTGCTTCACCTTAGTTTTCCTGTCTGTAAATTGGGGGCTAAGAATCCCAGCGTGCCTCCCCGGGTGTCTGTGAGACTCCAAGGAGATACGGGAAAGTGGTACTCAGCGATCAAGGGCTGCGGACTGCAGGCGGCAGACCTAACCCCTCACTAAAGCCAGCCCTGCCAGAGCTGGGACGAGGTCTCCTGACCCCCCAGTGCAATGTTTTCTTTGTCCTAACATGACTCAGCCTCTCCCGGAAGGCTCATCTCCAGTTTTTCTGCCTCTTCCCCAAATGCAAGGCCTAAATGGGTCCTGAAGAAGAATTGGGGCCGGGTGTCCGAGTTTCCTGGAGCGTTTCTCTCAACTAGACTCCCGTCCCTGCGGGGCTCCCTTGAGCCCAGCACTGTCAGACCCGGAGCAGTGCGGCGGCGGCCGCATGGGCCTTTGTTGTCTCTGGCGGCACAGCCTCCTCGCCTCTGGCCACTTTCGCTCATTTCTCTGGGAGCTGCCTAGCTGCAGAGAAAGGCCTTTGGAACCCTTCTCTTTTCAGCCAGGCTTTATTGAATTTCACCTCCATTTTGTTTCCTTTCCAAACAGGAACATCATTTATCTTGGACTTCACGTTGGAATGGTCTCCAAGAGCTTTCCCTTTCCCAGCGGCGATTGTTGACACACAGTCAATCTGTTTCTCGCCTCCCCTCCCCCCGAGGCCGCCATAAAGTGTCCACAGCTGTGCCCTTGATTACCCCGCCTTCTCCGTGCCCACAAGCGGGGAGGGGGGGACCAGCTGAAATGCGGCGCAGCCATTACCGCCGACAAAAAGGGACAATTTTCAAACATTTTTGCTTTTCATCAGGGGAGCCGATGGCACAAAGAAAGTGCATCATTTTATTCTAAATGCTTTTTAAATATGGGTCACTTGGCCAGCATCAGCCCCGAAGGATGGAGAAGTTCAAAGCCTGAAAGCAATCACACAGATCTGCAGTTCCTCCCCCGCCCCCCGCATTGCCTTTTAAATTATACGACTTGACACTGAAGAAAACGGGGCGGGGGGGAGTGTCTCCACCGACCCACGCCCCCACCTGCCCCTCCCTCCTCTCCTCACAGTGAGTGGGGAGCGTGGAAATGCTTGCCCGGCAGGAATGGCGGCCTGCAGGCCAGAGCGCCTTTTCACTTATTGCTCTTGTTTCAGGAAGTATCACGATCAGGGGACCCGGTGGGCCGGTCCCTCGGGATGCGGTGACTTTCCCAACCCCGGCGGAGAGGAACCCCTCGCTGTGTTCACTGAGGACCCGCAAAGGCGTGCGCCCGCGGGGTTGCGGCCGGCCGGGACGGGCGTGTGCAGGGGCGCCGCCGGGCGGCGCGGGGGCTCCTCGGAGGTGCGCCCCTGCTGGCCGGGTGGCACAGGACGAGACGGCTGTGCCCGCGCGCACCGTCGCAGGGAGCAGGACTGGTGGAGAGGGCTGGGCCCCGAGCCGCGGCGAGGACCCCCCCGACCCCGCGTCCGAGGCCTGCTCTGGAACACCCGCCGCGGCCCCGCGGCGACGCTGGACGCAAAACCAGCCACCGCGCGGCGTCGCGGGGTGGGGGCGTGGGAGGCGGCGGCGGAACTCGCGGGCCGGCTGGACTCGCAGCCAGGGGAGCGGTTCCCGGAACTGCCCCCGAACCAGGAGGTGGGCCCCGGGAGGGTATCTGGGCTACCTGACGACTGGACAAAAGTTTCCCAAGACGTTCAGACTCTAATCTAGAGATGGTATCAAGCGATGCTCAGAAAGCCTCCTGGGTGAGATGTATGAAGAAGAGGCCGCTCCCGTTGATGGGTGGAGGGCATGCTGCCTGTGGGCCCTTGAGCCCAGCTCCCCTGCCAACTAGCTAAGTAATTTTTGACCCCCATTCCCTGGCTGTAAGTTAGGAATAATAACAGTGGCTATGCCTTAAGGTTGTGAGGACTGCCATGAGATTGATTGAAGCCGTCTTGTCAATTCAGATGAAGGGATAGACACTGGAGCTCATACCTGCCGCGGGCCCGCTGGCCCAACCAAGGAACCTGTAGGAATGCAACCCCACTAGTTTGCAAGGAAAGATATTTTCCAGATTCCAGCTCTCTTGAGATGGAAAAGGCTTCTGGAGGGACCAGAGCAAGTGTTCCCTGAGCACCTGCTAGTATAACCTCACGGATGTCCAATCAACCGCCAACACCTTCTCAGGAGACCCCTGCCCCCTAATTTTGCCCTTAAAAACTCTGACTTGCAAGCCATTGGGAAGGTGGGGACTTGTGAGCATTAGCTCCTGGTTCTCCTGGGTGGTGGCAAACCAATAAATAGCCCATCTTTCTTCACTGCAAAAGCTACATGTCAGTTTTTATTGGCTTGTTGCACAAAGGGTGGACAAATTGTCCTTTGGTTTGTCTACACAATCCTACAAAGCCCTTAGTGTGGTGGAGTGAATACTTGACCATACTTAGTCTAATGACTGTTGAGAATTTAGAGGCTAGAAGTGGAGGCTGGTAAATGATGGCTTCCCTTCCCTCTCTTCTTCCTTCCTGGAGTCTCAGATACAGGGAAGAGAGCCATTGTTGAAGGCAGGTTTCGGAATCAACTGTAAAATAGTTGGTTAGTGTGGTATAGTAATGTACAACACTATTTGGGGATCATACGGAGAGACACGAATTCCCTGCTCTGCCAATGCCAGCTTTGTGGCATTGGACACATTACTTTATCCTTCTGAGCCTCTGGTTTTCTCATCAGTTAAAAGGTGTGCAGATCCTTCCCTGATATATATTAAGTGTGATAATGTGTGTAATACTTCTATCTTCGTCCCAGGAGTCTTCCTGCCTTGTGTTTCATACTGGAGAAAGTGGCAATGTACAGTATCATGGGGTACCAACATGGTTGCGGGGTAACAAGAGAGAAGACTGGACTGAAATAAAACACAGACGAGGACCTCTATGGTTTAACTATGGGAGAATTTCCAGGGGAGCGAGTTACTGCTAAAGACCTTGTAATGCTGTGCGAGTTTGACCATCACCGTGGTTCTCACAATCCGACTCCTACTGTTATCACTTTGCTTGATAACGAGGATGATGATGACAAGAGCTAGCTGTGATACTATAATTTATAATAAACATATATTTGGTCTTTCTCCAGTGCCTGGCTCACAGCTCCTAAAAACCCTTGGAATTTCCTTACAAATCAAAACCACAATGAGATACCACCTCACACCTGTCACAATGGCTAAATTTAACAGTTCAGGAAACAACATGTTGGTGAGGACGCAGAAAAAGAGGAACCTTGCCCTGCTGGTGGGAATGCAAACTGGTGCAGCCACTCTGGAAAACAGTATAGAGGTTCCTCAAAAAATTAAAAATAGAGCTACCTATGACTCAGCAATAGCATTACTAGGAGTGTATCCAAAGGACACAAGAATGCTGATTCAAAGGGGCACACACACCCCAATGTTTATAGCAGCACTATCAATAGCCAAAGTATGGAAAGAGCCCAAATATCCATCGACTGATGAATGGTAAAGAAGATGTGGTGTAGATATATATATATATATATATATGATGGAATATTACTTGGTGATTAAAAAGAATGAAATCTTGCTATTTGCAACAACGTGGCTGGAACTAGAGTGTGTTATACTAAGTGAAATAAGTCAGAGCAAGACATATATGATTTCACTCATGTGGAATTTAAGAAAAATAACAGATTAACATAGGGAAAGGGAAGGAAAAATAAAAACAGAGAGGGAGGCAAACCATA
The DNA here is from genome assembly GCA_028646485.1 of Cryptoprocta ferox. Classification (NCBI taxonomy): domain Eukaryota; kingdom Metazoa; phylum Chordata; class Mammalia; order Carnivora; family Eupleridae; genus Cryptoprocta; species Cryptoprocta ferox. Next base: position 14,746,303 of record CM053571.1, read on the forward strand.
AGAGACCTTTTTCTGAGAGAGAGAGAGAGAGAGAGAGAGAGAGAGAGAGAGAGAGAAAGAAAGAGCACGCACAAGCAGGGGAGGGGCAGAGAGAGAAGGACAGAGGACCTGAATCGGGCTCTGCGCTGAGAGCAGGATGCAGGACTTGAACTCACGAACTGCGAGATCATGACCTGGGCTGAAGTTGGATGCTTAATCAATTGAGCCACCCAGGTGCCCCAAGAGACTCTTAAATACAGAGAACAAACAGGGTTGCTGGAGGGGAGGTGGGTGGGAGGATGTGCTAGATGGGTGATGGGTATTAAGGAGGGCACCTGTTGGGATGAGCACTGGGTGTTATATGTAAGTGATGAATCACTAAATTCTCCTGAAACCATTTATATATTAACTAACTTGGATTTAATTAAAATAAAACAAAAAAAAAAACCCTTGGAATTTCCTAAGTGATGAGAGCTAGGGGTGTCTTTTGTTATGTTAATAAGGTGACGGGGGGGGGGGGGGGGG
>CM053571.1:15428438-15544556 GCA_028646485.1 Cryptoprocta ferox
GATGATGATGATGATGATGATGGTGAGGATGGTGATGATGGTGATGATGATGGTGATGATGATGATGATGATGGTGAGGATGGTGATGATGGTGAGGATGGTGATGATGGTGATGATGGTGATAATGATGGTGAGGATGATGATGATGGTGATGATGATGGCGATGATGATGATGATGGTGATAATGATGGTGATGATGATGGTGAGGATGGTGATGATGGTGATGATGGTGATGATAATGGTGATGATGGTGATGATGGTGATGATGGTGATGATGATGATGATGATGGTGAGGATGGTGATGATGGTCATGATGGTGATGATGATGATGAGGATGAGGATGGTGAGGATGGTGATGATGGTGATGATGATGGTGATGATGATGATGATGATGGTGATGATGGTGAGGATGGTGATGATGATGATGAGGATGAGGATGTTGATGATGGTGATGATGGTGATGATGATGATGAGGATGGTGACGATGGTGAGGATGGTGATGATGGTGATGATGATGGTGATGATGATGGTGATGATGATGATGATGATGGTGATGATGGTGAGGATGGTGATGATGGTGATGATGGTGATGATAATGATGAGGATGAGGATGGTGAGGATGATGATGATGGTGATGATGATGGTGATGATGGTGAGGATGATGATGGTGATGATGGTGAGGATGGTGATGATGGTGATGATGATGATGAGGATGAGGATGGTGAGGATGGTGATGATGGTGATGATGAGGATGAGGATGAGGATGGTGAGGATGGTGATGATGGTGATGATGATGATGATGATGATGGTGATGATGGTGAGGATGGTGATGATGGTGAGGATGGTGATGATGAGGATGAGGATGAGGATGGTGATGATGGTGATGATGGTGATGATGATGGTGATGATGATGATGATGAGGATGGTGATGATGATGATGGTGATGAGGATGGTGATGATGATGATGATGAGGATGGTGATGATGATGGTGATGATGGTGATGATGATGATGATGATGATGGTGATGATAATGATGATAATGATGGTGATGATGATGATGATAATGATGTGATGATGGTGATGTGATGATGGTGATGATGATGATGATGGTAATGATAATGATGATAATGACGGTGATGATGATGATGATGATGTGATGATGGTGATGATGATGATGATGGAGATGATAATGACAGTGCTTTACAAGTTTTGTTGTATTTTTTACCCATGTTGCTGTTCTCACACTATTGTGTAATTTGCTGTCCAAGCTGTCCATTGAATTCCCTAACCTCACATGTTTGTGCTTTGAAAATTATGGGGTCTTTGGGTTGCACATTTCAGCACCAAGTTTACCCAATGGAATGAATGTTCATGGCTTTGGTCTAGGTCAATGATTTCAGCTGGGATGATTCACCCACCCACCCACCCTCCATCAGGGGACATTTGTCAAGGTCTGGAGACATTTTGGTTGTCACAGTTCTAGGGCACTACTGATATCCAGTAGGGGGAGGCCAGGGATGTTCTACAATCCACAGGAAGTCCTCTATAATAGAGAGTTTTCTGGCCCAGGACTTAGATGTAACTGAGAAAGGAAGTCACTGGATCTGCTTTGGGGCCTAAGAAGGGGTGAGATCTTTCCTTCAGTGTCCCGAGGATGGCAGAACTTTAGCGTGGCAGACAGTGCTTGGCTGGCAGCCAGAGGCTCCAATATCAGAGATGATTCACAGGCTCCTTGCATGGGGCAAGGAGCTTCAGAGGAGGGCTAGTGTTCCCTTTGCGTTCTATAACACAGACTTTACTTAAGCCTCCTTAAGACCTTCAGTGCAGGCCTTATCATGGAGGTGGATTCATATGAGCATGAGAATAATGGCCTTCAGATATTGCGTAGCTACTGTATGCCAGGCATGGCTTCAAGCACTTGGACTATATTATTACATTATGCTCCATTAGTTGAGACCTTCAGCAATACGTGACATCTCTAATTGACTTCATCAAAATAAAGATAATTTTGGAAAAGTTTTGTGCTTCAGTATGTCTAGATCCAGGAGTTCAGAAAATGTCATCAAGCCCTTGTCTTATTTTCTCCACCCCTTGGACCTGCTTCTCAATCAAGCTGCCTGTTGTGACAATTTTTTTCCCCAGTAGTTCCAGTTTTCTAATCTACCCATTTGGAAATCGGAAGATATTCCCTCCTCTTGAGAGTTTCAATAAAAGTCCCAGAATGAGAATAGACTCATGTGTTTGTTTCTGTACAACCCATCTTGGCTATGAGCACAATTTCATGCTCCAATTATTCAGGTCTCTGAATATGGACCACGCTGTCATTCACTATCTTGTTTCAGCTGGTTCTCACAACAACTCAGGGAGGTAAGTAGAGCTCAGATTATTAACTCAACGGTTCCTGCTGTGCCAACCACGCTCAGGGGACTAAGCAGAGGCCTGTGGAAGATGGTGGCATGCAGTGGCTGCCTAATAATGGCATCACACCCTTGAGCACTAATTGCTCCCTTACGCTATTTGCTCTTCAGAAAGCAGCACGAGGTCAGCTAGCTCTGGATCAGATGGTGGACTCATGGGTGTCCTGGTGCTAACCCTGCAATAGACAAATTTGCCCACTAGCCACAGGCAGCCCTGACCCACTTACTGCAGTGAGGTCAGAGCCTGCCATGATGTAGGAGGGCACAACAGATGTGCCCTATGGGCAACATGGTCCTAAGAGGAAGGGGAAGAAGTGAGAGAGGAGGGGAGGGGAAGGAAGGGAATGGGGCTTCCTTTTAACCTCTCCAACCACATTAAGTCAGCCTTTCTTCCCTGGGGGGAGGGGCCCCGAGAAGCTGAGAGAGTTACCCCAGGGGAGCTCCTGCACTGCATGGGAGGAAACACCAGGACTGGCCGTTGATGCAGGGTCCTGGCCTCTGAGAGTCATGACAGGTTCAAGGGAGGCTGTCCTGCCCTGGCCCTCTAATTATTCCCACACCACTGGAGTCTGAGGGGGAAGAGTAGGGGAAATGAGGGGGGACAGGCAATTGGGGGATGTGGAGAGGAGAGGGGAGCCCATGGAGGCACTGTCACTGCTAAAATCCTGTCCTTTTATGAAGCATGATGTAGTGGTTAGCTGTGCAGGATTTGGAGTCTGACAAATGTGGATAACAGTTCTAACTCTGCCAACATAAAGGACATCTTGTAACCTCTCTATGTGATATTGTTGTCATCTGTAACATGGCAGTCATTATGTCAACTTCGGGAGGACTTCAAGAGATGGTGTCCATTTAATGCCTGGAACACAACAGGTGCTCAATAAAGCTATGAGCAAAATCCAGTCTTCATGGCCGACAAGCCCCACATCATCTGGCCCTTTGTATGTCTCCCACCCTGTCTTCTACCCTCTCCCAGCAGTTTGTCATCCACTGTGCAGGCATACTCATCTTCTTCTGGCTCCTCAAACAGGCCATGCCCATTCCTACCTCAGAGCCTTTGCACGTGCAGCTCCCTCTGCGCTCAGAACTCTCCTCACTGGTGTTCGGCCTCATGGCTTTTTCTTATCATGAGGCTCTATTCTACAACGATATGCCCTCTCGTCATTCTATTAAACTTTCTTTTCTTCACAAGCTCCTCACAAGCACATCACCTTTTTGTATCTCTTTTCTTTTTTTAAAAAATATTTATTTTGAAAGAGAGAGAGAGTGCAGCAGAAGAGGTGCAGAGAGAGAAGGAGACAGAATCCCACCAACTGTGAGATCATGACCTGAGCCGAAACCAAGAGGCAGACCTTAACCGACTGAGCTACCCAGACGCCCCTGTTTTATCTCTTTTCTAACATTTCCCGTCATCTGGAAATGTCTGAAAATGTCTTATTGTCTCTCTTCCATGGGCATGGGAGTTCCACGGGGGCAGAACTCTCCTCTGTGCTGCTCATGTCACGGCCCCAGTAGCCCTGAGCACAGCACTGATGCTCAATAAAATCTCCTCGAGGGCAGGAAGATGACAGTGATGGTGGTAGCAGCCTTGGTGGTGATGAGCAGGACTTGTTAATCTCCTCCTTCCTTCCCAGGTTCAGATTTGTTTTTTCTTTTCTGACCCACCTCTGCCTCAGAGCCTCTCCCTGGGTCTTGCTGGTGTCTTGAGGATAACAGGCAGCACCTGTTGCAAAGAACAGCCCATATCCCGGCAGCCAGAGTGAGCTTTTAAAAGGAGAAGGCTCAGCCTTTGGGAGGAAGGCAAGGCCCCGGGGACCATAACGGGAAGCAGTGGTGTTTTCTTGGCCTGAGACGTGAGATTCTGAAGTGAGTTTATAGAATGCTATCCAGTTATTATTGTTAGTTATTGAACATTGATGTATCTCTCAACACCGGCCAGGCTCTTTTACAATGACTTTTATTGAATTTGCAAAGAGCTTTACAAATTTTTTTGTTTGTTTTAATTAGCTATTATTAACCTGGCAGGGGTATACCTGTGTCAGAAAATGGAATGCTTGCATTTGGTGGGACTGGAATGTTTTTATTCCCAGATGTCTGGGTTCATCTCCTTAGCTGGTTGTATAAATATCAAAGAACAAAATGTCAAGGGCAGCGTTTGACCCTCCCCTTGGGTTAGGTGTGCAGGGGATCTGATATGGGGCATAACAACTTAGAATCAACCAGACAGGCTCTGAAGGAGTCCTTGAGATGAGGTTCTGGCCACAGCTCCTGTGGCTTAATTGGCCTTCCTGAGGGCCTTTGCATTCCTGTGTGGATTGTTGCTGAGGCTCTTGGTGCATATTGTCACCGCTCACGGTGTGGCATCTGTCATCTGTCTTTGGCATTGGACTGTGAGCTTTTTGAGGGCACAGACTACATCTGAATTGTCTTTATTATCCTTAACATGGGACCTGGTGTGTGGTAGACACTTCATAAATGTTTCTTGAGTGCATAAGTAGAATGAACATACATGAGTAAATACACGAGACACATCTTATACAGAGGATGCAATCATCAAAAGGTCACCTACTGGCGGAGGTTAGCTCTTCCCTCTGTTCATGGGCCCTTCTCCTTTTCACCCCCAGCCCTCCTCCTCAGGCTAACCAGTCCCAAAACAAGAATTGCCAAGCTCTGCCAATGGCAAATTTGCAGGTCTCTCTCTCTCTCTCTCTCTCTCTCTGCCACCAAAAGTCCAAGCTCGGGTCACAGGGATGAAAATGTTCTTTTGTTAACTGGCTGTTGATCAAGTCCTTCTGTCTCACTGTGTTGCAATATAATTTTAGGAATGTCAAAAGACACATTTCTAAAATAATGAAAACGTTCCTTAAAATGTGTTATGTAAGTAACACATGATTCTTGTGGAAGTTAACAAATATAAAGGAAAAAAAGAAAATATAAATCACCTGTAATCCCACCATCCAAAACTAATAGCTGTTACTTACATTTCTCTCTCTCTCTCTCTCTCTCTCTCTCATCATCTATATCTCTATCACTATCTATCTCTATCATCTCTATCTCTGTCTCTCCATCATCTCTATCTCTCCATCATCTCTATCTCTAGCCCTGACACCATTTATATAATTTATATAAGTGATTTTTACAAATATGAAATCAAACCACTACTAATTGTAATTGCTGATATTTATAGAGGACCTTCTATGTGCAGGTATTAATCTAATGTCTTTATTTGTTCTGGCTTACTTACTCTTCAAAACAATACTGAGAGGTAAGTATTAATACAACCATCCTCAATTTAGGGATGAGGAAACTGAATCACAGAGAGGTTAAATACGGTGTCACAGCAGTAAGCGATGGAGCCAGGATTCGAATCTTGGCAGCTTGACCCCAAACGTTTTTCATTTAACAATAGATGGGAATATCTTGCCATAGTCATATTTTGCTCATAGCTATGGCTGCCAAGTTTTCTATTGTACCACAATTCATTTAACCCAAGGGATAGACTGGTTTCAAGTCATGTGCCAAATTAAAACAAAAGAGGAAAAAGAAACGTGTGGTATGGTCAGTTCCATACCACAGTTTGAAATGAGCTAAGATGCCCCTCTGTGAGTTTGCTAGGGCTTTCATAACAAGATACCACAAAGTGAGTGGCTTAAACGGTCCTACAGGTCATAAGTCCAAGATCTGGATCTCAGCAAGGTTGGGTCCTTCTGAGGGCTGTGAGGCAAGGACCTGTCCCCTTTTTCCTTGGCTTATAGATGGCCACCTGTGTCTCTTCCTATCATCATCCTATCATATTCCCTCTTGTGTGTCTGTCTCTCTGTCCAAACTTCTCCTTTTATAAGGACTCCAGTCGTATCGAATAAGTGTCCACCCTAATGGTTTTATCTTACCTTGTTCGCCACTGCAAAGACTCTATGCCCAAGTCATATCACATTCTGTGGTCCTGGGGGTTAGGCTCCAACAGAATTTTTTTGGGGAGGACACACTTCATTCAGTCCATAGCAGTTCCCAATTACCACCATAAGGACATTAGTCCAGATCATTTCTTTTTTGATTTTTCTTGACGAAACAACAGATGTTTTGCAAGGGTAACCTGCTATGCCAAAAAAAAAAAAAAAAAGAAAGAAAGAAAGAAAGAAAAACAGAAATATATTAAGGGCTTAGAAAGTGAGCTAATATGTAAGAAATTCATATGCAGTGGGATTTCCTGGTTAAGGAATAAGAATATATTTTTAAAATTTATTTATATATTTTGAGAAAGAGAGCATAGTACAGGATGGGCAGAGAGAAAGGGGGGGAGAGAGCATCCCAAGTGCAGAGCCTGATGTGGGGCTTAGACCCACAAATTGAGAGATTGTAACTGAGTGTCAGACGCTTAACCGACTGAGCCACCCAGGCGCCCCAGGAATAAGAATGTTTTTAAGACCCTTGATATTCATTGCCAAATTTCCCCCCAAAAGACTGATCCATATGCTCTCAGCTGGGGCAACATTCTTCCTCAAGGGCTGGGATTCTGTTTTATCACCTTTGTTTGCTAGGCCATACCTGGCATCTATTATGCAATAAGGATTTCAATGTAAAACACAGTTGTACCACTGTGCTTCAATTTTTTAAAGCAAAGATGTGTCTCATATGTTGCACAGGACACATTTATACTGAAAAATCATTCCTTTGTTTCAAATTCAAATTTAACTAAGCATCCTATGTTTTTATTTGGTACATTTGGCAACCCTATTCCTTTGCATAGTGGGCATAAAAGGAACCCCTCTTTATGATCATGATATGATCACCACAATCACTCACTCAGCCCAGTGGCTGGCATAGAGTGGGACCTCTTTAAAAGTTAATTAAATTAGCAATTTATTTCTCTCAACACTTACTACCTATTTGAGCACCTATAAAGTCTCAGGCTTCTAAGAGGCATTACTGCTAATCTTCACAACAACTGAGGTCAGTATAATTATGATTTACACCTAAGGGAACTAAGACTTTAGAGGCTTGTCAATTTATCATCCCAGACCATGGGGAAACGAGATTTGATTCCAGGCTGCTTGGTTGCAAAACTCACAATTTACACCCTGTTCCAGGCTGCCTTGAAACTGCTGAGGGGATCCCTGATAGAGATGCAATCCTGGAGATATTCATCCTTTTGTTCAACACATATTTATTGAGCCCCTATGTGTTCTGGCAGAGACTGCAGTGGAGAACAACATAAAGTTCCTGTACTCTTGATGTTCCCATTTTAATATGGGAAGACACAATAAATAAGCAAATAAATAATATAGTTTTGGATAATGCAAAATGGAATAAAGAAAATGAAAAGTAAAGGGTTGAGAATCGACAGGAGGCTGGGGTCTTGTGGGGTCTAGCAGGTGATTTCTGAATGAAAGTGAGCATGATGGGAAGAATCAGCCAGTGAGAGGTCAGATGAACAGTCAGTACAAAGGTCCTAAGGTAGGAAAAGGCTTGGAAGCCTTGGGTTTGGGCATTCAAGAAACAGAAAGAAGGCTGAGGCACAGTAGGTGAGGGGAGAATTGTGGGAGATGAGGTTGGAGATGTAGACAAGAGCCAGATTGTGAGGGACTCTGTAAATGTGGAGGGCAGAGCCCATTAGATGTTGTCTTCCTCATCCTCTTGGCCACACAGCTAGACTACATTTCCCAGCCTTCCTTGCAGTCAGGTGTGTTCATGTGACTGAGTTCTAGCCAATGGCACCTCCAGTGGTGCAGTCCTTGCTGTTCTTTCTCCAATATGGTGACATTAGAAGCCACATGTTTGGGATGGTGGAGCCATAGATGGCAGGGACCTGAATTCTTGAGTCACTACTTGGAGGCCTACTGCCCATTCATCAGGATCACTTGTTTGGACTTTATGGATTGTCTTAGTCTGCTTGGGCTGCTATGATGGAATACCATACTGGGTGGCTTTAACAAAGACATTTATTTCTCACTGTTCTGGAGACTGGGAAGTCCACAGTCAGGTGCTAGCCATCTTGCAGAAGGCTGTCTTCTTGCTGTATCCTCTTATGGCAGAGGAAAGAGAGAGCAAGCAAGAGAGAGAGAGCTCTAGTTTCTTCTTCTTAGAAGGACACTAATCCCATCATGGGGGCCCCATCCTTCTACCTCATCTGCACCTAATTACCTCCTAAAGGCCCTACTTCCTAACACCATCACACTGGGGACTGTTTTCTACATATGCTTTTGGGGGGCACACAAACATTCAGTCTGGAGCATATATGCAAGAAGTAAACTTCTACTGGGTTTGGCCACTGAGATTTGGGGATGTGCCTGAGAGCCTGCTAGTGCTGCCTTAACACCTGGATAGGTGGCATTAAATGTAAGGGGAGCCCAGTAGAAGGTTTTCAGCAGAAGCACAAAACCACCTGATTTAAATTGTGGCTAATTTAATATTTTGTACAGAGTAGTTTGTTAGCTGATTTAGTGAGGGTAGGGTTAATGAAGCTAGTGGCAATGTTGTTTGTCAGTGTGTCTATGAGTTTCATTCTGTTGTTGCAGCCAGGAGGCGATTGGCTACTTCCAGAGAGATCTCTGGGCAGACAGTGGGCAACCCTGCTCAAATCATCTTTCTCACTGGGCAAAAGGTCCCAAGCATCAAGCTTCCCGCAGCCAGTCCTACTGGCTCCTTTGGATGGAAAGTCTAACACCACCTTACAATCCTTCACGAGCCCATTCCTCTTCTCTCCCACTTGTCTATCTCAGTAAATGGTACCCCAACTACTCAGTTTCTGAGACCCACCCAACTTAGGAGTCACTCAAATGTCTGGCTATGGCTGACAAAAAGCCCTGATGATCTGGCCACTTTCTTCTCTTGCATTTGCCCACTTTGTCTCTGGGTCCTCTGTCCTTACTCACTTAGTGCCAGTCATATTGCTCTTCTTTCTGTTCCTCAGACAAAAATCAGCCTGCTCTGGCCTTGGGGTCTCTCTGGGACACTCTTGCCCCAAGCCTTTTGCAGGCTGCTTCGTCTCATCCTTCAGGTTAAGGGAGGGATCAAATCTTATTCCTCAGAGGAGACGTTGTGCCCACCTGACTAAAGTTACCCTCCAATCACCCTCAAGTCACACACATAGCTCTGTTCACTGCCTTCCTAACATTCATTGCTATTTAATGCAGAGCCCCAGAAAGAGGCCATGGTAACAAAGTAGGAGGCAAAGCGAAGGGAATGATGCTGGTGGCTCTTGTCAGACCCCGGGGACTCAAGGCAGCTCAGGATGGTAGCCTTTGTGGAAGGGGCTGGAACAAAGAGTGGTCAAGCTGTGACCAGCCCCAGCCTGCAACACCATCAGAGAAGTTGGAGAGGCCTGGATGCACCTGGGCCCTGGGAGGGGCCATGAGATGTCATTGCTGGAGCGGCAGAGAAAGTGTCTGATGATGCTACCTGGTGGCTGGGAGGGGACACTGGTGAGCACCCATGAGCCCTCCCTGAGGTCTCCCAGAGAACTTCCCTTTGGTAGCTGGAGCTTCTCCAACTGTGTGGGTAAGGAGCCAGAGAACTTCTGGGAATTTGAGGGGTAAAATTCGGGCTAAAATTACTAATCCTGTCCTTTAAGGGATCTGGGGTATGGTTAACTGGACTAAGGAAGAGAGAGGTGTAAAAAATGCTGATGTCACTGTGTCTTTCACAGTAGGGAGAGGCTAAATGTCACAGGACATTTTTGTGGGCTTGTTGTAAAGGGCAATCCTTGTCAGTAAGGGATGTTTGGTCTTATCAGTCTTGTGGCTACGTCAGTCGAGGAGCATGTGGGGTGGGGAGGTATTGGGTATGTCTTGTGGTGTGGGGAGGAATCTCTAGCCAACTAGGATCTGGATACTTTGAGCTAGACAGCCCTTTAGGGGAAACTTCAATCTTAATGTCTGTAGGAGGAACTTTTACCCCACTTTCCAGGAGGTGAAAAGTACTTGGAAGTAATGTATTTCCTAACTTCTGTTCACTGAATCTTTCTGCAAGGGATAAAGAAGGCCTTATCTGATTAGCCAAACCAAGAGAAGGAAGTGAGTATGTATGCTCACCGTTCCTCTCTCTCTCCTTTTGTGATGGCCTGTCTGCAGGATAGAAGCTTTCTCCCTGAGCCCCATGTACAACTGCTCAGGTTGTGCACTGCAGAACTCCTTGGGGTCTCATTTACATAAAAGGAGCAAATTGCACCCCCTTGAATTGATCCAGTTACCCTGTATTCTTTTCCAATTCCAGCCTCAATGGGTAAACACCTCTGGATCAGGCCCCAGAGACAGGCTTTAAAGGCAGATCTGGAAGTCCATTTCTCACTGTCCCAGTATAGCGCTCTGTGGTAGGCAGAATAATGACTTCCCACTCCCAGGGATGTGCATATCCTAATTCCCAGAATCTCAGAATACATTACTTTTCATGGCAAAAAGGAACTTTTCAAATGTGATTAAGAATTCTGAGACAAGAATTGGACTATCTACGTGGACCCAGTATAATCACAGCATCCCTGTAAGAGGGAAGGTGATGTGTTGATAATGCTAGCTGTGAAGATGGAGGAAGGGGGCTGTGGGCCAAGGAATGAAGGAAAGATTCTTCCCTAGAGCTTCCAGAAGGGATGCAGCCCTGTGACACCATGGTTTTAGCCCAGTGAAATAAATATGTGTTGAGTTTCTGACAACCAGAATTATAAGACAATAGACTTGTGTTGCATGCCCAGTACTGTCTGGTAATTTATTACAGCAGCAATAGGAAACAAATACAGACTCCAGTGGCATTATGCTTCTATGCCCCTTGTTGCCATGGTGTCTGGCTCCTCTCCATGGTCTAGAACTGTGTCATCCCAAACAGTAGCTACTAGGCATATGTAGCTCTTGGAATTAAAATTAAGTACAAATGGAAAATTTACTTGCTCCATTGCAATAGCCCCATTTCAACTGCTCAATAGCCACACATGACTTGTGGCTTCCTATTGGACAGAGCAGATATAGGCCATCTTCTTCTTCGCAGAAAGTTCTGTTGGATGGCACTAGGCTAGACTTCAGGGAAAGCTGATAGAAACCAGCCAGGGACTATCAGCCATGTTCTCCATTCAGGCAATACCAATAATATAGCAGGCAGCATAGCCTCCATCTGACTTCTGTGTTTATAGTTCTAGATATATTTTGCCCTGGAGGTGGTGGGGCAGAGGTGAGATTGAGCCCTTTAAGTCCCAGTGATACTGAGCAAGGACAGTGGTATAGCAGAACTGGGAGACCTGGGAAGGAAACTGGGAAGGAGGACCCCCGTGGCCAAGGACCAGAGGATGCCAGGCCAGGCACACATTAGGACTTCTTCATCCCCAAGGGACATCTGGGGGAGGGACATCTGGGGGAGAAGAAGGGTAACACCCTTCAGAAACATAACCCAGATGACAGCTGGGTCTCTGAACCTTCTGATCCAGATAAGAGCAGCTTGAAACCTCATTCCATTCACTGGGCATTCCAACTCTCTTCTCTCTAGACTTCTGAGTATCTTGATATCCTCAAGGTCTTTTTCATCTTGAGGCTAACCTTTTTGGACTGCATAAATCCAGACCTGACTTCCAGCTCCTTCTCTGATTTCAGTGCAAACAATTTCCCCATGCCAAGCATTTGAGAGGCGGTTTGAAGTGGTGGTTCTGGGCCTGTCACTTACTAGCTTCAGGAACTTACCTAACTTCTTTGTGTCTCAGCTTCCTCATCTAGAAACTTGGGGTAACAATTGAGTTGTTGTGGAGGAGTAAATGGATTAATTTGTGGAGATTTCTAAAACAGTTGCTGGCATATAGTAAGTCCTTAAAAGGGCTTAGCTAATATTTGTAGGTATGTTTGACTTCACTGACAATTTCAGGTTCACAGAGAGAAGTCAGATTGTGTACGCTGCTCTAAACAATTAGAACACTCAATTAGCCATTCCTGCCTGGTCTTTAACATCTCTTTAGCCTCTGCTACTGATGGTTCTAATTAGCCCCTATTGAGTGATACTTGTTTCCTGATCTTCTTCCTTCCCTTTCCTTGGTGGGGGGGGGGGGTCCCCAGAGTGGGGAGGTCCCCAGAGTGAGGGTCCTAGCAGGCTGTCTTGGGGTGGACAGTTTTATAACGCAAGTCCCTGGCTGCTATTTTAGAAGGAGATTTTATTTTTCAGTCCAGATTTATTACTGCTCATGTGTTTATGCCAGGGGCATTTGAGGCTAAAATAGCTGTTATCTATTTCAGAGGAAGTGGGAGATAGGTGCTTCCAGAAACAGCCTGTGAGCAATCGGCTGTGGCTATGAGTCAGGAATTCCTGGTCCCCTTTCTGCAGGGTCCAGCCTGGGGGCTGTGCTGGAGCTGGTTGATCCCAGGGTGATGCCTAAGCCAGTGCCAGCACCCTTCTGAGAGAGCAAATAAAAGGACCTCGAGTGGCAAACATGGGGGAATAGGCTTGATCTTAGAATCAAAACAATCCAGGTTTCCCCCAGCTCCACTACTTAGCAGCTCTGTGACCTTGGGTAAGTTAGTTCACCTCTCTGGGCATTAGTTTCCTTACATGCCCATCACTAAAATTAGCTGATAGTATTTTTAAAAAGTAATAGTGCATTTATAAAGCCTGGTATACAGTAGGTGCTCAATAAAGAGTAGTTGTAATTTATTATATTCGGGGCTCATATCATTATTATGAGGCAGGTGTTATTGCCTCATTTTGACGGAGTCAATTGCCACAGGTGACAAAGCTAAAAATACACAGGAGTCAAGACAATAGCCTGACTGATTCCAAATGTTACGATTTTCTTTGTCTCTTACATATGACACAATGAAATGCATGAATACATTCTTTTTGTAAGAACAATTCAGAAGCTTATGGACTGGAAAGTGGGATTCATTCCTCGCCCACTGATGCCATCTTCCTGCCCAGAGGTAACCACCATGAACAGTTCATTATGGATGAGTATAGCCCGTTTTCCATAAAGTTGTTTTTTTTTTTAAATTTAAACTTACTTGGCCAATACACAGTGCAATATTGGTTTCAGGAGTAGAATTCAGTGATTCGTTACTCACCTACAACACCGAGTGCTCATCCCAAATGCTGTCCTTAGTACCTATCATCCATCTAGTCCATCTTCCACTCATCTCCCTCCAGCAACCCTCAGTTTGTTCTCTATTGATAGGTCTCTGTTGGCACACCTGAGTGTCTCAGTCAGTTGAGCGTCCAACTCTTGATTTCGGCTCAGGTCATGATTCCAGGGCCGTGGTATTTAGCCCCGTGTCAGGCTCTGTACTGGGCATGGAGCCTGCTTAAGGTTCTCTCTCTCTCTCTAAAATAAAAGTAAATAAATAAAAAAATTTAAAAAGAGTCTCTATGAAGTTTTATAATAATTTTCACATACACTTTAAACAAAATTTTTTAATGTTTATTTTTGAGTGCGAGAGAGAGGGAGACACAGAATCTGAAGCAGGCTCTAAGCTCTGAGCTGTCAGCACAGAGCCCGACTCGGGGCTCGAACTCACGAACTGTGAGATCATGACCTGAGCTGAAGTTGGACACTTAACTGACTGAGCCACACAGGCGCCCTCCATACACACTTTTTAAACATGAATGGGATCCATCTGTCTATCTAGCCAGTTCTATAACTTGTTTTGGACCCTTACCTCTGTGTCTTGGAAATTTTACAAAAACTGTACATACAACTTTGCATCATTTTTGGTAACCACTACTTAAGTAAGACTCCAGAAAATGGCTGTATAATAAATGATATAATCAAATATATTCATGATATTTCTATTGAAAAATGTTTGTACTGTTTCACATTTGAACTTTCACTTAGTGGTCATTTGATAGAACCTTAAATTCGGATTCAGCCACATCTGTCCGTCTTCTGCAGCTCTGAGATTTGCCTCTTGCTTAGGAAGACCATCTCTCCATCTAAACTTGTAAGAATGTTCTTCCCTGTTCTCTCCTAGTATACCAAAACCCCATCATAATGCTAGAAGTGGGGCCCAAAGTCTTATCGCTCAAAATATGGAGTCACTGTTACTGTACTAACTGGCAAGCCCCATCACGTTATCTGAATTCATTTGCTATTGGGCATACTCTGCAGTTTTGGTGTGTTTTTTGGTAAGTTTTTATTTAAATTCCAGTTAGTTACAGTGTAATATTAGTTTCAGGTGTACAATATAGTGATTCAACACTTTCAACAACACCCGCTCCTCATCATGTCAAGTGTCCTCCTTAATCCCCATTCCCTAGTTAAGGCGCCACCCCCTCTCATAACCATCAATTTGCTCTCTGTAGTTAAGAGTCTGTTTCTTGGTTTGGGTTTTTATACTGAAGCTTCATGCATCTGGGATCTATTGTTTTGAATGACATGGAGCAGGATCTAATTTTATTTTTCCCCTTGTAAATGAACTGTTGTGTCAGTGCCACGTACTGGTCTTTCCTTTCTCCTTTCTGATTTAAATGGTCACCAGGGCACCTGGGTGGCTCAATGGGTTAAGCATCTGACTTCGGCTCAGGTCATGATCTCACAGTTTGTGGGTTTGAGCCCCACGTCTGACTCTGTGCCAACAGCTCAAAGCCTGGAGCCTGCTTCGGATTCTGTGTCTCCCTCTCTCTCTGCCCCTCCCCTGCTGGTGCTCTGTCTCTCCTCTCAAAAATAAATAAAAGCATTAAAAAACATTTTTTAATTAAAAAAATAAATTGTCACCTTTACCATTAAAGTGTCTCCTTCTGTATGGATCTGTCTCTGGAATCTCCTGTTCCATTAATATATTTATAAAGGCTTCATCATATTCATCCATCTATTTTGCTCCATTTCTCTATAATGGAGCCAATCCTACATTGGCAACAAGTGAGTATTCAAATAACACAATAAATATTTTTGAATGTTAATGGAGTGTATTACAGTAATAGATGTCTTCATGATTCTTGTATTTCTGTTATTAGAGTGCTGAGACTGATCTGTTAATATTCTCTTTGCATTTATCATCTATTTTGGTGAATATGGACTATGTTTTTTAAAAATTTTTCTTAATGTTTATTTATTTTTGAAAGAGAGAGAGAGTATGAGAGAGAGAGAGAGCGCGCGCGCGAGTGAGCACAAGCAGGGGAGGGGCAGAGAGAGAGAGGGAGACAGAATCTGAAGCAGACTCCAGGCTCTGAGCTGACAGCACAGAGCCCGGTGTGGGGCTTGAACCCACTGACCACAAGATCATGGCCTGAGCCGAAGTCGGATGCTTAGCCCACTAAGCCACCCAGTGCTCTCCTTGTTTAGCTTTCAGCACAAGTGAGTCCGTGATCTTTCCACTGGTTCCTCTCGGTTTCATTTCCACATATGTTAGTGACAGATTTTGTTCCAGCTGTCGTGACAGAGCTATATCTTTGGAGCATCCGTGAGAGGCTGTAAGTGAAGAAAAAAACTCAGATCTTCATCCTGGATGAGATAACTGGAATCAGGGGGTGGAGGGGAGGGATTTGCAGGCTCAGTGACTTGGCTCAATGGAGGAATGCAGTCCTCAGTTTTATGAACTTGACTAAAAAGTGTGCCAGGGTACGGAACTCCACCATAGGTGAATGTGTGGGTTTGATTTTCTGTGGTGTATTTGCATGGATGTTTGCATGGGTGCTTGTGATGAGCCTATATGCATGAATGTATAGTGTATATGTACACGCATGAGAACATGTGAGCATACACTCATGTGTACAGGTATGTGTGTAAGAATGTGTGTGTGTTGAAGTGGTTGATTGTGTGTGTGCTGGAGAAATTTCTGCCTCAATCCCGGCTGGTCAGGCAGGATGCCGCAGGATTGCTTAAGTCTCATGAGTTGTGTGGGTGGATGGGCCCGTAGGCCAAGATGAGGTACAGCTGGGAGAGGCTGAGGAAGGGAAAGTGAGGCATGGGACTGATAATATGGCTTTGAGAAAGCGAGTTGATCTCACTTAACCTCATTTTCTCCGTGTAAATCATGGAAGAGACTCACTCCTGCCCTGTCCCCTCCTCTTGTCCTCAAACTTGGTGGGAGCTGAGTCCTGTAAAAGCCTCTCATGGGTCAGAAGGGAAGGAAATGCCATCAAGCTCTGGATTCTTATTTCCCAGATGTGCGGTCACCAACAGGGCTGAAGGGGGGGTGGTGGCGTGATAGCCCAGGAGCAGGTCCATTTTGTATGTACTGGATGATCAACTAAACATGTGGGGATATGCTTTCCTCCAGAAGCTGGTGCCCTGGTCACATGTCACTGGGCTAGGATGGTCTTCAAATGCAAGCTGACTTCACGTCTCTGCGTCTTGTGGATGGAGGGGCTGGCTTCTCCTGCCCTGCCCTTCCTGTGGCCTGAAGACAAGCCACGGCAGATGAACTGTATCTCTCTCCAGTGCACACATTGGACATGTGGAACCAGCCTTGGAAGCCATCTGTCTGGGCGGCAGGAAAGCTTTAACTGCTCCTTGCTGCCCCTGCTCGGCTGGAGGACTCCACTAACTCTCCCTCAGATAACTGGATTTGCAGGTTTAAAGGTGCCTCCACTCTGCCTCTCCTGCTTCAAATGCTGTGGTGTGGGTAGCTGTCGGTGTGATGCCCCCCGAGCTGAGGACTGGAAAGCTATAAGAGGAGGCTGCAAGGGGGTCTAGGTCCTGTTGAGTGTGAAGTAATGGGAGAAATTTGCTACCCCAAAGTAAGCCACCTGACCAAATGGTGCCAACAATTTCTAGTCAAGTTGGGGATCATGGGAAATGTATTAAGACTCTTTTTGTTATAAGTGACCAACCACCACCACCAACAACAATAAACCAACCCAACCAAGTCAAATCAGCTTAAGGAAAACAAAATTTGTTGGCTTGCATGACTGGGAAGTCCACATAGGTTTCAGGCATGTCTATTTCCTTCTTGAGACCCTGAGAACCCAATCTGGAAGGACCAGCCTCAAGTGTCTCTGGATGGTGCTTTCCTTCTGGTCTGATGACACTTGCAAAGAGAAAGATCAATGTTGGCTGCAGAGGACTGACATGAAAGTGTGTTAGGTGCTCAGGCTGTCATAACAAAACACCATAGACTGGGTGACTTCACAGCAGACACCTCTTTTCTTGCAGTTCTGAAGGCTGGAAGTCCGAGGTCAAAGTCTGGCAGGATCTGCGTCAGATGAGAGCCTTCTTCCTGGCTTATGGATGACTGCCTCCTCCCTGTGTCCTTACATGCTGGAGAGCTCTCTGGTATCCCTTCTTATAAGGGCACTAATCACATTGGACAAGGGACCCACCATTATGACCTCATTGAACCTTAATTACCTTCATAGAAGTCCTATCTCCAAATATGGTCACACTGGCGGCTGGGATTTCAAGGTATGAATTTGGGCATGGGCAGGGGTGAATAAACATTCCTTCTATAATGGGAAAGGACAGTAGATTTATTCTTAATCTCAGAAAATCTTGGTCTCCTATGATTATATGTCAGAAATGAGGCTAAGTGACTTATGTGACTTATCTTCATTAGCCTTTTCCACCTCTATGAAACAGATATTATCATTACTTCAGTTTCACATAAGAGGTAATCAATGTTGGGCTTTGTGTTGACAGTGCAGAGCCTGCTTGGGATTCTCTCTCTCTCTCTCTCTCTCTCTCTGTCTCTGTCTCTGTCTCAAAATAAATAAATAAAACATTAAAGAAAAGAGATAATCAATGTCGAAGGTGGTTAAGTAAGTTACCTAAGGTCACAGAGCTAGCAAGTGGCGGAGCCAGAACTTGAACTTGAACCCAAGTCTGCTGAATTTCATCTTATCCATGATGCTTCCTGCCACTGACAGCCTGCCTGGTGAGGGTCTGAACTGCAATTCTCTTTGAACATCTGAGTTCCTTGAAACCTTTTGGGTTTCCATGTCTATCTATTTCACGAAGCACCTAGTTTTTAAATACATGGTTTCTCACAGGTAGCACTGCAGCCCGAGGAATCAGAAACACTTGGTGCTTTGGTTTTGTAAAGAGTCTGTTGTGCCCTCAGACACTCACCCTGGGATAAGCTCTGCTCACCATGCTCTTAGTGGCAGCCCATCTCTGAAGTTAGGTAGCACCAGCATCCATGGTCTGATGGAATGATAGCAGGAAGCAAAATGGGAAAAACTCAGGAGTTCATGGTCTTCAGTCTCTACTGCCATGGGCTTACTGTGAAGCTAATGGAGCTTCAGAGCCTCTCACCTGCCTACGTGAGCTAGCTAGACTCTAGCTTCATGCCCACATGGCCCTATGTTTTTGTAAGATATTTGAACTATAATGGGCTAAGACTGTCAACTCTTCCCCTTCCATTTCCCCTCCCTCAAACTTCTTCTTGGGTTGGATGGCAGCATTGGGGTGATCGCTCTTTCATGCAAGGTGGTACTGGATGGTTGAACATATTTTATATGCACAATTTGTCTTCTTTTTCTTTTTTTAATGTTCATTTATTTATTTTGAGAGAGAGAGAGAAGGAGAGAGAGAATCCCAAGCAGGTTCCACACCATCAGCACAGAGCCTGATGCGGGTCTCCATCTCACGAACCGTGAGATCCTGCCTGACCTGAGCTGAAATCAAAAGTTGGATGCTTAACCAACTGAGCCACCCAGGCACCCAGTCTTATTTTTCCTGAACTGGGCTCCCAAATTGTGTAAGCTTCAGCCCACTAAAACTGATCTGCCTCTCCTTCCCTCCCATTATTTGTTCTATGACTCAAGGTCCTCTTTCAAGTAGCCAAGTGCCCATACGCAGCCAGTAGGATGGAGCTCATTATGCCTTTGTCTTCATGTCACCCTTAGGATCCCTTTCACCTCTAAGACCAGAGTCAACAACCAGCAGGCCCAGGGTGACTGCCTGACCTAGATGCCTCTCAGGAATGAGGCTATTATTCATTAATAAGCCCAGTTATTTTATGGGCCAATTAACTTGGGAGGCCAGGGAAGGGAAATTCCGACATTGTGCAAGCCTGCGTCTCCCCCTCCTCATCTCCCCTTTCTCCCCACTGTAGTTTGGGTCTCTGCCACTGTTTAAATTTAAGCTGATTTGCTATCCCAGCATCTGCAGTTTGATTATTTGACTGTTGCCTGGCTCTTGGTCAAACCACTGGGGAGCCCACTAGCCAGTGATTAAATCTGAGCCATGATTATAATGGTTTTATTTTAGTGGGGCCTCTGTTTATGGGCCCACTGGTATTAGAGTGCAGTGTTATTGTAAGGAGGCATTAGCCTCATAGAAATAATCAGGTGAAGCTATTGGGCTAAGAAACGCCAGACAAATGGAGTCCATTATTTGGCCAATATACCTCTACTTGATCTTTCATTCTGTTCTGAAAAAGTGAATGTGTAGGAAGAGATGAGAAGGGCTGGCTATTACCCAGCCTATACTGTGGTCAGGCATGACCTAGGCACCTGTCCATGCTGTACATTTTATTTTGAAATGACCCAGTGAGGTAGCATTATGAGTGTACCTGTATTTATAGAGGAAGCACAGAGAAGTTACAAAAATTATCCTTAGCCACACTGCTAGCCAGTGGAGGAGGCATGCACTGAGAAGAATCTGACTTGGAGCACTGTTGCTTTCACATTAAGCTGACTGGTGTGGGTATACTTGTAAGGCACTCCCAGCTTCTATGGAAAGTCTTTGTTTTGGTCCTTTTTTTTTGGTCTGTTGATAGTCTCAGTATCAGAGAAATGCTCTGTGGTGGGTGCTAGTTGGTAGGAGGAAGCCATGAGAAGTAAGAGTTCAAGTGAGGGCATCTGCAGGAAGAACCACCAAGACTGTAAGTTGTGATTTTGTTTCTTGACTTCTTAGTGAGCCTACTGCAGCTTGAACTGGACAGATGTACTGCCCAGGGGCAGGGGCCAATTACAGCGTTGTCACTAACTTCTGTGTGTCCTTAAGCAAGTCTCTGCCTCTCTGGTCCCTGCCTACTTTTCCAGCATTAGCACCTACCATTCCCCATCTTGCTTCTGCTGCATTAGCATCACAGAATGTAAGTTGTTTATTTGGTAAATGATCCCAGGAAATGATGAAAAGGGAGAGGAGACAGGAGACAAGGATGGGGAGAAAGGCAATAAAGGGTGAGTCATGAAGTTCAATCCCTTGTGGGCACCTGGAGCTTCATCCTTCGAGGGGACTGTGGGAACCAGTGTGGAACACATACTTCATTTATCCTACCCAAGGCCAGAGTGACCTCCTGTGACTTGGGAAAAAGCCCCTAAACAGTTGTGAGTTTGGGCAGTTGAAGATTGGCTGGTGTGCACAGATTTTTCCAGTGCCAAAAGGATATGGGCGTGTCATGGACACGATTCTAATACAAAGAGAAAAATAGACCTTAATTTGTTTAAGTCCCTGGAACAGGGTTTTCCAAGGTGGTTACTTGTCTAAGGGCACCTCGCTTTCTTGCAGTCCTGAGAACACTTCGCTCTTTTTCCTTGCCTTATATGGGGACCCTTCCCCCGTCCCCCATGCTACTGCCTCTGCCTGGTGTGCTTTTTCCTCACCTTCCTCATCCACGGCCTCTCTTCATTCTTTCAATGCAGTGCAGTTTCCAAGAAGGGTGGCGTTTGACCAACCCAGCCAAAGTAGTTTCTTTGAACCAAGGTCTGCCCAAATCAAAGCACAAGCCCAAGTGGTTTTTTGTTTGTTTGCTTGATTTGTCAAGATTCAATGAGGAGGAAATCACCCTGTCAAAAGCACTTCCCCTCAATATCCATCCTGAGTGATAACAAATAGTTCACTCTCCAGTGTCATACAGTTCTGGCCACTGTGTGCCCGTTGAAGAGGGCTCCAGTTAGCAGCTGCTGCATACAAAAGCCACTCCAGAAACTTCCTGGCTTCAAACCACAATTATTTTGTCATCTCTCATAATTCCTTTGGGTCAGGAATTTGGGAAGGGGCTCAGCTGGTCAGTTCTGGTTTGGAGTCTTTCATGTGGTTGCAGCCAAATGGTGGCCGAAGGGGCCGGAGCTCCTGAGAGCCTGTCAGGCATCTCTCTTTCTTCGTGTAGCCACAGGGCTGTTCCATGTGGTCTCTGAGTGTGGGACAATTTGGGCTTCTTCTCTGCACAGCAGTTGTCTGCTGACATGGAGGCACAGGTGGAGACTGAAGGTCTCAAGAGTGAGTGTCACAGTGGGCAAAGGAGTATCTGAGTCACCATTAGGAACTAGCCTCAGAAGTCAGGTAGCATCGCTTCTGCATACTCTCTTGATTGAAATAGTCACAAAAATGTACCTATATTCAAGAGAAGGGGAATTAGACCCTACCTCTTTTGGAATAGTGAGAAGATTCTAGAAGAGCATGTGAAATGGGAGATGTTGTAATCATCTTTGGAATATACAATCTGCCTCCAGAGGGTGCATATATGGGGTAGGTGTGAAGGACTAGGGCAGAAAGCCTTGCCAGTAAGCTGGTCTGGGTGAAAAATAGAGTGGGCTGTCATCCAGTCAGGGAGAAAGAGGAGGACGAGCTGGGTTGTATCACATAGGAGGAAGAAATGGCTAGAAAATGGTGACCAGGAGTTAAGGAATGAAGGAGAAAGTGCAGGAAGGATGTGCCAAAGATTCCTGGCTCTGGTGTCTGGGTGGATGGCGGGTGATTTGCTGACTTGGAGAACATAGGAGGTAAAGCAAGAGGCAGGAGTGGGGCTGTGGATGGGCTTGGCTTTGGCCATGTCTGGTTGGTTGCATTTTACCTAATTGATTAAAATTCTTCCAAGTGGAATACTAAGCCAGTGTGGAGATTGGAGGAGACCATATCCAGCTCTTAGGATCTCTGCATGGGGATGTGTCAGGTACTCAGACAAAAACTGGGCGGCAGAAGGGCGAGGTTATTTTGATCATCCGTGCAGCTGGGAAATGAACCTGCTAAACAGCACAGAACCATGTTTGCCAAACTTGCCTGATTGTCAGAACTGCCTGGGGAGCCTGTTAAAAAAATAAAATTTCCCAGGGCTCACCCCAAACTCACTGAATCAGAATCTTCAGGGCAAGGGCCTGGGAATCCCTATTTTTAACAAATGCTCCAGGTGATTCATGATGGGATGAGTCTGGCCCGCACAGGGGAGGTGATTACAGGGCTCAATGTTGCGCAACACCAGAGCATCGTTCACATATATAACAGGAACATGGTACCCCTGGCGTTGTGTTGAGTTGTCACCTGGATGTAGAGCTCAGGCTCTAGAGACCACTATCTGAGTCTCCGTTTGGGCTCCACTGCTTCCTATGGGATCATGGGAATGTGAGACCCTCTCAGTCTCAGTTTCTCATCTCTAAACTGGGGATCATGATAATATATGATATACATAAGGATTAAATGAGTGCCTTCCCACACCAGATCTCTCACAAGTGTGTGTCCCACAACTCAATTCAATTCTGACACTAACCACCCGGAGTTAGCATCAGATCCATTAGTTAAAGGGCAAGATCCCCACCAAGGCTTTCCTTCCTTCAATGCCAGCCGCAAGTGGGGTCCCCAGGCTACCCACACTTCTGTCTGACTTGGTTATGAATTTGGGGGCTCCCATGCCCCCTGTCTCCCTCTCTCCATTGAAAATTCACTAGATTGACCTAACAGAACTCAGGAAAGTGCTATACTTATGATAGATACCATTTCATTGTGAAAGATACAAATGAACAGCCGGGTGAAGTGGTACATAGGGCAAAATCTGGAAGCATGGCAAGCACAGAAGCTTCTGTCTCTAGGTGACAGTGATGTGTGTTTAAGTTGGAGGACCACTGCCCGGAGGCCGTATGCAAAACCGGATTATCTGAGCTGTGAGGGAAGGCTGGAGACACTGGCTTAGGACATGGGAGATAGCTTTGGTTTCCTACCCAGAAGCCCCATTGTTACCTTACCCACTACCAGGACAACAATTTGACTTTGCATAATGGTGGCTATGCTGCTCCAGAGAGGCTGAGCTCTTACCCAGCTCTGGGAGGAATCGTGATTGGTGAGTGCCATTCAAAGTACTCTCCTTCCACTGGTCACCCAGCTTTGGGTGTGGCCAGGTGACCTGATGCTGGCAGGGAGGCAGGAGGGGAAGTGCACACGGAGTTTGAGAATATGTATCCCTGTGGGTTAAAAAGACAAGGAAGAGTCCCTCCCTTTTCTACCCCTGGTGCTATTTTGTGTACAAAAAAAGTACAGATGTTTACTCTTATGAGTGAAAAGCATTCTTTTTGCTCCCCACTCCCCACCCAAGTCCCTCTGATCTGTGGTGTAGGATTTCCCTTGACCTGGGCAGGGTAACTTGGCTCCCCTTCCACAGCACCCCCCACCCCCAGCACCCTGCAACTCCCCTTCTGCAACACCCTCCAAACTTTGGTTAGCAGCTTCCCTTCCCCAGTGGAAGCTCTGTGAGGGCGGGCCAGGCTTGCCTCCTTCCCTGCTGGCTCAGTTGGCAGTACATAGTAGGTGCTCACTGTTGCTGACTGAGTGGCCTGCAGCCTCTCCCCTGACCCTGACCATCCACTCACTCTGTGGTGCTGTTTTTGAGTGACCTATGGAACAAAAGGGCATGGATGATGAAAGTGTGAATGGAAAAAGGGGTTGAGGAATTTTGCGCAAATGAACCACATTCAGGCACAGCAAATTTGCCGCATTCTTTAGAAGCCCGTGAAAATCTGGCAGACAAAAAAGGGTTTTGTCAGTGGGTGTCAAATGATGAGTGTAACCAGGGACATTTTTCAGGACTGGGGAAAAGGAGTGAGAAATTGCCACATCCTCTTGGACAAGAGAGAATGATGTCTTCTAATTTTAAATTGTCTCTCTTTTTAAGGGTCCGATGGGTGGTTTTGGAGTATCTTCTCTCTTGGAAAAACAACTGTGTTAACATCAACAAGGAAGTTTTCTCTGGAATGAAGCTGTATCTGTAGGTGAGGCTGCAGAGAAATTCTACCCCACACTTTGTATGCTCAGGGGCAATCACTGGCAGGAAGAAGATTGGTTCTTGGTGTTTCTTTTTCCGAAACGTTTTTATTTTGAAGTAATTCCAGATCTATATATACACACACTCATACACATACACACACACACACACACACACACACACACACACACAATCATTTTTTTCTGAACTGCCTGAAAGGAAGTTATGGACATGATGTCTTTTTATCTTGAAATACTTCAATACATATTTTCTTAAGTAACAAGGACATTCTCTTATAATGATCAAAGTCAGGTGATTTATGTTCATATAACGCTATATCTAACCTGCATACCTTATTCAAATGTAGCCAATTGTCCCGATAATGTCCTTAGTAGCAAAAAGAAATTTTTTTTCTGGTTCTGGGTACAATACAGGATTGCGTATTAAACTTAATTGTTATGTCTCTTTTGTTCCCTTCAATCTGGAATAGTCCTCAGGCTTTGTCTTTCATGACCTTGACATTTTTCAAGAGTATGGGCCAGTTGTTTTTAAGAATGGCCCTCAGTTTGGGTTGCGTGATGTTTCCTTATAATAAGACGCAGGTTTGCATTTTGGGCAGGACTATCACAGGAATGATGCAGCATCATAAAGACTGATTTTAAAAAGGCAATAATTTTGAAGGGTTTGGTGTTCAAGAAAGATGGAAGCATTGCAGATGGCTGTGACCCCAGTCCTTAGAATCACTTGCTAGAGATGCAGTTTAGGGGTGTGATCTTGAGAGAGTCACTTTGCCCTCTGAGCTTTAGTTTCTAATCTGTAAAGTGAGAAGAGTGGTGGTGACTTACATTTATTGAGCACTTACTATTGCCAGATGTTGTTTCAAATGTCTTCTACATAGTGACTCATTTAATCCGCATGACAACCCGATACCAGAGGTATTTTTCAACATTTTTACTCTCCTATTACAGATGGAACTGAGGCACAGAGAGATAAAAAAGGTGTCCAATGTCACACAGCTGATAAGTGGTGGTGATGGGTTTCCAACCAGGTTACTCTGACTCTAGAGGCTCCCTGTTTAATCCTCACGCCATATTGATTCCTTAAAGTGATGCTTCAGAAGGTTGTTTCTGAGGACTAAAGAAGAATATTCAGGGCAAGATAATTGTTAATATCTTCCTTTATTCAGTGTGTTTTTCATTTTATAAAGGATTTGATTAAGATGTTCCAACTTGGTGACATTGATGTGACCAAGGATCTAAGCTGACATTTACAAGGCCCTTGGGGCCTCATGAAGCAATGAAGTCAACCTTGGGTTGTGTTAAGGGGCCAGGGAGAGTAGGGCAACACAGCCTCTGCACTTGGCCTTGGCTCTTGGGCACTCACAGATGGTCGATGCCCAGTGATGGCTGAGCCTGTGGAATAGAGCCTGGTGAGGAGACCACTGGTACCATTTCTTTTGGGTTTGGAAGGCTTTCAAGTCGTCTTATCTTGGTGGCATTCTCCTGAGGCCATCATAAGGTGTGTTCACATTTCCCAAGTGCTGGCTGGCAGATCAGATCCCCCTGGGCAGGAGCATTGATGCTTTGGGATTTGAATGTGTAACGTCAGGGAAGGGTGGAAGAAATATTCTGAAGTGAGTGGAGTCCATCAAATTTTTGCAGGGTTAATCACCTGCAACCAATTTTTTTTCTTGTCTGGATGAGAGAGATGGAAAAT
The DNA here is from genome assembly GCA_028646485.1 of Cryptoprocta ferox. NCBI lineage: Eukaryota > Metazoa > Chordata > Mammalia > Carnivora > Eupleridae > Cryptoprocta > Cryptoprocta ferox. Next base: position 15,454,378 of record CM053571.1, read on the forward strand.
GAATCTTATATTACCTGTATGTAAGACAGAGTCATTAACTGGGTAGGTTTCAGGAATTCTATGAACTCCTTGAATTGTGTATGGAATTGAGCATATCACAATTAAATTGTGAGGGAACATGTACATATTTATATGTACTTCTTACAGAAAGATTCCCAGTTTTTATAAAACCCTCAATGTGTTATGTTACTTAAAACAGAAAAAAGAAGAATCCTTGGTGGTCAGAAAGAGGAAATGAGAGAAAAAGAGAGAAAGAAAGAAAGAAAATTATTTCACAATAGTTTTATAAGAATTTGCTAGGAAACCATTCATTGGCTTTGTGAATTATAAACATTTTCTTCTTAACCCAAAACAAATAGATCTCATATCATTCCAATCATGAGAACCCAGCTGCTTGTGTGTTGGGAAGGAGTGGGGCTGTGTGTGTGTGTGTGTGTGTGTGTGTAGGGAGGAGTAGGAGTGGGGGAGAAGGAGAGGAAGGGAGGGTGGGTGGAGCGGGGCTCTCTGAGAATGCAGAGAATAAGAATGTGGGCTTCTTCCTGTCTTTTTTCATTTTTTTAAATAATTTTTTTGTATCTTTATTTTATTTTGAGAGACAGAGAGCGAGCGGGGGAGGGGCAGAGAGAGAGGGAGACACAGAATCTGAAGCAGGCTCCAGGCTCTGAGCTCCAAGCACAGAGTCCAACGCGGGGCTTGAACTCACAAATCGTGAGATCATGACCTGAGCCGACGTCGGACGCTTAACCGACTGAGCCACCCAGGCGCCCCTCTTCTTGTCTTTAAGAAGGAGCAGAGAAGTTCTTGCAGCCAAACTCAGCAGATACCCCAAGATTATGACCCATATGACACTGATGGTGGCTACAGGTGACAGAACCTGTCCTTGTTTACTCAATGGATCTGTGGGGGTTTCTGCTTGCCTTCAAATTTGCAAATCTCGCAAATGATTCATATCCCCTGGAAGGAAACATAAAAGTGAAGTAGGCTGTTTAGCTACTTAGCTCCTGTTTCTCCAGCAAAGCCTTCAAACTCCTGGGGCCTCATTCTGGGTATGGCTTTGGCCTATCCCATGTGGCTTATAGGGACAAGTGATCAGACTTTTTGGATTTTTAGGGCATCCAGATTTCAAATACTTATTTTATATCCTGCTACAGATTGTGTTATATATGAAATTATAAAATATGCTTGAAATCCATATTTCTCTAATTATCAGAGTTGAGAGCCCATTGCTTTTTGTTTTGTTTATCTTTTCACCTTTGTCTCCCTTTACCACTTATTTCTTAGTCTTTTTAAACTTTAAATTGTAGTTATAGAGCGAGCTTCTTCTTCTCAATACTGTGAATATTATATATTTTTGTAAAGCCATACACATCTTATTTTTTATTATAGGCTTGGACTTTCAATTTAAATATGTACACTGGTTATTAAGAAATATCATACTATATTTAGCTAGTGTCCCCATTCATTCCCAAACCTTTACTCTCAGTCCAACCTGCCCTATTGTCCATGCCATACAAGCGTCCATGCCCACCTTGTTTGCTAGACCTTTCCTTACACTAAATGTGCTACTCGGGCTTTAATCTAAAGCCACTCGACAGTATCTCCAATGATTCTCCCCTCTTTCCCTACATTATCAGTCTTTGCTCTTTGCTAGATCAAACCCACAAACATACACATGTGCTATTATCCCTTCCATCTTAAAAACAAATGAACTTCCCATGACCCTACTTTTCCAAAGCCTTTCTATTCTTGATTCCCTTTGCAGCTATGTTCTTTCTAAGAGGTGTCTATACTGTGTGTCCACCTCCTCTTCTCTCACTTTCTCTTAAGCCCATTCTGATCTGCCCCATTATTCCACTGTAAGTACTGTGGTTGGGGTCCCTGATGCCTAACCTGAGATCATATCCCAGGGTCACTTCTTAGTCCTTATCTTACCTATCAACTGCATGTGACACAGCTGATCACTTTCTCCTTCTTGATTTACTTCCTCCCTCAGCTTCCAGAGTGCCACCCTCTTGGTTTTACTGCCTCTCTGGCTGCTCCTTCTCAGTTTCCCCTCTTGTTCCTGCCTCTGCTACTGTTGGAGAGCTCTAAGAATCAGACTTGGTCTTCTTCTTGATTACACTCATTCCCCCTGATAATTTCATCCAGCCTCATGGTTTTCAATGCCACTCACATACTGAAAACTCTGAAATTGAAATTTCCATCCCAGACATCTCTCACCTGAACTCCATACTCAAATATCCAACTGCACACCCAACATCTCCATTTGTATGTTTGATGGATTTCTCAAGCTCAGTGTGTCAAAACGTCACTACATTTTTGTCTCCTAAATCTATTCCCTCAAAGTTTTCCCAAACTTAGTCATTTGATAGTAATTCTATCCTTCTGGTTTTTCAGACCACAAATGGTGTTATCATCCCTGACTCTGCCGTCAGACCTCTAAGCAATCCATCAGGAAATCCTACTGACTGTCCCTTCAAAATAGGTCCAGAATAAGCCCATCTCCTGTTTTCCACCATGGTCCAAACCATTGGCTTCTCTGAGCTGGATTACTGTGATAGCTCCCTACAGGGGTTCCCTGTTTCCATCCTTGACCCCCATGGTCTAGCCTCAATACAGCATCCCGAGTGACTCTTTTATAGACTCAATCACATCACACCCTAACCTACTAAAACCCCAAAGTCTCCAGTTTCCTGCACAGAGAGGGAGTCAAAGGCCTTTCAAGGGCCCTCAGGACCTCTGTGGTGAGATCCCTTTTCACTTCCTGTCTTTATCTCCTCCCACCCTCCCTTTGCACCCTCCACACCAACCACCCTGGACTTTGTATTGTTCCTGGAATGTCCAGAAGCACCCTAATGGAATCCCTTCACCCTGGCTGTTCCTCTGCCTGGCATACTTCCCCTAAATACTCATTCACACGACTCCTTCAGATCTTTCATCAAATGCCACCCCCTCAGGAAGTCCTTCCCTAAAAACTATGGAAAAAGTTACAACCTGCTCCATCCCCACCATCCTACAACTTAGCAGTTCTGACTCCCTTACCTTGCTCTACTTTTTCCTCAAAATTTTCACCATATGTATCACTTCCAGAAACTATGTACTTTACCATGTTTCCTTATCTTTTGCTCACCTTGTTGAAGATGTTTTTACCTTTTGGAGCATCTCCATGGGCATTTGAATAGGAGGTCTGGAGGAGGCATACCATGAGGTCACAGCTATGGTCATGTGAACCCAGACATTACTACCCGAATCCATGGACCATCCTTGTTTATTTTTTTTTTTGTATTCCAATACTTGCTCGATTGACACACAAGGCATTTTATGACCTGCTTTCTCCTGTGCCACCTCCAATCTTCCCCTTTCCACAAAATCTTGTGTCCCTATTGAATGACTTGCAAATCCCCTTAATCACTGATGTTTCTTGGTTACTGATTCTTTAAGGCTCAACCCAAATGTTATTTCCTTTCTGGAAGCCTTTCTGATCATTTCAGTCAACACATTTTTTTCAACAAATATTTAATGAGTTCCTACTAGGTACCACAGAGATAAAATGGAAAGTGGCACAGATAGGGTCCCTGCTCATGGTCTGGTTCTGGGAATAGGAATGAACACATCATTATATTTATTAAATGGGAAGTGGGGGTAGACTGGGAGATCTTCCCCACATCTGGTGCTTCTTTCCATGCTCTGCTAGAGTTCCCAGCCTTCTGAATTTTTGCAATTGTGAATTTAGGATAGGTAACTGGGAATGAGAGTCTCAACTCTTCTTCCCTCTTTCTCTGGTGTATAATTCACTTTTCAGGAAGTACACATTCTGCTTGGCCTCTCCAAAAATTGAGTTTGGAAATGGCCAGGCCCTAGTGTGGGTGCAGGTGGATTGTATGCAGTGAACATCTGATACTGCTTGCAACTGACCAGATGGGTAAATTGGTCCAATTCTGGGGTTTGGTATGAAGAAGTGTACTTATCTATAGACCTAAAGTCACATTCTCTGATAACAGCTTATTTCTAACTTTTATCTCTCAATTCGTTCTGAGACAGGGAGAAAGGACACCCCTAGTTGGGCTCTCTCAAACCTTAGCAATAAGATGAAAGTAAAATTCTGAATGTAACTCCTAGTTTATCCTCTTGTAGTGTCTTTTTCAAAGTTCTTTTATGACATGTGTTACATCAGTGTAATGATCTATTTATGTATGTCTTCTCCTCTAGAGTGTGAGTCTCTGTCTCTGGTTGTTAAATTTGTGCACTGGACAAAGGTATCTGGCTTGAGGGACAAATGGGGGCTAAAATTTTGGTCGGTGCTGTGCTCATCGGTAGTTGTGTCTTTATCTGGGGTCACATTACCTCAGAAGGTGAAGAACCTATTTATAATTTGCACAAGATCTCCTTACATACCAGCAAAGCCTATGTCCTTGTATTTGATGAGTGAATAAATACATACTCTTTAGATGGGTATCACTATTGCCTTGTCAAAATGTAATTATCCAGAAGGGAGGAATCATATTTATTTAATTCATTTTTCATCATCCTTAGTAAAATACAAGAAGACAATACATCAGGCAAGACCCAGGCAGAATTGTAAGCATGGGGGGTGGGTAATATTGCCTTTCCCAGGCTATTCCCTTAATTTCCATTATTATTATTATTACTATTATATTTAAGAGTAATAGAAAAACAAAAACAATGGATATGAATTCAGGAAATCTAAAGTCTGAATCTTAGTTTTCTTCTATCTAAATGGAAGTCCTATAGATCTCAATGGGTTGGGGTAAGGACAAAACAGTACAATATATGTGAAAAAATACTGCATGCAATAAATTCACACATAAGTTAAGAGTTATTAATACCATCCATTGATTTCTGAAATTCTACTCAGAAGCATTTGCTAGTTCAATTAATGTGCAAGACTCGCTCTGACAATGTTAATTCTAATGATAACAACAAAACATGTTTATTCTGGAAAACACCCAGAGGCATCTCTTTGAATTATTCATTTTCCAACAGGTTTTTATAGATTTTGTAACATAATTTGAAAGGGGCTAAACCTACATGCTAAAGGGCATTCCACTTAGCATCTGCACTTCTTACTCTGCACATATATTTACTGCTCTTTCTGTTGCTTAGTAGTTGCTGATGGGATGATTTTAGATCTTACTTAATGAAGCCATTCTGCTCATTAATGAGACTATGCCTCATATCACACTTTTTCTAACCAAATGTATTCTGGTGGAAGGAACATCCTTCTAATGTCCATCTATTTTAAAGTCCTTGTGAGAGTGGAGCCCTAATAATTTTGTGGAAAAGGGCAGACACCCAGGGCTGATCAGTGCAGTAGAAGGTAGAAGGTTGAGGCATCAACATCAAGTCTTTGTATTTCCCTGTAATCCTCCTGTGTGTAGTTCCCAAGACATATACAGTACAAGACATGGAGAGCCGATGAGGTGTGCAGTACAACTTCAAGGGCAAGGGTAACATCAAAATAGGAATGCCAGAAAATTTAAGGGGTAAGGACAGGGATACCAGGAGGGTGTTGGAGTTATCCAATTGTTGGAATTATCCAGGCCTGGGTTCAAATTCCCAGCTCTTTCAGTTGTTTCAGCCTTAGTTTTTTGTCAGCAAAATGTGGCATTTTACTCATTCCATAACACAAGCAGAGGGATCAAATAAAGAATACACTTTCAGAACAATGCCTTGCAAATAATAACTACATGATTGCCATGGTTATCATTATTATATCAATAGTAATGTCTTAACTGGTAGTTTCTAAACACTGTAAATGTAAGTCAGTCATGGTGCTTAAGAGTTTGGGGAGTCAGATGACCTGAGTTTGAACCCAGCTCTGCCACTTACCAGCTGTGTGAACATAGATATATTCTCAACCTCCCTGAGCCTCAGTATCTTCCTCCATAAAATGGGAACAAGATCAATATCTATTTCATATATTTCCTAGAGACCTAAATTACATAATGAAAGCAAAGAAGTTGGATACTGGGCATCTCATTGGACCAAGAGCCCTCAATTGTTGTGTGTTCTTTCCTATACTTTGACACTGTTACTGACAAGGAGGGAGAGCAGGGAGGATTCTGGCTGTGGGACACTGGGGAGGTCAGAAGACTGAGGTCCACCTTAAGCCACTGTCATGTATCTGAAGTTCTTTCCAGGAGCTGGCTCGTGGGGCTTAGGGGTTTCCCAGGACCATCATGATGTCAGGACACAGCACCTCTGCCAGAAGGAGCCGACAGGGCAGGACCAAGCATCTTGGCTAAACTTTTGGAGTCAAACAATTCAATTCCTATATCCACCCCTTCTTTCTGTGGGACCTTAAGGAAATTACTTAACCTTTCAGAGACTCAGCTTCTTTACCTATAAAATACAGATAGTACATGAGACAAGGAATTGTGAAGGCCCTCTTTTCCAGGCCATTCCCTTAATTTCCTATATTATTATTGTTCCATAGAGTTGATATGAGGATTAACTGAAATAATTAATGCAAATTGTGCCTGGCTAGATAAAAGGAAACATTTTTATTAGACCAGGAAAAATCATTTAATCATACATCTTGGTAACCAGTTATTGAATCTTCTCTCTAAGACACTTCATCTTATAATTTCTTTCTTTCTTTGGATGTCATCTGTGGTTGACTTCTCTTTTGTTATGTACTCTTTATTAATTAATGAAATAGACATGCATTGTGTTTCTGCTATATGCAGGTCAGAATACTAGGTTTTGTTTGGACCATAATAAAAAAATAAGATATTGTCCCTCACTCTAGGAAGTTCTAATTTAGTAATACAGATAAGGCAACCATGAGAAGTTGTTGTGCTGATAGTGTTCTGCTGAGCACAATGAATGCCTGACTGAAAAGATGATTTTGAGGAAGTAGCATGGTTAAGAGGCAGGGATGTTATAGGCAGATGGACCTGACTTCAAGTCCTAGCTCTCCTCTTAACTAAGCCTTGACTTTGCCAAGTCACTTAATCTCTCTGAAAGTTCTATCAGCTTTAAAATAGGACAAGACATTGGGAGTATTGACTGAGTCAATGCTTATTAATGCTTAGCACAATCCTTGGCACAGAAAAGGTTGACTTTTAGCCATGATTATCTGAATTAATAGTATCCTTATCATACTCACAAGCCCTCACTACCTACTGTGTGTGGGTGTGCGGGCATATCTGTGCTTATCGTGTGCATATGGTCAGACATTTTACTTCTCATGCATGATCCAATCTGATCGGAGGGGTCCATTCAACCATTCATCCATTGAATGAATAGTCACTGAATGCCTACTATGTTTCAGGCAGTGTCCGGGGCACTGGAATACAGCAGTGAGCAATCAACCCTAAAAGTCAATGTCTCTGACCTCCCAGAGCTTACCTTGTAGTAGAACAGCAAGAAGACACATAGAAAACATAAACTATGATGTCAGGCAGTGATAAAATGATACACTATGAAGGAAGGGGATCAAGCACCTTCTCTCTTGCCTGTTTCATTCCTGGTTGTATTTCCTCATATCCAGACCAGTAATCGAGTGACCTCTGTGTTCAAGTCACTACCCTCTCTTCACATTTCAGTGCTGACTCAGCAGTCCACTTCTAGGAAGATATTCTGGTCATCAGCAGGAGCATATCTGGTCTCCTATAACTGGGAAGTGGGAGGCCAGGAGATAAAAGGCAGAGCCTGAGAGAGTAGCTAGACTTTGCAATAACGTTAGAAGAAAATAATTATGGGTGCTCAAAATCGATCTGGTTATTAGTCCAAATGCATGGCATGAGTGGCTAGTGGCCAGCAGGGAACAGCTCCTTTTGCTGTGACCAGTCCTTTCAGTGAGAGCAGGAAGAAATCTAGTTAGCCTGATTTATTGAACTATTTAACGTCCACTGGATGTTCTTTATTTTACCATTATTTATGACTTGCTGAGTCCTGGCAGTAAGCTTTGGATGAAATAAGGTGCAGGTGGAAGGCATGGCCTGGGGCTGAGGAGGTTTCCACATAAGGACGGGACCAAGCAAAGCTTCCACAGCTGTCATTAAGCACATGGGCTGAGAAGGTGGTGACATCTCCAAGGTGTGAGCCTAGCTCGTCCCCCATTCCCTGGATTCCTTTCACACCTCCGACGTGCTCCCTGCCTCCTATTCCTTCCATCCCTCTCCTCACAGACCTGTCTCCCCCTGGCAAGCAGGCCTTCGTGGTAGCAAATGAATCTCACGTCAAACCCACCCAAATATCTCTGGGATTTGGTTTGCGAGCCCTGGCACCACACTTTGTGTTTATAAAAGTCAAGAGAAAAGAGAGATTGAAGAAGGGATGCATGAGGAGGAAACAGAGAAGCACACACAGAGGCCATTTTACTCCCATGAAGAGGAGCAGATGTTTCTCATGCTATATTTTCCACGTTTGGAGTGGCTGAGATGTGGGGGCATCATCCCTGGCTGCTCCCTGGGCTCGAGGTGGGGGGTCTGACCAGAAGCCTGAGGTGGGCCAGCAGCTGTTCCTCTACTTCAGTCACGCATGGGGTCCTGATGAGACCCTGAGCTGTTTACATTCCCTGCCAGGGATCCATGGGGGGGGGGGAAGAAGCTCTCTGGCTGCCAAGCTGCCTCATGTTGGCCCCAGAAGCTTCCGCCTGGATGTCCATCTTCATTGACCCCAGTCCATCCCCTGCCTGACCCCAACTCGCCCACTCAGGGCAGCCTTTTAAACCTTTCTGTCCTCACTCACTCTGGACCAGCGTCTCACCTCAGCCTCGGCTGTCCTGGGCTCAGCCACCCTCTGAGGGTGCTTCATTCCCACACAGATCCCGCCTAGCCCTGTTGGGAGCTTAGCTAGACCCTCCTGAGTCCGTATGCACACGAAATGCCACAGACTAAACACTGAGTCACCGCTCACTCGCTGCTCTCCCTGAAGCTCTGGTTTCAGAGAGAGGACCTGAGGGCTTTACTGAGAGAAATAGTTTCCCCCTTTTCTTGCTGGGTGGTTTTAAGGTGCGGCAGCGGCAAGATTGCTGGGAAAGTTGTGGGTGGGCCAAGGGCCAAATACAATGGAGGTATCCCTGGGTCAGCGTTTCGTGTGAGCACCAACCCCAGCCTCTCTCTCATCCCCACCTCGTAGGCTCCCCCAAGACTGCAGTCAGGGGCAGTGGCTTAGAATATGACCACCACCTCATGCTCACAGAAGGGGAAGGAAGTGGCAATCACACCACCAGATCCTCTCCACAGCCCTGTGGAAAGGCAAGGGAGGGCTCTCCCATTTTGCAGATGAGGAAACAGAGATCCAAGAGGACAGAGAACTTGTAGGCAGGCTGTGGCTACGGAGTGCTGGAGACGGGTCTTGGGGCCAGTGCTCTCATCCCAGCAGGCGGCTGCAGGAAACAGCTGGCTTATATAATGAGAAAAGACGGACTGGGAAATTCAATGTTGGATTCTTAGGGAAAAAGGAAACTGACCTCCCACAGTGAAGCGATCAAGGCGTGGCTCATGGGCCAACTGGGCATTTGTTCAGTGGCCTGTGCAGTGACCCAAGCTGCAGTGTTCCATGGGTGGGGAAGAGTACAGCAGGATCCATTTGTTGGCTCTCAGGAACTTGACCTAGTAGCTGGAACCCTGGGAATTTGCTTAGCTTGCTTATCAGTCTCTGGCTCACCCTGAGCAACCTGGAGAACCCAAATGCTTGCCATGGCTGTCTGAGGATTAGCATTGATCTGTTCATGGATGGGAGGGAGGTCTGGTCATTTGGTATCTTAGAGAGACAGTTAAGGGTCATGATCAGTCACTGTGAAGGCATTTCCAAGAACAGCCCATCAGAGGAATCCATGTTGAGGTTGATGAGCAGCAAATTCTTGTCCACTCCATGCGTCAGTATTACATGGCAGCCTGTGTTGTCTCTGTTTTGTCTACTCCACACTGATGAACCTATTAATGGATAGAAGGAGGGTAGGCGTGGAGAAGGAAAGGAAGGTAACAGAAGCACTTTATAATTTACCATGACGTGCTTTTCTGGCTCCTTTTTAGAATGCAAAATCCAAAAGTTGGAGCATTCTCTTCTGTCTGCATTTTTAATCTTAGGAAAGCATCCAGTTAACATCTCGGACCTCCAGCTCACTTTGTCCCAAGGAGCCATTTCTTTGGGAGTAGGAGTTAATAAAATGGCTCTGACTCAGGCAATGTTCTTAAATATTTTTGAGCATGACCCATACATCCATGTGAATGTCACTGAAACAGAAGTTTTACAAAGCAATATTTACCCTTACTTTTGTAATTAATTCTGAAATGTTCTCTTCTACTCTATTTTATATTACTAAAAAAAAAGTTACTGGTTGACCCACTAATGCATGATTGGAAAAACCCTGTTATAGACATCTTTGTCAAAGGTCTCCATGGCTCCTCCGAAAATGGCCTCATTAATTAGTCAGTCCCAGGTCCAGACCCCTGGACCTCATAGATGACACCAATTATGGTCAGCTGCTCATGGTTGCTCACCCATACGGAGCAGGTTTCAAATCCTCAAACAGATTATTACCAGAAAACAGACTTCGCAGTAAGGAACTGTGAGCTAAATGGTGGTGAGGGGTGGTAATATCAAAGGATGAATGAGAATGACCAATTTAACTTCATTTTTCCTGCCTCCTGGACTTTGTTCATGTGTTCCCTTCTCCTGAAACACTTTTCCAGTTCATCTGCCTCTGTCCAAAGTCTGCCAATCTCTCAAGGATCAACTCTTCTAGGAGTGTTCCCTGACTACCTTTCCCAGCTTGGAGCTTGCAAACCTTCAACTACCACTTATTTAATGCATCATCATGACTTGCCACTTCAGCTGGAATACCTTAATATCTTGTGATTGATTTCTTTTAGATCAATATCTGTCCGGCTTATGTACTACCTGGAAACCATGTCTGTGAAGTGGTCTTCTGCCCCCTGGTCCTAGTCACATGAACTAGGGGTTTGGCATTTGGCCAAAGCAGGACATTCTTGCTCTTGGCCCCTGTAACATAGGTCTATGTCTTTGTCTTTATAATCTATTCCTAGGGTGACCCTATGTCCTGTTGCCTGGCCAGTCCTGGCTTATCCTATTAGCCAAGCATAATTATTTCTAGTATCCCATTTACTCATAAAGTACACTGGTTTTGATGATATATTCACCTCAACTTACACCAACAGGAGTTGGCTTCTGTTACATACTATTGCACGTTTATAATATCTGTAGCTTATAAGGCAATTTCACCTACATCAGCTCATTCTCTTGCCAAATTAATTATTTTCCCCTTAGAACTGCTCCTTCCTCTGTGTGCCACCACTAGCTCCCTGTCCTCTTTGGCCAGAGATCTGGGAGGTAGCCTAGGCTCTTCCTTCTCCTTGACCTCATGAATCCATTCATTCATTCCTTAAAAAAATTTGAGCACCCACCAAGGACCAAGCACTGTGCTAGTTGCTGGATATATAAAGTGGTGAATGAAACAGAGTCTTTGTCTTCTTTAAATTTATATGCTGGCTGAAGAAACACCCACAAATATATAGTTTCAAGTTGTGATAAGCATGGCAAAGGGAAAGAACAGGCTCTCTGAGAGAGAAGAATGGGGGAGGAGTGGGGCAGGCCTACTTTATGTTGAGGGCCCAGGAAGGTCTCTCTGAGGAAGGAACACTCGAGCTCAGATCTCAAGGATCAGAAGGAGCCAGTTAAGGAATGGATTTCAGCAGTAGGGGTTGATATAGTTGCATTTTCACATTTTAGGTTGATTGCTCAGAAAGTCATGTCGAGAATGAATTGTAAGGGACAGGAATGGAAGCAGAGAGACCAACTAAGAGGTGATTACAGTTGTCCATGTAAGAGTTGATAGTGGCTTACACTAGGAGTAGTGGGGATAAATACAAGTGGACAGATTGGGGGTGCATTTTGGAAGTGAAAATCAATAGGATTTGGCAATAGATTGGATATGGTAGAGGGGAGGGGCTGGTAGTAAGGGAGAGGAAGGTGTCACCAGGTATGTGGCTTCAGCAAGACAGTGGAGAGTGCAACCCTTCACTGAGATGGGGAGGAGAAGATGAGAATATTTGATGGTGGTGGTAGTGGGTAGATCAAGACATCAGTTTGGGATGCATTTAGCTGGAGGTGCCTGTGAAAATTCCAAATGCCTATTTCAGCTTCATGCACATGTTCAGGGCTTTTTGCTCAGAAGGATGGGCCCTCCTGGGCTTGGTTTAATGCTCTCTTATTGTCATTTTGAAATTCCTAATAGTTAAGTGAAGTTGGATTCAACAGTGGAGCATGTGTGTGAGCAGAGGAAATACACCCAATATGTATGTCTGCCATTCCTCATCACCCCATTCACAGTAGTTGTCATGTCCCCAGCACAATCTTTAGTAGATTCATGATGAGTAGGAATTCAGTGAGATGCAAAGTGAGCACAAGGTAGATATGTTACACCTATGATTGGCCAAATGAGGGCACCGACAACCCCAAGAAGCCATACCTTCGATTTAAAACAACTTTCTTAGAACACAGAAAGAAGGCACTGATGTTCTAAGAAACACAAATAACCAAGGAACCCTATCAGATCCTTCCTTAAGCTGAAAATGAAGGTATAGAAGGAAAGGAAAACATAGACAACCTATCATTCCTTTTCCTTCTGTTCCTTCCTTACTCATCATTCTGGGTAGAAGATGGGTGAATTAAGAAATGAAAGTAACTGGGGCACCTGGGTGGCTTAGTTGGTTAAGTGTCCAACTTTGGCTCAGGGCATGATCTCATGGTTCGTGGGTTCGAGCCCCATATCAGGCTCTGTGCTGACAGCTCAGAGCTTGGAGCCTGCTTCAGATTCTGTGTCTCCCTCTCTCTCTATGCCAGCCCCAATTGAGTTCCATCTGTCTCTTTCCCACAAATAAACATTAAATATATATATATATATATATATATATATATATATATATATATATATAAGAAATTAAAGTAACTGAGTTAATTTGGCACAGCATTTCTACTGTTGTGGTAAAACCAAGGTATATATGCATGTAAGAGGCATGAAACTAGAATTGTGCACCTTTGATGGTAATGCATAAGAGTTAAATGCTCTTCTATTTGCATTTAAAATTGACATTGGGGGTGCCTGGGTGGCTCAGTCAGTTAAGCACCCAATTTCGGCTCAGATCATGTCTCGTGGTTCACCAGTTCTGGTCCTGCATCAGGCTCTGTGCTGACAGCTTAGAGCCTGGAGCCTGCTTCAGATTCAGTATCTCCCTCTGTCTCTTTGTCCCTCCCCCTCTCATTCTCTCTCTCTCTCTCCCTCAAAAATAAATAAAACATTAATTAAAAAAAAAAAAACCCTGACATTGCACAGGGGTGCCTAGGTGGCTCAGTAGGTAAGTGACCAACTCTTGATTTTGGCTCAGGTCATGATTTCATGGTTTGAGAGTTCGAGCCCTGCACTGGGCTCTGGACAGACAGCATTGAGCCTTCTTGGGAATCTGTCTCCTTTTCTCTCTGCCCCTCCCCTACTTGCTCTCTGTATCTTCCTCAAAAATAAATAAATAAATAAAAACTTTAAAACTGACATTGCATAATATAAAGGTGAATGGTACATTCATGCTACTAATTTAAAATTTTTAATTTTTCTTTACTTAGAATGACAATAAATAGCAAATAAAAAGTACCATGAAATGTCCTAAGAGAGACTGTGGAAGAAAAGAAAAAACACCAATTAGTACCTTTGATGGCACTTTTTTTCCTGTTTAAGTAGGATCACACATTTTTATTTTACACTGAGGCCTGCAAATTATGAAGCTGGCCTTGGGAGGAGATGGGCCAAGAACCCCACATCATCAAATTTTGTTGGTTCTACCAGTTAAATATCTTTTCTGTCTGTCCCTTGAGTCTTCTTAGCTTGGATATCTCTTCATTATCTTTCTTTCCTTCATATCCTTCAACTCCATCATTCTCTGAGATACCCTCCCCCCTGCGAAGCTTTAAGGAAGGTTGGAATGTCTAGGAAAAAACAGAGCAGAGATACTATACAGGGGATGGCTTAAAAAGAGAGAAATGTAAGACCACAAAGAGACAAGAGAGTAGAGAATAAGTGGAGGGGGAAACCCCCATCTGGGATACTTCCTGGAGACCTAGGGGTCACCCCCAAGACCCAAGGGTCCTTGTCCTTTGTAATGGTAAGAGGAGACAAGTCCTAGTTGACTTCATGAAATGCTACCTTTATAGAAAAAGAGTAAAGCCAGTTATCTCCCTACATTGTTTTCGCAAAAGGTAAGTAGAGACACACACTCCAGGGCTGTACCACCCAGTGTTCATTGAGGGGCTTATGTCCAGGACTTTGGGGCCATAGTATAATGTCTGGATGTTCCTGAATCCAACCTACTTGAGGCCTGGGCAACTGTCCAATCTCCACAGATCCTACTATTTCCTCCTAGTTGCTACACAGTCAGCCAAGCCATGCCAACAGGTAAAGAAAAATCCTACTGTGAGCTTCCCAGAGTGTGAGGGACCCTGTGGAGGCAGAAGTAACATCAATGTAAGAGTTTCTGTGAAAGCTGAGCCATATCTAAGTTCTGGGACTTACAGGAAGACCACATTTCCCAGACTCCCTTGCAGCTCTATTGGGGCCATGTGACTGAGTTTTGGCCAATGGGATCTGAATAGGAGTGATCTGATGGTATGAGATGGACGTTATGATGCCTGATGTTCTGGATGGAAAGTCTGACTTATGCAATTTAATGCAAGCTCATCAGGTGGTTCTTTCATCAATGATACCTTGGGAGATATCAGGAAAGATGGGCTGTGGAAAACAATGAATCTACTGGAGCAAGATGGACATTTCATGGCAGCTTTCTTATGAGCATATAAGATACTTGCGGTAAATTTTTACAATAAAGGTCCCAGATGAATTCCTTCTCTGGTATCCATGCCCTCATGTGGTTCCCTTCCACATGATGGCCATGTGACTTCTTGTGGCCAATGGGATGTCAGCAATCATGATGTAATCAGAAGATTGCTCTAGGCTTGTGCTTGAGTTCATGGAACACAGCCTTCCCAGCTTTCCTTGTGAGTTCAGTCTACAACCAAGCCACCAGCTAAGTGCAGCTGTGTAAGTGAGCCCAAGTGAAA
This sequence comes from Cryptoprocta ferox, assembly GCA_028646485.1. NCBI lineage: Eukaryota > Metazoa > Chordata > Mammalia > Carnivora > Eupleridae > Cryptoprocta > Cryptoprocta ferox. Next base: position 15,469,477 of record CM053571.1, read on the forward strand.
CTAGTCAAAGAACCACGTGGCCAACCCACAACATGTAGTACTTAAACTGTTGTTTTAAATCACTGAGTTCTGTGGCAAAAGATAACCAATACAACGTCTTATTCATATCTGCTTCCCCAGAACCTACTATATCGCCTGGCATATTTCTGCCTTCAACGTATTTTTATTGACATAAACTTTATCTTCCCAACAACAACCCTGTCAAGTGAGTATTACTACCATCTTGTATTTATTTTTAATTATAAGAGTCACAGAAATTCTTATTCATCCCAACCTCACATTGGAGGGACTGATTATTTTATAAATGTAATAACTGAGATTTGGGGAGATGCAGAAACTTGCCTCTGGTCACCCCAGAAGACTTTGATCACGTATATTATATGTCCCTTTTCTTAATAAAGAATTGATAGTCTTTGCTGTTGGTTAAGTGCTTACTATGTGCCAGCTGCTAAGTGGCACTTTCATCCTTGCAAAAACCACATGGAACAGCCACTATTAGCATCTTATTTTAGAAAAAGAGACTCTGAGGATAAAGAAGGAAATGACACTGGCTACCCAGAGCTAGTTAGTGGCAGCACTGGGCTCTAAACATGGGCCTATCCAACTCCTGCCTCTTTTGCTCTTCACCATTTCACTTGATGTGGAATTGCAGTTCATATGTGGATTAGGTTCCAAAGTGGGTGAATGGAGCAAGATTCACACACCATGAAAAGTACCCTTGAAGATCTTCCAAGTCTCTGAAGTAAAGTGTATACTACTCTACTTAGTAACAGATACGTAGAATACTGTAATATATTTCAGGTCTGTATCATGTTTAAAAAATGGCTTTCAACTCACACTGTGGCAGAGTCTGGCTGGCTGTTCACAAATTTCATTGATTTTCTTCTGGGACTCACAGAAAGACTCCATTTCCTAGCCTTTTGCAGTGAAATTGGGGCATGTGACTGATTGTGCAAATAGAATAGGGACAGGAGTGATCTATGTCATTGTCAGTGTTGGATTTTAAATACTTCTATCATTCTCTAGCCCAGGAGTTGGAAAATTATGGCTCCAAGCCAATCTGGCCTACTGCCTGTTTTTGTAAATAAAGTTTTATTGGAACACAGCCACACTCATTTGTTTACACATTGCCTCTGGCTGCTTTCATGCTACAAGAGCAGACACAAGTAGTTGTGACAGAGACCACATGGCCTGCAAAACCTAAAATATTTACCAAAAGGAAGACTATCCAATGGGAAAAATTCTCTACAATAAATGGTGTTGGGAAAACTAGTCAGCTACATGCAAAAAAATGAAACTAGACCACTTTCTTATACCATATACAAAAATAAATTCAAAATGGATTAAACACCTAAATATGATACCTGAAACCATAAAAATCTTAGAATAGAGCATAGGCAGTAAGGTCTCTGATATTGGCTATAGCAACATTGTCTCTTGAGGCAAAGGAAACAAAAGAATAAACTACTGGGACTACATCACATAAAAAGCTTCTGCACGGTGAAGGAGACAATCAACAAAACTAAAAGGCAACCTACTGAATGGAAGAAGATATTTGCTAATGCCATATTTGATAAAGGGTTAGTGTCCAAAATATATAAAGAATTTATACAAATCAATACCCAAAAACAAATAGCCCAATTGAAAAATGGGCAGAAGAAATGGACAGATAGTTCCCCAAAGAAGACATCCAGATGGCCAACAGACACATGAAAAGATGCTCCACATCACTCATCATCAGGGAAACACAAATCAAAACCACAGTGAGATACCACCGCACACTTGTCAGAATACCTAAAATCAACAACAAAAAAAACAAGTGTTAGCAAGGATGTGGAAAAAAAGGAACATTTTGCACTGTAGGTGGGAATGCAAACTGGTGCAGCCATTGTGGAAAACAGAATCTCTGTATGAAGATTCCTTGAAAAGTTAAAAATAAAACTACCCTACGATCCAGTAATCAATCTACTGAGTACTTATCCCCAAATTCAAAAACACTAATTCAAAGGAATACAGGAACCCCTATGTTTATAGCAGTGATATTTAGCCAAATCATGGAAATAGCCCAAGTGTCCATCAATAGCTGAACAAAGAAGATGTGATACATATATCATATATTCCATCATATATGCATATATATGTGATATATGATATATATGTATACTGTATTCCATCATATGTATGTATATATATGATGGAATATTACTCATCCATAAAAAGAATGAAATCTTGCTATTTGCAATGACATGTATGGAGCTAGAGAGTATTATGCTGGTGAAGTAAGTCAGTCAGAAAAAGACAAATACTATATGATTTCACTCACATGTGGAATTTAAGAAATGACACAAATGAGAAAGAGGAGAGAGAGAGAGAGAGAGAGAGAGAGAGAGAGAGAGAGAAGCCAAGAAACAGACTCTTAACTATAGAGAGCAAACTGATGGTTACCACGGTGGGGGGGGGGATGGGTAAAATAGGTGATGGAGATTAAGGAGTGCACTTGTGATGAGCACTGGGTGTTGTATGGAAGTGTTGAATCACTATATGTATACTTGAAACTAATAGATCACTGAATGTTAACTCTACTGGAATTAAAAACATCAGAAGGGGGAAAATCTGGGAAAAAAATACTTACCCAAAGTTTACAGACCTCTGCTCTAGTCCCCTTGTGGTGGTTGCTGTGACGCACCACCCACTCCCCTATAGCCATGAAAATGTAATTCCTCAGCTGCTGGGAGTGCTGAGGGAAGGTGGTCTCATCTGCCCTCACCGACTGCTAAACTGAGGTTTCCCAGCATAAACACCTTGCCCCAACGCAGGGCAGCTCTGGGAGGCCACCCAGTTCCAGAATTCTCCAGTGGGCTCCCAGAGACTATTTAGGGGCTGCAATGCAGCTCATCTTCTCCCTATGCCCAATCTTGCATCCTGGCCTCCCTTCCACTAAGTGTTGATCCCAGGAGCCCTCCCAGATAAACATCCTGCATTCTAATCTCAGGCTCAGAGTCTGCTTCTGGGGAATCCAGCCAGCAGCAGCTGTCATCTCCCTCTGGAGTGTTTAATATGGCAGTGTCACAGATGGAAGGTGCTGGATCATCACTGCTTAGAGGACAGTCACTAAGGAGCACCTCCAGACTCGCTTCACCCTGTGACTTCCATTGTGTTCTGCATGTTGGATTTGGTATTGTTTGTTATAGCAGCCAGCTCTAGTTACTTTGACAACGGTGTTCAGCAAAGCAAGGCTTTATGTAATGAGAGGTGTACAAACACCGAGGCCACAGATGACATACGCCTTCTCAAAGGCACTATGGAGCAGATGCCATCTAAGTGGGATGGAAGGTCAAGTCACTTACATCCATGACATATTGTTCTCTTTCGGTCTCTCTTCTCTGCCTCTCACCAACCACATCTAGCAGAATTCTTCTAGATTAAGTGTGGGCATGATATGATTTCACCTCCAGCCCTGTTTGGGACTCCACCATCAAAGCATCTCTGAACAGCTTGCATTCTGCAATAGTTGAAGAATGAGTAGCATGTGGATGGCTGAGAGGTGGATAAGTGGGGAATCAAATCAAGCCCAGATGTCAGTCAGTCTCCCCCAACCCAAGCTGAGGGCTGGGACAGAACTCAGGGGAAGAGTCCCCAGGAGCTGAACATAAACAGCCCCGCTGCTGACTGCCCACTAGGCATGGCTGCACTTGTGTCCGCCCCACTGCAGGAGTGTCTGCAGAGGCAGCTGGAGCCCAAAGTGGTCTTTTGTCTCCCCTCTCTCTGAAGTCATCCTAGGACACAGGTGTGCATCCCCCACAGCCAGCCGACAGAGAAGATGAATCAGCTTCCCTGAAAGACGTGCCCCAGAGCAGTCTGTCAGCTGAAACTTGTCTGAAGGAGCACGCTTCCCTCCTGACCACAGCTAATGAAAATGTGTGGCTTGCCCGAGGAAGAATCTATGCTATTCTTTAAAGGAACAATGTGAACCACAGATGTGCAGCATCTGGCATATGGTAGGGATTTCCCTGAATGAGAACAGTAACTGGACCAGCCAGTTCATGAGATGCCTTTGGGTCCAGGCATGTATTTTCCTACTTTCAGCTCTGGATTTGGGTTCTCAGAAGTTCAGGTGAAGTCCAAATGCCTCTTCCTATCACTTAGCATTTTTCATTATATGTGCCCCATTTATCTTCTATGGTCTTGTTGAATATGATTCAGTTGCCCCAAAGCCTATATCCCTGCCTCTAAGTCTTTCCTCATGTCATTCTCCATGTCTGTACTGCCTCCCTTTTTTAAAAATCTAATTTGTCAGGACTCTTTCCAATTAAGTGAAGCCCAATCCAACCTGCTTGAAGCAAAAAAACTACAGTTATTGAGTAATGTAACATAAAATCCAGGACCACTTGACTTCAAAGACAGGTACACCTGGATCTAGGCATTCAAATGATTTTTCCAGGACCTGGTCTTAGTCTATTTCTTCAGGTCTAGACTCCGTTTTCTTTTACATTGTCTCCAGTTTTAGGTAGGCACTGGATGGGCTCCAGTCTTGTATGTTACCATGTTGGCTCCTGCACGGAAAGAGGTTGCATTTGTCTCAGTGATCCTGGGGATGGGCCTGTTTGGACCACTTGGGACATATTCATGGTTGCCTATGAACTAATCGCTGTAATCAAAGGGATGGGACCCCTATTGTTATCCAGGCCTGTGTCCCTTGCTCACCCCTAAGGCTAGGGAGTTTGGTCTTTCCCCAAAGGAAATCAGGATCCTATTATGAGAATAAGGTTGAATGGATGTAGGACAAGGAACATCAGTAGACACACAACTCATAGCTTGCTTTTCAAGCTCAAGTTCATCCCAGATCACATTCCCCTCTTTTGCCCCTGCAACACTTTTACAGCTGAATATGGGACTGTACATGCCTCCCAGGCTTCTCCCACTGGGACTATAGGGCCTTCCTGTTAATACAAGAGATGGGGTGGGATGTAGGTATTATATGGGGGCCAGGAATCACATTATATTTCCTTTCCTTGTTTGAAACCCTTGAAATCAAATGGAAACAAGGCAGCTTTGAATCAGAGGGAAATAGTTACAACAGTTAATAGTTTGAAACAGGGAAGAAATGGGCCTTAGTGACAAGGACTGGGGTCAATTCTACCTATATGTATGGGTTCCCCTCCATCTCAGACTCCCCACTAGCTGCCTCCAGGTTCAGATAGGATGCCAAGATTTGCCGTAATTTGGGGCCAGCCAAACAGTTGTTGAGTCTGTGTGAAACACTGAGCTTTTGCTGGTCAGTGCTGCATGCCTTATATTTTTCTTGTACCACCCTATGTGTCTAGTACTTTGGTGAACACCTAACAATTACTTGACAGGTTTCTGTTGGGTGAAATTGTGATGTAGGTGCCAGTGCTCAAGTCTGGAAATCAAAAGGTGTGGGTTGTAATCAAGTCTCTTGACTTTGGCCAAGCTAAGTAGCCATACCAAGGGAGCAGAGAACAGGATAACAGCTATTTTTGTCTACTGCTTCTGGTTCACAATACTAACATTGCTGGCTCACTTACAATGACCCTGTGAGATAATCCAAATGCTATGGGGGTAAGCTTCAAGGTCACGTCTAAGGCAAAAACTGGGCGTAATCAAAATTTCCCTGGAAACTCCTGTAAATCACTCATAAAGTACAGTTTAAAAGGTTTTGTGTTTGCAACCAAATACAGGAATACTTGTGAATTATGTGGAATGGCTAAAGTAATGTATTGCCTATGATTTAGGGAGAGAACATTTCCCAAAGTGCGATATTAAAATACAGCCATTTATGCATTTAATGCAGCAAGTTTTTTACAACCAGAAAGGGGGAGAAGAGCAGTTTCACATCTTTGTTTTTAAGATCATCTTGGGACACATGTGCATTCAGTGGATTAGCAAATAGAATCTTCTGGATTATTTAAATGGTTGTTTTTCCCTCTCTTTGTTCTTCTCTAAGTGCAAATGGGTGGATTTGTGTAAATTAAATGTGTGATGCATTTCCCCAATCTTATTTGGTGAAACATGCAGATTATATATTTAGAAAGTGTTAGGCATTGGGCTGGGCCCAGGGATTCAATAGTGAATAAAATAGGCATGATTTCTGGCCTAATGGAGTTTATAGCCTTTGCAGATTGCTTTATACACAAAGAAACTGAAGCCCTGAGAGGTGACTGCCAACGATTTCTCAGCCAGTAAGGAGCAGGGCTGGGATCTGAACCCAGGTCTTCTGGCTTTAACCCTAAGCTTTTCCCAACTACTCCCCACTGGCTTCTATGGTAACTGAAGTCACTCCCAAAGCCAAAGTCAGAGTCCTGGAGTTCATTACAGAAGAAACAGACCATTGGAACTGGCCACTTGCCTTGGCAGTTGGGATCTGGATTGAGTTCATATTTGGTGTTGAGTCGTTCCCTCCAGAAATGGGATGGGTTGGGATGGAATGGTAATGAGGGCTCTGTTTGCTCCAGAGGGTCCACTCCCTATTCTGCCCACCAGCCATAATGGTTGACCACCCTGTTTAAGCCCCCTATTGATTACAGAGGGTTGATTTCTTCTGATGCAAGTGGCTGAGCCAAGGGCAGTTACAGCTGAGCCATAGCCCCCCAAATTACCACCTTCTGGACAAAATATGTCAGGCAGCCTTCCCAAGAGCCCTTTCCAAGGACAAAGGGGCTGGTCCTGGACTTGCATCTCCCCTGTTTGGTATCCAGTGTGTGTATGTTCCTTCTCCATGTGTACCCCAAATGGCCTCAGAACCAAGGTGCCCCCTCGCCCAGAGTCCCAGCCTTCCCCCGCACCCCCCCGCAGCCCCCTCCCACTGTCTGCCATGAGCCTCTCAGGCCCCCATCCAAGAAGGAGCCTTGAGGATGCTGCCAACAGGACCCATCAAAATGCTGTGGTTTGCCCTGGCTCTCAGTTTGCTGACCCAGCCCCCCACAGGGGTTGTGGCGCCAGACCTGGGGCTCCTCCTCAACTGGCACAACATTTGGGTGAGTTAAAGAGCAACCTTCATATTGAAGACAGTGGTGACTCCACTCCCATCTCCTAAGCCGGGGCAGATTTGCCTCATCAACTCTGTTTCATTAAAAGGATGTCTACGGTGAGCAGAGGCTCAGGTTAGAATTAATTCTTTTCTATCGCTCCTGTCAGAAAGATAAAAATAAAGCATTTAGCTCAAGGAACGTTGGCTTCTCACACAGATTTGTGTATTTAGTCTTTGGAGAAATGTCACTAATGGTGTTTTAATAATGCTTTATGGGCCTAGAGACCAATAAGAAGAAGAAGTTACTATTTACCAAAGCGACTGCTAGCCCCTTAATGATGCGCTAAGTATCAGCTACTGGCAGGATATGGAGTGGGTAAGTGCTGTGTAATTACCAAGCAAATTCATCATTATTTCTGTCTTATAAACCAGAATATGTGTTAAATAATACTTTGGGGCCACTGAAAGTAATTACCAAGCCCCATCTCTGTAAGAACATGTCATTATCCTACAGTTGCCCTGTGTTTACTAAGCAAATCTATGCAATTATTATCTAAAGCCCCAACCCTGCCCTTACAGCCACAAAAGTGCACCCGAGGGCAGGTCTGTGCCCAGAGGAGGAGTAGCATGTGCATGGGGTCGTGAAGGATTGGGGCCTCCACTTCCCAAATTCCAGCGCTGCTCTCATTCCTGCCCTCTGAAAAAGCCACAAGCAAGGCCTTATGAAGCACGTTGTTGTGTCTTCCCTTCTTCCCCGCCCCGCCCCAGCCCAGGCTCTGCTCTGGCCTCCCTGCTCTTCTAACCCGCCCGTCCCTACCATGGGGACTGCTGGGACCTCAGCATCTGGCTGCAGAGGGTTCAGTCCACCAGTTCCGGGCAGCTCTTTCAAAGGCTCACCTTGTGTTGGGAATAGTGCTGGACTCCCAGGACATGAAGACCAGTAAGATATGTTCCCTGCTTTTGAGGGCCCAGCGGGGAGAGGCGGGTGGTTTCCAGAAGGATTGAGGTCAAGAGCATGGGCTCTGGAGCCTGGCTGCCTGGCTTCAGATCCGTGTTCACAAAGTGGAGATAACCAGAGGGCCCATGTTAAAGATAGTGATCTAGAACTGCGTGAGTTTTAGCCAGAAAGGGCTGAGAACAGAGCCTGGCACACCCAGTGGATGTTCAGCACCAGTTTGCTATTATTTTAACATGGCAAACGTGGGGGGATGCATGACTGAATACTTCAGCACTCCCATGCCATCATGAAAGAAGGCCTCCCTGCTCCTGCCCAAAGGCAGTGTCCTCCTCCTGGGAGCTCACTGAACATCCCATCCGGCTGGGTTTCATGGCAGCTAACATTTTCTACCAGGCACTGTGCTAACTGGGGTCAGTTTCTGACTCCCCTACTGAGCTTACGGAGTTCCAGGTTTGGGTTTTATTCATCTTTGTGCCGCCAACACCAAGCACAGGGCCAGAAGTGTAGCAGGGCACTCGCTCCATGTTTGTTGAATGAATAGCAGTCACTCAATAAACACTTGTTTAAAAAAAAAAAAGGAGCCCTTCAAAGTCCTATTTGACCACATGGCCAAGGCAATGAGCCAAAACCACAGATTTTATTCTGTTTTCACTAATGTGGGTACATGTGGGGGAGTTGGATTTTGAAAGGATTGCAGAAGAGATTTCTTTACGACCCATACTGGCAAACAAAAGACTAATTAATTAAAAACAAAGAAACAAAGGCCTTGAGCATTAGGCTCCTTTCTTTTCACTTGGTATTGATGGGATGACATTTGACTTCGAGGCTGGGTCTCCAGGCAGGACCCCCGCTCCTTCTTCCAGCAGCCCCAGGCCTGAGCAGGCCCTGGTGAGCTGCTCAGAAGAAAGCAGTATTGTTAACAGCTTTTGTTCAGGAGGTCCCCCAGCTGGTCCGGGGGTCACCATGCTCCACTGTTTACTTGTGTGTTCTTAAGCTGGGGCCCTCGGTATTATCAGAAGATTAGATTTCTCTTTTTTCATCCCCCACGGTTCCTCTCCCACCCACATGCCCACATCCTCCACCCCTTTCATTCCTCGGTCTCGGAATCTCTCCGGGTGAATGTTAATTGGGCTGAACACACGCTAGAAGGTCAATGGCCTGTGCCTCTTCTGTAAGACACCCTCTCTCTGGTGGATTCTTATATTTGATAATGGGAACAATAACCAAATTGGTATATTTACCATTTCAAAGAACTTTCCCATGCATTATCTCTTCTCATCTGACCTACACGTCCACGTGGCAGACATTTTATTATTCCCATTTTCAAACTGAGAAAGGTAAGGCCCAGAGGTGGGAAGTGCCATCATTGCAACCAAAAGATGGTAGAAGAGGACTCAGGCACACACTTTCTACCTCCCAACCCTGTGCTTGTTCTCGGACACCATGCTGGTTGTGGTGCTCTGAGAGACATGGGAAAGTCTGCACACCGTCTACTAAGCCTAGGACATTCGAGATGAAACATAGCTGTAGTTTTAAGCATATGACACTTGTTGTCACTGCATTTTATTTTATTTTTTAAATTTATTTCTTTAAATTGAAGTTAGTTAACATACAATGTAGTACTGGTTTCAGGAGTAGAACCCAGTGATTCATCACTTACACATGACACCCAGTGCTCATCCCAACAAGTGCCCTCCTTATTGGCCCTCACCCATCTAACCCACCTCCCCTCCAGTAACCCTCAGTTTTTTCCTTGTATGTAAGAGTCTCTTATGCATTTTAGAACTTTCTGGATGATAGAGTCTGGTCATTTCTTGGGTTTGACAATAGGATAGATGAGGGTGAGCTGGAGGTCAATGAAAAGTATGTTAACGCAAAAGCTAAATGTCCACCAAATGATTCACCAACCCCTGCCCATTCCAGTCGACCAAGGAACATTCCAAGTTCAGTATGTGCTCATCTGCTGCTTGGGACCAGGGAGAGGAAGCCCAAAAAGTATGACTCCTGTACTTTTTTTTTTTTTTTTTTTTTTTTTTTTGAGACAGAGAGAGCAAGAGCAGAGGAGGGGCAGAGAGAGAAGGAGACACAGAATTTGAAGTAGCCTCCAGGCTCTGAGCTGTCAGCACAGAGCCTGAGGCGGGGCTCGAACTCATAAACCGTGAGATTATGACCTGAGCCAAAGTCTGCTGCTTAACTGACTGAGCCACCCAGGTGACTCCTATACTCGTAAAGGAACTTTGAGCTGCATCAGAGAAGCAAGATGAACAATACTAGAGAGATAGGGCCATCAATGCCCAATGATGGTTTAGAACATACTGCTAAGGCATTTAGACGTAAATGAAATCTGACTTAGGCCTAGAAGGATGGTCAGCATTGGTACAGGGGACAATGCTGTGGCTTGACTGGTGAGCAAGAAACTCAACAAACTTAGAGGGCCTTGTGTTTATGTAGACTGTAGTAGAATCCTAATGACAACCATACACAAACAATACAAGTTAACGTTTATTGAGTGCTGACTGTATTTCAGGACCTGTCCGAAGAGCTTTGCCTGGATTAACTCCTATAATCTGCATGCTAATCCTGTCCTGTAGATATTGGTATTATCTCCTAAATAAATGATGACATACAGGCTCAGAAAAGTTAAGCAACTTGCCCGATTTACCCAGCTCATAAGCACTGGATCCCAGGAAAATGGGCTTCAGAGCCCTTAAATGTCGCCTAACAGTTTAGAATAAGCTTCAGTGGTCTGCTTAACCTCATCCTGCTGTGCATCAGACAACCTAGCGTCACTCATTCATGAACTAAATCTCTAAATACATGCTACCCAGAGATAGGCTTGGGGCCCCATGGCCAAGATTTTGCAGAGTATCACCATCAGTGCAACCCTGTGTAACAACCAACATTTCTTAAAAACTATTTCAGCCTTTATTGTCACCTCCTGAAGAATATTACAGGAGATCCAATCATAAATCTTGGCAATCTTTTTTAAAACCCTCTTTTACTATTTCCATCACTTTCAATATCTCCCAAACTTCTTAGTGGCCCCCAAGTCCCTATTTTCTTCAATACGTGTTCCCAGCTCTCCACCAAAACCTCCTGAAATCCAGGCCATGTGGTTCTTGGCTCTGTCCCCCTCCTTCCCATCTTCTGGGGCCTCTGCTTTGCTGGTCTTCCTGATAACTATCTCTCCAATGTAAACATCCATTTGCGCCTGTTTTTTAAATTTTTACATTGATTTTCCTGGCCGGTGTAGTAACTTCCAGGAGCTCAACTAAAGGACCGAAAATGTCTTTTAGGAAAGAAGGGAAAGATGATAGATGACCCAAGTTAGAACTTTCTTAATGAAAGAGAGGTCATGGGATGAGGGTGAATGTGATGAGCATTTGGGTGCATTTTCTGGAACTCTCTCTGCAGCACTAGTGTGTTGACTCCAGATTCTGTTGCTAGGTCCTGGGGATAAAGAGATGAGCGAGAGATGTTGCTGCTTGCAAAGAGATGCTTGTGCCGGGGGAGAGACCCACAAAGAAGCAGACAGAATAGCACGCTGATCCCCCTAGAAGTAAACATGAGGGCAGTGGCGAGCACACTGGGAAATCTTTAACGTTTTTTGTTTGTTTTTTATTTATTATTGAGAGACAGAGACAGAGCATGAGCATGGGAGTGGCAGAGATGGGGGAGACATAGAATCTGAAGGAGACTTCAGGCTCTGAGCTGTCAGCACAGAGCCTGACGTGGGGCTTGAACTCACAAACTGAGAAATCATGACCTGAGCCGAAGTCGGACGCTTAACTGACTGAGCCACCCAGGTGTCCCTGGGAAATCTTTATACAGAAAGAGAGGCCAGGTTAGTGAGGCCTAAATAGAAATACAATAGGACTGGAATCGGGATTCCACAGGAGGGATTCTAGTATTTGTCCAGAAGATGGAGGGACCACAGAATTTTCCACTTTTTCCAGAAGGGGAGCATAAGCATATGTTCAACACACATTTGTTACATGAATGGAAGCGGTTTGGTGGCTGGGAATTTGCCTAATGCCCCCAGTGCCCTGACCCTAGACCCTAAACCTAGGATCGAAATAGAATCTCAAGTTCATTTCTTACAGGAAGCTCTCCCAGACCACCCATTACATGGTGATCTTCTCTGAACCCAAAGATGACACTTAGCTCTCACTCCCCTACACTTTGCATGGAGCATGTATTGTCTCATGCTGTGTGTTCCCAGCTTTCCCCCATCAGACTGTGAGCCCCTTGAGGACTGCGGTCATGGCTGGTCAGTCTCTGCCTCTTTTGGTGTGGGCACATGGAGACTGCCCTGTCAGTACTCCAAGAGCAAGAATGGGCTGACTTCCTCCCTGATAGACGAGGACATGGCAGCCCAGAGGCTGGGTGACCCTTGGTGGCAGGTCAGGGGCTGAGCTGAGACCAGAGCCACCTGCCCAATGCTCTTTTCCCTAGAGGCAGCTCTTGGCTGCCTGTACCACTGCCCTGGGAAAGTCAGGCTGACTTTCACACAGAACTCACCACAGGGTGACAAACGCCGTAGCTGACATTTGGTGATCACTCAGCTTCTTGCTACAGTTCTAGAAAGCAGATGGAGCCTAGAGTCCTCAGCTCTCCCATCGAAGGAAGAGAGTCATGGGGCAGGAATGAGAAGAGGAACCTAGTCTGTCTGTCCATGGCTGCATCTCCGGATCCTACCGGAATGGCTTGCGGATATTCTCAACTAACATTTGCTGAATATTACTACGGAGTTCCTACAGTATCTGTGTCTGTGTGCATTTTGCTTTGTCTTCACAACACGCCAGTCTTTCCCATTTTACACACAAGGAAATTGATAAGCTTTCCCGCCTCCCAAATTGCTTGGGAAGCGAAGCAATCCACGCAAGCCCCTCCCACTGTCAGGTGGCAGAGTGAGGGTTCATCTTCAGAAAAGAGGGCCTCTTTCCTCTGTCTCCCAGGCTTGTGCACCTGCAAGTGGTTCACACGGGGTGTTGTTCTCTATCCGCTCACATGTTCTCCATGCCATGGGCTGCACGTGGCGTTACGTTTATGAGCTGGGCCAGTTGTGTGTGATGTGATCTACGACATTATCATGGGAGGATGTGAACTCCTGGACGGAGCTCTGGGTGGATGTTGGGGATGGGAAGGGGATGAGCCTCCTAGTTCTACCTCGACTTTCTTTAAAGCACATGCTCCTTTCCTTGTGGTTGGGTCTACTGCTGGTTATCCAACAACTCTCGTCCTCCAAGGACACTTCCTTGGGGGAGTTTCTCTGTCCTCTTTCAGGTTGTTATGTGTCTTTCTCCTGAGCTCCTGTACCTGTGCTCGCTGCTGTTTTCTCCCTGGTAGCTTGGTGTTGTGATCACCAGCTTTCTTCTTTGCCCTTCCTGCTACATGGAGAGCTCTCACAGGCAGACACTGTCTTGTTTCCGTGTCTGTCTCTACCACCTAGATCGTTCCTGGCATGATAAAGCAGGTGCTTAATGAATGCATGTTGGTTGAATGAATGAATGACCGCAAATAGCTGTAAGACATCCTTCACTCCTTGTTCCTTCTTTTCTCCCCACAAGGCTGTAAATGTCAGAGATGTGGGAGGGACCAAGGGTGGTGGTGGTGTGTATGTGTGTGTACGTGAGTGAGTGTGCATAAGTGTGGATATGCACGTACGCACTTAGACAATCTGCCTTACAAAGGTAACATAAGATACCACGAAGCATGGAGTGTCCCCTTAGCCAGACTTAATCTATTTACTTCTGAACATTTACTGCCCGTACCACTATCAGCACATAGCATATCCTATCTTTATTTATTATGCCTCATTTGGGAGAGGAGATGGTACAATGGAGCTTTAAAATAAATAATTGAAACAAAGTGTCCCGTGATGGTCTCCTGGCTCATTCTTAATCTTCCTGACCTTCCTAAATGCACTCATTGCAACAAATTCCAAGTTTGCCTTGAATTTTCCATTTCAGCTACGAGTTCTGATTGCCCCCAGCTCTCCCACACAGCGCCAAATCCCCACAAGAAGCACTCACATTCATCATATCAGAAACCCATAGAGGTTTTCTTTTGCTTCACATTTTGGGAAGACCAGGCAGGATTAATCTCCACTCAGCACACTTTCTCTAACAGCGCTGCTGGGGAGAGATGAAGCGGAGCGCCAGGAAGCAAAGCCTGTAGATCTCTCTCTTTGTTAAATTTGCCACATTGTAGCAAAGGGCGACTTATTTGCAGTGGGTTTCTTTGTAGGCTGTGAACTCCTGGCCTGAGAGTCAGGGCCAGAGAGTATTTATTTTGCATTTTGTATCCCCAACGTCCAGCAAGGGGTCAAAGAGATGTCGCTTTGAGCCATGTGCCTTGGTGCAGCCATAAACAGAAATGTTGGAACTGATAATAGAAGGAGTGATAATCAGCAATATCACCGTGATCAAGTGAGGAGGGGTTATAGAACTCCTATCTAATTTCCAGCACTATTTTAAGTACTTTATATTCATTAACCTTTGTTTTCTTTGGCTGCTGTAGCAAATCACAGCAACTATATCTTAGAATAACACACATTTGGTAGGTCAGAAGTCCAACAGGGGTCTCATTAAAATGAGGTGTGGGCAAGACTGCATTCCTTTCTAGAGGCTCTAGAGGAGAATCCTTTCCTTTGCCCTCTCCAGCTTCCTGGGGCCACCCACATTTCTTGGCTCCTGGTCCCTTCCTCTATGCTCAAAGCCAGCTTGATGCCTCCCTCTGACCATTCTTCTGTAGTCACATCTCCCTCTGACTTTCCTACTCTGTCTCCCTCCTGCACGTTTGAGGACGCTTGTGATTCCATTGGGCCCATTGGTTAAGTCAGCATCATGTCCCTATATTAAGGTCAATAGAACAAATGTAATTCCATCTGAAAACTTAATCCCCGTTTGCCATGTAAGATACCATCTTCACAGGTGTGGGGATACACAAGGCATGTGGCCATTATTCCACCTACCATGACTTGAAAGTGGGTACCATTAGTATCCCCATTTTACAAATGAAGAGATCAAGGTGCATAGGGATGAAGTAATATACCAAGGTCAAATAACTAATTAGTGGCAAAATGGGATTGAGACACCAATGCTCTCGGTTCGAATGTGAGTTGCACTCTTAACCACTGCAAGATACTGCTTCTTGGTAGTGTTAGTAAAATTTTTCATATCACTTGCTATGCACCAGGCCTATGCTAAGCATTTGTCTTTGCCTAAAACCGAAGGTAGTGGTGGCTACGTGACTCTGTGTCCCCGGTCACTGCCTGCCGAGCCTCTGTGTGCATTTGGGCTTAGGGTTCATGCTTTAGACCTCAACACTGGGCTTCTTTGGTCACATGTATTTTCATTAAAGTAATACTTACCAAGTACTTACTGATTACTGGGCCCTGTCCACTAAGAATACAAAAGTGAACAAAACAGATAGTAATTTGGACTTCTGAGAGCTTACATTCCATGGGGGGAAAGAGCCAATAGGCCACTTAAGTAGGTTACAACGTTCATGAGAATGTGAAAAGTTGGGGAGAAAAAAGCAGAGGCGGGGGATGGAAAGGAAAGGCAAGATGGGGCTGCAGGTGTAGCAGGTTGTGAGTAAAGGGCTCAAGAGGAGGATGACATTTGAACAAAAACTGAAGGTGAGGAGATGAACCCTTTTCACATGGAGGGAAGAACATTCCAGGTGGAGGGAACAGAGAGTGACAAGGACGTGAGTCTGGAGCGTGTCTGGCCTGTCTGAGGAATAGCAAGGAAACATCGCGGCTCTAACAAGGTGAACGGGAGGAGACGTCAAACAGCTGTGGGGTCCAGTTCATAAAGGGCCTTGTAGGCTGTTGTAAGGACTCCAGTCTTTTCTTGGAGTGATGTGAGCTGGGGAGTGACTAGGGTTGACTTGAGTTTTAAAGCTGTGAAAGCATCAATCTGCTGACCTCTTGGAAATAGTGTTGGTGTTCAGGGGTTAGCAGGGAGACCAATTAGAAGGCAATTTCAGTAATCTAAGACAGAGGCTGGTGTCAGACTGGGGTGGTCATGGTGGATGTGAGAAGTGGTGAGAAGTGGTCAGGTTCTGGATAATTTTGAGACTTTGCGGGTTCTTGGTGATTCTTTCTTGTCAATATTCCCTGGTGAGGGCCATGCCAGCATGTTTCTGAACTTTAAATTTCATGGAAAAGGAGCTGGAAGTCTCAGGATCTTTCTTCCTAGAGACCCCTGGGCTCTTTATACAATTTGATCAACCCCTCCTTCAGAGCTCTGGTGCCAGGAAAAGCAGAAGTACCGCAACGCTTCAGAAAACCATAGAAAACAATAGCCACAAATACTTCTGTTTTGCCTTTTTTCCAGGGCCAGGGAGACAGCCTTTGGGTCTTATATGTGCAAAGGGAGGCCCCCTAAGTAATACGTCCCCAAACCTCATAATAAACCCTTCCAAAGTGACTTGCTCTCTTCACCCAGATGGAGAAGAAGATGATGTCACTTATAAAATTTCATCTCCGAGGCACCTTACTATTTGTAGATCTTTCCCAAAGGGAAGATTGCAGAGAAAGAGGTCCTGTTATAAAAGAGCAGAATGGGCTGATATTGGTGTGGCTGTGTATCTGAATTAAGTTTGATGAAGTGAGGAAGTATAGGGAAATTCTTGTCTGTGGGGTTTAGTCAGTCTAAGCCCAGAGCTGGGGGCAATGGCAGCTGAAGTTTCCTCTAGAATGAAGGTGGACATGTCATAAGTCCTGTGCATTGCTCACTTTATGGCTTTAGCAGTCCTGTTTCAAGAGTAGGAAATCCCTTCCAACTCTAAAATTCTCTGGAATCTGAAATTCTACAATTGATTATTGTATGCTAGAATATTATACATGTAATGGATTATTATATAAACAGGATCATTATGTATTGTCTATTTTTCTCATACTTATTTTTATGATCACTACCTTACCTTGCATCTTCTTATCTGTATCATATCTTTTCCATGACTGTTCTCTCCAAAACCAATTAGCTTTTTTCTTCTCAGGAGATAACTTTAGTTCTCATTTCTTGGGGAAATAAAGGACATTAGTGATGAAGTTCACTATCTTGACTCCTCAAAACTCTACCTGTTTCTTTGCCCGCCTTCCCTCCTTCCCTCTTGTCACAGAAGAAAGGAGTTTGAAGGAGGTGAGAGGACATGGCTCATGCCCTCCCACCTTCTCTAGAATAATCATCCACCTCCTTTTTTTCTACCTCTCTCCCCTTCCTACAAACATGCCCACATTTCCCAGCTCCTGCCTTTGTCTTTTTATGCAGCCACTGCCCCACATGTCTCTTCTTGCTGAGCCTTTGGAAGATCTTGGCTCCCTCCTTGCCTTGATTTCCCCCAGTGCTCCATCACCACTCACCGGAAGCTTTGACCTCTGCCACTTTATTGAAACCTCTCAAAGGTCCCCAGTGGTCTCCTAAGTGCTATATTCTATGATTTTGTCTCAATCTTCACTCTACTTCCTCACCATCCAAAGGGCGGACAGGATCAAGAATATTACCTGGCAACTTGTTACAAATGCAGACTCTGAGGCCCTACCTAGACCAGCTGAGTCAAAAATCTGCTTTGTAACAAGCTCTCCAAGTGACTCAGTAGCACATTAATGCTCAGATGCTCAGTCTCTCTGAGGCATTTGACATAAGACTTGGAACACCTTCATCTCCATCATCCCACGTTGTCTTTGGCTATTCTTTCTTAATCTCCTTCCTCCTCTTTCTCTAATAGTACTATAAATACTAATCCTCCCTAGGGTTCTGCCCTCTCTGCTCCTCTAGCAATTTCTGTGTTCTTTGGGACCTTCAACTACCACAAAATGCTGATGATTCACACATTTCTAGCTCTCTCTTCAGAGATTCAGTCTTCTGTGTCCAACTCCTTTCCAATTTTGTGTCTGTCCAGCAATGCTTCCAATACAGCACATTCCCAACAGAACCCATTGTCTTCCCCACTCCCCACCCCTGCTCTTCCCCCTGCATTTCCTATCTTGATTCATGACACCATTAGCCCTCTACCCTTTCACAAACACTGGACACCTTAGGGTCTTCCCTTTTCATTCTCTTCCCTTTATGTCCAATTAGTCGGCAAACTTGGTCTATTCAACCCCAGATGTGTCTGTTTGGTACGGGCCCTCTTCTCCATTCTTCCTACCATTGCCAGTGCTTAGGCCCTTGTCATCAGTAATTTGGACTATTAAGTTGGCTCCTTAGAATTCTTTTACCCTCACCTTTAGCCTCTGCCCTCCAGTCCATTTTCAACTCTGGCATTCATGCATGTTTTGAAAAATGCACACCAAATGGTGATTCTCATTGCTTCCAGAATGAACTGCATAACACACAGGATCAAATCCAAGCTCATTATTTGGGCAGGCAAGGCACTCTGTGATCTGGGCCCTGCCTATGTTTCTAGCAAAGCCTCCATTTGTCCTCTTCACTGCAGAAATATATTTCTCACAGGTTTCTTATATACCTTGCATTTTTTTTCTCTGCTCATTCTTTTGGTCTTCAAACCATCCTCCTTTCCAGAATATCTTTTCCTGTATTCTGACTCTTCTGATCCTTCAAGGCTAAATTCTAATATCCCTGCCCCTGTGAAACCTTCCTTAAATTCCAAATAAAAATAACTGACCAGGCTTCTCTGCTCCAATGAGCACCTTGTTCACACTGCATATATTGAATTTCGACATGGTATTCTAGTTAGTTCTAAACTTCTGCCCTTCTAAGCATTCTGTAGGCCTGGTTAGGGCAATGGCTGTGGCTGATTCATTTCTGTGTCCAGTGTCTAGTACATAATATGCACTCCACAAACATTGAATTAATGTATCAGTAGCCATTTGCCCCCTTTTCTGTGTTGCATACTATGCTTAAAGATAAAGGTGCAAATGTTTCCGTTTGCTCACTTATATTTTTGTATATTGGATTGCTAAGGTGACATTTCCACATTATTCTGAGTGAGCCAGGACTTGAAGTTCATTAAGAACATTTTCTCTCTTAAGTATCCCTGTGTGATTCTATCAGTAGTGTTGAGCATTTGGTCTTCCACATGCCTGTGCTTCAGGGCATTTAGTCCTTACTCCTATCAAAGCTGTTCTCCTCCCCAACTACACTCCAAACATTGTACAAAAGATTGCTTCCAGCAGTCTCACCACCAACTACAAGCACCTGCTATGAGGCAAAGGGTAGCCTTGCAGTTAAGAGCTTGCAATCTGGCATCAAATATATGTGGTCCAAGTTTCTGCTCTGCCAATCCTACTTGCTTAACCTTGACCGAATTGCTTAAAGTTCTTTACCAGTAACATAGAAATTATAATAGTACCTAACTCATAGTTTGTTTTGAAATTGTTTGAGGTTGACCATGTCACATGGCCAGTACATTCTGAGGCTGATATAAGTGGTACAGGAAATTGTTAACAGTGATGAAGAGTACGATGATGGGCATCAAACTGAGCATAGTGGGCAGAAGACTAGTAGGTGCCAGTAAAGTCTGGCTCCCTGGGGCTCATTTGTGAGAACAGGGACCACATGTGATGTCCCTGCGTTGCCAACGAACCTGCCTGACTTCTCAAGAATGAGGAAGTCGAGCAAAGACAAAACAATCCACTGGCTCGGTTGTGTTTTTCCTTTCAGAACAAACAACAACAATAAACCCTTTCATTCCTCAGCCTTATGTGTCACGAATAGTTTTCAAAGGTAATTAACAATATTGTTTTCTCAGATATTTTTCTATCTGTAGAAAATTCTAATGCAAATTTTCATTGTGGGGGTCTGGTACAGAGTTATGGCAAATGGCAGTGTTTCCTCTCCTTGCTTGAAATATGTGTGTGGTTTCCTACAGCCCTTGTTTGTTTGTTTGTTTTAATGTTTATTTAATTTGAGAGAGAGAGAGAGAGAGAAAGAGAGAGACAGAGAGACAGAGAGTGAACAGGGGAGGAGCAGAGAGACAGGGAGACACAGAATCTGAAGCAGGTTTTAGGCTCTGAGCTGTCAGCACAGAGCCTGATGTGGGTCTTGAACTCACAAACCACTAGATCATGACCTGAGCTGAAGTCAGACGCTTAACCGACTGAGCCACCCAGGCACCCCCAGCCCTTGTGTTAAGGTTAAGGTACACATTTCCTCCAATTCCACAAGGCCCTTAGTGATGTGACTCCTGCCTCACCTTGTTGGACCTCAGTTTCCTCCAATATAGAGTAACAATTAAAAGCTCATCCTTTGGATTCAGATCTTGTGTCTACACAATTCCTAGCTGTCTGGCAAGTTTTTTTAAGTTAATTTATTCATTTTTGAGAGAGACAGCACAGAGCCCATTGCAGGGCTTGAACTCAAAAATCATGAGATCATGACCCCAGATGAAATTGAGACAGTTAACCAACTTAGCCACCCAGATACCCCTGGTAAGTTATTATTAGCAGGATAGACTTCAAGTTTCTGAAGTGCCCTAAGTCCCCACTTCCCCCCCCGCATGGGATTGGTACCCATCGAGTAGTAGGCATTAATTCATCAGCTTTATTACTAATAAAGCTTGATGGGACCTGCCAGAAAAATCAGGCTTCTGAAGTCTAGACGTCTGGATTCATCTGTGGGTGACCCTTACCCAGTTGTTCATAGCAGGTAAAGAACCGCAGGTTTCCTCCTATGGTAGTAGTTGACTTACTAGATGGAGAGGCAGAGAGAGAGAGAAAGAGAGATTCGGTGGGGGTAGTGGGGGTGGGAGTAGGTTACCCTACAAAGTCAAGAACATGGAGGGGAATGAAGGACATGTGCTCTGAGCCTTTCTCAGACTCCTAAGTTAGGTACATCATCTTGAGGGAAGGAAATGAAAGGTGGAAAGACAGGCAGAAACGCCTTCCCAATCCTTCCAAGAGGCCTGACATCTCCCCCAGCATGCACAGGCAGAAAGCCAAGGAGAAGGTGAGTTCCCACTCAATCTTTCTGTCCTGGTTTCTTCATCTATCAGCTGGGGGTAACAATAGTAACTGTCTTTTGGTATTGTTGAGAAGATTACAAGAGATAATATTCTTCTTTACAAGAGATAATGGCAAAGACCTTTGCCCAGGGGCCTAAGGACTGTCTGTCACAGCTGGTGAACCACTGGTATCCTGGGCCCTTCAATTCTTTCCTCGAATCCTGGAGTGGAGTGGGATGGCTCATATTTCTCTTGGCAGGAATTAAAACTTTTTGCTATTTCCGCGATTGGCTGCCATTGCTTCAGACACATTTGTGACTGTGGCTCTTCTACTGAGGTTTAACTGGCAACTGGCATCAGATGGAAAGGGTCCTTTGTCCCCACCCTGACTGGTCCCAGGGATTCAGCTCTATCAGTAGATTCCAAGAGAGTGGCCTACGCCTTCTTCCCATACTCTTTTCCTAAGGAAATTTTAAGACATTCTTTATGAGCCAAGGTTTGAGAAGGTTTGTGAGATGCCACCACTGCCTCCCCCCACCCCGTGCTCATTAACATCATTCTCCCAACTCAGAGTGGAATCCACCATCTCAGCTTATCTGTGGCTGGGATGAATGTCTTGCCTGCCATGGTTATCCCGCAGGGACTAGGAAGAGTCTTTATGCTCCTTCATGGCTAAGAATCTCCATCCTGGAGTCCTGAGATCTAACTTCAGTCTCCATCTCTTCCCATCCTGTCTCCTGGGAGTACAGCAGATCCTCAGCCCGTGTACCTATGACTGGGCTTTGTCATGGACTATAGACAGAATCCTCAGTTCCCAGGGTGAGCAAGCAGGATAACCCCAGCCTCTCAGCCCAGGAATCAATTAAGAGGTAGAACAATGGGCATTCAGGAAGAGCCTACTGCAATCTGGGCTTCTTCTCTCTTTTGAATTTGCAAGGAAAACTGGTCTAAGTTGGGCCGCCTGGAGATCTGTCAGACACTCACTGTAGGACTTCAGACAACCCATGTATACTTTCTGAACCTAAATCAAACGCATCAATCAGCTTTGAATCGGGGTGAGTCTGTCACATTAAATTGTCAGTTAAAAAGTCCTGCTGACAGTTCTTTGAAGTCACTAGAATTGAATCTAAACAGTAATATTGGCCATCCTCCATCAGGAAGATTAAGCTTGAAGATTCTTGAGCCAGATGGCCTTGGTTCCAACTCTAGTTCCACCATGTCAAGGTTTGGATCTCGGGCACTGTGTGATTGCTCCATGCCTCACTTTCCCCCCCTGTAAAGTGAAGATGATAATAATAGTACCTACATCCTAGGTTTGTTGAAGTGAAGAACTTAGAACAGTACCTGACATGCAGTAATCTCTCAAAAAGTGTTAACAATTTATATGATTATCTACCCAACAAGAAAGGTAGGGCAAGAATAATTGGAAACAAGAGATATTATCAAATCTTCTTCAACTGTCACATGCAGAGTGTATTTTTTGGGGGGAGAGTAGGTATAAATTTGTCTTCCCTATGATATTGTAATCATAGCAATAATAATGATAATGTGGCTAACATCCACTGAGTTCATGCTATGCACCATCATTGTGCTAAGCACCTTATATGAGTTTATTATTTAATTGATAACAATCCCATTAGGTAGTATTATTTTAGCTCAGTGTAACTTGTGTTAGGTTCTATTGTTCTTAAGTGGCAGAGCTGGGATACAAACTCAGGTGTATCTGATGCCAAAACTTGTGGTCTTATTGCAGTTGAATGGTTTGTGTTCTCCAAATCCTGACTAACTAAGAGGGAAAGTAAGTATTCCTGATCCAAGCTGGTGTCAAGGAGAAGCCAGTCTTGGATGTAAAAAAGCCAGAATGTAATGAATAGACACCCAGAAACCAAAGAGTCTGATCAATTTCAGTGTGATCAGACTTGTCACCATCTAGGGCCATGGTGCTATCTAATGGCAACTGGCTTCATTCCAGTGCACACTTCTTGCCAAGGTCTTGTTTCTGGAAGCCTCTTCTGGGGCTTGTCTGAAACTTTCATTGCATCACCTACCAACTACAGTTCTCTAGCCATGGCCAGCAAATTTTTCTTCAGAGAAAGTGATCTTTCCATTTTCTTTTAACTGAGTTGGATATAAGCTAGGGATATTCCAGGATACTGTCAATTTTGGCTCTCAGATCCAACTCTGAAAACATAGTAGGATTCCAAGAGTTTGGAATGTTGCTGATAAGCTCCCTGTCTCTTGGTTTATAGGCATAGTCAACTTTTGAATAGACTTCAGGGAGAGTTCAGGAGAGCCCCTTCCCAAGTTCATTGCTGAGTGAGGAGCAAGGGAGCCCTGGGGGAAGAATGTCAGGCCAGGCTCTTCTAAGAAAAATCCCCTATATTATCTGGAAGCACTAGTCTCTTCTTTCTGGATTGTCTCTTCTGGCCCAGGAGGCAGGGACCTGCTGGGACCATCGACAGGACATGTAGGTGAAGGGCCTGTGTTGTCAAAGGCAATTTCAGCAGAGACTGTGCTGGCTCAGCTAGAGGGACAGAGCCCTGTGCTAGCAGATGAAGCTGAGGTCATGAGTTCAAGTTCCCTGAGGCTTACCGCGGGTTATGTTCCCCCAAAATTTATGTCCACCCAAAACCTCAGAATGTGACCTTATTTAGAAGTAACATATTTATAAATGTAACTTGTTAAAGATCTCAAGATGAAATCATTTTGGATAAGATTGGTTGGTGTCCTTCTGAAAAAAGGAGCAGACACAGAAAGGCACAGAGAGAGAGAGCCAGGTAAAGGTGGAGGCAGAGACTGGAGTGATACGTGTAAAGCCAACTAACATCAAGGATTTTGCCAGCAACCACCAGAAGCTGGGAGAGTGGTGTGGGGTTTTTTCCCCTCTGAGCCTCCAGAAGGAAACAAATCTGCAGACATCTTGACATCTCGACCCAGACACCTGCCCTCCTGAACTGTGAGAGAATAAACTTCTGTTGTTTTTGGTTTGTGGTGATTTGTTATGGCAGGCCTAGGAAATACAGGGCTTGTGTTGGGGAACAATGGAAATTCAAGATTCTCACCACCCATTGGAATGCTTCAGAAACAAGTTTCCCAAGACACAAAGGGAAAGTGTGGGTGAATCAGAGTGTGCCCTTCCCCATTGCTGGGCAGATGGAAGCAGGGCACAGACACGTCAAAGATGACCTTCCTGGGCCAGTTTCATAAGAAGAGTATTCAGAAAGGAAGGAGCACATGTGCTCTGTGACCTGAGTGAGTTTTTTTCCTTTCTGGTTCTCTCTTTCTTCATCTATAAGCTGCAGGAGCTAGGCCAAAGCAATGTTAAAGTGGTTGCATTGGTAGCTGTTATGACAGGAAAAGAGAAGGCTGAATGGGGGTGTTCCATGCCTCTGGCCCCCACTTCAACCACACCCATTCATCTTTTATCAGATTTATATTTGGGGGCTTCCATATAAGAGGGCTTAATTATTAATAAAGGTAGAATTCTCATTCATTAGGTCATTTCTGAGGCCTGTGGGTCTAGGTCTCTGAGCAAAAACAAAAATGGTTACTTTCGGCACAGGTGTGGGTCTCCTTTCAGCCCAAGGAATTCTTCAGAAAGTGATGCCTTTGAGTCTTCCACTGGCCTCACAATGAACAGTTGAGACTTCCTGGTTCCATTAAGTGATTCACTGGGCCAGATGGAGTCAAGAGCTCTGCTCCATACCTGTCGCTGTCTCCTGTCACTGCCTGCACTCATTTGAATCAGAGACTGTGCTCTGTATTCAAGCAAACCGAGGGGCAGAGCCTGGAGTGGAGGCAGACAGAGATGGCCCACATCAAGCGGTCATCGATCATATCTGCATGCAGGCTTTCACTTGTTTGTCAAGTTCCAGCTGTGTATATGTGTGTGTGTGTGTGTGTGTGTGTGTGTGTGTGTGTGATCTTTTATTCCTTCTACAGTAGGTTTGTACATTCATGATAACCTATTTTTTAATTAAAGTATGATTAATTAATATACAATGTTATATTAGTTTCAGATGTTCAACATACTGATTTAATAATTGTATACATTACTCAGTGCTCCTCACAGGTATAGTTACTACCTGTCATCATACAACATTATTACAATATTATTAACTATATACACTATGCTCTACTTTTCACCTCCATGACTTATTTATTTTATAACTGGAAGTTTTACTTCTTTTTTTTAATGTTTATTCATTTTTGAGAGACAGAAAGAGACAGAGTGTGAGCAGGGGAGGGGCAGAGAGAGAGGGAGACACAGGAACTGAAGCAGGCTCCAGACTCTGAGATGTCAGCATAGAGCCTAACGCGGGGCTCAAACCCATGGGCCGTGAGATCATGACTTGAGCCAAAGGCAGATGCTCAACAGAATGAGCCACTCAGGTGCCACTGGGAGTTTTTACTTCTTAATCCTCTTATCTATTTTACTCTAACCTCACTGAGCTCTCCTCTGACAACCACCAGTTGTTTTCTGTATTTAAGAGTCTGTTTTTGGTTTGCTTCTTTGTTCATTTGTGTTGGTTTTTAGATTCCATGTATAAGTGAAATCATATGATATTTGTCTTTCTCTGTCTAACTTATTCCACTTAGCATAATGCCCTCTAGGTCCATGCATGCTATCGCAAATGGCAAGATTGCATTCTTTTTTTTTGACTGAGTAATATTCCACTGTATGTACACTATGTGTATATCTGTATCTGTATCTATATCTATATATCTCTATCTAATCCATATCTATATATCTCACATCTTCTTTATTTATTACATGGGTACTTGGGCTTCTTCCATTAGTTGTTGTAACTCTTAGTGGATATCTAGGGCATAAAGGTGAAGAAGGCAGGAGCCCTTCTCGCAAGGAGCTCACAGTCTAGTGGAAGAGGCAAATCATAAACCAGTGGGTACATGGACTTATTCCAAATGCTATGAGAGCAGTAGATTCCAGGTACGGGGAGCACAAAAGGGGACATGGCTGGTGCTGTGGGAGGGGAAGGCTTGGGCCCCAGCCTCAGCCTGCCTTCCTCTAAATCTTGACTTGGTTACTTACTAGTTCTGGAACTTTGGGCAAGTAACATGCTTTCAATCTCAGTTTTGTCATGTATAAATGGAGATGATACTGGTAACTGTGTGACCTGTGACGCTATATAGTGCTTAGTGCAATGCTTGGCAGGTACGTAGTATGCAGTAGATGCTAGTTATTATTATTACTATCACTATTTTTATTGCCACCTGGCAAGGAGGCCAGGGGAGAGTTCAGAGAGAACATTCGAGCTGAGTTATGAAGGACCAATGGGAGTTGGCATTGTGGAAGTGGGCGGGAAGGGAGGGTCACCACATGGCACAGGTCCAAGGGGCACGGTTCACACTGCAGTTTATGTGAATGGCTCCCCCTGGAGGTGTGCAGCACACAGCTTCATGGCAGTACTCCACCCCTGGAATAAGGAGGGTGCTTGGCTCCAGCAGAACTTAGCTTCTCAGGGATGACAAATGAGTTCCCCCGTGCCCAGCTGTGGTTATGGGGACAAAATGCTGCTACAGAAAATTGATAGAGAATGCCTTTGGGCTTTTTTTTTAATGTTTTTTAAAAAAATGTTTTAATGTTTTAGTTATTTTTGAGAGAGAGAAAATGCCAGCAGGGGAGGGATGGGGACAGGGGGACAGAAGATCTGAAGTGGGCTACGTGCTGAGAGCAGCAAGCCTGATGTGAGGCTTGAACTCACAAACTGCAAGATCATGACCTGAGCCAAAGTTGAATGCTCAACCGACTGAGCCACCCAGGTGCCCCAAGAATGCCTTTGGATAATATGACTTTCAGGGCCGCAATTCACCGTGGAGCCAGGGCACACCAGCCTTGACTTTATTACCCAGCCTTGTGCTAATGTAAGCATCTAGCCACCTTAGTCTTATGTTATTAGAATAAAGCTTAATTTGTTTTAAGGCAGGTATGGGTTGAATTCCACTCCAGAAGATTCAAGAGGGCTTTTAAGTCATATGAGCATCTTGGTCTCTGACTCATCAGAGCTGGGCCCAGATATGGACTCCTGACATGCCCCTTAGTTACAGCTATCCTGAGGGCAGGATAGCATCAGAGAGAGGGCATCTCTCCTGGCCCATTAGGCTGTGTAAGGGGATATTTGGGAGAAGATGGGGCCACTAACCCTGCCAGCTGTGACTCCCTCTTAGAACTCCAGACTCTGGGCCATAGTGCCTGATCAGACCTGAGATACCATTCTGCTTTCTGATTCAGCTGATTTTGCTGGGCTCATTCTTCTATCTCTTTTAAGAATGCTGCCAAGTTTGAGCAGCTCACCATTAGCCTATTTTTAAATCCTGGGGCCACCGATAGTAGCTAAGTGACCTTGGGCTATTTACTTAAACTGTCTAAGCTTCAGCTTCCTTGTGCATAAAGGGAAGATAATAATGCTGAGCTCATAAGGGTGTTGTGAAGAAGAGTGGGATTTAATGACACAAGTGCTCTGTGAATGCACATACAAATAGTTGTTTTCCTATGTGGGGCTCTGGGGGGGGTACTTGCAATTTCTCCTTGGATGGCTGCTCCGACTGCCCCTCCTGAGTCCTTATCTTGCCCATTTCCCAGAACACCTGAACACGGGTGACACAGGTGGTCACCCCCCAGCAGGTGCAAAGCCCTTTCCACTTGCTCCATTCTGCTGAGCCCCAAATACAGTGAGGCCCAAAGACCTTTGGTGTCATTGAATTTTGGTTGGAACAGGTTTTCTTTTATTTTTGCTGACTTCCTCTAGAAACTTTGAAGTTCTCAGGTGATTCAGGAATGAAGAATTTGGGCCTTAGGGTTGAAAAGCATTTGTTGGTATTTTTCCTTTGTTCCCTGCGTGGTTGACTCAGAAGGCTGGGACTCCAGGTGAGGAAATGGAAGTCATTTCACTTCCTCCATCTTTGAATAGATGTTTATGTTCATCCCAGATTCCTGCAATTTACATTAGACAATCATTTTTCTGGATCCTATTGGTGCTTCCAGGGGGGAGTTGATGAGTGAGTTGTTAGGAAATCCATCTTTGGTGCAGGTAGAAATAGTTCCAGAGACAACACACAGACATAACATTCCTTACCTCGACAATCACAGTCATTCCCTAGTGCCGCCTTCAGCCTGTCAGAGTCTGCGAAGCCTGGGGGAAGGCACCAGCCATTCTCCTTTTGTTCAACTCCAGCCCTTGAATGTTCTCAAACAATTGTTTTTATAAAATGATACATGATAATGATTAAAATAAGTCACTCGACAGAAAAATGCAAAGAAGAAAACTAAAGATAGCATCCAGTCTCACTACATGGAAATAACTACCTTCAATGTTAGTGACCATAATTTCCTCCTCTCTTTCTCTCCATATACAGATAAAAGAATAGAAAAAATAGAAACATTCTATGTGTGTCTTTAAAAACAAAAGTTAGTAAATTACATGATCTCTTATTTCATGGGAGTAAGGAAACTGAGGAAATGACTAAAATTGCATGTAAACATTTATTTACAACTAGTGATTAACTTCCTGAAAGACACTACCAAATGTGAATGCATAAAGATTACATAAAACCTAACAAGTTGGGGTTGCTATACTTTTTGAACCTTTGCTTTAAATGTAGACAAATCTATAAACTTCTAACATGGCACCCTTTGAAATTAGAACTTGTATTCTTCACCTAACCCTTATCTCACATTTTTTATTAGTTAACATGATAATTTTTATGTTTCATTCATATTTATATTTTTTACATTTTATGTTTAAATTGCAATTGTTGTATCTTGATAGCATTAGCTTTATATTTCGATATGTTAATGTTCACCACCTATTCTTAAAGCATTTACGTTTTTTAAGTGTTTGTTTTTTTTTTTACAAATTTTTGATGTTTATTTTTTAGAGAGAAGGAGAGTGAGAGAGAGAGAGAGGGAGAGGGGCAGAGAGAGAGGGAGACACAGAATCTGAAGCAGGCTCCAGGCTCTGAGCTGTCAGCACATGGGGCTAACATGGGGCTCAAACCCACCAACCGTGAGATCATGACCTGAGCCAAAGCTGGATGCTAAACTCACTGAGCCACCCAGGTGCCCCAATGTTTATTTGTTTTTGAGAGAGAGAGAGACACACACACAGAGTGCAAGTGGGGGAGGGGCAGAGAGAGAGAAGGAGACACAGAATCTGAAACAGGCTCCAGGCTCTGAGCTGTCAGCACAGAGCTGGATGCAGGGCTCGAACTTAGAAACTGCGAGATCATGCGATGAGCCAAAGTCAGATGCTTAACCAACTGAGCCACCCAGGTGCCACTCTTTTTAATGCATTTTAAAACTGGATGTTTCTTTTTCTGAGTTCTTTATTTTGATTCAATTTTTTGGTTGGCTGAATTTGATAGACAAATTAAAAAAATTTTTTCCAAGGGCACATTAGACTATTTCTGTTTTTTTTCCTTTTTTTGGTATGTTTAATCTTTGCTGTTGGTTTTTTTGTTTTTCTAGAGAGAGAGAGAGCAAGCAGGGGAGGGGGGCAGAAGGAGAGAGAGAGAGAATCTTAAGCATGCTCCATGCTCAGCACAGAGCCCAATGTGGGGCTCAATCCCTTAACTGTGGGATCATAGCCTGAGTCAAAATCAAGAGTTGGATGCTCAACTGACAGAGCCACCCACGCGCCCCTTAGCTGTTGCTTTTGAATTTGAAGAACAGCTTCCTCATAGGTACAATTCTAGGATCACTATTTCCTTGACATTTATGATCTTTTGTTTTATGCTGTTGAGATGTTTGATGCCAGCCTGAATTTCACTCTGGTAGGTAGTTTGGTTTTTCTGCTTATGTATCCGTGGGATTGTATGATAGTGAAGCTAGGTGTGGGGGGGGGAGGTGGAAGTAGGGGTCGGTAGTGGTAGGAAGGTGGTCAGTTGGGGAGGTAGAGATAGAACAGTAGGATTAGGAAAAAGTAAAGTCCTAAGGAAGAGCACATTGAACCACTTTCTCCATAATTTGCAGCCCCTTAAGAAGAAATAGAATCAATTATCAAAGAAGTCATTCTATGGAACAGGAAACAGGAATTTTAATAAAAACTGACAATATGATCAATTTATCTTGTAGAAATAAATGGTCTTTCTTTCTAGAGCATACTTGCAGGAAGGCCTAAAGAGAAATGATACATTTCTATAAGTAACACTATTTAGGGAAAACTCTGCAATGCAGCAAGGGCAACTCTACCCTTTTTCATGTTCAAAGAGTCAACTTCATGTTCCTTGCTAGTAGAGAGGCATTCAGTCAGATACCTCCAATTTATTCCTTTTTGGCTTAGCAGACCATTAAGCAATGGATTTGGCCACCGACTCCCCATTCCTAATGATGTTTTTCTTGGGCTACTGTGAAAAACCAGTTGGCAATTGCCAAGTAACCACATGATGACAGCACAGAGGGAGGACACAAAGGCTCCAGGTAATGTGACAAATGGCAGAAAGAAACTGGAACATGATGGAGACAATACTGAATCCACAAAGTGGACAAGATTCCTCTAAGGAGATGTATGTAAACCATTCTGTTGGAGGGTCTGACACAGGTGGGTCTGTGTGGCTCTGGAAAGTAACCATCGCTGCTCTTGGAAGACAAATGGAAAAAATGAGCCCTTGAGTTACAGACTCCTCCATCCATTGATGTCTAATTGGTTGTCCTGGCGCAGAGGGCTCATATGATGTCAGAAAGTCAAGTTCTATGATGATGGGACAGTGGAAAAGAAAACATGATCAGCCTCAGTGCCTAAAGAGCCACCACACAAATGAGGGAGGAAAATATTTGAAATCGGAGTTGCATTCTGGTTTTTCCACCTTGAAAAGAGGAAGTGCTGATAAACTCACAATCTAAATGAAGCAAATAGCATGCTGTTGAAATGCTAACAACAGCTTCCATCTCTGGAGTAGGCACTCTTTGCTGTGCATTGTCTAACAGCCCTACAAATACTAACTTATTGGATCCTAGCAACTGTAAGAGACAAGAGATTATTATCTCTGTATCCTGGACGCTAGTAATGTTCTCTCTGGCCACAGAGGTATCTCTAGCTCTTGGGGACACAGGAAGACACCCAGGGAAGTAGATCTTGACACGTGTTCTCAATAAATAAGTCTCTTCCTTCCACTGATATTGTCTCAGATTTCTGGTAGTAGTTGGGGAGTTGGTGGCCTATTTCTGGGTGGCTATTGCTGGGTGGACATTCTTTTCATATTAGTTCATAGTGATGGAGAAGAGTTGGTGACAATTCAAATGTGGCACATGAAAGCCACTGCTCTGATCTATGGGCTACCTCTGTCCTCACCCATACATGAGTGTACCTTGTGATATTCCTTTCCCTTGGCAAATTGCTTCCTTCCAATTCTTGCACACCCCCTGCAACAACATGGAACTTGGAAAACTTCAGGCCTTTGGGCATGCCTTGCCTCATTTGACTGCTTTCCCAGGGGAAGGGTGAAGTGGTCAGTCCCAATGTTGGCAAGTTCTGGCCTTGGGCAGGGCATACTCAGTTTGCCCTTCCCAATCCTGCTGGCTTTGCCATGACTGCAGTGGAAGGGGAAGGGAAGTGCTCTCATCTCAGGGACTAGCTGGGAAGTCAGGGGCCTAGAGAGATGAAAAGCTTACCCAACTGAACACACCTGAAATGTGCAGAGCTAGAACATGAACCCAGACTCCAAACCCCAGTTCTTACCCCCATGGCAGAAATAGGGGCAAATCCAAACTGTTCCAGAAATTACCAGTCGTCATTCCCTTCTGACTTTTCCAAACCTGACTTCTCTGCTAGCAAAGACAAGCCCACACTTTTGAGTTCTTACTGTCACTCCTCTTGCCGAGTGCAGACCCTAGTTCTCCCAACCAGGGTCAGCCCCACAGAACAAGCTACACTGAAACAGGGGGCTGGTTCCCATCTGCCCCCCATCCCTCCTTGCCTAGAGACTCCATTCCTTCCTCCCAACCCTCCCCCTTCCTCCCCTACTCCCCACCAGTATTATCTCTCTGGAGGCAGAGCTGCCTTTGAAGTCAACTGGGAGATTTCTTTTGAAAAACACAAAAAGAGAGTCTGGAGAGGGTGGCAGAGGGCAAAGATGGGGAAAGGGCCTGGTCTCCTGCATCCTTTTCTTTCAACTCCTACCGCTGATCAAAGCTCTAGTGGAACAGCAGGATTGAAGAGATCACATGCCAGTGATGGGAAGAGTGTCAGTTCCTAAGTTGGTGTTAAATACTTGGAAAGGGACAAGAAATCTATTCATCAAGTAGATTAAATAAATGGAGAAAGACAACAAGCAGAAGCAGGAAAAGAAGCCATGCCATATCCTCGGTTTCCATGGAGCCCTTTGATAATGCAGTGACTCTAGGCCATACACATTGGTCACATTATTTATCACTGGAGCATGAACGTCCTAACCACATCCAAAGGCTTTCACTGGACTCCTTAAATCATCCAGGACCACAATGAAATGCAAATAGCCTAGCAGAGAATTGGGAACGGAGAAAAGACAGTCCTGGCCCCCAGCCTCCTCCCTCAAATCAAGTCCCTCCCCCAACCAGGACTTTCTCTTTTGTTCCCCATGCCCAGAATCCTGGGTTGCTCTGTCTGGCTGGGATGACCCAGGGATGCATTGGGCTCTTAGGGCTTTTCTTTCTTTGTTGTTTGTTCTTGAAAATCGTTGCTCCTGCTCCTGAGGAATGGAGGGCCCCTGTAAGTGATTTACTTCCCCCCATCTACCTATAGAGTATTTCTGTATTTTTTCCCCCAGAAACTTTAGAAGTATAAAAAGAAACAATGGCATTTGTGCAGTTTGGGTTGGGAGCAAGTTTAACATAGAAAAGAACAAGGCTCCTTAGGGCAATAGTTTTAAGGTCTAGATTCTCCCTCTCCCACTTAGCTTGCTGTGTGATTCTGAGTGAGTAAAGTAACCTCTCTGGTTTCCTGTTGCTTCATGGGTAAAATGAGTGTTGTCATGGATGCTTGGGGATTGCCACCCACCATGCCCCATTTCTCCTACCTATTATACTCCAAGTTCTCTAGCCATGTGGTCTAGGGGGGAGGGGGGAGATGGACACTTTTCCTAGATCTAAGGATGGACTCTGGCTTGGGCCAATCAGTGTGTTACACTTTCTTTTACCATCATGATTGGTTCAGAAATGGGCCTACAATCTAAGCCAGTACAATTAGAAGAACCTTAGGACTTTTTCTGGAAATGCTGAAACATAGACTCTATTTCTACTAGATGTGAATAAAAAATCATACAGCTCTGAAAGCTATTGCCAGTCATCTTGACACAATGGGGGAGAGACTGCTCGAAAATGGAGCCAATATCAAAGAAAATAGATAAATAGTAAGCTAAAATAAATGGAGAGAAAGAAATCAAGTCTGATCTCAGAATATAGGTGCTGGATCAAGCTTTGCCTGCAGCTTCACTCATCCCAGGGCCTCGTTTCATGAACGAATGAATTCCTTTTATTGTTTGAATTTAGTTTTCTGAAGGCTAATATATGGGATTAGTCTGAGTGCCAGGGAATAGACCTTTCAACTTTAGGATTTCCTCTAGAGAGGGAGGAAAGAACTAAAAATATTTTTGTGGCAGGGTGCCTGGGTGGTTTAGTCGTTTAAGTGTCCGGCTTCAGCTCAGGTCATGATCTCATGGTTCATGGGTTTGAGCCCTGCATCGGGCTCCGTGCTGAAAGCTAGCTCAGAGCCTGGAGACTGTCTTTGGATTCTGTGTCTCCCTCTCTCTCTGACCCTCCCTTGTTCACACTGTCTCTCTCTCTCAAAAATAAATTTAAAAAAATTAAAAAAAATTTTTGTGGCTTTTTAGTTTGTGTTAGGAACTATATTAGGCAGGAGAAAGCAGCAATAAAGAGGCTCTGGTTCTGTAGTTAGACAAATTTGGTTCAGATTCTTCAAAATCCAAAGGTGAGCCAAATCCCAAACTCAAAGGTGAACAGGTCCAAGGCCTTCAAAACACCAAGAAGGTCTTTGAAGTGCTTTATCTTCTAAGCTGCAAGTAAGATCGCAATTGTTCATTTGGGAGATTTGGGTTTCACAAATTCATGAAGGCTCCAGGTATTTAGCTTAACACAAAGCTGCTCACAGGGTATGTAAATTCATATGCATTACCGGTGCTCAACTTGTGCTGAGAGAATTAATCCTTAAGATGAAACTGAGTACTAATCAGAAAGATAACAGGTTCACAGAAGCCCATGTAAGACTCCTTATTTAGGCTTGATGCTTGGCTGGTTCTCTGAAAGCTGATCAGCACATTAATGTTCAGGGATCTGCTACTTTGCAAATCAGATGAAATCTCACTGCACTGGTTTCCCTGGTATCCTGGGGGATAAAAAATTGGCCAACTATATCTTGCTGGGCAATGGAAGTTGGATGTGTGTCTAAACCTGTTTTCTCTCTGGTGAGTGGAGATTGGGGTCTGATCAATGGCTGGTAATCGGTGGCACTAAAGACAGGATATTTGCTGTCATACAGCTTTGGATTTATTTAATTCCTGAAGTATGCGGCTTAGGTGCCAATGTTCCCTGTCCCAACAGGGACTCGTGCCAAGGACAGACATTTCTAGTTTGTGAAGTGTTCTAGCAAAGCCACAAATGTGTCATCACATTTTTCAAGATAGTGCTATGGAAAGGAACTCCCTCTTTCCTTTGCTTAGGAGTCTTTGGGTTGTAAGTGATAGAAAATTCAACCCATTATGGTGTGTGAAGAAAGGAGAAGTCGATAGCTTTTGTGATGGAATGGTCCAGAGGAAGGCTCTGGCTGCAGGCAGGGCAGGAATCAGGTCTCAGATGATGTGTAGCCAGAAGTCTGTTCCCATCTCTCAGCTCTGTGTTGCCTTTATTCCCAAGATGCTCCTACCTTTTTTTTTTTTTTAAATTTTTTTAATGTTTATTTATTTTTGAGAGAAAGAGAGAGAGAGAGAGAGACAGAGCATGAGCGGGGAAGGGTCAGAGAGAGGGAAACACAGAATCGGAAGCAGACTCCAGGCTCTGAGCTGTCAGCACAGAGTCCGACGCAGAGCTCGAACCCATGGACTGTGAGATCATGACCTGAGCCAAAGTTGGATGCTTAACCGACTGAGCCACCCAGGCACCCCAAGCTGCTCCTACCTTTGTGGTCACAAGGAGCTGCTTTTCAATTGCTAAAATGTTTGTATCTGAGAATACTTGGAAAGAGCAGCATGGAAATAGGGCTCTCATGTCTTATGCTGAAGTTAGATCCTGGGGAAATGAAGCTTTGGTGGGCTCAGAGGCCCTGGGTTAAGGACAGTGAGTTAGGCCCATCTGCTCATGTGGCTTGCACAGAGCAAGGGACTTGGCCAAGGCCAGTCTGAGTTGACATCAACAGTTGTCTCTACTTTGTTGCCCTTGACTTTCCAGATCCTAGATTTCCACACTGAGGTCCATTGATTCAATGCCACATTGGTTCTCATTCTTCTGCTTGCAGATCTGGTTTTACCCCCATTCTTGAACAAACATAAAAGAGCAAAGAGAGATGTTAAGATCTCAGAATAAAGTCTATTTGTGTTTCTGTCGCTTTAGCCTTCCCAGAACTCTTCTCCTTATTTTGGTGATAAAAATCTTTTTTTCCTCTGGGGGCCCTATTCCACTTAGCTCAGTTGATGCCAATACTCTCCCACAAGGGACTGGGCCCATGACCTTGGTCAACAGAAGTTCATATTCCTTTGGTCACAGTGCATGGTTCGGAGAAAGTAGTTACCCAGCTGGGGCAATAAGAAGTCTTGCCAGGACTTTTACTCTGGACCTACTGAGTGAAAAAGGATGTATTCTCCTTCTTCCTGCTGTGCATAGCCATAAATTTGGAGCTAACCATCACAGTGACCAATTTTGCCACTGCAAGGAGGGAGCCTGTTTGCAAATGAAGCTAGCATGTGGGTGAGTGGAGGACCAGGGGAGGGGGGAGACTAGGATTCCTGAATACTGTTCCATCTTGATTTTTTCCAGTCATGGGACCTAATAAATCCCCTCTTGTGCTTATTCACATTGACCTGGGTGTCTATCACTGGCAAACCCTAGGTTGGTCATGATTTATTGATGGCTGACATCATGACTGGTTGGCAACTGTGATGTCCATCACGGGCATTAATAGCTTGGGTGGATGCAGAAGGCAGGAGTTAAAGATGTCACTGGAGGTGGAAGTGATATGCCCATATGCCCCTGGTATTGGCAATTGGAAAAGGGTAAAGCTTGTTTATGAGCATCGAGGAGGTGGACCCTTGCAAGTGAGAACTCTCAGGAACACCTGAGATCTTACATAACAGGGGCAGGGCTGGAATCAGAGAGATACAGTTTATTCCCATTAACTCGGCCCCAGTTTGCCCCAAGGCTGATGTGTCTTGGAGAAACACCAGGACATAAGGGATAGCTTAATATGGGAAAAATCTACCACGATGGTTGCTATAGTGGTTGTTTTAGGTCAGGAAAACATTAATTAAATGTGAAGGGAGAGTGGGGTGGGTTATATGGGGAACGAAGAAACCTCCTGGGTTGAATTCACCTTCAGTAAAGGGTAGAGGTCTGTTTGGGGGGCCACAGAGCTGTCATAAGACAGTGGCTGATGTTTAGTACAGCCCATAAGTGAGACTTGTCATCACACGCAGCACCGAGGAGCCCCCGATTGTGTCCTCAGAGAATAATTGCTGAAAATAAGGTAGAAGGAGTCATTTTAAGAGGCTCTGGCAATGCTGGGGGGCAAGGCCAGCAGTGCTCGGGCCAAGGTATCCAGAGGGGGGCTTTATGAGCAGCGGGGGCTTGTAGGGACCCTCCTCATGGCTGGACACGCTGCGGTGGCTCAAACCCCAGGGAAAGAGCCTGGGCATTACTGGTGATGGCATTTTTGTCAAGTAAGGTAGCGACATGAGCATGGTAGTGGAGGAATGTTTTTAGATGAGAGACCTTTGGGTGTCCTCAGCTCGCCCACCATTCTGCTCCGGCATAAAACTGCCCTTTGTCTTATTCTTAGATCTGCAGCGATATGTCAAATGCCAAAACATGCCCGGTTTGGAAACTAGTGATATTTACTGCCAACTGGGAAACCAAATTCCTTTGGAACACATGCAGAGATTATGATTCTCTCCTCAGGCAATGGAGTCGTGATTAAGTAGATACCTGCCTATGAAACACAGATGACACTTCAGTCTTTGGGATCTTTGATTCTCCAAACCAACCTATTAAATTGAGAGAAGGTTCATGCCTGTGTCTGAGATCATGGACTGCAGCTCGAAACCGGCCCTTCTCAAAGCGTCATCCATTAAAGCAATTCCAGAATAAGCTCCAGCTTATACCGAAGCTCTGGGCTTTGGTGACACAAGGTTTGTGTTTGCCATTTGGGCAGATCTGTGGGGTTTATATACAGTGACCATACGGTTTCACAAGCCACTTATGTGGATAAAAGACAAATGCCAAGTCTGAAACCCTCGCAAAACATCCAACGTGTCCAACTGCCATAGATAAAAACTGGGATGAGACCACATCCAGTATTCAGACAGGTGATATCAAGGTGACATTGCCATTTATTTCAGAGCACAGGAGGTGACAATGTTAAGAGGCATCTAGAAAGTTAGGAGAATCATGTCTCTCTCTTCCAAATGGGAGGTGTCAGTTTGCAAAAATGATCCCTCAGTTATCGGGGTCCACGAGTTTTATACCATTCAATTATAAGTTCCAGAGGTGGACAATTCTTTTTTTTTTTTCTGTCTCAGCTGGAGGACAGAGGTAGGTTAAAACTCCAAAAGCCATTCCCCTTCCTTGCTGGAGTCGGTTTGTTTAAATACTTCTTCAATGGCAGCGGTTTTCCACAATGCCCAGCCCATGGTACAGGCCTCAAAGAATGTTAGCTCATGTT
The DNA here is from genome assembly GCA_028646485.1 of Cryptoprocta ferox. Taxonomy (NCBI): domain Eukaryota; kingdom Metazoa; phylum Chordata; class Mammalia; order Carnivora; family Eupleridae; genus Cryptoprocta; species Cryptoprocta ferox. The sequence goes on from CM053571.1 coordinate 15,507,221, forward strand.
GTCGGCATTATGTGTCACAGAGACTAAGAGCCCAGTGGAGAAAATATGAGCACTGGAGTCTGGAACCTGGGTCTGGAATCAGGCTCTACCACTTACTTGCTGTGTGACATTAGGCAAGTTACTAACCCATTCCGAGTTTTAGCTCTTCCTTTTGTATTACGGTCAGTCATCATTCCAGTCTCACAGAGAGCATACTTTCCTGGAAGTAAGTGGTTAATTTGTGCCCCAAAGAAAAGAATCATCAGGAGGAAAAGGGTGTAGGGGAGGTACAGGAGAAAGCTCACTGAACTTGATCAGGTGGGTCTTGTTATCTGTTTACATTTCACACAGCCTTTTCTGACCCAAATCCTTAAGCTGACAAATTGAGGATTTCTGTGCCTTAAACTTCTAGAGATGCTTATTCTCCTGATATGTCTTCTGAAAAGTAAAGAAAATCCTTTTTGTTGATTGTCCTCCACTGGGGATGGTGGGTTGAGGAGAGGAGTTGGGTCAGAGAGTAGATTGGGCTGAGATCTAGTGAATGTGGGGCTGGCAGTGCTTACTTATTTTGGAATATTTGTGTACATGTCTGCTCTCAGCTTGCTCAGGATTAAGAACACTTTCCTTGGCTAGAGTGATGTTGCTAAAAAAATGGCCAGGAAGCGGGTGATGAGACAGGGGATAGGGTAGGGGAAGGGAGGGAGAACCCTCTGTGCAAATCCACTTTAAAGCCAGCAGAACTGTCACAACAGATGAATGACAGAGTTGTTAACCAACCAAATGGAGTTCCTGGGGAGTGTCTTTTAAAAAGCATGCTTCTTATTGTAACCCAAATTTATTTTTAGCAGTCTGTTTTCTATTAACTGTTGGAAGTTTTGGGGGGAAATGTCTCACAAAGATTTTGCATCACATTGCTTTATTCTGGTCTGGTGCAGCCCATGCTAGGAACTACACAGCATGATGGAAATAAGGCTTAGTCGGGAGCCCCAGAGTGGGGGTGGGGTGGGGGGTGGGGCTGGGTTCTCCTTCCAAATGTGCCTTTCCTTTGCTTTGCAGTCTTGGGCACTCACTTTCCTTCTCTGGTCCTTAGTTTTTCCACGTGTAATACAAAGATCTTGACCTAAAGAATGTGGTTCAAAATTTTAAAAAAATTATCTGTAAGGACGACAAATGAGTTCTTCGAGATGAGTGTAAGATGAAAAAAGTAAAAGCTGTCCTGTGTCACCAAGAGGCAGCCCCGGATGAACTCCCAGATTTCAGTTTGAAATTAAACAAACTGAACTGCAGATTGCAGTTTGAAAACCACAGAAGATCTTCATCGTCATGTTCAGTCCAGTCATTCTGAGGATGCATACCAAGCCTCGAGGCAGGAAGTCAGAAGAGTTTTGGGACTGAGGTTCCCTGAACCTGGAGGTCGATGCTAGCTGCTCAGTGAAGCAGGGGCAGTGATTCTCAGTGCAGATGGGCCAGAATGCAGAGGGGGCTGGAAGATCACATGGGTTTCTGTGATGGAGCAGAGCTAGCCCCTGTCCAGGGGGGCGGCTGTGGGGGAGAGGATCAAGTCTTCATACTCTGGCAGCCATTTGGCTGGAGGTCACTGGGAAATGGTCAGCTGGCTTGGGATCACGCCATAACTGGGGTTTGCTCTGCCGGGGGCACTCCAGAAAGATGCCTTTGGGTGAGCCTGTCTACATTCTTCCTCTCAGTCCATTGACTCTGCACCTGGGCCATTTGAAACAAGACAGGCAGCCTTGTGGGGGTGGTGGTAAATGGAGAATGCTTCACCCTCCCCTCTCCCAGGACAAGTGCCAGGGCCCCGGTGAGGTAGGGCTCCACCGCAAAGCCCTCCCTGACAATCGCAGCTCCCACACCAGGCAGCCCTGTACTCAGTCCGATCACTGCTGAGCCCACCTGCGAGCCCTGGACTGCCCTAGTTCCCAAGACAGGTCTGAGAAGGGTTGAGCAGTGTTTCCCAATGGGTGTTTCAAGGAACTAGAGGTCCATGGGAGATTAACAGGTGCTCCATGAGAAATGACTATCATGGTCAAGAAAGCTTGGGAAATGCTTAAACAGGTTTCTTCATTATGGAACATCTCAGAGTTTCAAAACTTCGAGAGGCAGGCATGTATGGACTTCGTAAATGGACGCGTTTCAGCCTCGCCACCCATGGTCCTTTTTGTTTTCACCCAGTCCCTGTTCCATGGAACCTCTTTTGGGAACTGCTGGGTCAGAATGTTAGTCAATTGTCTCCATGCTCCTATTCAGTGATGCTTAGAATTAACTCCCAGTCCTGTATTTAGAAATTGGTGGCCAAGCTGTGATTGCTAAATTGCTGAGTTCATTTGTGCAACCAACATTTTCTGAGCACCACAGTGTGTCAGGTCCTGGGTTGGTGCTGAGATGACAGAAAGGCATGAGTTGCACATTTCCTGCCCTCTGTAGTTCACAGCCTCCTGAGGCCACAAAATAAGCAAATAAATAGTTGCAAACATAGCATGACAAACTCTCAGCTGGGGAGCGGTACTCAGCCGGCTGGAGTGTCTCCAGCACCAGGCTCAGTGTCTGAGACCCAATGGGTGCTCTTAGCAGCCTGCATTGTCTTCAGCTGTGAGTAACAGACAAGCATCAAGAGTAGTTTACACAAGTGAAGAGTGTATTTCTCCTACTGTGGTAGGCTGAATAATGGCTCTCAAAGATGTCTTCATCCTAATCCCAAAAACCTGTGACTATGTTACCTTAAATGGCAAAAGAAACTTTTCAGGTATGACGAAGTTAAGGATCTTGAGATGGGGAGGTTATTCCGAATTATCCTGAGGTCCCCGATATATCTCGATGTGACCTAATGTCTTTAAGGACTCATGAGGGTCCTTAAAGAGGGAGGAGCAGGAGTAAGAGGGAAGACAGGGTGATGATGGAGGGGAGCATGGTGCCATGCATTCTGCAGGTGGAGGAAGGGCCACCAGCACCAGCTGAGGAACACAGATGGCCACTGGAAGCTGAAAAGGCTAACTAACAAAGAGATCCAGCCCTGCCAATACCTTGTCTTTAGCCCCCTGAGACTAATTTCAGACTTCTTACCTCTAGAACTGCAAGAGAATACATTTGCCTTGTTGGAAGCCCCTAAGGTCATGGTAATTTATTACAGCAGCAATAGGAAACTAATAGCCCCACCTAACGAAATATGCAGAAGTAGGCAACCCAAAGAATGTGCAGTTGCTCGAGAAGGTCATCAGGGCCCTGGCTCCTCTAGCTTCCTGCTGGATCTTAGCTCAAGGCACCCTTCCGCATGAGAGGAAGAAGTTGCTTACCTCTGGGCATCACGTCCACTTTCTATGCAGGAAGGAGAGGAAGAGCCTGGGGAAATGAAAAAAGATTTCTTCGTAGAAGACTTCTTTTTCTCCCCCATTCAAGGAAAGAAACCCTTCCCAGAGAGAGCTGCCCACTTATTGGCCACAACTGTGTTGCCCAGTTACCTCTAGTTGCAAAGAAGGAAGCCTGGGAAGGTGAGATTTTTTTTCAAAACTGTGCATATTACTTTCTTGAACAAATTGGGATTCAATTGGTAAGGAAGAATGTGAGAAAGGATATTGGGAAAGCAAATAGCCTCATATCTGCTTCAAAACTCCATAAACATTTGTTGGAGAACAAACTCAACACCTTAGGGAGGGAACACTGGAGTCAAGTTGTAGATCTGTCAGTCCAGGTGGGAAAGGGGTGTCTCAACTATGGCAGGGATGTGGGGGATGGGTAGAATGGAGGGGGTTATATCAAAGAGATAATTCGGAGCCTCCAGGCTTGATGATCAAGTGGAAAATAAGTGAAGATGCCCACACTTCTGACTCTGGCAGCTTGGTACATGGTGGTGCAGTTTATCAGAACATGGAATAGGGCATGGGGAGAAGTCCCGGGTGTTCTGAGTTCAAGGTGTCTGTGGTCTAGTCCCGCTTTTCAAGACTGTTTTGCTCAGAACGCACAATGTGCCAGGGATGATCTCTGGGTTAGCATGTGTTATCTACTGGGTGACAGTTCTCTCTGTTTTCCCTCTTCATCCCTTCCCTGTCTTTCTACCTCTTACAGTGATTTAATCATAGGACCTTATCTAATACCCCCTGCCTGGCATCCTGGTCACCTGTCTAGACCTGAGCCCCATCCTGAATCCAGCCATCTTCCAGACTGTACTATAGGTAAAGCGTCTTGTCAGGGCCCTGGTGTCCTGCCAAGCTCCAGATGGGGTCCTTCAACTCGCTGACTCACTGGCAGAGATCTTGCTGCAACTGGTTGATTTTTTTTTGTTTTTGTTTTTGTCTTTGCAGGAGAGCATGGGAGAGGAAGAGCCTCTGCTCATAATGTTCCTAAGCACTTAGTCATTGCTTGAAGTCCTCTGCAACAGATCACTGTGTCCCATCTGTGCAACTGGTCATTGAGGTACCTCCGGACTTCTTCTAGAATTAGGGCCAAGCCCATTTTGCAGCAGTTTGGATACTGGGATCCTACAGCTGTGCACTTGGAGTTGGTCTTTGGAGCTGTCTCTCTAGTCTTCTTGAACTTGAATGAATGTTTGGATCTTGCTTTATGCAGTACAGATTGTGAGTGCTCACTCATATTCGTGTTCTTCCTGGACAATTGGCCAGACGATACTTCCCAGACTCCCTTGCAGCTAGGAATGGCTGTGTGGCTGAATACTGAATGTTAGTAGGAATGAAGGAAGTCATTTCCTAGCCTGACCATAAGTCCCTCTGTGTGGGTCCAGAGGAGGACTCCGTGGCCCTGGGGAATTGTGAAGTCACAGGATGGGAGGGTCTTGGGTCCCTGATTCACTGTGTGGAAGAATGTCCACTAACGCCTGCACCGAACTGGTACGTGACAGGTGATAAACTTCTGTTGTGTTCTGCTTCTAAAGATTTAAGGTTGTTTGTTAAGCTTCTGCTGTGTAACTAATACAATCTGATTTCTTTCCTTGTGGAAGAAGTTTATCATGGTGGGTAAGAGGAGCTTTTTGAACGAGACCATGAGAGCTCAAAACCCAGCTCTGTCACTTATTCTCTGTGTGACCTGAGGTAAGTTACTTCACATCTCTGTACCCTGCTTGTTCATCCTTAAAACAACACCAACTGCATATAGTTTACTGTGTAGATTAAAGTGAAAATGCCTCCAGTGCTTGGACTAATATCTGGCACAAGTAGGTTCAGTGTAAGGATCACCTATCATTTTTCCTTATTGACCTCAAGTTTTTGTGATCTCAGACCTATTGGAAAGGGGGCAGCCAGAACCCCGGTATCCTTCCACCATTCCTGGATACTTTTCTTGAATAATCCCAGGGATTATGGTCATTGCCACCAACATTACCATTTAGCATTTTATATTACTTTTATCTCTGTTTATGCTCTTCTCTCCAATCAGATTGAAAGCCCTTTGGAAGCAGGGACTATGTCGCATAGCGTTTATTCAGAACTACAAACAGCACTCAGGAGATAGTAGTCTCTGACAAAACTCATACTTTAAAAACTAGATATGTTCTTATCACAAAACAGTACTGTGCCCATCCGTCTTACACATTTACAGGATATAGATAAGCAACAAGAGAAGATATAAAATACAACCACCATCTAGGAAACTTGGAGCACATAGTAGTTTTTAATTGATTATACGGAAGCTTTTTACGGTACAGAAACTAAATGCTAATGATTATCATAGCTAATATTTATCAAGAACTAACAAGTTTCCAAGGACTGCAAGGAAAGCTTTATTAAATTGCCTTTTTAAAAAAATATTTATAACAATTGTAGGTCCTCCTATTTTTCTCACTTTGCAGATGAGAAAATGGCCTGTGAGAGAGATTAAACAATGCAGTTGAAGACACCTAATTAATAAGCAGCAGATCTGGCATTGAAACGGACCGCTGATCACACAAACACCTTGCGCTGTATAGTAACTTTCTGGCCCCTTCTTTCCCCCACGGAGTCTGTTGAGTGGCCCAGGGCATCAGCGAGCTTTACCTCGTGAGCTCTGCCAGGGAGGCACCTAACCACACCACCTGTATTCCACGCCCTAGGAACAATCCCACCTGCTCAGGGCTGCAACTGACTCTGTAGATTCCGTGTGTGTGTGTGTGTGTGTGTGTGTGTGTGTGTGTGTGTATACATGCGCCAAGACAGATGTGAAACCTTCGGTTGGGCAGATTAGCATCTCAGATTTAAATCCGCCCCCGCCTCTCACGCCCAACTCCAGGCTGCTGCGGGGCCGGGGTGGGGCCGGCAGGGAGCCAGACAGGAGCACAGTGTTCGCCGCCCATCGGGTATTGTCTGACACCTGCGTGGGATTAAGGGGTGAGCCTTCGGGCTCCAGGGGACGCTCCCTCAGCTGGAAATGACAATGAAGTCAGCGAATTATCAGAACTTCAGGCGAGGGAGAGAAATCTCACAGGTGTTTCTGAAGGCTGCCGGGGTCTGAGCGCACAAGCAGATGCTGGTGGGAGCGGCGAGAAGCCAGAACCAGGTCTCCCAAGCTTGAAAACACTCAGACTTCAAACAGTAGCAAGGTCCCACTCACCCAGACCCCCTCCTCCCGCACCTTCCATTCAGGGCTAGCCCCAGTCGAGTCACAAACTCTTGCACGGCTTCTGGGGGGCATCCTGATGATAATAATGCTGAGGGGACAGTAGTTTTTGAGCCTTTACTAGCGCCCTGCTGAACGCTTTATATATGCATGTCACATTTACTACAACAAACGTGTGTGGAAGTGATATTGTCACTAAGGAGGAAACAGACACAGGGAAAGGATTGTGCATGCTCATACAGCTTGGTGGGTGTGGGGCTGGCTTCCACCCCAAATTTTTCCCATCTTCCACTAGCCATGGACCAAGGATCCAGTGGGCAGTTAATTGTGACAGTGGGTTGGCCAAGAGAAGGCACACAAACTTCACCACCACCCAGATCCGGATTCAGATCCTAGCCTTACCCCATGCTGGCTGTGACTCCTTGGACAAGTTACCTTCTCCTCCTCGAGCGTCAGTTCCTGATTTGTGGTCTGGAATGCCCGCGCCAATCTCTGACACTTGTGCAGATTCCTGAGCTAACACAGAGTGGATGGTAGCTAGAAATATGATTTTTTCCTAGGACATTGACCTCTATAATCTGGTGCTTCTGTCTTCGATCCTTAGTGCAGTCATTTACCTCTTGATTCATTCATCAAGCATTTACCGAGCACCTCTTACATTTTAGAAATCATGTTCTTTGCTCAAGATATGTCCCATGTGCTGACCAGGTCTTTTGGTTAGGAAGGTTTAACTCCACATTAAGTTGGGTTAAACCCAACTACAGTGATTTCACTAAAGAAGGGGTTATTTCCCTCCCCTAACCAGAAGTTTGGAGGTGGGGAGTGTGAAGGAGGGTGTAGAAGTCACACAATTCCATCAGGGCCCCAGAATCCCTGTGGCATTTTCTTTCACCAGCTCTGGTAAAGCTTTCGTCCTTGGGGTTGAGATGGCTCCCTGCCTATCGTTCTTTGGCCACATTCTAGGAAGAAGAAGACACATGTAACTTATATCAGAAAACCAAAAACTTTCCTGCGGTCCCCACCAGACTTCTGTTTATGTGTCATTGGCCAGAACTGTATCCCTTAGTCACTGCCGGCTGCCATCCCAAACAAAAGGTGGGGTTCTGTTAGTAAAGAAAAGGGGAGCACAGTTGGTGAGAGGCAAGTAGTTGCAACCCCAGCTGAGATGCTATTGAATAATAAAAGTACCTTTAAAGCAAGAGAGCCTAGGCACCTTGCCAAGCATGGTTGGTGCTTTTACTTAGGTTACTGGATTTTATCTCCCTAGAGTCTCACAGCAACCAGGTAGGGGAGGTACGTACACTCTCCATTCTGTGTACTTCCCATCCCACTGACGGTGAGGACTCCAGGAAGCCAGGCCTTTGGTCCAGAGCAGGTGGGTGGGACTAGCTCTGTCCCTTTCCACCCTTTTTCCTTCTCTGAGGTGGTGTGGCTGAAAAAAGTACAGGGTGCTCAGTGAGGGGAACAGGAGGAGGACAGAGGACTGTGGAGGGAATGTAGTCCGAGGGAGGTGTGATGGCCCTTGTGGACAATAGGTCAGATCGTGGGCTTTGGAGGTTGGCTGCCCAACTTCCAATCCTGGCTCTATACTCTTTGTATGATCTTGGCATGTTTCTAACAGATAATAGGAGTGGTGATTTAAACAAATTACTACATGAAAAGATCCTGACAGAAAGAGAGCACATTATTTAAAAAAACTTTTTTTAATGTTTATTTATTTTTGAGAGACAGAGAGACAGAACGTGAGCAGGGGAGGGACAGAGAGAGAAGGAGACACAGAATCAGAAGCAGGCTCCAGGCTCTGAGCTGTCAGCACAGAGCCTGATGTGGGGCTCGAACTCATGAACTGCGAGCTCATGACCTGAGTCAAAATTGGCTGCTTAACTGACTGAGCCACCCAGGTGCCCCAAGAGAGCACACTATTAATATTAGTAATTACCTTGTTGAGCAGGATGGATTATATCCTAAAGACAATGTTGTAGGGCAGGGATTGGCAAACTATGGCCAGTGGGCCAAATCGACCCACAGCTTGTTTTTGTAAGTAAAGATTTATTGGAACGCATTCATGCCCATCCATTTACATATTGTCTAGGGCTGTTTTCATGCCACAATGGCAGAATCGATGAGTTACAAATGAAACCCTAGGTTCTGCAAAGCCTAAAATATTAATTTCTGTCTCTTTACAAAAGAAGCTTGCTAAGCCCTATTAGAGTGAAACATACAATGCTACTTTCACTTTGGGACTCAAAAAGACCAAGAATCAAAATTTCATTTTTTCTGCTTACTATCTATATACACTTGAACAAGTGACAGCTTTTTAGAAGATCATTTTCTTCAACTACAAAATCAGGAATGGAAATGTCTTCTTTCAAAGGATGTTATAAGATTAGATATAACAGAGATGAGTACCTGGTTTTCAGTAGGTGCTTGGTAAATAGAACATGTTATTTTCATTTTTGTGGAAGGATTTCAAGCAGAGATTGGTGTATCAGATGTACATTTAGTAAAAAAGCCTTGGAAGCTGTATGAGTTTGCTAGGATGACCATAATAAGGCACAGTAAAACCTTGGATTGCGAATAACTTGTTCTGTGAGTGTTCCGCAGGACAAGCAAATATTTTTAATAAATTTTAACTTGATAAGCAAGTGATGTCTTGCAATATGAGTCATACGTGATACTGAACATCAAATGATCACAGCTGAGCCAGTGGTTCTCTGTCTCTTTCTCTCTCTCTTTCTCTCTCTCTCTCTCTCTCTCTCTCACCGTGGGATTGTGGGTGATCATCAATGCAATGCCATATTTCTTCAAAATCCTCAAAAGGAGGCAAAAGCAAGTGTCATTGGGTAGGTTCCTTGTTAAAGTTGCATGAAAAGAAAAAGATTCCATTGAGCGCACAGATAGCAGTGATTCTTTTAGCGATAGTGAATGTTGTCCTACAAAATAACCTTCCTCTCTCTTGTCTCATGCCAGCCACAAAGGTTTTCAAAGGTAAGTGCAGGTTAATTTATTTTTCTTTAGATTTTGCATTTTCTTTATTATTTTGTATTATATTACAGTATTGTAATCATTTTATATGAGTATTTTTGGGTTGTGGAACGAATCATCTGAGTTTCCATGATTTTTATGGGAAAATTAGGTTTGATACAGGCTTTGGATTACAAGCATATTTCTGGAACAAATTGTGCTTGCAAGCCAAGGTTTTACTGTACCACAAACTGGGTGTCTTAAACAAAAGAAAGTTATCTCACAATTCTGGGGGCTTGAAGTCTGGGATCAAAGTGTTTGCAGGGTTGGTCACTTCTGAGGGCTATGGGGGAGAATCTGTTCTATGACTTTCCCCTAGATGTAGGTGGTTTGCTGGCAATCTTTGGTGTTCCCTGACTTGTAGACACATCACCGCTCTCTTTGCCACCTTCTTCGGGTGGCATTCTTCCTGTGTGCATGTCTGACTCTGTCCAGTTTGCTTCTTTTCATAAGGATGCAATCATAGTGGATTAGGACCTGTCCCAGTGACCTCATCTTAAACTTTATCATCTGCAAAGACCCTATTTCTAAATAAAGTCAACTTCACAAGTAATGGGGGTTAGGACTCCAAGATATTTTGGGGGAACACAATTCAACCCATTACAGAAAGGCTGTTTTGGTAAGGGCAAAACTGATGGTAGTACAACCATAAGAAGGCTCTTTGGATGACCACATAAGTCAGAGGGGTTCAGATGAGAAGGTGACAAGGATTGAAAAAGCATCAGGAATTAGGGGCAGGATAGAACTTGGTAACTATGGAGGGGAAGAGGAGGAGTTGACAATGACATTGAGACTTCTCCCTTGGCCAGTGGTTGAGTAGATGAAGCCTTTATTAAAATCAGGAGGAGACACTGTTTGGAAAATATAATGAGTCCCTTAAACACGAGCATGGTCATATGGAGACAAGTAAAGGAAATCCAATGAAAAGGAGTGTGGGCAAAAGAAAATAACATTTACTGTTCATAGTAGGAACATGCTACAGTATGGTACGTATGATTCTGGGATAACAAATAGTAACTTAGCAAGGGAATGTGTGATTAATAACTCTTAATGGCAATGTGAAATCACCCGGAACTGGAGTGGACAGGCATGGGGGAGGAATGGATATCAGGAGACTGGTTGGATGTCTTCTGACATCATGTCCCTGAACTTCTGTTTAATAACCATATTTAGGCATTAGTCCTACTTCCTTCCAACAGCTGTCTTTCTACGCTTGTCAGGAACTGCCCTCAATCCTGCCCAAATGCTTCCTGTTCTGCCAGGTGATCACACCTGCTGGAATCAGGCCAGCCCCACGTGTTGATTGGTTCCTGCCCAGGCAGAAAATGCATCAGAAGCTTCCTGGTTAGGAAACACTTTTTTTTTTTCTTTAAAAAAAAAAAAAAGCCCAATCTCTCATTTCTCAGGATCCCTGTCTGTACAGTTGGGATAAAAATCTCCATCACACGGAGTAATATGCAGGATTAAATGAGACGATGCAGGCAAAACCCAAGCACAGAGCTGGGCACGCTGTAAGTGTTGAATGCACATTAGCTTTCTTTATTCTTATTTCTGGTGCTTCCGGGTTTTTTCTTGTTGCTCCGGGTACTGCTTTTACATTGCTACCAGAAAGATCTTCCTTAACACTCAGTCTGAGGGATTTGTTTTTCTGCGTTTGTTCCCCAGTACTTAAGGAATAAGATCCAATGAACTCAGGGTGGTCATCTCCCTCCCTCTCTAGCCTCATCACCTGCTGCTGGGCATCTCCTGAGACCCTCTCCTCCATCCCCACAAGACATCTGACTCTCCTATGATTAGATCAAGGCTTGTCACCTCCCCATGTCCTTTCCTTCTATCCTCTGTTTCCCTTACCTGGTCAATCCCAGACATCCTTAGAGACTCAGACCAACCACGGCCCCTCAACTCTCAAGGTCACCTTCATCCACTCCTAGGCAAAGTGATATTCTCCACCTTCACAACTCTTTGTCCCCATTATTGAAACAGCCCTAACCACGTGGTTTGTTATGACTTGGTTGTCTCTATGAATCCAGCAACGTGGATGCAAGATGGATGTTATTTTCACTTGGTAAGCCCTCGAGATTTTTTGTGATCGATGCAGGTGTACACAGCTGCTTTCTGTTGAGAGCACGTCTGTTCAATCTTTCATCTAGGAGTTCATAAAATTTTGGCCATAATTGGTGATTAAAAGAGGCACACAATCTGCCTTCATGGGACCCACAATCTGATTTCTTGAATCATCCATCTCTCAGATGATTCAACAACAAAAAGGATTTTCCATTTTTGTTTCTGGGAGTCTGTATTATCAAAATGATAATTTCCCCTTCCAAACATGAAACTACCTTAAAATATTGAATTTATTTTTCCGAACAACAGACACCACCCTAGAGCCACGTGCTTTCCTTCTTCACTCACATGCTCTTATTTAACTTTAGTTTTTACAAACCTAAGTCAAATATAGGTCTATAATTAAAAAAAAAATACCCTGTCTCACTCCTCCCCCTGAAACCCCTTCTTTACACTTTTTTTTCCCAATCATTTCATATTGTTTTTCTAAATTTATGTTTATGCTGCTATTCATGACTTTTTTGGGATGTCATTTTTGGAGATCATCTTGACTTTCTAGTAAGGAAGTGGAGATTCAGCATTCCTACACCATGATATGACTTCATTTGCCCTCACTCCTTCCTCTCCATACAGTTACAGGATAATGCATGCCAACTAAATACATGCTCAGTGTTTACATGTTTGGCAGCCATTAAACTCAGCTCTCAACCCACCTTCGGATACTCCATGTGATGCTGGTGCTGGGACTTTACAAAGTACATTGTCCGCCTTTCTATCTGGTAAGGGAGGGACAGCACCAGCCAGCCCACCCTCTTTGCCCAGCTCTCTGAAGGGCTTCTTCTGATCTTCTTGCTCCTGTAAGACCAACCCTTGACTGCTTAGTGGTCCAGCACTATTTACTAAAAAGTCCATTTTTGCACACATGATTTGAGAGTCCACCTTTATCATATACTAGATTGCCAAATGTACTTGGGTCTATTTCTGGGTTTCCAACTGTATTCCATTTGTTGATTCATGTGTCGGTCCTGTGTTGTTTTAATTACCCTGGCTTTAAAGTATGTTTCAACATCTGGTAGGGCTAGCTCCCCTTGACATTTTCCTTTTTTAGTGTTTCCTGGCTTTTCTTCCATGTTTGTTTTTCCATGGGAACTTTTCTAGTCCTACAGGTGTGGACGATTCTGATAAGGTTAGTAATGAAGAATGACAACTTTCTGAGCGAGTTCACTGCACTATTCCAACCAGCAGCACACAATAGAAGCCTGTCTTTATCATGAAAGCTACTCATCAGTGGATTTACATGGCTGGTGATCTAGCTGTCCTAACCCACTGTGTGGGGTCTGTGGCAAACAACTCACAAAGACAGTGATAGCTTTGGGAAAACATGACTTTTAACTACAGATCACAGTCTGTTGGCAAGGAAAGGTGCTGATAATTTTAAATGACTATTGCCATCTCAAAACAAATGGGGTAAGCCTTTAGCTAAAAAGTCACATTCAGGTTCAGGGAGCAGGTTCCTTAGTAGCAGAACTTACTGCCTCCCCTCCATAGGAAAAGTCATACAACTGGTGAAAACTAATAATGCTAGTTAGATTCAAATGAGCAAAATGGTAGGGTAAGATGTAGGAGGAGAAATGGAAAAGGCTCTACTTTCAACCCATTTAATTAGTCAGTGCATCCATAGCATGTCATGTGATGATGAAAAGGTTGGTGTAATAAACTGGAAAACAATAGCTTCTCTATCCAAGCTCATGAGTCAACAGATCTCACCAATAAATGTCATGATGTAGCATTTGCAAGATCTGTAAATGATGATGGAATTCAAGGAAATTTTTATTGCTACCAGAAAAAATGCCTGAACCAAGCAAAATCCATCTGTATTTCATATTTTGTCTTTGTATCTAGAAACAGAAAGTCTGTCTTGGAGGAACCATGTTGGTGGCCATGCCAATGGTGACCCATCAGTGGTTGGCCCCATGGCAGATTTCAACATAGAGAAATTTGATGGCTTGGCAGAGGGAGAGTTCACAATGGGTGTTTGAGCTGAAAGGGGAGTGGCAAAGGGGCTGTCAAGAAAGCAGTCGGCCAGATTTGTTGAGAACTTTGAAGGTGAAGAATGGTCAGAAATGAGCCTACCTAGAAGACAGTGTTCATCACATAGGCCATGGGAAGAAGTCTCAGCGAGGCCTGAGAAGGGCTGTTTTGACTTCAAGTGTCAAGATTCTTGGGAAGTATCCTTTGCCAAAGGAAATCTTGACACGTTTCCGGTGCTGCTTGGGGTTGTGTGAGAGGAAAGATATCAGCACCCCTCAAATCTTAGCATAAAACACCTAGAAGATCTGCAGGACCAAACTGAGGAATATTTCCTCTCTTTCAATGCATGTGCATGACAGAACAAGGGACCCTTTTTCTGAATCTTCTGCTCAGCCCAAGCACTTGGCTTTGAGAAAAGAGGCGGAGCTCTGTGAGGGGCAGATCCTACACTCAAGATGAGGTTTCCTGATCTGCCCTTCCCAAGTTCTGGTTTCTGTGAAGAGGAGTGTCTGGCCTTGCATGGGAAAGCAAGGGCCCCTTTGCTGCAATTTTCAGCTTCCTACATATGTGACCAAGCTTTTCCTTGTTTAACATTCATCAAAAGCAGGGACAGAAATGGTCTTCCTTCAGCTGAAAATAAAATCTGTGTGCTTATCACAAGTTTGACCAAGAACTGAGTATCTGTGCAATAAGAACAATCACACAGAGATCACATTTTGAAGATAAATTTTATTTTTGATTTCCAACATAAAATTTCTTATGCACACAGAGACCTAAAAGAAATCAAGAAACAAACACGTGTATAATTATTTTGGAACAGCTAGGTCTACAGGTAAGTCTGTTTTATGTTGTTAAAAAATGTGTTTTCAAACTCTTGTTGACTTTGTCTTAGGCTATATTATTATTCATATTACTTTCGTTCATGAATCTATACCTTTCCTACTCAACAGTATCAATATATTTTCATGTTTTAAATGGTACTTATTCAACTAACTTACAACCCTTATTTAGATTAAATATGTAGGGGCGCCTGGGTGGCTCAGTCGGTTAAGCATCGACTTCAGCTCAGGTCATGATTTCCTGGTTTGTGAGTTTGAACCCCACTTCAGGCTCTGTGATGACAGCTCAGAACCTGAATCCTGCTTTGGGTTCTGTGTCTCCCTCTCTCTCTGCCCCTCCCCTGCTCGCACTCTGTCTCTCTCTCAAAAGTAAATAAACATTAAAAAAATTTTAGATTAAATATGTCAACCTACCCATGGAAAAACTAAATTCCTTCCATTTTGCCTTACGCCATTTATTTAACAGAAATATATTGTGTTCTCCTTACGAATTTTAAAAATTTATTAAAAGAAAAGAAAGATAGGGACACCTGGGTGGCTCAGTCAGTTAAGCATCCAACTTAAGCTCAGGTCATGATCTTATGGTCATGTTGGGCTCTGTGCTGACAGCTCAGAGCCTGGAGCTGCTTTGGATTTTGTGTCTTCCTCTCTCTACCCCTTTTCTGCTCTCACACACACACTCTTTCTCTCTCAAAAATAAATAAACATTAAAAAAAGAAAAAATTAATTTTATGAAATGTAAGTTAAGTTTAATTATCTTTTTTCCCCAATAAAGTTTGGTTTAAAAAGTAATTTTTGGTTTTAAAAGAGGGAGAAAAATCCACTCTTGCACATGCCATATACCATATACCAGATCCATTAGCATCTTATATAGTAGAAATTTATCATAAGACTTTTAGTCTTACTTGCAATACATTTAAAAAGTTAAATAGGGGGAGGGAAAGAGAAAACAGAGACAGAGAGGGAGGCAAACCATAATAAATTCTTAAATACAGAACAAACTGAGGGTTGTTGGAGGGGAGGTAGCTGGGGGGAGGGTTAAATGGGTGATGGGCATTAAGGAGGGCACTTGTTGGGATGAGCACTGGGTGTTGTATATAAGTGATGAATCACTGGATTCTAATCCTGACACCACTGCTACACTGTATGTTAACTAACTTGAATTTAAATAAATAAATGTTAAATAGAAAGTTTATTTTTTTAATGTTTATTTTTGAGAGAGGGAGAGTGAGCGGGAACATGAACAGGGGAGGGGCAGAGAGACAGGGAGACACAGAATCTGAAACAGGCTCCAGGCTCTGAGCTGTCAGCACAGAGCCCCACACCGGGCTTGAACTCACAAACTGGGTGATCATGACCTGAGCTGAAGTCTGGCGCTTAACAGACTGAGTCATCCAGGGGCCCCCGAAGTTTGAAAGTTCTAAACTACCCCCATTCCCAATCTGCATCAGAATTGGTAATTATTTACGGAGAGTGAGAAGCCACAGAAAAGATCAGGCTTATCAGTAGACAAAAATAGTCACAGAAACAAGACCACTAATTGTTATTAGATTATGATATCTTCAAGTCACTGATTATGCTAATATGCCACGAGTTGTACATATAATAATTTTTAAGGTCCTTGAGACCTTGAAAATTATTTCAAGGGTTAGAGAAAGGGGAGTCTGGAGACTGGTTGGTTCAGTCTCACCAAAGATCCATTCTTGGTCTCCCACTTGGAGTATCTGAGTGAGTGAGGCAGGGCCCCAGGGTCTCAGTCTCCTGTTATGTGGGTGTTCAACCAGCTCCATCTCCAACCTAGGTTTACTTCTCACCTCCTGCTCTACTTGCTTTTTCACTTCCTGAGACATCCCAGAGCTGTCAGTCATGATTTAGCCTGCCTCCCATTGGCTGCTGTTTCTGCCTCTGCTTGGCCATCCACAGTTCAGTGTGGTAGAGAAGCAATGAACCGAATCAGGCACCATCGCTCAGCTCCCTCCCTCTCCTTTGGGCCGGTGCCAGCCTTCAGTTCTCTCTCAGAGCTCTTTGTCTTCTCCCTTTTCTCATTCTTTACCTTCTCCCAGCTTCCTCTGGCAATGCTGACCCCATGTTCCCACCCCTACTCCCCAACCCAACCAGTACCCTGTCATTTATTTCTGGAGTGGCTTATCTTATTTGAAGATGATTCAGGTCCCTTCCATCATCTTTGGGTCCTTATTTGCCACTTGTCCTTTTATAAGCCCCGGGTAAGTCATATTAATAGATAGTGCCTCACAGCACAATGCAATGATACAGCCACTAGAAACCACTTAAGAGGGAAGATAGCAATGCCCTGATTCCAGGTGGTGCAGATCATCTAATCAGCATGGCTACCTTGAGGTGGTGGTGGCGATGGTCGTGGGCCTCCTCTTTGCCAGTCTCCTTGTATAGATCATTTATTTAAGCTTCTCATACTTCTATGAAGTGATACTCTCTATTTTGCAGATGAGGAAACGGAAACTCGGAGGTGTGAGTTGACTTGCCCCAGGCCCCAGTTGGCAGAGCCAAGACTTGAAGGGAAGTCTGACGTGTAAGTCCATGTTTTTTGCACTGCCTGTTGCCTTGACTTTAGCTATTTTCTGAGCAGTTTTGAGCAAGCGGAGACTTTTTTTTTTGCCCAACTGTCCATTATATTTCTGTTTAGTTTCTTAACTACTATTTCTATTTAGATTTTGAACATCGTCGGCAATTTCTGTCTCCAAGCGTACTCAGTTGAATCATCCTTTTATGGATGCAGCACATTGGCTCATGGATGGATTGGCTGTGGTTTCCTTCATCTCTGCCAAACCCTTCCCTGGTGCCCACTAAGCAAGAACTGCCTGTGTTTGTACCATGCACAGACCTCATTAGTAGCTTTTATCAATCAGTACATCAAGTGCCTTCCTTTTTCTGTTCTTGAGACTTCCAAATGTGCCCACAGCGCAGTTTCCACAATGCATGGTGATGCTGCCCACCGAGGTGGGTCCCAGCTCGTGCGCCACTTCAGCTCTCGGGCCCAGGTCCAGTGGCACATGTTAGTGTTCTTCACAGGAGCCCAGGCGTTCTGTTTATGACTCTCTGGACCATGTAATTCCAGAGTAAGTCTCTCAGATAATGTGCTCTGGTTGCAAAGGGGAGAGATCTAATATTAATTGAGTAGAACTCTCAAGCCAAATATTGCACTAGCCATTTGACATACATTATCTCATTTAATCCTACGACACTTCAAGAGAGGCTGAAGATGCAGCACTGAAGTCATCTATTTGTTCATCAGTGAATAACATCAAAAGCACAGTATGATCTGAGTCTGTGTTAGGTTGCCAAATGCTGTGAGTACAGAAGCAAATAAGAAAGAGACCATTTCTGTCCTCATGGAACATGTTGTTCCAGGAAATCATAAACATTGAAACAAATAATTACAAGTACAATGGGTGTTGTGATGCTAACAGCATGATTAGTGTTAGCACTGCAGTGACTACAGCCTCCGTTAACATGCTCACAACTGCTCAGGCCTCTGCTAACCCCATTACTGGCATTGCTCAGATATTCCCTATAAGATTTTTATGAGGTCCGAAATCACAAAATCGTATTTTCTCTCGAAGTGACAGAGGCTTAGGGAGTTAGCTTACTTGTCCAAGTTCCCGTTAGCAGAGTTGTTTTGAAGGTTAAAGAAGAAATTTTGTCTAACTATGGCAGGCAATGCAAGGGAGGGGCTGGATTTCCTGGGTTCAAATCCAAGCTGTGCTGTTTTTTAGTTGTCACTAAACCTCTCTGTGTCTCAGCTTTCCCCACGTGTGAAATGGGGATACTAGTAGTCCCTATGACTATTATTATTACCATGTTACTGTTGAGGAACCTGAAGCAGAGGTATTCAACCATATTAAATCATAGGCTCAAGGTCAATGGAAAAGCCAGGATTTGGCTCAACTCTACCCAGTTGCAAAGTTAATGCTTTTACTCTCTTTTCTACCAAGTCTCTGGAAGAAGTCAGATACTTTGTAGGTGACCCAGAACATTAAATTGGTTCTTGGACCCCTTATAATGGTGTCAAACAGGATAAAAGGCCAAAGTACCTCTTACGAGATGCGGTTGGGCCTCCATCATTCAATATTTGTCTCTAGACACTTTACAGATCATATTCTAGGAGCACAATTTCTGGGAATGGTTTATTCCAGAGGAATGTGATTAAATATAAGCCCTAGTGTTTACATGTGAACTGACAAGGAGAAAAGAAGGGGGCATGTCTTCGGTGCAGAGAAGACCTCTGGGATCGGGTTTGTGATGGCTATGTGTGTTTAGTTGGGCTGAGGTGATTTCATTTGCATAGGGAGCTTCTCTGGATAAAAGAGACCCCCTTTCTTCCAGAAGCAAAAGAAAAATGAAGCTCTCTATGTGAGTGGCCCTACTGAGAAATGCCAACCCTCCATTAAAGGTGTCTGTCTTGTGTGATTGGTGTTCATAGGTTGAATTGCCAAGACCATTTGTTCTCGGCGACATCTGTAGACAGTGAGCCTGGTGTTTCTTCTGGGCACGCGCACACACACACAGACACACACACGCATACGCACACATTTTGGCTGGTTCAGGCTCCTTGCCTGCCAGTATACACCCTGCCTTTGTTTCAGTGACAGCTGATAACCCCATTAACATCTTGCTACAGATGCTGGCAGCCTCACAAACCAGGCCTCACCTCGGGGCAGACAGCTCCAGAACATTCCTCCCCTTTCCTCCCCCCCACCACAACCCTATTAGGACCAAACATGTTTTTCCTTTTACCTTAGACATGCGTCTTCTTGTCTAGGCTCTTGTTTTTCTTCTGCACTGATTTATGAGGAGGATTTAAGTAAAACTCTGATCCTCAGCTGGTCCTAGGGATAGAACTTGTTTATCAGAGGTGATCTTGTGGTTCAAATTCCAGTCCAACCCCTGGTCCTGCCTATCACGGATGTCCATACACACACAGACGAAAGTAAACCCATTGAACATGCATCTTTTAATCAGTCACCAAGTTTAGGTTTTTCTTCCTCCTGAGTATCTCTCAGAACTGTCCATTTCCACCTCCATTAGCACACCCCAGTCCAGAGTATCACAGAATTTTGCCTGGACTTTTTCAATAACCTCCTAGATCTTTCCATTTGTCTCCTTGCCTTCTCTCTTTCCCCACTCAAATCTACTCCCACTGTTCTCTTTCTAAAATGCAAATAGGATTTTGTAAGTCCCTTGCTTTAAGCCTTTAAATGCTCCCCTGATATCTCCAGGACTGAGGATAGGGCTTGGCTTATGGTGGATCGCCCAGTAAAAATTTCTGGAATTAAATAGAGGTGAGTCTTCAGTTGAATCCAATGGAATATCCATTCTTAAAACTCAAAAAATTACCTTGTCTTGAGAGCTTTATACTGTTTTTAGTTCTCACCTTTATACTCACATGAAGTCCTTTCTTTCATTTTGGGGGACACTTCTACTTATAATTCTGTGGTCTGTGACTTTGTGGGTCTTATGGGGAAAAATCATCTCATATTCCAACGAGAAACAGAATGTTAGAACTGGAAGAGACCTTTGAAACCATGCATTCATATTCAACAGGCTGTATAACATGTTTGGGTTCCTCATAATTTGACTAAAGGGCACATAATTTAAAGGTGCAAACAGCTACATTGGTGTCCACCAATATGGCAGCCAACTCTCAACAAGGGACACAGCTGTCCACCCACAAATGAGGACAACAATTGTGAAAACATAAAGAGCTGTTTTTCTTTTAATTTCTTCAGATGACTTTATCATTATTAACTAAAGCTTATGCTTTATTAAGATTCCCTTAGTTTTTACCTAATCTTCTTCTTCCTGTTCCAGATCCCATCCAGGATGCCAAGGAGTTGGGGCTATCTATAGTAGTAGGCACACTCTGTTGCTGGTGCTTTTTAAATGGGAAATGTCAGGAGAGGTATGCCTCCTGAATGTTCAATAACAAGTGAGTTATGTTGGGTGACCAAGTCTATTGCAGAGTCTGAACATGAGATGAAGTCTGTATGTGGGTAACAGTGGAACTGAAGAAGAAGCAATTGGCACTTTCAAATGTTGAGTCAAGATGTCCTATAAGCAAGATTTGGAGCACAGTGAAAGAGACATCTTCCAAAGGAACAGAGTAGAGATTGTTCCCGAGGGGTTTGAACAGCACAAGCCTGAGGCAGAAAACATATGCTATTGAAAAATGGATGTCTTTCTTTTGGAACTAATGCTAGTGTTGGATCTATTCCCTCTTATAATTTACCTACCAACTGAAGGGAAATTGCCTTTTATGATGGTTGGAGGGGCACCTACCTGGCTCAGTCTGTAAAGCATATGACTCTAAATCTCAGGGTCATGAGTTCAAGCCTCACATTGGGCACGAAGCCTATTTAAAAAAAAAAAGAATTCTATGGTGGTTGGGGTCTTTCTATTGATCCAATGGTGGAATCATATAGTCAGACAGAGGGAACAAAGCTTACAGTGCGCTGGCTGGATTGCATTGTGCCCAGCTTTGAATCACTGAAGCATGTAACTCTAACAATAACTTAATATGTTTGATGCATTTGTTTATTGCTCTTTATCTTCTGGAATGCTAAATAAATCATAGGGACTCATTTTCAATGTTGAATGTAACTTAAGTTTTTTACCTTGTGGTCTTGGCCTGGCTGTTTAAATTGGACCAATTTCATTATTGACTTTCTTCCCTTCACTATAAATTGTTCTATTAATTTCCTTAAAGTCGTTTTTCTTGATGTCCTGCCTTTCTAAGCTTTGTTGGGGTGAGGAAGGGTGAATGAGTTGCTGACATATCAAATGCTGACTGCTCCTGAGTTGTTTAGGTTTGTGGTTTAACCAGTCTGTTAGCAACTTTATTCTTTCATTACTAGATCAACATTTTCTTCAATTTTTTTTCCTCCTAGGATGTAGGTATTGGAATTGTGCTTTGGATCTAGATTACGTCCAATGCCTACATGAAATTGTACTAAGGAAACATGTATACATTTATATATGCATTCACTCCATAAATATTTTGGACAATAAACTATGTAGCATTGTTATTCTTCAACATACTAATCCCATGAGGTGTTCTTTAAAAAAAAAGTATTCCCTGATCAAATACATTTGAGACACCTGTCTTAGAGCATCACAAACACACCTGAGCCTATTATAAGAGTTGAGCAGTCTCACAGTAATTAGTTTCTTGTTGCTCTCTGTCTATATTGACCTTAGAAACACTGTGTTATGTTAGCTATATATCCTTGAATGTCAGACCTCCCTGGCTACCGTTCCAACCTTGCTGATCATTTCTCTAGTTCTGTTTACATGGTTTCTGAAGTTAAACACTGTCTCCTGACCTCTTCCACTCCAGTTGCTGCTAGGAAACACATACCATTAACTCAGCCTCCAGAGGACAGTCATTGCTGAGCTTCTGAATGATCCTGGTGCCCTGACGACCAGCCTTTTCCTGATCACATTGGTAAATGGGCCCTTCTAGGGAACATGGATCACTAATAAATTCTCTTCAGTAGACCCACTCTTAAATGCCCACTTTCATGTGCTTTTTGGTCTCTTCCTCCACAATCTGCCCAGTAGATCTGGTATCTTCATTTACTATTGACAGTTATTTCTTCCAAGTTTCCAATGTCCATCTTAGCAGTTCAAGTCAGACTGGTGCCCGGGTCAGTGTTTTAACAACAATAAGTGTATTTCAACATTTGTTGGGGATCTGTGTTGTAGAGAGTACCCTAATAGTGCAAAACTCTCCCTTTTCCAATGTTATTTATTGTTCTCCGAGATCTAATTCCTTCATGATCCATCTCTGACACTCTCTCCCAATTCCTGGCTGACACATTTACCTGCATCTGTTGTTCAGTTGGTGTAGAGTTTATTATCTGCCTTATCAGGCCAATGACTTCCTCAGTCAGGTCGGGCTGAAATATGACCCTGATTATGGGACTGGTGGCCAGGAGGGGAACCAGAGTCAGATCCTGGGAAGGGCAAGCATTGTCTTTTAATACATATGTCTCCTTTGAGGCTTTTGTGCAATCTTCAAGTAAGACTGGGTGGGGGAAGGAGGCTCTGTCTTCTAATAAGGAGGAGTGGCTCAGTTCTGCAGACCCAGAGTATTCAAGGAGAACTGGTATTTCAAGATGCTTAAGTACATCTACCCAGATATTCTCATCTCAAGCCTCTGGATCCCATTTCTTCATCAGAACCTAACTTTGTCTGGTATTAGAAAACTCTGTTATATTTAGAATCCAACCTTCTCTGAAGTTCTACAACTCTCACAATTGGGTATGAGTCTGGCTGTGGCTCAACTGGCCCTCTGGCTATAGGATAAGGAAGTGTCTTTAAGCCCATTTAAGAAGCCCATTGAACTTCATACTCTGAATTTATGAGCAATCAATCTGAACCTATGATGTTCTCTTTCTCTAGTGTACCAAGGGCACTCAACAACAACTGCCCAATTTCACTATCTTTTTTTTTCTCAAATTTATTTATTTATTTTAAGAGAGAGAAAGTATGAGTGGAGGAGGGGAGAGAGAGAGAGAATGAGAGAATCCCAAGCAGGCCCCATGCTGTCAGTGCAGAGTCCAATTCAAGACTCCATCCCACAAACTGTGATATCATAACCTGAGTCAAAATCAAGAGTCAGCCCCCAATTTCACTATCTTATAATGACTATTTTCCCTCATACTTTCCCTTATAAAGATATATTACAACATCCAGTGCATCTCCTTAAAATTGTTTTCTATCCAAGTTCAGGGGAAAGCATTTACTGTGCTACAGCATGCCAAAGACCATCAATCTCTAATGACCAGTAGAGGTGGGGGTCCTCATTGCTGGCTGCAGTGAGGTAGGTGATCCAACTTCAGAATTCTTAGGGGTAGTTTCCTGGGATAACTCTAAGTAATAACTGTTTTATGTTTGGCTTATTAGAAGCAGAGTCTAAGATGGGGATTATTTTGCAAATGATTTATTAAGGGAGTTCTCAGAAGAAATCTGTAAGGAAGTGAGAGAAGAAGCTTTGCAAAGATATGGGTTCAGCTGAAGTCTAGCCTCAACTACATCCCATGGGGAGCTATAGAGCATGAATGATGCTACAGACTTGTCTCAACTTGAAGTGCATGAGATTTTTATGCCAGTATTTGGTAGTTGTCACCTTTAAGTGACTCTTTAGGAAAGAGGGCAAAACCTCTCTGAAATCTCTAGGCAAGAAGCTTCCCATAGGCTAAGGGCAATCTTTTCTTATAAAGGTCATAGCTATGAGTAGTTAGTAGCTAACAGATCATCTAGGGGATAGATACACCATCTCAGGAGAGGAGATGTGGGTGGTACACCCAACAGCATCTACTATAGCAATGAATTTTGTTAATATAATATGGAACCAGGGTTCTCTGAAACAATTTTAGGAAACATTATGTCATATGCCAGGCACTGGAGGGGAAAGGGCCGCATGAACAGATAATAGTAACATGATCACCTCTATCCAACATTTATTTATTATTCCTCATTAGGTGACAGGTGCTGTTCTAAATGTAAGGTGACTAACTATTTTGATTTATCCACGGCTGGGAGGGTTCTCAGAATGCAAGCCTCTCAGTTTTAAAACTGGGACAGTCCCAGGAAAACCAGGATGAGTTAGTCACCCTAGATAGGTGGTGGGAATATAAAGCAGAGTAATAGCATTTTCCACTGCGAGGAAAACAGCATCTTCTAAGTTCAATGAATGAAGTGCCAGGGATTTCCAGAGAACATGGCTGCTGACTTTGCCTTTGGAGAAGTCATAGAGGAGGGAGAGGGATTGTGCTGACTTGTGCTTTTCTAAAACCACTAGACTCTACCATTTCCACTGGGCCCAGAGAACAAGTGCCAGAGGCCAGCCCTAGCCCTTGCCCCAGCAAATATGATCATACTCTAAAAGAAGTGAAGGCTGAAGAAGTGCTCACATCATGTTAAGTTTGTTCCTTGGTATCTTTCAGGATGGAAGGGGCTGTTATAAATTGCAGCAGGTATATTAAAAACAGTGCCCACATTCCTTTCTTCACGGACTCAAAAATATCGAGCATCTATTAAGTGCCAGACAATGGACAAAAATCCCTTTATCTTCTTGCAGCTTATATTCTAGTGACAAAGTTAGGCAATAATTATGACACATGGTGATAAATGATCTGGTAAAAAGTAGAAAGACAAATTAAGAGGCTAATGAAATAATCCAGGTAAAAGATTGTGGTGGTTTGTATTAGGACACTGGTAGTGGATACAGTAAGAAATATTTGGGTTCTGGATATATTTTGAAAGTAGAGCCAACAGGATTTACTGAAGGATTGAATGAAGTATAAAGGAGAAGAGTGAAGGAAGACTAAGGATGGTTTAAGCAGTGGAAGGATGTTACCAAATAATGAGCTGGGAAATGTGGGAGGAGCAGGTTTGAGAATGGGAGGAAGATCAGAAGTTCAGCTAATAGGCACACAAGTACAGAGGTTGAGTAGTCAATTGGATATATGAATCTGAAGTTCTGGAGAGGCCTGATAAGGATGTATAATTTGGGGAGTCTTCCATTTATGGATGGTATTGAAAGCTATAACCCTGTATGAGATCACTAAGGGAGAGCTACGTGGAGAAGAGGTACAATGACTAAGCTCAGGGGACCAAGAAGAACCAGTACAAGAAACTAAGAAAGAGCATCCAATTAAGTAAAAGCAAAACTAGGGGTATGTGTCCTTGAGTCCACATGAAGATACTGTTTCAATCATGAGGTCATGATCACCTGCAAGTCCAGTAAGATAAAGACTGAGAATAGCCACTGGATTTAGGACCATAGAGGTGACTGATAACTTTGATAAACCCAAGTTTTGACCACTAAACTGGAAAATTATTTTAGATCATTTTATTTTCTGGGTTATCTCCCAACTTTACTTTTTGAAAAATGGTCCACAGTTTCCAAAAAGTGGCAAAGTTTTGCTTTTTGATTCTCATTCAGACTGTGGTAAACTCAAAGGTAGGGCTCTTATCTTATTTTTCTCTAATATAATACTTGGTACCTAGTAGACGTTCCTAAAATATTTGACATACAAGTGAAACATGTAATACTTAGCATGCAAGTCTCCTCCTTCTCTTCCTTCACTTCCTTATTTTTCTTCTTTATACTGTCATCTGCTTTTTCAATTTCTTCCTCAAGAGATGAAAGATTCAATCTTTCATGGATCTCCATCTTTAATAAAATGAACCAATGAAAGAAGAAAAACATATGACGACAATAATAACAACAATTATTCTCTGAGGGATTATCGTGTACTTGTCACTAGACCAAGCATATCATAAATGTAATCTCCACAATAACATTGTAAGGCGGGCAGTATTCTTCCAATTTTACCATCGTATAATTTAAAATATTGAGACTCATGTCAGTAAAGCAATATGCCAGGTTCTTTAGAGTAGTGCTTGCTGTGTGTTCACCCAAGTTCATTTTACTTTCCTTCTGGGCACACAGAAGGGCAGACATTTCCCAGTCTCCTTTGTAGTTAGGGATGGCCATGTGACTGAATCCACAATGCACTTTGGGCACAATGTTAGGTACTGCTTTCAGTCTTGGCCCATAACAACCTTACATGCATAATCTTGTCTTTCTTTCTGTATACAGGAGCTAAATAGAGCAAACCCTGGGACCTGGTGGAGCCACAGATGGAAGGAAATGGGATCCATGAATGACTGTATGGGGTTATCTGCCAAGAAGGAACATGGACATTTGCAAGTGTAAGAAGTAAATTTATTTTGTGAGGCCATACAATTTGGGAATGTATTACTACAACTAGTATTACTTACCTTAAATGGTTATACAGCTTGCAAGTCTGAAAGCTTATTTTATGGATGGACAAAACTAGAGGTCACTGAGCTAGGGGACACCAGGCATGAGTTGCAGACACCGTATCAAAGATAAGGGATTTAAGTGGCTCTCCATGCAACATATGTTATATGCTGCGATGTCCCTCCCTCTTTCCCACCTTGACCACAGAATGCTGTCAAGATATTTCCCATTTAAGCCACAAATGAGTAGAGTGTTCTCTAGAGTCTCTAACCTCCAGTCAAGAAGAAAGACTACCTTTTAGTCTTTGACTGTGTACCTAATGCACAGTCTGGTAAAGTCGATGGTGACAAGCCCCACTGCTCATCTGAGAGCTGCCCATCAGTTCTTTGGCTCCTACTATCATTCATAACAAGGAAGAAGGATTGCCAGTCATGAAGAGAGGCACTGACATGAAATACAGAGACCACAATGAGTAAACAAAGAAAATACAACACAGAGGGAACATGGACATGAGGAAATGTCAAACCATCTTTCCTTAATGTTATTAAGAGAGATAAGATAGTCCATGAGTGACATGAGAAAAAGATGCTCTAAAGTAAAGAAAGAGAAGAAAACCAGTTTTGGGTAATTAAAAACATGAGGACAGAAATAAAATCTCCACAGAAGAACTGGAAGATAAATTTGAAGAAATATCACAAAAAGTTGAGCACAGGGACAATGTGCTCAAAAATAGAAATGAAATTGTGACAATATAGGAAGACTGGTCCAAAAGAAATTCCAGAAAAAGAGATCTGAGAAAGCCACAGGGAAGGCTGGAAACAATCCATGAAACGATCTAAGAAAATGTCCTAACACTAAAGGATGTGGGTTGACTGATCAAAAAGGTTGTCACCTGGTGCCTGGGGGAAAAATGATCGCATGAAGGCTTATCATGAAATCTCTGAATATTGGAGACAAAAAAAGATTCTGTGGGTTTCTGGAAAGAAAAAGAAAAAACAGCTTACCTACAAAGGCTCAAGTATCAGAAAAGCTTCAGCTTTTTCAACAGCAGCATCTCCAAAAATTCTAAAGGCAAATAATATTCAACTAACATTTATATATTTAGCCAAATAATTAACTATAACTGGGGGTAGAATAGTGATATTTTCTAATATTTAGGGTCTCAGCATGCTCTCAAAAATCCACTGGAGGATGTGCTTCACCAAAATGAAAGAATAAATTAAGAAAAAGAGAGACATGGAAATAGCACATGGCAGACCCTAAAAAGGAGAGAGGTGAGGGGATTTCCCAGGAGGATGGTGAAGAGCTATCCCAGGATAGCAGCTGTGTCCACACATGATGGATAACTCACCAGATCTGAGCAGAGACTGAGTCACTGAGTGCTGTCAATACCAAGTTCTCAGTAACCTGAGCATAGACTATGGAGAGTCTGGTCTGGACTCTGTACCTTGCTTCTCTTGACCATATGCTGATGAAGTTCTTGCTCTCTGCTTTATACCCTGCTGCTTAGATAAGCTGAGAACATTCACTTATTTAAGGAATATTCTACTTTGACCTGACTTGAGAGCTGGACTCAGCTCATGTAAATACAGAGTAGCCCACTCACCCCAATTATGTTCCTTCTGCTCGTCTGGCTCTTGACCCACACTATTGCCTTGGCAGACAAGCTCCAGTGTTCCTAAAGTGAGCTCTATGTTTTTGAGGACTTGCTTGTGACCTTACCCTGTGACTTCTCCAGAAGGGGCGCTTATAAAACCTCAAGGGAGCTGAAGCCAGACCATGACTTAGAGACTCAGCTCAGCCTGTTTTCTCCTTTGGGTCTCTATCTAGCAGGGACAGAAGTAGGTTTGTGCTGCTATTCCATTTTCCACATTGAAACCCATTATTTGGATCTTCATGCATAAGTGGAGATCCACAAATAAAAGCTAAGGAATGATTAACACAAAAGGTGGGATGGTAGTTACTTCCATCTGGGGGTGAAGGGTGAAGGGAGAGGCATGTGACTGGGAAGAGACACAGTGGGTATCTAAGGGACTAGTAATGTTCTTGTCATTAACTGAATAGTCATGCAAGAGTAATTTAAGGTGTTCTGTATGTATGATCCATTTCAAATTTTTGAAAAATGAACAATTAAGCCAAGTAATTGTCCAGGTTCCTTCCAATAACGATAAACTCTGATTTTTTCAGGCTGTGAGTGGAATTGGATGTGAAGAATGAATCTGATGGTACAAGCCACTGCAGTTTATGAGATGGCCCTGGTGAGGAGAGCACTGATTTGGTATGAATGTTTGAAGGTCCTAGAGACAAGGGTGGTGAACTGCTGACCGACAATAGGGGTCAGAGAAAACTCTGTGAGGTAGGTGGATCAGGAAATGCTTTCATCCTTGTATTGCCCGCCCCTCCCCAATCTGGTTTATTCTCAGTGGTGTCCAGAAAGATTCTTTAGTAACTTAAGTCAGATTGTTTCACTTCTCTGCCCAAAACTCCCCATAGAGTTCTCATGTCTTACGGGGTAGAAGACAGAAGGATAATATATGGCCCCATGCCATTTCTGTGGCCTCTTCTCCAACTATCCCTATCCACCAGGCACAATACTTTAGCTAATCTGCTACTCTTTCTCAAAGGGGCAAGACACACCTCCGCCCCAGGGCCTTTGCACTTGCCACTTTCCTCTGCCCAAGGATCACTACCTACTGATATCCTTGGGGCTTGCATCCTCATTTCCTTCAGGTTCCTGCTGAAATACAGTGTTGTGAGGCCTTTTCTTTGTGAAATGTCAACTCATTCTTCCATCTTTAACATTCCTTTCCCTTCATATATTTCTCATTTCATATTTTTATTTATTCATTCATTATTGCCTTTTCCCCTTCCCATCTTCCTCTCTCCATTAGAATATAGCCTCCATGGGAGCAGGATTATTGTCTGCTTTGTTCCTCCATGGGAATGGTCCTGATATGCAGAGAATGTCAAAGCAACAGCTAAGGTTTTCCCTCGGCCCACCCGGTCCTCAGACTCTACTTTTCAGATCTGGGGTATTTCCTTGCATAAGGAGCAATTGATAGTATGGCTAATCAGTGGACATTGAGAAAGTATGTTCTGAAGAGCATGAAGAAGGCCAGTCAAATGCCAAAGCTTACTATTACCATTAGAAAACACAAGGCCCTCTGGTAGGCCTGGGAGTAGCCCAACCTTCCAGGTTCCCGTGGCACCTTCTAGATTGCCTGGGCTGCCCCACTGGAATGCTCTGAGCCCTCTCAGACACAATTTGGCGAATTGCTTGACATGCAGGCTCTTATTGCCTTATAATGCTTTCATCGAGTTACGACTTACAACAGATCAGGGCAAGCCTAAGTAAAAACAGAGAATTTCTCTTTCAGTGGAACGTGTCCAAGCAGACAGCGGACTAAACACCAAAGACTACTCAGGGCTTAACGGAATTATCCCTCCTATTTGATTTGGAAGGCTTTGTTGATCCCAAATAAGAAAAATTCAAAGACTCCCTCATGCCCAGAGACTGAATTTGCTTGAATGCCCCATTAGGGATGGAGGAGCTGGGCTGAGTTTTTGGAAAGAAAAAAAAAAAAAAAAAACAATAGTGAAAACTTCCTAAGGAGGCAAGGGGAAAATCTGTGACCTGCAAAAAATCTTTGAATGGACCAGTGGATTTGCTTTATACACAGCAGAGACTTTAATTATGAATGAGGGGGGAATATACCCACAAATCTCCCTCACCTTAAAGTTATTCACCCTTAGAAGTGATTTATCACTGTAGAAATAAAAGGTCTGGACAGAAGCCTTCTGGTTTCTTGGCAATAAAGCAAGGCTGACCATCTTTGGTAAAGGAAATGAGTGAGTTCTTATCACAGTCATTAACTTTGCATACTGTTTTATATTTTACAAAGCACGCCTATGCCTTTGGTTTGCCTCAAAAGTTCTGCAAAAGGGACAAGAAATACGGTCCCCCATTTTGCAATTGAAGAAACAAGGACTCAAGGAAATAGTTTTGCCCAACATCCTTTGTGC
Source organism: Cryptoprocta ferox (assembly GCA_028646485.1). NCBI lineage: Eukaryota > Metazoa > Chordata > Mammalia > Carnivora > Eupleridae > Cryptoprocta > Cryptoprocta ferox. Next base: position 15,537,548 of record CM053571.1, read on the forward strand.
AGTGCTGCCCAGCTTTCTGTGCTATTCTGGAATACCCTATAGTTACATTGTCTGATATGGTAGTCACTAGCCACAGGGGCTATGGAGCACTTGAGATGTGGCTAGTGTGATGAAGGGACTGAATTTTTAATTTTTTAAACATTTTAACTAACAGATTTAAATACCCATTTGTGGCTAGTAGCTATAGTGTTAGACAGTAGCAAATGGATGCAACAGAGACTCTAATCAAGAATGGTTGATGCCATGCCCATTGTTTCCTAGTCTGGGCCAGTTCTAATTAATTATGCAACAGGAAGTGAAATTTGCTATGAATGTCATAGCTTTAGGAAACGGTAAAACGGAATTGGTCCCAGAGGCTCTTAGTCCAGCGTACCTGGGTTCAGTCCCATGAGTGTTTTCATGTAGGCAAGTGCCTGCAGCTTGGTTTTTACAGTAAAACACAGGATGAAATCTGGTTGCCATTATGCCTGCTATATGATCTTTTTGTGGCTTCCATCTCCTTAGAGCAAGAAAAAAGGCCTTAGCCTCCCAACATATGCTAGAATGATAAGCACCTATTTAATCTCTGTCACTGCAAAGAGAACAGAATATCTCCTTTGAAGTGAGAAAAGTTGTTTTGTGAATTTAGGCCAATTCCCTTGGGGTGAGGTGGGAGTGAGGGAGGTAGAGAGTTAGGCCAGGCCTCATGCTTCCCAGCAAAATCCCAGATCTGAGGAAATATGTTAGGATTCCGTGCTACAGAAGGAGGAAAGGAAAAGGGGGGGGGGAGGGATTCACACTTAGTGGAAGCAAGTTGTTCATTTGTTTCTGCATCAGCCTTGTGGGTTTGGAACCATTATAAAGCAGACTTTCTCAACGTCAGCACTATTGATATTTGGGACCAGATAATTTTCTGCTGCGGGGGACTGTCCTGTGCATTGCAGGATGTTTCAGTGCACCTCTGGCCTTTGCCCATCCCCCAGTGGTGACAACCAACAAATGTCTGCAGACGTTACCAAATAAATCCTGGATGCATCCAGTTTGAGAACCACTGTTAAAGAGTCACCTTACATGAATCTATCCAATATTACATGGCCAGTATTTTGCTTGGAGTATTTTTAAGCTCAGATTCTCCATCCCCCAAAGCCCATTGTTTTTGTTATACTCTTTTTAACTCTTGGTGAAATTTGGGAAAAGGCATGAAAAAAATTAAAACCAGAAAGAGCCTTTAAACATCCATCCCTTCCTTCCCTAATCCAATAATCACGTATCCTTAGTGTTTCAAATAGAACCTGATATAGAGAATGCATTCAATAAATATTTTTTAGACTGTATGCATGAATGAACAAAGTTCATAGGTATCATGTCTTCCATTTGGGGACATTGGATGGGCAGGGCCAAGCATTATGCTCTAATGGATCAGAAAGTGGAAATAGAAAGGCTTAAAAGAATCTGATTGGGGAAGTTCCATCGGGGGAAATCCAAATTAAGAGTCTTTGGAAGATATTCTCAAATCAGGATCTCAGAGTTCAGCTACAAAGACAAAACTTAAGGGGTAGACATCCGACTGGTAAAAGAGCATGATGGTGAAATCAGGCAGACCTGGTTTGATTGTTTGGTATGTGACCATCACTCTTTTTCTGTTCGTAAAGTAAAGATCGATCCACAGGTAGATGATCAGAAGAGAAGAAGGTGGAGGTGGAGCAAATCAGGAAGAGAAGAAGAGATCCAGAATAGCTGCTATTATGATACTGCCAAGGCAGGAAGGCAAGTGCACTAGTCTGCTGAAAGCTGCACAGTCTCAAGGAGTCACCTTCGTCTGGTTGTCTCAGGACAAGCTCCCCAGAAGCAGATCCTGAGATGCTAACTTGTGCACAAGTAACTTAGTAAGAATGTGCTTCCAGGAGAAAGTAGAAAAGGAGCAAGGAAAGCAGGTCAGAGAAGAGAAAGAAGTTGATCAAGGGTACAATTTCAGGCAGAGTTCCAGGCTCAGCCTGCTCCTGCTGGGAGCTCTGGAGGATAAATGACATGTTGAGAGTTCCTTCTGCCTCAAGGCCAGGGAGCTGGGCTTTCCTACTCCAACCAGTCACCACTGGCTCTAGGCTGCCTTGAGAGCTTCTGGCTCTCTGCATATACAGGCAACTTGGCTTCACCGGCTCAGGAACATTTCTCTAAAGAAAGTTGTAAATAAAAGCAATTAGAGGTAAGGCATACAGAAGCTGGGGATAAAAAACCAGTATAAAGCAGATGTGAATGGATCTGGGCATAGCTCTGAAAGTATCTGCTCCAGGTGTTGAGGGCTAAATTGAGTTGCTCCTTGATCAAAATAATGAGTAGCCTTATAAGTGATTGTGAAGACATTGAGAACAAGAGAATCGGATAAATCAGGGCGGATTGGGAAGGCAGGATTGATACCGAGCTTTGCAGTTGGCCAGACCTGGGTCCTGAATCCTCTCAAGCTATTTCTGATAGCTTGAGGCCATCATCCACGCATTCTGGGGCTCTTGGCCAAGAGACAAACGCCCGCCAGTCGTCACTAAGGATTTCTTGAGACTCTTGATTCTCTCCTGTTTCTTTCAGGGTTTGTGATCCAGGGGAGGAAGGGGATAAATAAGCAATGATTACATGAGAACCAACATGTTTGTGTAGTGAAGGAGGGTCCAGGCACATATCATCGGACCTGTATAATGGTGTTGGATGTCTAGAAGCTTTTAGGTTATGTCTTATCAGCAACCTACAGCAGCAAAGCCTGTACAAGCCAAATGCCTCAGCAGTGATGTGATGGGGGCAGGCAGGTAGAAGGGGTCAGAAGCAGAGGAGGACTCAGGACAGCAACCTGGGCTGGCAGAGAATTTGAGGACTAATTCCCCTTCTTCTTGTGCTCATCTCTTGGGGGACAAAGGACATCTGGCCTGGGATAAAAGAAGCCCTGAAGCTGCTGAAATGGGAAAGGCAGCCTCCCACAGTCCCTGCCTGTCCCCAACCCTTGCCTTTGCACCCAGGGCATAGATAGCCCCCCACCCTTGGCCTTAGTTGGTGTAGGCACAGGCTACTAAACAGAGAGACAGTGCCTGGATCGGTCTAGAAGTGGCTGACAGGTTCTGGGGAAATCACGAGGTTTAGAATCTGGTGACTTGGGGTGATATGCTGACTTGTCACTTGCCAGCTGAGTGTTCTTGGGAAAGTCACTTAACTTTCCTGATCCTCAGCTTTCACATTGCTGCTAATAGGGTAGCTGACATTTATGCAGTATTTACTAAGTCCCAAGCATTGCTCAATCCTTAAAACAACCTATAAAACAGGTACTGTTGTCATCATTTTATAGATGAAGAAACTGAGGTCCAAAGAGTTTAAATAGAAGGAGGCCATTTGTCTTGGACTTCCTGAAACTGTCCCCACTTACACTTGTTATCTCAGCTTCTCACTGGGCTTAAACTTCTATCATCTTCCATGCTCACAAGTTTGGATATTAAATTATGTGGTCATTTAGATTAAATAACTTGTCAAAATCATAGCTCTGGTAAGTGGTAGAGCAGATATCAAAATCTGGGAGTCGGATTCCAGGGTCTCTACTCTTTTTCTTTTTCTTTTTCTTTTTCTTTCTTCTTCTTCTTCTTTTTTTTTTTTTTTTTTTGGAGAGAGAGAGAGAGAAAGGAAGGAGAGAAAGAGAGAGAGAGAGAGAGAGAGAGAGAGAGAACACTAGCTGGGGAGAAGGACAGAGGGAGAGAGAAAGGGAATCTTAAGCATGTTTAGCACAGAGCTCAACACGGGGCTCAATCCCACAACCCCAGATCATGACCTCAGTCAAAATCAAAAGCTGGACACTCAACTGACTGAACTACCCAGATGCCCCCCAGGGCCTCTACTCTTAGTCATCAAACTATGTAATACTGGCCACATCCATTTCAAAGGGTTTTTATTTTCTTCTCTCTCTCCCTTCCTTCACTCCTTCCTTCTTATTTTCCTCCTTCTATGCCTATCTCTTTCCTTCCCTCTTTTCCTTCCTTCTTTCCTTCCACATTTATTGGGCACCTACCACAGTGCCTGACATTAGGGATACAGGGTGGTCTGTGTCCTCAGTGAGTCTACAGTCTGCAGGAAGGCAGACACAGAAATTAGTCCTTGCAATTCAACATGAAAAATGCAGTTGATCAAACAAAATACCAGGTGCTGCAGGAGCACTAGATGGAGGACCCTACCTGTGAGTGAGAAGCTTTGAGGAAAGTTGAGGCACAAGGTGACTTTTAAGCTGTGTCTTTTTATTTATTTATTTATTTACTTACTTACATTTATTTATTTTTGAGAGACAGAGAGACAGAGTGTGAACAGGGGAAGGGCAGAGAGAGGAGGAGACACAGAATCCGAAGCAGGCTCCAGGCTCTGAGCTGTCAGCACAGAGCCCGATGTGGGGCTCGAACCCACGAACCATGACATCATGACCTGAGCCAAAGTCGGACGCTCAACCGACTGAGCCCCCAGGCGCCCCTAAGCTGCGTCTTAAGGATTAATGGAATTGTCTAGAAACTTGCCAGGGCTGATAAGGAAGGCGTGAGATGCAGGACAATGTGAGTGGAGGGAACGGTTTGCTCCTTCACAGACATGGTGCATCAGTTAGGGATGCGCTCAGCCACAAACAGTAGAACATCTAACAAAAAGTGGCTTCACATGCAGGCACTGTTTCCCTTGTCTAACGAGAAGCATCAAGGTGCCCAAATCTTCACTGTTCAGTGTGCCATCAAGGCTCTTTCCATCTTTCTGCTCCTCCATCCTTGAGTAGACTTGCTCTTTCTCCTTGTGTTTGTCATCTAATGGTTCCAGGGTGGCCCTTGGAGTGGGACAGACCTGCCCTCAAGCCTGGCTCAGCCACTTCTCTCTGGAGTGTTGCACAAGGCACTTGACCTCTCAGCTTCCTCATCAGCCAAATAAGGCATGGCCTCACCTGGGCTGCTGGGCGGCTGACATGACTGACATGACAGGAGCCACTATGTGTAAAGCACAAAGTAGAACACAAAAGAAAAATGGATTTGTCCTCCTCTTTAATCCATTTTTGTTGCTGCTGTTCTGCATGCATTTGCATTGTTTTGGGTGGAGGGCAAGGGCTAGGGTAAAAAAGAAGAGAGGAACCCACATTTTGGGTTACTTTTAGGAATTAAATTTGTAATCATGGTAGCCAGATTCATAAGAAACCACCCATCCTTTCTAGGTAAGTATAGCTTATATAATTAGCAGACGGCAGGCCAAGCTGGCCACAACTGCTGACCCATTGCAAAGCCTACCCTGTGGTCAGCAGCTCAGAAACTAGGGCAGGCAGAGGCACTGGAGAAGCCCTTGCCTGGACTTTTACCTTGTGTGGTTGGCAAAGGCAACGTAGCATTTGAAGATTCATATCCAAGTTTGTTGCGTTTTTGTCCAAAGCCAGAACTTGAGATCAGCCACAGTTATACTGGAGAGATTAACTGTTCCATTAGGGAAGGGTGGCCATTAACTAAGCCCCAGCGGCTGTTGGGATGAATTATGGCCCTGCAAGAGGAGTAGATACATCCTGTTCTCAGGGGAGATGGAGGGAGATGGAATCAGTTTCCAATGAGCTTTGTGTAGCTTCATTGGACATGTCCTATTTCCCCTGACTTGGAAGAGATTTATTTTTTGCTTGTTTGCAATATATATATATATATATATATATATATATATATATATATTTTAATATAAATATATTTATCTTGTTTGCAAAGCCTATAAAAAGTAAGATGACTTTATTATTGGTTCAACTATTATTATTGGTTTATTATTGGTTCAACTATGATGATGATACCTGGGCCAATGAGTTCATTGCTTGGTATTTTGAAAAATCAAACACAAAAGAACTGGAAATTTTTTAAATGATTTTCCTCTCCAAGCAGGTGAGTTCTATATGGTATGTTTTCTTAATGTTTATTTATTTATTTATTTATTTATTTTGAGAGACAGAGACAGAGCACAAGCAGGGGAGGGGCAGAGAGAGAGGGAAACACAGAATCCAAAGCAGGATCCAGGCTCCAAGCTGTCAGCACAGAGCCTGATGTGGGGCTCAAACATATGAACCGCGAGATCATGACCTGAGCCAAAGTCAGATGCTTAACTGACTGAGCCACCCAGGTGCCCCTATAATGTCATATTTTTAATGGGAAACTAGAAAGAGTTCATTTAAAACAAAGGCAAACCTGCGGCCCAGTGTTAACATGGGGACCAGATCCATCTCTGTAGCCTGTAATGCTGGTATTACCAAGACTATATAGGAATGTTGTTTTCATTAAGAAAAAAATTCATTCAGCCCTGAAGACCCTGAAGAGGAGTCTGCAATTGAACAGGATGAGCTCGTTTCCCCTGGGGCATATCCTATAGTCAAGGGTTGGCAAACGCCTTCCGTAGAGGGCCAGACAGTAAGTATTTGAGGTGTGTAGGTCACATGGTCTTTAGTGTAACTGCCGAATCTGTTGTAGTGGCCCAAAAGTTGTCATAAATAATAAAAAAATAAACTGTGTTCCAATAAAACTTTATTCACAGCAACCGATTTGGCCCATATCATTGTTTGTCAACTCCTGCTATAGAGGGTATATTGGAAAGGCGATTGGAAACTAATTGAATTTACTTAAACAACAACATTTTTATTGGGTTAGAAGCGATGACTCCAATAACAATCAAGTTATCATAGCAATAAACTTTTAAAAATTACTTTTTTAATAATAAAAGAAATGTTTTTATTATTGACTAGTAGGAGAACACAAAAAATAGAAACACAAAAATAGATACACATACAACATGTTGTGGTAAACAAATTGGGTTGGCTAATCTGACACCCATCCACCCCCTTCTTCCTTGCTACCCTCTATTACAGTGGTTGGAGAGCCAACACATTCACTGTCCTGGATTTTCTACTTCTAGGGATAGCTGTGTGGCTCATAAATGTCCATAGAATGCAAAGGGAAATCTGTATGGGGGTGTCAGGAGTGTTGGGAAGCCTCTAGGGTAGTTTTTCCTTCACTGATAAAAG